>CM077154.1:27588197-28788197 GCA_039583875.1 Platanthera guangdongensis | reverse complement strand
ATTTCTGGTGATGTCGTTTGGTTTGACCAACGCACCATCAGCCTTCATGGATATGATGAACCGGGTGTTCAAGGACTACTTGGATAAGTTTGTGGTGGTTTTTATTGATGACGTGCTTGTCTACTCCCACAGTGCTGAGGAGCATGAACAACATCTGCGATTGGTATTGGCCACTTTGCGAGACCAACGGTTATTCGCCAAACTAAGCAAATGCGAGTTTTGGTTGCCTCAAGTTGCCTTTCTAGGTCATGTCATTAATCACCATGGAATTTCAGTGGATCCCGAAAAGATTGCTGCAGTCATGGAGTGGAGAAGACCGGAGACACCCAAGGAGATTCGAAGCTTCTTGGGATTGGCCGGCTATTATCCCAGATTTGTCGAAGGTTTTGCTACGTTGGCCGCACCTTTGACTCGCTTAACCCAGAATAATGTAGCGTTTGATTGGACTGACAAGTGTGAGGCGTCCTTCCTTGAACTCAAGAACAGGTTATGTACCGCTCCTGTATTGATCTTGCCGACAGAAGGGATAGATTATGACGTCTTTGTGGATGCGTCGCACGTTGGACTTCGATGTGTTTTAATGCAAGACAAAAAGGTGATTGCGTATGGGTCTCGGCAGTTGAAAAGTCATGAAAAAAACTACCCAACGCATGATTTGGAGTTCGCAGCTGTGATATTTGCATTGAAGTTGTGGAGACATTTACTTTATGGCACACAGTGTAAAATCTTTACGGATCATAAAAGTTTAAAGTACGTCTTCACGCAAAAGGAACTGAATTTGCGCCAACGGCGATGGCTTGAATATGTAGCTGATTATGATGTGGACATTCAGTATCATCCGGGGAAAGCGAATGTTGTGGCCGATGCTTTGAGTCGGAAGACGGGGAAATTATTTCATCTTTCAGTCGACCGTCTTGTGGAGGAATTTCTATTGATGGATATTTCCGTGGGCAAATATGACCCGCAAAGTCATTCTATGTTAGAAGAACCTTCATGGCTGGTGCTTGCAAGACAACATCAAAAGGATGATCCTGATCTTTTACATTTGTTTCTTCGAACTGAAGAGCGTGAATTACCGGATTTTTCTATTGATGAGGAGGGCACGTTAAAGTATCGTGGTCGATTTTGTATTCCCGCAGTTGGAGACCTTTGCGAGAAGGTGTGTCGGGAAGCACATGGCTCAAGTATGGCCTACTATCCAGGCTCAACAAAAATGCACCGTGATTTGAAACAAATTGTCTGGTGGTATGGAATGAAAAGAATATAGCGCGATTTGTATCTGAATGTCATACCTGCAAGCGGGTGAAAGCTGATCATGGGAGGCCTGGTGGCAAGTTGACACCATTGGAGATTCCAACATGGAAGTGGGAAAGCATCTCAATGGATTTTATTACAGGCCTACCAAGATCTCCACGAGGACATGACTCTGTGTGGGTGATCGTGGATAGATTGACCAAGTGTGCTCATTTCATACCATTTAAGGTCAACTACCCGATGAAGACAATAGCGGAGCTCTATTTGAACGAGATCATCCGACTGCATGGTGTGCCAGTCAATATCATATCAGACAGGGATTCCCGCTTTACTTCTCGTTTCTGGAAGAGTCTACAAGAGGGTTTGGGGACGGATTTGCGGTATTCCACTGCGTATCACCCTCAGACGAATGGCCAAACAGAACGAGTAAATCAAATTGTGGACGATATGATTCGATGCTATATTCTTGAGTATGGCGGAGCATGGGATGAACATTTGCGGCTTATGGAATTCACATATCATAATAGCTATCAAGAAACCTTGTAAATGGCTCCGTTCGAAGCTTTATATTGGCGTCGATGTCGGACTCCTCTCCTTTGGACTGAGGTTGGCGAGCGGCCTTTGTTGGGCCCAGAGGCGCTCGAGGACATGGAAGTTATCGTACGACTTATTCGGGAGAAGCTTCGAATCGCCCAAGAGCGATATGAAAAGTACGCCAACCGACGAAGGTCGGAATTAGAGTTTGCGGTGGGGGATTCCGTTTTCTTGAAAGTCACCCCAATGGTTGGGATTAAAAGGTTTGGAAAAGAGCGCAAATTAGACCCAAGATTTGTGGGTCCCTTCAAGATTCATGCGCGAGTTGGTGCATCCGCGTACAAAGTAGAATTACCCGTGAACTTTCCTGGTGTTCACGACATGTTTCATGTTAGCCAACTTCGCAAGTGTGTGCGACATGACACGCAAGTGTTGGACATGGTGCCGCAATTGGCGCCAAACTTTTCTTATGTGGAGATGCCCATCCGGATATTGGACTCCCAAGATCGCGTGTTACGGAAAAAGAAGATTCCTATGGTCAAGGTGCCATGGAAAAATCAGAATGTGGAAAGCGCGACGTGGGAGCTCGAGTCAACGATGAGGGCGGCTCACCCTCATTTGTTCCCGTAGATAAGCTGGTATGTGGATTGGTGTTTTTGTTGCATTGTTGTTTTTGGTTTGTTACCTTCTTTGTTTGAGATCAAAATGAGTGAAAAGTTTCGAGGCGAAACTTTTTGTTAGGGGGAGTGATTATAACACCCCGGATTTTTGATTACGTACGCATGATGGGCGTTATGTTGGCTTTGACCGTTGTTCGAGCATGGTTTTTTCCCGCGGGCTTGCGAGTGGCTGTTTTGGTAGCCAAGTTGTACGATTCCCCAGCAAGCCGGACTCCAGATGGGGACTCGGTGAGGCCTCTTAGGGAATGCTTGCACTTTTTCGCGCCCGGGAAATGTCGCTCAAACTGAGTTGCTGGTACAGGAAACAAAAAGGGTAAAAAGTTCTTAAGGCAAAAATGGTCTAGGACGACACAGAAACATTTTTCAAAACAGGGAAAAATAGTTATTTTTGTGCGTGACACGCCCCCCGACACGGGCGTGTCAGGGCGTGACCCAGGGCGTGACCTGGGCATGACCTCCTTGACTCGACGATTTTCCTGTGTCGAGTGGAGCTCGACGAATGGGGTACACGCCCCGTGACACGGGCGTGTCACGGGCCGTGTCCCGTAGTGTCGAGTGTCGAGTGTCGAGTGTTGAGTGTCGAGTGTCGGGTGTCGAGAGAGGGGACACGACCTGTGATACGGGCGTGTCACAGGGAGTGTCAAGCTGTGTCGAGTGTCGACACTTTGTGTCGACAAGGTGTCGAGACACGGGCTACACGCCTAGGTCACGGGCGTGACCGACCCGTCACGGGCGTGTACCCGGCCGTGTACTGTGTGGATAAACTTGGATTTGCCGACTTTCTGCGCCGCTTAAGGTACACGCCCTGTGTCACGGGCGTGACACAGGGCGTGACCGGCCCGAAAATCGACTTTTTCCAGTTTTTTTGTGCCGTTCATTTCCTTGATTCTGCATCTAACGGTCCAGCTCTGTTCTGGAGGAAATAAGGCCGAAACAGAGTTTCTTCTTCTCATTTCACCTTCTCTTCATCTTCTTCTTCATTCTCAAAGAGAAAGCAAGGGAGAAAGGCTCAAGCATGGCAAGGAAAGAGAGGAGCAGCCGTCGCGGCATCGTCTCGGTTCAGGCAAGCGGTGTTCTTCACCCTTGCCAATCTTCTTTCTTGTCTTTGATTGTGCAAAATAGCTAGTTTTTCTCTTTCAAGTTTCCTAGCTTGTTCTTCTTGTTTTGGGTTCTTCCTCACTAGCCTTATTATGCTCTTAAATTTCCCTATGTTGAATGACTTTGATCTTCCATGCTTAGTTTGTTTCGTTATCAAATCTATGCTAGGTTCATTCATGTAGTTCTCTTGTTCATGTGATTCATGTAGCTAATTTGATTCATGTTCATGTAGCCTTTCAAATTTATGTGATTCCTCCTTGATCAAAAGCATGTGATTCTTGTTCCAAACATGTGATTTATGTAATTAGGTTAATCCAACTCTTTCATGTGATGAAGTGCATCAAACTCTACGTTGGCACTTGGTCGTCATGTGTGAGGATGAAGGAAGGGAAAGTGGTACTTGGGTTATGGTGAGATTTGATTGTGGGGTTACGGTTAGGTTCGTTTATGGTGAGTTTTGCGAGGCGAATGTGAACCATGGCAGAAGCGTGTATGTGCGGCTTTGGTAAGGGGTGGTGTGGGTTAAGCCTTTGTGGCCACCGGGTTTGGATTGGTGGTGTAGAGCACCATTTTGCCCCGATTTGGGCTTGCTTGTTTTGGTGCGTTCCACTTTAGGGCTGCCACCAAAAGACCCTTGCTGAATCGCGTGTAACCGCTGCTTATGTTTCACTCGTTTAGTTGTTTCTTGTACTAAGGATGATGGAATGGGCATGTGTTTTGCCTTTTGCTCCTGCGGGTTGAGCAGGACTTGATGAAACTTGTACGCACTTGGTGCGTTTGGCATGTGTTTTGGTGCGTTTTCCACTTGTTTTATTCACTCATTTTACTTAGATGAAACCTTGCTACGGGGTCGGTAAGCCCCTTCATGATATTGTATAACCATGCTGCTTTTCTTTTTATTGTATCTTCGAGAATTGCTGAGGTATTCTTTCCGGAATGCCTCAGGTGCAGGTTGTAGCCGGTTGAGCGGCTAGGTTTGTTGGTGGCATTTCTTGGGAGCTAGCCGAGCTTACTTAGCGAGGTAGTTCTTTTCTTTGTTGTACAGACATACATGTGCCCCAATGGCTTCGTGTCAGCTTGTTGGCGCCCATTGGTGGCTTACTTTACTTGTGATATACGAATACTAGACAGCTAATGTGACTTGGTTATGATTGGAAGTATTCATGGTGTTCTGTACATTGATAGGTGGCGAGGGATGGAGCTGGGCCGTCTGAGCCCCAGCGGTCTGATGAGAGTGCAGCACCCGTGGAAGAGCCTATGCCTCCCTCGGCAGAAGCCATACGGGTGGTGACGGAGACAGTGCTTGCAGTGTTACAAGCACATCCTACTGGACAGGCAAGGCCTGGTGCAAGGCAAGAGCATGATGCAGTGGTGGTGAAAGCGCAAGCAAGTGACGACTCATTGACACATTTTATGCACTTTCATCCACCTACGTTTGGTGGAGCGCTTTTACCAACGCAGGCAGAAGATTGGTTGGCAAGGGTAAAAAGGATCCTAACCGCAATCAGGACGGTCGAGGAGCAAAAGGTGACGTTGGCCACTTTTCTGTTGGAAGGCGATGCGAGATTATGGTGGGATGAAATGGAAGTGCATCACTTGGTAGGTCGAGGTTTAACGGAGGTTTCCATGGATGAATTCGCCCAAATATTTTTAGCCAAGTATATGCCGGTGTCGCAGCGGATTGCGATGGAAAATGAGTTTTTCCGTTTGGTGCAGGGCGAGCATGATATTGATACCTACCTGCATGAGTTTACAAGATTGGGGAGATATGCGGGATCTATCTTCGCGGAGGAAGCGCGAAAGACAAATCAGTTTTATGAAGGATTACGAGATGAATTGAGGTTGGCACTTCCGAGTTCAGTGAGCCAAGGCTTCCAAGCGGTGGTCGATACAGCCCGTGCCTTGGAGAAGGATATGAAGCGAGTACAAGAGAATAAGAGACTGGCAGCAGAGTTTAAAGTGCCGCCATCAGATCAGTCGGAGTTTAGACGACAAGAGAAGAAAAGATTTAGGCCTATGGAATCAGCTCCGTCGACTGTTTCTTCGGGGGCTATGTATGGGCCAGGACGTGTTGATACACGTATATGCTATAAATGTGGGCAGCAAGGACACATCGCAAAATTCTGTTGGAATGCCCCTCCAGGGAGTGAGAAAAAGACAGGTGTGTCATATGAAGAAAAGGGTAAAGCAGTGGCCGAATCATCTGCACCCCGGACGCAACCTCGATTGCATGCGATGGAAGTGCAAGAGCCGCAAAGCTCCGTTGGTGAAATTCAGCCTCGGGTGTTTAATTTGTCTCTTAATCGTGAATTTCAAAATCGGGAGGCTGAGCGGAAGTGAAGTGTGATGTGAAGCACTTCGATGCTATGATTGAAGATTAACTTGCTGAATTGTCCATGGTTGTGTCTGTAAACTATGTTTATATCTATAGTTGTGATGAATAACAACTGGTGTACATATCGATAAAAGCTTGGTGCACTTGTGATTGTGAGGAAATAAATTAATCATGTTGTTTTATTTTGAGGTCTTATGTGGCTGAATGTGCACAAGTTGAAGTTAGGGATGTTTGTTTGTGTTGTATGTTTGTTAGTTTGTGCGGAGGCATGGGGTGTAAGATTTTGTGATGTTGTGGTAGATTGGCTGATTGGAGTAAAATTTCGAGGACGAAATTATTTGAAGGGGGGAGGATTGTAACACCCCGAAGTCAATCGGATCAATTTGAGCAACTTTGGGTTCAGGCATGGGTGACACGGCCTGGGACACGGGCGTGTCCCAGGGCGTGTCAGGCCTGGGTTGTGTCGAGTCGTGAAGTCGATGAAATTTGGAGTAGACGGTCGTCGAACAGCGGACACGGCCTGCGACACGGGCGTGTCGCAGGGCGTGTCGAGGCCGTGTCGACGATCGGCCTTGATGTCGACGAATTTTGCTCGACGATCGTCGAGTGTCGAGTGTCGAGTGTCGAGTGAGGACACGGCATGTGACACGGGCGTGTCACAGGGCGTGTCAGTAGCCATCGAACTCAACTCGACGTTTCGAGCTAGGGCGTGTTTGTGGGACACGGGTGTGTCCAGGTGCACACAGCGAGGAACACGGGCATGTGCGAGGCCGTGTGAAGTCTCGGGTTGTTTTGGGATTATTTTCGTTGAGGCACACGGCCTCAGACACGGGCGTGTCTGAGGGCGTGTCGGGGACACGGCACGTGACACGGGTGTGTCACACGGCCGTGTATTGGCTGGATTGAGTCAGTTGTCTGCCGCTTAGAGGGACACGGCCTGTGACACGGGCGTGTCACAGGGCATGTCAGGCCATGTTCAAGCTTTTCTGGCCAAATCTGAGCCGTTTGTTTCCCTCTTCCAAGATCCAGTGGTTGGGCTCTGTCCAGGTATTGTGAAGGCCGAGAAAAAGGGGATTTAATCCATCTTTTCATCTTCTTCTTCTTCTTCTTCATGCTCTTGGGAAGAAGATGATGTCTTCTTGCTCTTGGGAAGAATTTATGGTAGGTTGCATTAGGTATTTTGAAGCTAAACCAAACCTATTATTGTATCCATGCATAACATGTTTTGGTTACCAAACACTTATTTTCCAAATGACGTAAACAAAGATGATTTCTTATAGTAGTATCACTATAGACTGCATATAGGAGAACTCATAAATAAACAAAGTATTTCCGCCGCGTACAAATACAGTTTTTGATACCTAAGGCCGAGGGATACGGCCATTAAATCCAAAGGTTTTCTTACATTTAACTGTTGAATTTCAACTCATAAAGTAAGTGTCAAGGGTTGCCTGAGCGTGTGCAGTTATCCCCTGCACGACGTGGCATCATAACACGTAGTTCCTCTTGCTCTGATACGAGGTACTCGTTGAGGAAATGTGGGTTGTGACATCACCCATCCCAGTACTACTCTCGCCCAAGCACGCTTAACTATGTAGTTCCTTCACGTCTCATCACCAGTTGAGCTGCAGTTGAAAGAACTCCATAGTTAAGCGTGCTCGAGCTGGAGTAGTACTGGGATGGGTGATGATGATGCATAATTTGACCTAAATTATTAATACAAAATTCTAAATAATCTAATATAAATATATAGATATTGTTAATTTTATCCGTTAAACCGTATTTTTTATAATTCTATCCTAACCATGCTTATTTTTCTATTTGGTAGGATCTCGAGGCAAGTTGCATTATCAATTCTACAGAACACGCCTTCAGATAGGGCTTACGAAATTAAATGTCGAGTGCAGACATGCTACTGTGTTACTAAAACATATTCAAGAAGGGAATGAAGCCACAATGGTCTGATGAGATATTTTCTCCTAAGTATGAAAGAGGCTAGCCACCTTTGACTATATATTCATCATGTGTTCTTAAAGGAAGCTTCTTGGAAAGAGAGAAAGCTAACTAACTTTTATCATGCTTTTCATGACAAGTGTGAAAAGGAGTAGCCGTCTTTGACTTTTAAACCAACATGTGCTTTTTGACCAAGGGAAGCTCATCCTCATGCCAAATTCCAACTCTACCCCCTTGGTTTTGGTCCTATAAATAGTCATTAAGGAAGGGGAAAAGCATCATCCTTTCTCCTCCATTTGAGACTTCTAGAGAGCTGTTGAGAGTTTATTTTTAGAGTATTTTAGCTTAATGTTTTCATGTTTTGATATTCTTGCAATCTCTTTTATCGCACTTGTAATCTTTTTATAAAATATCTTTGTAATGTCTCTTTGCCCTTTTTTGTAACTTCTTTTCAATAAAATAAAATAGTTTGTTATTCCCTTTCTCTCTCTCTTTCTTATTATGCATATTCTAAACATAATTTTCATTTCCTACACTATTATGAGTAACTAAACTTTGTTTAGTGCTTGATCAAGATGATCCGATGAATGAAATGATCTCATTTTCTTAATCTTTATCTTCTCTTTCTCTTTTAACAAATGTTTAGGATTTACCCTTGATTAATCTCTAGATAGGTCATATCATCGATATATGATTTTCTCTTTTGTTTCCGTACTCTAGTAGCTGAAAGGATCATGTGTATGGATTGATCACTTACAGGTAAAGGGAGTTGAATGCAATCCTTGAAAGAGGACGACGTAAATTTCCCGGATTGGAGCCAAATCCAATAGAGGGGTTCACCACATAAAGCGAGTTTTAGGGGTTTCAATTATAGAATGAAAGATCGGTTGATCAACCTAAACTCAGTTGGGCGTAGCCTTGAAAGAGGTGCATTCATATTTTGGGAACCTCCACGGTCCAAGCATCTTCGTTAAAGAGAATTAGGGATTTATCTATTTTTGGTCATTTTCATTCCAAGGTGATTCAAGATCAAGTACTAACCTTTTAAATTATTGTTTAATCAACCTCTTTTATCGTTTAACCATTCTCTTATTTGCAAACCAACTCAAAGTATCTAATTGATAAAATAACAAAAATCTCTTTGAAGTAGAAGTAATCGACGCGCCTTGGTTCTAATACGACCTTGATATTATATCCTATACTATAAGCGATAAGGTACACTTGCCGTTAAAGAGAACATCATCTTCATCTTCATTTTCATCTTCTCTCTTTCATAAAACACCTCCGGGATTTTCTCCATCAGGAGACCTCCTGGGAAGTCCCCGTAGTGCGGGCTTGACTATCAAGTTTACCTCATCAAAGGGAGGCTGTAGCCACCAACAACCCGCCTGTGGATGAAGAGGGGTTGGGGTGCTTGGGCCGCAGCCCAGTAACTGGAACCAGACCAGGTGGAATTTAGAGTACACGCTGGGGCGTGGGGACATTACAAAAAGGGCCTTAGTCATCTTACCCAACCAACAAGATTCGCATCTCTCAAATGATTCATAATCAAATGAGTCCAATAGTCCATCTCTATGGAGCTTGGATATACGTTTCTCATTTATTTGGCCGAAACGACAATGCTAAAGATACGTAGGGTTCGAGTCATTCATTCTTAGTCTTTTAGTATTTTCTATATTATAGATCTGATGGTCTAAGTTCAAAACATATAAACCTTTAAACATTTGGGTTATACCATAATAAACATCATTCTTAAATATAGAACAACAATTGTTCTTAATAATAAAAGAATATCAAATCATGTCCAAACACGAAATAAATATAAAGTTTCTAGTTATGGAAGGAACAAAATAACATTATCAAGTTCAATTACAAGCCCACTGGGCAAATCAAGACGGTAAACACCTACGGCGACAACAAAAACACTTGCTCCATTGCCCATACGTAGGTCTGCCTCCCCTTTACTCAGCAATCTTCTCCTTCCTAGATTCTGCACATTTATACAAAAGTGAGAACTACATCCGATATCCAATACCCAAGATGAAGGACCAGAAAGGTTTATCTCCATAACATAAATACCTGAAGCGGAAGTCATACCTCCCTTCATCCTTTGCAGGACCTCAATGTATGAAGGATAGTTCCATCTCCCATGACCAGTCTTGCTATAGTGGTAGCATTTTTCCACTTTCCCTGAACCTTCTTTTTCAGTGCAGAACACTTGGGCTCCAAAGTAGACTTAGGTCCTACCTTTGTCTTCTTAAAACCCTTAGCCTTCTTCATGTTGTTCTCAGCAGTTCACAATATGCCTAGGAGCTCGGACAGTGTCTTGTCTATTTCATTCTTGTTATAGTTTAAGACAAACTGCTCATAACTGTCCGATAATGATTGTAGGATCAAGTCTGTTGCCAACTCATGACATAGAGGGAAGCCCAATCTCTCAAGGTTCTCGATATATCCAATCATATTGAATACGTGAGTCCCTACTAGGTCTCGAGCTCCCATCTTACACTGAAATAACGCCTTAGTGACAACAAATCTCTCTTGATGAGACTGCCATTGAAATATTTTCTTGAGATGCTTGTCAATTTCCTTGCAACTCATGTTCTCATGTTGCTTTTGGAGCTCAGAGTTCATGGTTGACAACATGAGACATTCGACTTCTAAGGAGTCGTCATGATACTTCTTATAAGCATCCTTATTAGTACGGGGTGCATTCCCTGTAGGCTCATCAGGGGTTACCTCTTCCAAAACATAGAGCTTGCGCTCTTGCTTGAGAACAATTCTCAAGCTCATGTACTAGTTCAAATAATTCATCCTGCTCAGCTTTTCCTTCTCAAGGATCGCTTGAAGGGACAGGGTGGAATGAGAACCACTTTCCACAGAAATTCTGCAAGGATCAAGGAAAGCAAATTAGTACTGCATTTCAAAATATAATTTATCTTTCAATAAGGACTTTAATCAAAATAACTTTCACTATTTTTATCAAACTGATAACCCTCGATATCAATTCGAAGAGTTTATGCGAGTAACCCTCTTAATGTACAAGATCCATATTTGATAAACATTATGAGTCAGCTTTGGCTTTTCTCTCATAATGGAGTTACTTAGGTAGACAATGCTTGTCAATTGCATCACAATGCAACTCTTGCATGACTGGTGAAAAACTCTTTATTCGCAACCATCATATGGTGCATGCCAACCCTATGCCTCTGGGAACTCAACCTTTGAGGTCACCCAGATAAGCTTGACCCGATGTCGGCAGTGGGATATCATAATTATCCGCTCACACCCTTAGCAAGATAGATTAATGCACCTTGCTTTGACAAGCACACACTTTATCGATCAAGGCAGGAAGAGTGTCTTCCATCGGAAGGCATCCAAATACTTAATATTTCTTAAAAGATTTTGATACTTGATTAACTCTTTAATCACGGTTAACACTTAAACAATGTGCACATCTACAAACAAACAAAACAACATACATAATCCAAATGTACCCCAGATGTGCATAAGAAGATCATCATCACTTGATGAACTGGGCTAAATCTGGACATCTAGAACACTTTTAAATCTTCAGATCTGTATACATTAGACATGAGCAACACAAACTCCACTTACACAGTAGACAAGCCCGTCTCTCTTATGTGAGAGATTCCAAAATCCACCACATACTTGGTTTCACAAATCAACAAGAGTGACGGTTACTGTTAAGGAGTAGCAGCATAGATATTACATGCATTTTTGGTGGAGTTCTAAGAATAGAATTAGGAATTTTAGAACACTTCTAAAATTTCCAAATCTACACGCCATGGATTTAACAACTTCTGAAACATTGATTATTGCCAGCAACCTCACTCTGATACCACTATTTGGTTTTACTAGACGACATAACATTTGTGCGCATAGCGGAAAATAGAGAACAAGAAAACCCAAAATGATCGGAACTGGCAATATTCATGAATCAAGAAGTAAAGTATGTTGTAAATAAAATTACTTTTAAGGGATTGAGTCTATACTCAACCAAGATACTCCAGAAAAATCAGCCGGCCACTTAGCGGCTCAAGTATTTAGCGCAAAAAGTATATTCGCACCTCTACAGGAAATCCACACAATCGGCAGAACCCGTAGCTACTTGTCGAACAAGCACTAGGTCGGGAGAGGACACTCAGCATCTCCAAAGACTACTAGATCTATTGAAGGTGAGGCGGCAACGACACTCGCCGGGATCGGGATCGGTGACGGGATCGGCGGAACGGTTTCCGTCGGTCTTCTAGGTCTTCCATCTTTTCGCACAATATGGCTCGTGTGCTTAGACAAAATGAACAGTAACTCCTCATAGAAGAAACCCTAAAGATTTCTATTTATACCCAAGAAATAAACAGAACAGTTCTTATCGCTATTGGCAGACCCAGACTTAGAATCCAGAATTTCGGCTAGACAACGCTTGTCTCAACGAATCGTCGAGTATTTATAGCATACACGATGAATCATTGAGTATCATCACATACTCGACGAATCGTCGATTATCCATAGGATACACGACCAATTCAACACCATCTTCAGCTGAATCAACACTTGACTCGGCGAAGGCATTGAGTGGACTCAACGCTCTCAATGTTTTCTGCGCCATACTCGATGAATCGTTGAATGGCGTTGAGTGCACTCAACGCTCTCATCGTCAAAAGACAGAATTGTCGAATGACGTTGAGTGAACACAATACACTCAACGCCTAAGTGCCATATTCGTTAAGTAAACCCTTTACTAGTCGAAGGCGTTGAGTGAACTCAACGCACTCAACGCTTGAGACTCAGACTCGTCGAAACAACTTCTTGTTTCGATGAATCGTCTAATATAGTCAACACACTCAACGTTTAAGTGTCATACTCGTCGAATAAACACCTTGACTCAATGAATAGTTGAATACACATAACACACTCAACTTCTCCATTCGCCGAGTTAACGTTTAACTCGACGAAGGCTTTGAGTGGTCTCAACGGACTCGGCGCTTTTAGTCTAATTGAGCTAAGTCTTTTTAACACATCATATGAGGCAAACCATACAAATCCAATCTCCCAATTTCTCCACAATCTTATGTGCGACCCAGATAGGCTCATACTGAGCTGGTAGTGAGACCACATGCTTGATCACTTGCATATGACAATGTTAATACCAACAAATGACTCTCCTACCTCAGGCAAAACTGACCTACCTCAGGCTCAAAAGCCCTACAGCTCAGATCCAAAAGGATCCTACCTCAGACCTAAAGGTCCTACAACTCATATCCAAAATTGGATCCTACACTCAGGAAATTATTCCCTTCCTCAGGCACAAAGGCCATACCACTCAGATCCAAAAGGATCCTATAGAGATGAAAGGGATTTTATTTGTGTTGATTTGACAAAGAGATATTTCTTTGTGTCTTCTTCCTGAGCTGAGTTATCTTAGCCCTAACTTTCTTCTCAGCAGCAAGAGAATGATCTTCAATAAATAGCTACCTATACCAGAAGAACCTCAAAAACTTATTTCTGAACTTGCTGAAGAAGACTGAAGACTTGACAGATCTTGAGTTATTCAAATAGCTAACCTGAACCTGCAGAAAACTGAAAGCTATGCTTCTCTTTCTCTATCAGAAGCTTATTTGACATTTTTGTAGCAGAAAAAATTGCTACAGCTATCTGGAATGAACTTTTAGATCAGCTGGATCGACTTCAAGCTTCTAGCTTGGCAGTAATGGCGAGGAATATGAAGTTCAACCGCAACTTTGTGAAAAGAATAAAACCCTAAAAGTTGAGTTCTTCCTTTTGAAGCTGTCCCTTTTATCTTCCATCGATTAACGACTCCAAGAAGTAGTGGGTACCACCTGCAATTGACAACTGCAACTTGCTTTAACAGAAGAAGACATATAGTAGGGCGCTGGCGCAATTTGTTGTGTTCTGTAGCTTTCTTGCAACTAATTTGAACTTGGTTGACTTTGTTGACTTTTGCTGACGTCAGCATCTATGAACTTAGTCAAATTCAAGCACATTAGTATAGGTGTTGAGTGAACAAGCTACGGTCAACGCCAAGACACTTACATATATTTTATCACTAGACGTTGAGTGAGTAAGCTTGACTCAATGCCAAACCACTTAGACAGATTTTATGTCACTAAGAGTTGAGTGAGTAAGCTTGAATCAATGAAAACACTTAGATAGATTTTCTATCATTAGGCATTGAGTAAGTAAGCTTGACTCAATGCCAAAACACTTAGACAGATTTTCTATTAGTAGACGTTGAGTGAGTAAGCTTGACTCAATGCTAAAACACTTAGATAGATTTTTTATCACTAGGCGTTGAGTGAATAAGCTTAACTCAATGCCAAAACACTTAGAAAGATTTTCTGTCACTAGGCTTGAGTGAGTAAGCTTGACTCAACGCCAAAACAGTTAGATGGATTTTCTATCCATTCTTTCCTTGAGGTTTGAGTGAACACGATGCTTTCTTTTCTGGCGTTGAGTGAGCCTTCAACACTCTACCCCATCTAGACTTTTGTAGTCTTAACAACTTACGTGTCGAGTGAGCCTTCATCTCTTGACGCTTCTGGACTTGACCAGATTTCATTACTGTTAAAGGCAAAGCTTTGACATCACACGACGCCTTCCTGGCATCTGGCATTGAGTGAGCTTGCTTCAATCAACACCTATGGACTTAGTCGAATATTCAGCGTGCCAATACTGAGGCTTTGACATATTCAGCTATACTCGATGATTCTTGATATATGGCGTTGAGTGAACTGCCATCACTCAACGCCCGTAGACTTAGCCGCAGAATTTGCTTTGCAGACCGCATGGCTTTGACTGCCCACAACTAAATCAATGTTGTTTTGCATCTAGCATTGAGTGAACTGTCTTCACTCAATGCTCGTGGACTTAGGAGATTTTCAGCCTATTATGCATCCTCCCTTACATCTGGCGTTGAGTGAACTGGCTTCACTCAACGCCTGTCGACATAGATAGATATCTGTCTCTCAACATCTATACTTTGTGACTACCTGTCACATCACTTGGAATACCTGTCCAATTAAACTTCAAGAACCTGGCAATACTACCATGTTGAATTTTCTCCAGGTGGTCAGCAGGATAGCCTAAAGCCAAATTAATATTCTCAGAACTATCCAATTCACACCTTGATCACGCGAAAACTTCCCTGGACCTTGAAGTGAGCAGGGGTTAACTCAACTGAAGTTAATCAACCAGCAACACATGCAGCACAAGAGTCTTATTGATTTACAACAATCTTCTTTACACAGCGAGACATACACGGCGAGACATGCTTCACCAAACAACACCCAAGGAAAAGCAGAGACTACAAAAAATAAGACAAGAGAAACAAGCCGCATGGACTTAACTACAAGCCGTCGGTCTAGTACTGTGGAGTCCGCTCAGTCCGCTAGGTCACCAGACCGCAACCCAATCCGCGTGGACTACTCCTTATTCCAATGCTCGCACTAGCCGCCGATCTGGAAGCCGCCTGACCACGAGGTCGCCTAGCCGCCAGGCCGCACAAGCTGCGATGCCGAATTGAACAGTCCGCCTGAAGCAGGCGACTTCTTGAACCCCGAACCAAGTTGCCAAAGAGAAGACCGTCTGGTCGCTGTCCGCGACCTGCTGTTTTCCGCCTGTTGTGTAACCGCAGAGTCCGCACTGTCCCTGACCGCAATCAGAGTCAAATCCTGGATTTCCAACGCTATCCGCACAACCTGCACAGCATAACCCGGTCAACTCAATCAAACCGCGTGGATGCCAAAAGGCAGTCTGCAACAACCTGTGCAGGCTCAAGTTACTGTTCACTTACGCAAGGAGGTTTCTCATTCCTGATGTGACATGGGTACTATTTTTAGGCACGATGATGAGTGTGGTCACCGCCCTAACCGATAGGATTATCGCCACATCCCACAACAAGACTTCTCTACAGTCCGCGGATATAATCCAGTCTGTCGCACATGTGCAAGATAGCCAGCCCGCCTAGCTTCTCCAAGGTCGGACTCCAATTTCCAGTCCGCCTTGTCGCCAAAGGCCAAGCTGCCAAGACATCACCAAGGTCGAACAGCAACACAAGTCTGCCTTATCGCCAAGGGCCAAGCCAGGACAACCACAACCGGACTCCGCAGCAACAGTCCGCTAATCCGCGGACACAGCACTTCAGTCCGCCAATCCCTAGCCCACGGATTCGCCACCAAGGAAACTGCCGGACTCAGGCGGACATGTTGTTCCAGTCTGCCCATACTATGGACATCACAAGTCTGCATACCCTGCAGATAACTCCAGTCCGCAAGCCGAGTCCATAGCCTTGTTACCAAGAGACCTTCCGGACTTAGCGGACTCTAGCTCCAGTCTGCTTACACAGCAAACTTCCAGTCCACATATACCGCAGACTACTCCAATCCGCATATCCCTAGTCCACAGCGACGCCAGCAAGGCAGTTGTCGGACTCAGCGGACACCCTGCTTCAGTCCGCACATCCCGAGCCCATAGCTTTGCCACAAGCTCCTGCCAGACTCAGCGGACACCTGGCATCAGTCCGCCCAGAGATGCAGAGACAACCTCCAGTTCGCTCATCCCCAAACTCGCAACCAAGTCACATGCACTTCTGTCGCGCTTGGAAGACTGAGAAGCAGCCCGCACTCCACTACGCGATCTCCCCGTACTGAGCCAAATAAGGACTTGGTTCATACCCAACCAAGTCCACACCACTGGCCACAAGGGCCAGTCCGCACTTACTAGCAGACACTGGATCTAGTCCGCCGGTCCCGGCGAACTCCAGTATCAGTCCGCACTAACTGGCGGTCTCCGCGGCTTCCACCTACTGATGTACTATAGCAAGACCAAGGCAACTACCAAACCGGTCTGCCGAGCTCCATTTCTTCAGTCCGCTTCATGCCAGACTCCACGGCTAGAGTTCCTATCCACCCGGTTACTTCCTGGGATCCAACTGTCTGCTGAGCACAAGCCGACCTGGCTAACCGCCACTGCTGTCTGCATAGTCCGCGCGCGCAGACCTCCCCGGCCACTACAGAGCAAACCATCTGCAACATCCCGGCCGACCTAGCAGTCCGCCAACCCTGTCTGCGTAGTCCGCGCGGATAGGTCCAAGTGCTCCATTCACCCACTTTCACTTCACAAATTTCAACATGTCCTATCAATATTACAAGGACTAACCTGCATTCATGAACTTGAACATACATTAAATACAACAATGTGTATATCATTGACATGTTTGACTTCTACAAATCCGAGACATTGTGGGCAATGGACACAACAATTGGTGTCAAGGATTTTATGAGGTGCTTATACCTCCTACACATGGACTTATTTGGTCCTATGCCAGTTCATAGTCTAGGTAGGAAAGTCTACACACTTGTGATAGTTGATGACTTCTCTAGGATTGCTTGGGTGTTCTTCTTGAGGAAAAAGTCAGAAACCCTTGACACTTTTATGACCTTTGTTATGCAAGTTCAGAATGAAAAATACAGCTCGGTGGTCAAAATTAGAAGTGACTATGGTACTGAATTTCAGTCTGAAGGCATGACAAAATTCTGTGAAGATCAAGGGATTCATCAGGAATTTTCTTCACCTAGAACTCCCCAGCAAAATGGGTTAGCTGAGAGGAAAAGTAGAACTCTCATAGAGGCTGGCAGGACCCTACTCAATCACACTTCTCTCCCAGAATATTTCTGGGCTGGGGCAGTGAACACTGCATGTCATGTCCTAAACAGGGCCTCTATCAACAAGTACCACATGAAGACTCCCTATGAGATTATGAAGGGCAGAAAACCAAATCTTGAATATCTCAGGATCATTGGTAGTAAATGCTTTGTGCTCAATAATGGGAAGTCTCATTTGACTAAGTTTGCTGCCAAATCCTATGAGGTGATATTTATTGGATACAACAATCATAGCAAAGCATATAAGATCTACAACTTGAAAATAAAGTTGTAGAAGAGTCTGTAGATGTTGTCTTTGATGAATCTTCAATGATTAATAGTGAGCTACCAAGCTCTTCTAGATTTGCAGGTATAGAACAAATGATGGATAAACTAATCATTAAGGATGCTCCTCCAGCTGCCCATGATAAAGACAATGATGTGTGTGTTCCAGAAGCAGGACATGGGTGAAGATCAGCTGGATCCAGACATTGAAGTCAATGATGCTGAAGAAAGATTGCCTCCAACAGTTAAATATCTAAAGGATCATCCCAAACATCAGATCATTGGTGATACTGGTCAAAGGGTTACAACAAGGAGCAGAAGCCTGAACATAGCCATGTACTCCAGCTTTCTGTCTTAGATTGAGCCCAAAAGGTTTTAATATACCAACATAGACCAATTTTGGATTGTGACAATGCAAGAGAAACTGAACTAGTTCAAGAGATGTAAGGTCTGGAAAGTGGTTCCCATACCTCAATGACATAACATCATTGGAACCAAGTGGATCTACAGAAATAAGTTAGATGAGAATGATGTTATAATTAAGAACAAAGCTAGACTGGTGGATAAGGGATATAGATAAGAGGAAGGTATATATTTTGATCAGACCTTTGCCCTAGTTGCTAGACAAGAAGGCATAAGACTTTTCCTTACATATACTGCGCACAAGGGATTCAAGGTATACTAGATGTTGAAGCCAAAAACTAGCCTCAACGAGAGTTCAGACCTTGGGGTGTAGCTAACACCTACTTCTCTCAAACCCAGACCCCTGACTAGTAATAAGGAACCTAGAACTGACCCTATGCCTCAGCTGGGAGGTCCCTCCACTATCCCGAAAGATCTCTGAGCGCTTCCCCTCTAAGGCCAATTTCTGGGCTATGATAACCTCAGAAAGCACTTGATGGTTTGAATAAAGTATGAAAGCTTGCCTTCTGAGGTACCCTGTGGGTCATATTTATAGTCTCCCAGTATCTGGTCTGCCAACAGCATAACTCTGCTATTCTGACAGGATATTTGCACCCAAACTTGGTCTGCCAACAACGTAACTCTGCTGTTCAGAAGAGCAAAATTCAGACACGAGGGAATCTTGGTAATTTACCTTTAGAACCTGCTGGGCGAAAGCCTTTTCGCTACTCTGTAAGCTTTTTGCCTGCCCTATGCGAAACTTAGGGGCAAGCCGCAAAGCGCTGAGAGCTCTGAGTCGCGGAAAAGGACTCGATGCCAAGAGCAAAAGGGGGTTGAGTGGAAAAGCCTCACTCAACACCAAAGGTGAAAGGGCGTTGAGTGGCAAAGCCTCACTCAATGCTAAAGGCGAAAGGGCATTGAGTGGCAAAGACTCACTCAATGCCAAAGGCGAAGGGGCATTGAGTGGCATAGCCTCACTCAACGCCAAGAACTGCAGGGTGTTGAGTGGCAAAGCCTCACTCAACACTAAAGGTGAAAGGGTGTTGAGTTGCAAAGCCTCACTCAATGCCAAAGGCGAAAAGGCATTGAGTGGCAAAGCCTCACTGAACGCCAAAGGCGAAAGGGCATTGAGTGGCAAAGCCTCACTCAACGCCAAGAACTGCAGGGCGTTGAGTGGCAAAGCCTCACTAAATGCGAAGAACTGCAGGGCGTTGAGTGGCAAAGCCTCACTCAACACTAAAGGTGAAAGGGTGTTGAGTTGCAAAGCCTCACTCAATGCCAAAGGCGAAAAGGCATTGAGTGGCAAAGCCTCACTCAATGCCAACCCTAAGGGTATCCCGCTTACCCAGGTGCAAGCCCGCTCGCATGCCCCGGGTGGGAACCCTCTCGGCTATCTATATGTCTGACCCGACTTCTAGCCTAAAGCTAGCCCAAGGCTAGCCCAACCCTCATCCTTTGGGACTCTAGGCCCCACTCAGCGAATATGGAGTTGTATACAATCCACGATCTTTGCGAGCTAGCCTTGTACTCGAAAAGATACGTCCAATCCCAAATATTTGTTGAGTCGTTGCTGACCTGGAAGAGAATATTTTATGGGCCCTACCCCAGCCCTATATATATTTGTCGCTGAGCCATCCCTCAGGCCACCACTGTTGCTGCCACCTTTCGCATAAGCTCCCGTAAGGCTGCTAAGATGTATGTCAAGCGCAAAGAGAGGCCAATATCGCAAGAACTTCAAGACCGCCTCATCGCAGCTCAGGCGAGAGCCTGTGCTGACTACGTCGGGGTTTCCCCCTAGCTAATGCGCAAGAGGTCAACCAGCTCACCTTCCCGACCGAAGAAGAAGAAGGCCAAATCGGTTAGGCGAGACCACTCGAAGAAGGATCTGGCCTCCCCAACCCCGACCCTTGTCCGCACCGAGAACCCTCCTTTCCTGTCGGTCGTATTCCTCTTGCTTCACTTTTCGGTGTAAACCCACTTTGCCGCATCTGACGCATTTCCCTTCTCGCCGAAAGGTTCCGGAAATGGCCGTCGATAACCCTCAGGCTGATACCGAGTTTGTTGGTCCCCTCGGCGAGAACCTGCCGTCGGTCCGGGAGGCTGCCCCTTGATTACCTAAGTCCAACCCGCGATTAATCCTGGTAACATCTCCTGTCATTCATATTGCATGGCTTTCTTTCCTTCAGCTGACTCGTTTCTTCGTAATTCCTGCCTTCGACATCCTAAGACTCTTCCACCGGAGCACCCAACCTCCCGCGCCCAAAGATCCCAACAACTCGGTAACTGGTCTTCCCCTCTTGACCGGGAGGTTTGTTACCGTATCAAACACACCTACGTTTGGGTGTTGGTTTCCGGTAGGAAAAGATACTGCCACTCCCCAATTGGACAAAACCAACTCCCTGGAGTGCGGGGCGCACCGCCCAGGACGGGGCAAACCGATCCACCTGATCTTTGGAAAAATCACGGAAGGGAAGCCAAACCCTTCTCACCAATCCACTGCCGAGAGCCCACCCCCTGCCATTGGTAAGCAGTCTTTTCCCAACCCTCCCGCCTTTGCCTGACTTGACTGGACTTTTTCTTGCTAGATCTGAAGACTGCGGAGGCAGAAGCCGATAAAGAAAAGGGGTCGATCTCCCCCCTGCCTTCCCCAATGACATGGAGGACTACCTCGACGCCTGCGAAACGGCAAAACTCGGTAGAAGCAAATAACGAAAGTCCTGACAAAGTTTGTTGATGCGTGAAAATGGCGCACCAGCAAATAACAGGTGTTCGGTCTCACGAGTGTGGTGGAGAGATTGCGGGGATAGAGGAGAGGTTGATGAGGATGCGGGGGATAGAAGTGAAGGTTGATTATCAACTGTCGAGCAGACAGTTACTTTGACAGTTAGGATTGGAGGTTGATGCTGAGAGAGGAGAGGAGAAGAGGGGGTCGCTTGCAATGACAACAACAGACTTCGCCCGCCACGGCCTAAATGTCACTCTTCTGACGAGCTTTACTTTGATTATAATTCAGTGTTATAGCTTAAGTTGAGTCCTTTACATGAGAATATAAAGGTTACAAGGGGAAGCTGGCGCCTAGAGGAAAGAAGTGCCAGAGGCCGCACAGTTTGACCAAAGAGGCAGGCAGACCGGGCGGACAACTGATCCCACAGCTCGCTAATCTTGGTCGAGCGGACTATGCGATCAGGCATAGAAGACTTCTAAGGTCACTGAAGCCATGGCCGGGAACCAAGCCTGAATGACTTAACCGCGCAGACAGGCGATCAGCCCGCGGGCAGCACTGGCGGGCAGAAAAACTGAGGCTGCAGGGTTTACTGTGCTGGATGGTCCTCGACCCTCGTGTGTCGACCTTCGTGACTCTAATGAGAGGTGTGGGGGTCTATTTATAGGCCCGAGGAAGTGACGATCTTGGTAATGTTACCCCGGTATGTCGGTGAAAGTCCACTTAGTCTCAACTACCTTCACCTATGGGGGGGGAATAGGTGTCTTGCAGCGTTTTTGCGGAATTAAAATCGTACCTGCACAAGAAAACAAAATAACACAGCACAGAAAGGACACAAGCAATTTATAGTGGTTCCCCGATTTGGGTACGTCCACTTTCCCCCTTCGACCTATCTCCCAACCAGGGACGACTCGGTCACTTCACCAACGGGATTGAAATCCAATCCTTGCACTAACGGAAGGAACCCTTCTACACGTAGGAGTCACCACTCCCACACCCGGGTTGCACCCAACCCTTACAAATAGGAACCAACGTTCCTTTACAACAAAATAGAAATTGGAGTGTATTATAAATACAAACTACTTATGGAGAATAAGGTGTCCCACTTCGTTCGACGACGTGTTCTTGAAGTCAACGAAGAGTCCACAACCCTAAATCTCACTTAGAGAGAATCTCTCCCGAAACCGGCGGCGGTAAGAAGGGCGGCGGCTTGGTTTTCAGGATCGGCGGCGACAACGGAGTGCTACTGCTGTACTTTGGAGATTCAACTTTCGTAGCAAAGCTAGCAAGGTCTTCCAACGGTCACACTAGGATCGATCGTCTCGATCGATTCGAAAGGGGAAGGTTTTCCCGATCTACGAATCAAAAGACAAAGGATCTCTGGTTAGACGCGTGAGACGCTGTGCTTGGCTAAGCTTCTGTCGCCGGGAGATCTGGAAGAAACCACGATAAATGACGGCGATCAACTGGCACGAGCGGCGACGGCGGCGGAGCAAGTTTCACGATCTAGGTCACGTCGGCGGCTCAGATTTTTCTTTTCAAATTTCTTTTTTTTTTCGACTGTTCAAAAATACGTGAGTATTTATACAGTAGAATACTTCTTTATGACCGTTGTGGGTCCCACCAGAAGAAACCCTAAAACCGGTTCAAAATAGCGCCTTAACATTTGATCCGGTCCAGCGTGCTTCAGAAATTCGCCTAAGGCAAAATCGGCGAGAATCGAAGGTGATTCTCGTCGAAGAAGTTATAACACTGGAGATCGACTATCATCAGTCATAGGTCGACGATCGTCGAGGGAGCAAGACCTCGGAGATCGTCGATCGTCGAATGAGTAACGGAAAAGCAGAGCTCGACGATCACTTATTCGGAGATCGATGATCGTCGAGGGAGTTAAGACAACAAAGCTCGACGATCATCAATCAAAGATTCGGCGAGAATCAGCCAGTGATTCTCGACGATTTTGACTTAGCGACAAATTTGCACGCTCTGATTTAGCCAGATAGAGACGGCGAGAATCAGCCAGTGATTCTCGACGATTCAGCGAGAATCACTAGGGATTCTCGTCGATTATTACTTAGATGATTTTTCGTCTTTCCACCCATGAGCTGCTCTTTGACCCATCCTTGCTCCTTGTCTGCTCTTGCATTATCACAGCCCTGTACTTGAAAATAAGTACAATCCAATAGAGAGAGTACACGTAGGCCAACACACTGATCTGCTCAATGAGGGATTACGTCGCGCAGACCCGTGTATATTGACCTACTGCACCCTGACATTGGTGTGTACTTAGCGTGGAATAACTGCAAGCACAACTTAAAAGATTTCATCAAATACATTGTCTATTTACCTTAGCTTGTTTAGGGGCTTCTTCAAATCAGGTACGTTGTGGATACAATACCCAACAATCTCCCCCTATTTGAAGAAGCCTAAACCCTACAAGCTAAGGTGAATAGAGCGTATGGGAATGAAAATCATAAACTTAAAATTGAGTTGAGAGAGATATTCATTACCAATACAAATTTCTTGAGAGTTGAGAGAGATATTCATTACCAATACCAATTTCTTGAGAGCAAACTTGGAGCCGCCTTAGCCTTAGCCGAGAGGGTAATCTCCCCCTTTTCGGCTTCTGCAAATCTGGGTCTGTTGCATTTGACCCCTTGCTCCCCCTCAGTTCTTGCACCTGTGCTCACACTTGAGTTCCTGGCAGAGGCTTCCCCTAGATGCACGAGCCTGGAGCTTCTGTAGTCTTCATTACTCATAGTTTAGCATCCCCAATTCAGTTTTGAAAAGACTGAACTTGGCTTCGTCTAAGGGCTTTGTGAAAATATCTGCAATCTGCTTGTCCGTGGGGACATAACAGAGAGAGATGTCCTTGTTCTCCACGTGCTCCCGAATGAAGTGGTAGCACACTTCAATATGCTTCGTTCTGCTATGCGATACCGGATTGTTGGCAATTGCAATTGCACTGGAGGAGTCGCAGTACATTGGTACTTCCTTGAACTGAAGGTCGTAGTCGGCTAACTGGTTTCTGATCCATAGGAGTTGTGCGCAACAGCTGCCTACCGAGATGTACTCAGACTCTGCTGTGGAGGTTGCTACACAATTCTGCTTCTTGCTGTTCCATGAGATAAGCCTTCTTCCGAGGAATTGACACGTCCTGGAAGTGCTTTTCCTATCATCCCTACTCCCTGCAAAATCAGCATCTAAAAAACCTATTAGCTCGACATCATTGTTTCTCGGGTACCACAAGCCAAGATTGGGAGTACCTTTAAGGTATCTTAGAATTCGCTTTGCAGCGACATAGTGAGATTCCTTAGTGTTCACCTGATATCTGGCACAGACACATGTGGAGAACATGATATCCGATCTACTGGCAGTAAGGTAGAGCAGGGATCCATTGATGCTTCTGTATTTGGTTTCATCGAAAGGTTTACCTTTCTCATCCTTATCCAGAGACATAGTGGATCCCATTGGAGTCCTCATAGAGGTTGCATTCTCCATACCGAATTTCTTGAGGAGTTCAATTGTGAACTTCGTCTGAGAGATGGAGATTCCATCCTCAGACTGTTTCACTTGAAGTCCCAAGAAATACTTTAGCTCTCTCATACTGCTCATTTCAAACTTTCCTTGCATAAGTTTAGAAAACTTTTTGCAAAGATTGTTGTCCGTTGAGCCGAATATAATGTCATCGACATAGATTTGCACCAGCAGAATCTTGCGTTTGACTTCCCTGAGAAACAATGTCTTATCTATTTTACCTCTAGAGAACTTGTTCTCGAGAAGAAAACAAGATAAAGTCTCATATCAAGCTCGTGGAGCTTGTTTTAAACCATATAGAGCTTTATTAAGAAAATATACATGATTGGGATAAGTAGGATTGACAAAACCTGGGGGTTGAGCGACGTATACTTCCTCTTTCATGTCTCTGTTCAAGAATGCTGATTTCACATCCATTTGATAGACTGTGAATCCTTTGTGCGAAGCATACGCCAGGAACAATCTGATTGCCTCGAGTCTTGCCACTGGTGCAAAGGTCTGGTCGAAGTCAATCCCCTCCTCCTGTTTGTAACCTTGAGCCACCAGCCTGGCCTTGTTCTTTATGATGACACCATGTTCATCCAGTTTGTTTTTGAAGATCCACTTGGTGCCAATCACATTCTGCTTTTGTGGTCTGGGAACCAGCGTCCAAACGTTGCATCGTTCGAATTGATGCAGCTCATCTTGCATGGCCAAAATCCATGCCGCATCTTTGTTCGCCTCGTCAAACTTCTTTGGCTCAACCTGTGACAGGAAGCTAAGATGCAAAATCTCGTTAATAGTACCTCTTCGAGTTCTGACACCGTCATGAGGATCTCCGATGATCTGATCTCTAGGATGATCCCTCACGTGCCGGAGCTCTAGAAGTCTGGCGTCTGGAGCTTCGACTACTTCTTGGGCTTCTCCTTCTTCTAAGAGATTTGCTCCATTTTGATCTTCAACATTCCCAGTTGACGTTGAGGTGGAAACTTTGACGTACTTAGGAGTTTCATCTTTAGCGGTCTCATCGAGACTCAGCTATTCAAGTCGTGCACCTGCATCTTCAAGAATACCGCTGGAAGAATTGTTGTTAAGCAAGCTTCCTTCATCAAATACAACATTAATTGATTCTTCTACCACTAGGGTTTTCTTATTGAAGACCCTATATGCCCGACTGTGGGTACTATAGCCCATGAATATGCCTTCGAAGCATTTTTCACCAAATTTAGTACGCGGGTACTTCCCATTATTCAGTACATAACATTTGCAACCAAAGATCCTCAAATGGGACATGGTTGGTTTCCTACCTTTCAGTAGTTCGTAGGGCGTTTTACGATGACTTTTGTTGATCACTGCCCGGTTTTGAACATGACAAGCCGTATTGACCGCCTCAGCCCAGAAGTATTCTAGGAGTGAAGCGTCATTCAACATTGTCGTGCAGGATTCAATGAGTGTTCTATTTCTCCTCTCCGCGACTCCGTTTTGTTGAGGAGTGCGCGGGGAGGAAAACTCATGAAAGATACCAAGTTCTTCACAGAACTTTGTCATAGCACCAGACTCAAACTCTGTTCCATGGTCACTTCTGATTTTGACCACTGAGCAGTTAAGTTCGTTCTGGATCTGCTTGACAAAGCTGGTGAAGATGTCAAACGTATCAGACTTGCGTTTTAAAAAGAACACCCAGGTAAACCGAGAGTGATCATCTACAATCATGAGCGTATAAGACTTCCCTCCTAAGCTATGAACTTGCATTGGACCAAACAAGTCCATGTGCAGAAGATAAAGACATCTGGAGGAGTCTTTGTCTGAGATGCCCTTAAAGGTAGCCCGAGTCTGTTTGCCCATCTGGCATGCAGGACAGGGACTATCTTTGATACACTTAATAATGGGAGCATCCCTCACTAAATCTTTGGAAAATAGCATATTAATTGTCTTGTAATTAATATGTGCCAATCTCTTGTGCCATTGTTCACAAAGAGATGCACTGCCTTTTGCTACTAGGCATACGGGGGTAGATGAATCTAAGCTAAGAAAATCTAAGCAGAAGATATTTCTGCTCCTAATGCCTGATAATACCGTCTCAGAAGAGGCACATGATATTATCAGGCATTTATCCTTGCAGAACTTAACGTCATAACCTTTATCACATAACTGACTTACACTGATCAGGTTATGGTTTAACCCTTCAACATAAGCCACGTCGGTGATAGAGATTATACCGTTGGAAATCATACCGTAACCTCTGGTGACTCCTCGATCTGACCCCCCAAAGATGACTTTGGGTCCATTCTCGACTGGAGTGTAATCACGCAGCAGGCTTCTTGTCCCAGTCATATGCCGGGAGCATCCACTGTCCAAGTACCATATTGGAGTTTTGGTGGCATTTGGACATTCCTGCAAAACAAAATTAATTTCCCTTAGGAACCCAATCGAACTTGGGTCATAGATTCTTGGTTAGCATACTCCCCCTCGGGTGGTTAACCCTACGAGTGGTCGGCCTCGCATTGCTAACATAAGGAGTCTCGTTATACCTCGGATTAAACCAACAATCTACGGCAAAGTGACCGACTTTGCCACAACACCAACAGTCAAATCTGTTGTACCTCTTCCTAGGCTCCTGCTTTACCCTGGGAATAGTGGGTACAGCCAGGGCCTTGGATCTGGAGGTGGAGGCAAAATAGTGATTGCAGTCACATGACTTCTTCACCTTTTGTTCCTTCAGTATAAAAGGCTTGGCTTTTGGTGCCTGCTTTCTATTATGGCCGCTAGAGAATTGACCATAATTTCCCATGTGGATTTCCTCATAAGGTGCCTTGAAGACACTCTCACCGAAGTTGAGGGGAAAAGTCCAACCATCATATCGGCTCTTTGGCTTTGCAACCAAGGGCCGGAAATGATGACCAAAGGTTGACTCAAAGTCATGTTGGTTGCAGGGAAAGCTAGGCTTTCTGGAAGCAACAGGATTGAGTGGGGCCTTTCCCTTTTCAGCAGCAGAGGCCTTCTTGGCGGCCTTATTCTTTCTCTGGTTCCTGTTTCTCCTGGATGAGGAACCAGATACCCCTACATACCCCGAGCCAGCTCCTTTGGCCTGAGCAGAGAAGGTATCAACTAATGGAAGAATTGTTTTTGGCATAGAGAAGCTCTTGGCGATCTTCCTTTCTGCCGCAAGTTGTTCTTCCAACTTGTCGACTTCCTCCTGCTTAAGATCAAGGAGCTTAAGAGACTCTAAATGCTTTGAAGTCAGGTCTAGGTACTCCTGTCGGAGAGAGATCAAACTGGTGATCTCTTCCCTTAGGGAGACACTCTTACCCTTAAGGAATTTCACTTCCTTTTTCTCAGCCTTCAATCTCTTACGGCACTCCTCAAAAGTGTTGAGCAGAAGATCATACTTCTCGAGGAGCTCCGCTTCACAGGCCGAAGGGATATCCTCATGGTCATCATCCTGAGACTCAGGATCAGATTCAGAGTCGGAGAGAGGGGTGTGAGCTTTTACCTTCCCAGTAAATGGGGGGCATTCTCCTTCTGAGTCGGAGCGACCCACCAGCCCGAAGTAGGCTTCCTCATCATCACTGGAGTCTGAGGAATCAGACTCACTCAGTGTCTTTGGCTTTTTGGCGATGTAGCTCCTCTCTTTCTTCTTATCTCTAGAGGACTTATGCTCCTCTCCCTTCCCCTTTTCTCTCTTGCCTTGGTGGCAGTCGGCCATGACGTGTCCTGGCTTATTGCATCCAAAACAAATAATGTCAGAGGAGCGATGTTTGTTCGGTTTAGAAGCATACCTGTCAGAAGAATAATTTTTCTTCTGATTCCTGGAGGAGGAGCCGTCTCCCTTTCTTTGATTCCTCATCTTGAGGAACTTCTTGAATTCTCGGGTGATGAGGGAGAAATCTTCCTCAGATAACTCTGAGCTGGAGGAGCATGGCTCGGAGTCCTCCTCCTCATCCTTTTTCCAGGCACGGTATGAAACCGCACCCTTGCCCTTCCTGGAGTGAATGGCTTTTAGGGCCACAGTCTTTTCCTTGGCTGCAGCCTTCTCTGCTTCTTCTTCTTCTTTCCTGGTGTTCAGTTGAAGCTCATAGGACATCAGCTTCCCAAACAGAATTTGCGGGTCTGTTTCAGCAAGTCTGCCAAACTCTCGGATGGCGCAGATCTTTGTGTCCCATTCCTTAGTAAGGGACCTAAGGAATTTATCATTAAGTTCACCATCAGTGAACACTCTTCCATATCCTTTGAGGGCATTGACAATCTTGAGGAAGTTCTCGAAGGTGACTCCGATCTCTTCCTTAGGCCCTTGTCTGAAGGCCTCATATTTTTGGTTCAGGAGGGATCTCCGATCATCCCTCACTTCATCAGTGCCCTACATTAGGATAATCAGGCAGTGCCAGATCTCCTTTGCTATCCTGCAGTTGCAGAAGTTCTGCATCATTGAGTCATCGACCGCGCTGACCAGAATGTTCTGCGCCTTCTTGTCAAGTCCCACCAGCACCATCTCGTCCTTGTCCATTTCAGAAATTTTCTTTGGCACTTTCTTGGTAGGATCAATGGTGGAGGCCTTAGTGGGGACATAAGGTCCCTCCTCCACGATTATGAAGAGTCGGGGATCGACTGCTTCCATGTAGAACCTAATCCTTTCCTTCCAGATAGGAAAGTTTAACCTGGTGCACACTGGGATCTTGCCTGTGTACTTGAGTCTGTCCATAGTAGAAGTCTGCCTTCTTCTTGACACTAGTTGTAACACCCCCTATCCGTCGCATAGCATATAGCAGTAGGTCCGGCCGGGGCCCGACGCCATATACCACAGACAGACCGGGTGGTTACGTATGGAAACCATCCAACCAATCTCAACGTCCTACACAGAGCATTCTAGCGGAAGCAATTTATTAAAGTTGCAAAACAAGAACCCAGCACAAGCATGAATGTCCACTAGCAAGATAATAGGAATGTTACAAAAATACCCAAATATTCGGCCTTAAGGCCTTACAAAATGTTTCACTTGTCTTTTACATGATTTCCAAACCTCGGCTCGCAGGCCGGCCATACATGAGGAAAACATAAAACATTTCCATTCGGGCCTTCGAGGGACAGCTTCGCAAAAAGGGCTTTAGCCCGCTATTGACCGCTTGGTCCAGCTGCACCTGCAAGCAAACAAACCACCGCACGGTGGCAAACAAAGCAACGGTCAGCAATGCTGACCAAATTATAACGATCCCGCCCCCAACTCGGGGCGGCGATGCTCCTTCCCTGCATTTCATTAGCACAAACGAGCAATGCATAAAACCATAGCCATTTCATCACAGACGTTGGCTCGTACGGCCACACGTCCCGTGCACTCAGGGCACATTCTCGGTGAACCGGTCGATGCTACGTCAATTTAAGCCATTAACATTCCGGACTCACCGCCGCCTCTTAGACGGCCATTCCTATGAGCAATTTGTCTTCATGGTATTGGTCACGTCAATTTAAGCCATAGACCACCGAAGACCCCCATTTATGCCAACGGCGAGTGCCATGTACCTTTAGGTCTCTCTAACCCGAACGACATAAAGCGGGTACGGGTCCATCTAACCCGTGCTCACATCGCAACGACAATTTAAGCCATATGCGCGGGTCAAACTTTCACCGAGTCCCATTCTACCGCAATACACATAACCCCGTTATGTTCAAGTTGGCTCTCAGGCCACCATGTTGGCAAGACCTCGTGTCCGCCCAGTTTTCCGGGTGCACCTTTGGGTTAGTCCCCAAGGCTCCCTGCTGCAATCTACCGCGTAGAAAACCTGAAAACACCAAATAGCACGGAGTCTTCTCCGGCCTTATGCAATGCAACATCACCGATCCGAACTACATGTCCGGGTAGGCTTCAACCAAAATGCCTAAGTCCGTTCTCGCATACGGACGCTAAACAACGGGGACTTTACATATCTACCCGAAGGAACGCCTCCAACTCTTCGCCAACTCGCGAGAGAGGGCTTCCTATGCTAAGAAAGAGAGCTATCATGCTCAAAAGTGAGGATCGTTACCCTTGCGTTCCTCTTTGGCGCCATCGAAATGTAATCGGATAGAAATCACCGCGCTTGCGTTGCCTCCATGGATCCGGAGTCGGCTTGCGATTCGGAGCTCCGAAGCTCCTCCAATGGCGGATCTAGCTCCTCTTCCTCTAGCCTTGGCTCTTCTTTCTCCAAGGGTTTGGAGAGAGATCAAGTGATGAAAAGTGGATTTTTCTTAAGTCAAACCCGTGTATATCCCCCCAGGAATCATCCCCAGCCGTCGGATCTCAACCTAAGAAAACGAGCGGCTTTGATTCGGGGCTGAAATGCCCAATCTGGACCGAACACGGCCTGGCACACGCCCGTGTCCAGGGCCGTGTGCCGCATTCGCCGTCAAAATCGAATCTTCTGAACATGCACACGGGTATCGAACACGCCCGTGTTCTAGCTGACACGCCCGTGTTCCAGCTGACACGGCCGTGTAGCCGGCCGTGTACCCATGATTTTTCCCCCGTTTCCAACCCGAGCACTGCACGGGTTCTGGGACACGCCCGTGTCCTTGCCCGTGTCACATTGACACGCCTGGGCCCCCAGGCCGTGTACACGGGACATTTCGTCGAGGGGAGAACGACGACTCGCTGACACGGCCTTGGACACGCCCGTGTCCGAGGCCGTGTGCCTTGTCTCGACGACCGTCGAGTGAATCTCGACGATTTCACCTTGACGCTCGTCGACACGGGTAGACACGCCCTGCGACACGCCCGTGTCGCAGGCCGTGTGCCCATTCTCGACGAATCGTCGAGAATAACTCGACGATTTCACGGCTAAGTGTCGACACGGGTCGACACGCCCTGCGACACGCCCGTGTCGCAGGCCGTGTGCCCATTCTCGACGAATCGTCGAGAATAACTCAACGACTTCGCGGCTAAGTGTCGACACACGCTTGACACGCCCTGGGACACGCCCGTGTCCCAGGCCGTGTGCCTTCAGCCAGAAACCAAAACTGACCCAAAACGTCCCCCTTTGCTCCTTTGAGTTTCGGGGCGTTACAACGCTACCCCTCTTAAAAGAATTTCGCCCACGAAATTACATAAAGGGAAAAACATGTACAAAACAAAATTTGTACCTGAGCGGAACAACTCCGGATATTCGTCAAGCATCGTCTGCTCTCGCTCCCAGGAGAGCTCCTCACGACCGCAATTGTCCCACCGGACTTTGACCATCCTGATCTCTTTATTGCGTAGCCGCTTGACCTCCGAGTCTTCAATCCGCACGGGCTTGACCTTTGTCGTTAGCCCACTATCCACCGGCACTTGATCGACCGCGATCACTTGCGTAGGCTCTTGCACCGCTTTCCTAAGTACCGAAATGTGGAATACATCGTGTAAACCACTGAGCTCCACTGAAAGCTTCAACCTATAGGCCGCTTCTCCCACTCGCTCCAGAACCTCGAACGGTCCAAGGTACCTCGGGCTTAGCTTTTTCAATCGCCGCACCCGCGAGACACCCTTGAACGGCTTGATCTTCAAGTATACATAATCGCCCACAGCGAACTCCACGTTCCTGTGCTTGGCATTATAGTACTTTGCTTGCCGGTCCTGAGCGATGAGCAACCTCTCCCGTATGGTTCTCACCAAAGAAGTAGCACCCTCTACTTCCGATCGCTTATACAACTTTGACTCACCCGTTTCTAACCAAGACAACGGCGTGCGACATCTTCTACCATATAGGGCCTCGAAAGGCGCCATCTGAATACTTGCTTGGTAGCTGTTGTTGTATGCGAACTCCACCAAATAAAGGTGGTCCTCCCATTGCTTTCCGAAGTCCAAGACACACATGCGAAGCATGTCTTCCATCGTTCTATTGACCCTCTCGGTCTGCCCATCCGTTTGTGGATGGAAGGCTGTGCTAAACTTCAGCTTTGTTCCCAACATTTGCTGCACCAGCCTCCAATCATTGGACGTGAACCGCCCATCACGGTCACTCACGATGCTGCGGGGCACACCATGAAGCCGCACTATATTATCCACATAAAGCTTCGCCAGCTTCTCCACCGGATCATCCTTCCTATGCGGAATAAAATGCGACACCTTCGTTAATCGATCCACGACCACCCAAATAGCGTCGTTCCCCTTTTGCGACCTTGGCAAACCATGCACAAAGTCCATAGAGATGTCGTCAAATTTCCACTCCGGAATAGGCAAGGACTTAAGAAATCCTCCCGGCTTTTGGCACTCCGCCTTTACCAAGGCGCAGGTTTGGCACTTCGCTACGTATAGCGCCACATCCTTTTTCAAACCCGGCCACCAAAATAGCTTCTTCACATCGCGGTACATCTTCGTGCTCCCTGGGTGAATCGAGTACTTGGTATGGTGCGCCTCGTACAACAACTCCACCCGTAAATTGCCCACACTTGGGACGCACAAACGACCGTCTTTCCACAGCAATCCGTCCTCTACAACGAATTGGGAATTTGACCCATCCAAAGCCTCTATCATGAACTGCTTCATATGAGCATCCATATCCAAAGCCTGTCGAATCCGATCAGCCAGGTCATATTGGACTTCAGTCCAATTCAGCACTGCTTCAGCACTAGATTGTCTATTCACACAAACAATCTCCAACGCCTCCAGCTCCTGCACCAACTGCTCATCATGCACTGATAGCCAATTCGCTTGAGCTGGGGCTCGGCGACTCAACGCGTCCGCAACCGCATTCCCTTTGCCAGGCACGTAGTGGATCTTGAAAGTATAGTCCCCCAGGAACTCCATCCACCTACGCTGCCGCATATTCAGATCTTTCTGATCAATCAAATACTTTAGGCTCTTGTGATCGGTGTAGATATCAATCTTCACACCGTACAAATAGTGTCTCCACAGCTTCAAGGCAAAAATCACGGCCGCCAACTCCAAGTCGTGGACCGGATAATTCCTCTCGTGCACTTTTAGCTGTCTCGAGCCATAAGCTATCACGCTGCCGTGCTGCAGTAGCACGCAACCCAAACCGCTGCCCGAAGCATCGCTATATATCTCATAGCCTTCGGTTCCACATGGCGAACTCAGCACAGGCGCCGTGGTCAACCGACACTTCAATTCCTCAAAAGCTCGCGCGCACTCCGGCGTCCAAACGAACTTATGCTCCTTCCTCGTCAAAGTAGTGAGAGGTAGCGCTATCCGCGAGAAGTTCTCTACGAAGCGCCTATAATAACCGGCAAGCCCCAAAAAGCTCCGGACTTCTGCTACCGTAGCAAGCTCAGGCCACTCCCGTATCGCAACAATCTTCGCCGGATCCACCGCAATACCCTCTCCACTCACTATATGCCCGAGGAACGCTACTGAGGATAGCCAAAACTCGCACTTCGAGAACTTGGCATACAACTGGTTTCTCCTGAGTGTCTCCAACACCAAATGGAGATGCTTGAAGTGATCCTCCTCACTTTGCGAGTACACCAAAATATCGTCGATGAAGACGATCACGAAATGGTCTAAGTACTCCCTGAACGTCCTGTTCATCAAATCCATAAATACTGACGGCGCATTAGTCAGCCCAAACGGCATGACCGTAAACTCATAATGCCCGTATCTCGTACTAAACGCTGTCTTCGGGATATCACTCTCCCTTATCCGCAGCTGATAGTACCCCGACTTGAGATCTAACTTTGAGTACACCGTCGACCCGACTAACTGATCAAAGAGATCATCAATCCGGGGGATCGGGTACTTGTTCTTCTCAGTCAGCTTGTTTAGCTCCCGATAATCAATACACAACCTCAAGCTTCCGTCCTTCTTCTTAACAAAGAGGACCGGTGCGCTCCAAGGCGAAGAACTCGGGCGTACATACCCTTGCTCCAACAACTCTTGCAATTGTACTTTCAGCTCCGCCATTTCCTTAGGCGCTAGCCGATACGGAGATCGTGACACAGGCTTTGCACCTGGCACTAGCTCGATCGTAAAATCTATCTCCCGTTGAGGCGGGGCTCCAGGAAGATCTGCGGGGAACACATCAGGGTATTCCGATACCACTGAAATACAATCCATCGCGGGCTTCGGCTTTGCAACCTCCACTAGTGTAAAGAACAGTTCTGCTCCAGCACGAACCGCCTTCACCACCTGAAGAGCAGACATCAACGTCTTGCTCGACCCCTTTAAGCCCTTAAAAGTCGTCTCACGACTCGCTCCCAGCTTGACTTCCTTGCTACCGCAATCTATATGGGCCTGCTGCTCCGAGAGCCAGTCCATGCCAAATATGACGTCAAACTCCACTAACGGAAGTAAAGACGCCCGCAGGTCGAACTCCTGCTCTCCAATACGAGTCTTAACCTCGCAGATCCTAACCGCTCGCATCGAACACCCATTGGGCAATAACACATCCAACTTGTCCTTCGCCATCGAAGAAGGGACTCTGATGCGTGATATAAATTCTTCGGACAAGAAGGAGTGTGAAGCTCCCGTATCGAAGAGTGCTCGTGCGGGATTTTCACAAATCATTACAAATCCTAAACAAGCAGTGGTAAGGTAACATATACATAACAAGCATATAAAGGAATTGACTTGCTATAAATTAAACCGTACCTGTCACCACGTCAGCTTGTTTAATGGCCTCCTGTTGGCCAAGATTATAGACCCTTGGTTGGGCCGGAGCATAGTGGGATGCGGTCGATTCCACCGCCTTTCCCTTCTCTTCGTAGGTAGCTCCTGGCCTCCTTTCGGACTTAGGACGTCCGCTCCAACAATCACGGGCAAAATGCCCCGTCTTGCCACAAGTGAAGCACGCGCCCGGGGTCCGACTCGTAGTCGCCCCAGAAGCGCCAGAAGGAGCTGGACCCGAAGTCCTATGCTTCTTGAAAGCCCTCCGATAGCCGGACTTTGAATTAGTCGGCACTCTGAACTCAGATTTCTTTTCAACCAAGCCTTTCTTCGCTTGTACACTCTTCATGTCCTTCTCCAAGGACCGGGCAGTATTGACCAAGGTTAAGAAACCCTGCGTCATTGGCCCCGACAGTAACAATCTCAGCTCATCCCTTAAGCCTTCATAAAAACGATTAGTCTTGCGCTCCTCATCCATGATGGTGGAGCTCGCATAACGACTCAACCGCGTAAACTCGTGGAGATATTCATCCACGCTTCGCTCACCCTGCACCAACCTCAGGAACTCATTCTCCATTGAAATCCTCTGAGTAGAAGGGAGGTATCTTGCTAAGAACAATTCCGAGAACTCTTCCATCGGAACGTCTATCAATTGTCTTCCTCTCAGATGATGCAGCTCCAAGCCTTCCCACCACATCCTTGCTTCACCGTCCAACAGGAACGTAGCAATGGTGGTCATCTGCCACTCCTCCGTCTCCGTCGCTGTCATGACTCTCTTCACCCTAGAGAGCCAGTCTTCAGCCTGAGATGGGGTTCCCAACCCCGAGAATAACGGAGGGTTAAAGCTCATTACATGCTTCAACTGCCTCTCAGTCGCCCTCCTTGGCACTATTGGTTCTACAACCACTTGCTCCATCCTCCTCGGCTCCGCCTCTTGAAGAGGTACTTGCTCCATCACAGGAGCTGGCTGCTGCGCTTGCCTCCCAGGCTGCGCATTTATCACGGCTAACACCGCTTCAGCCACCAATCTTATATTTTCAGCCGACAAAGGTGTTGCGGGAGCAACTTCTGGTGCACTACTAGCCTCAGAACCTCGGCGTTCTGACGGCCCAACACCACTTCGGGTCACCTATAGTGGTACAAAACACCATTAAGCGACCAAATAACATTGCAAACAGCAATTATAGGAACACGCAGGTTCCTCAAACACGAGTATTTTCATTCCTAAGTGGACATTCATGGGTTCTTTTTACTGTTATTACGATGACGCACACAATGTGCTCACCACCCCTTAAAAAGAATTCGCCCACGAATTCAATTCAAGCCCGACCAAAACCAGAAGTCTGATACCAAATTGTAACACCCCCTATCCGTCGCATAGCATATAGCAGTAGGTCCGGCCGGGGCCCGACGCCATATACCACAGACAGACCGGGTGGTTACGTATGGAAACCATCCAACCAATCTCAACGTCCTACACAGAGCATTCTAGCGGAAGCAATTTATTAAAGTTGCAAAACAAGAACCCAGCACAAGCATGAATGTCCACTAGCAAGATAATAGGAATGTTACAAAAATACCCAAATATTCGGCCTTAAGGCCTTACAAAATGTTTCACTTGTCTTTTACATGATTTCCAAACCATAGCCATTTCATCACAGACGTTGGCTCGTACGGCCACACGTCCCGTGCACTCAGGGCACATTCTCGGTGAACCGGTCGATGCTACGTCAATTTAAGCCATTAACATTCCGGACTCACCGCCGCCTCTTAGACGGCCATTCCTATGAGCAATTTGTCTTCATGGTATTGGTCACATCAATTTAAGCCATAGACCACCGAAGACCCCCATTTATGCCAACGGCGAGTGCCATGTACCTTTAGGTCTCTCTAACCCGAACGACATAAAGCGGGTACGGCTCCATCTAACCCGTGCTCACATCGCAACGACAATTTAAGCCATATGCGCGGGTCAAACTTTCACCGAGTCCCATTCTACCGCAATACACATAACCCCGTTATGTTCAAGTTGGCTCTCAGGCCACCATGTTGGCAAGACCTCGTGTCCGCCCAGTTTTCCGGGTGCACCTTTGGGTTAGTCCCCAAGGCTCCCTGCTGCAATCTACCGCGTAGAAAACCCGAAAACACCAAATAGCACGGAGTCTTCTCCGGCCTTATGCAATGCAACATCACCGATCCGAACTACATGTCCGGGTAGGCTTCAACCAAAATGCCTAAGTCCGTTCTCGCATACGGACGCTAAACAACGGGGACTTTACATATCTACCCGAAGGAACGCCTCCAACTCTTCGCCAACTCGCGAGAGAGGGCTTCCTATGCTAAGAAAGAGAGCTATCATGCTCAAAAGTGAGGATCGTTACCCTTGCGTTCCTCTTTGGCGCCATCGAAATGTAATCGGATAGAAATCACCGCGCTTGCGTTGCCTCCGTGGATCCGGAGTCGGCTTGCGATTCGGAGCTCCGAAGCTCCTCCAATGGCGGATCTAGCTCCTCTTCCTCTAGCCTTGGCTCTTCTTTCTCCAAGGGTTTGGAGAGAGATCAAGTGATGAAAAGTGGATTTTTCTTAAGTCAAACCCGTGTATATCCCCCCAGGAATCATCCCCAGCCGTCGGATCTCAACCTAAGAAAACGAGCGGCTTTGATTCGGGGCTGAAATGCCCAATCTGGACCGAACACGGCCTGGCACACGCCCGTGTCCAGGGCCGTGTGCCGCATTCGCCGTCAAAATCGAATCTTCTGAACACGCACACGGGTATCGAACACGCCCGTGTTCTAGCTGACACGCCCGTGTTCCAGCTGACACGGCCGTGTAGCCGGCCGTGTACCCATGATTTTTCCCCCGTTTCCAACCCGAGCACTGCACGGGTTCTGGGACACGCCCGTGTCCTTGCCCGTGTCACATTGACACGCCTGGGCCCCCAGGCCATGTACACGGGACATTTCGTCGAGGGGAGAACGACGACTCGCTGACACGGCCTTGGACACGCCCGTGTCCGAGGCCGTGTGCCTTGTCTCGACGACCGTCGAGTGAATCTCGACGATTTCACCTTGACGCTCGTCGACACGGGTCGACACGCCCTGCGACACGCCCGTGTCGCAGGCCGTGTGCCCATTCTCGACGAATCGTCGAGAATAACTCGACGATTTCACGGCTAAGTGTCGACACGGGTCGAGACGCCCTGCGACACGCCCGTGTCGCAGGCCGTGTGCCCATTCTCGACGAATCGTCGAGAATAACTCGACGACTTCGCGGCTAAGTGTCGACACACGCTTGACACGCCCTGGGACACGCCCGTGTCCCAGGCCGTGTGCCTTCAGCCAGAAACCAAAACTGACCCAAAACGTCCCCCTTTGCTCCTTTGAGTTTCGGGGCGTTACACTAGTGGCAGGAACTTACTCAAGGCGTTAACCTATTTGTTGAGTAACCTCCCTCTGATACCACTTGAAAGTCCACTTAGTGTCAACTACCTTCACCTATGGGGGGGGAATAGGTGTCTTGCAGGGTTTTTGCGGAATTAAAATTGTACCTGCACAAGAAAACAAAACAACACAGCACAGAAAGGACACACGCAATTTATAGTGGTTCCCCGATTTGGGTACGTCCACTTTCCCCCTTCGACCTATCTCTCAACCAGGGACAACTCGGTCACTTCACCAACGGGATTGAAATCCAATCCTTGCACTAACGGAAGGAACCCTTCCACACGTAGGAGTCACCACTCCCACACCCGGGTTGCACCCAACCCTTACAAATAGGAACCAACGTTCCTTTACAACAAAATAGAAATTGGAGTGTATTAGAAATACAAACTACTTATGGAGAATAAGGTGTCCCTCTTCGTTCGACGACGTGTTCTTGAAGTCAACGAAGAGTCCACAACCGTAAATCTCACTTAGAGAGAATCTCTCCCGAAACCGGCGGCGGCAAGAAGGGAGGCGGCTTGGTTCTCGGGATCGGCGGCGACAATAGAGTGCTGCTGCTGTACTTTGGAGATTCAACTTTCTTAGAAAAGCTAGCAATGTCTTCCAACGGTCACACTAGGATCGATCGTCTCGATCGATTCAAAAGGGGAAGGTGTTCCCGATCTACGAATCAAGAGACAAAGGATCTCTGGTTAGACGCATGAGACAATGTGCTTGGTTGAGCTTCTGTCACCGGGAGATCTGGAAGAAACCACGATCAATGACGGCGATCAACTGGCACGAGCGGCGACGGCGGCGGAGCAAGTTTCACGATCTAGGTCACGTCGGCGGCTCGGATTTTTCTTTTCAAATTTCTTTTTTTTTCGAATGTTCAAAAATACGAGAGTATTTATACAGTAGAATACTTCTTTATGACCGTTGTGGGTCCCACCAGAAGAAACCCTAAAACTGGTTCAAAACAGCGCCTTAACATTTGATCCGGTCCAGCGTGCTTCAGAAATTCGCCTAAGGCAAAATCGGCGAGAATCGAAGGTGATTCTCGTCGAAGAAGTTATAGCACTGGAGCTCGACTATCATCAGTCATAGGTCGACGATCGTCGAGGGAGCAAGACCTCGGAGATCGACGATCGTCGAAGGAGTAACGGCAAAGCAGAGCTCGACGATCACTTATTCGGAGATCGACAATCGTCGAGGGAGTTAAGACAACAAAGCTCAACGATCATCAATCAAAGATTCGGCGAGAATCAGCCAGTGATTCTCAACGATTTTGACTTAGCGACATATTTGCACGCTCTGATTTAGCCGGATAGAGACGGCGAGAATCAGCCAGTGATTCTCGACGATTCAGCGAGAATCACTTGGTGATTCTCGTCGATTATTACTTAGACGATTTTTCGTCTTTCCACCCATGAGCTGCTCTTTGACCCATCCTTGCCCCTTGTCTGCTCTTGCATTATCACAGCCCTGTACTTGAAAATAAGTACACTCCAATAGAGAGAGTACACGTAGGCCAACACACTGATCTGCTCAACGAGGGATTACGTCGCGCAGACCCGTGTATATTGACCTACTGCACCCTGACATTGGTGTGTACTTAGCGTGGAATAACTGCAAGCACAACTTAAAAGATTTCATCAAATACATTATCTATTTACATTAGCTTGTTCATGGACTTCTTCAAATCAGGTACGTTGTGGATATAATACCCAACAGTCGGTGAGTTGTGCGAGTAGATAAGGAATCCACCGATTCTGTGCCATATTGTGTAGATAGGAACTTGCGTACTTGAACTGTTCTGTTGTTGGCGGACTAGGAAGATTTCACCTCTGCTACACTAAGCGAGCCCGCACCAAGCTATGTGGGCTGAGGAGTAGTTCTCCTGCTGCTTGAAAGAAGCAGGTGCTGGGAAGCTGGAGTGCTCCAGGAGATTAGTCCGCCTAGCTCACAGCTGACAGGTTGAGTAGGTTGCCTCCTTCTGCAGGAGGCTTGTTCCCCTTGCTGGGCGACAAGAGCTTGGCAACCTAGAGGACTGAATATAGCAGGTCGTACATGTTGTTGGATGAAGCGAGTCCACCTCCTCCTTGCGGGTTGTAGTTGAATCTGCATTGTGTTGTACGGTCTGGTGAAGAGTTGGTCCTGCAGCCAAGTCCTTTCTCAGGCAGACTGAGACCAAATCTGCCAGCTGCTGGTGGACTGAAGGGTTGTTCGCACACAGGATGACCTGCAGGACTGAAGGAGCAGGTCACCCCTGCTGGTGGAGCGATTTTGCCACCTTCTAGAGGACTAAAGTAGAGTTCGTTGGATGTTGTGCGAGTTGGCGGAGAGCTGGAGGGAGGAGCGAGTCCACCTCCCTTAGACATACTGAAGTCCGAGTCCGTCACCTTATGCTGAATAGAAGGAGCAGGTGGCCCCTGCTGGTGGAGCGAGTTCGTCTCCTATTGGATGGACAGGCTTGTCTCCCCTGCTGGGCGGCCTGACGCTTGTCGCCTGGGAGACCTGAAGCTTGTCGCCCTCTATTGGGTGACCTAGAGGCAGGTCTCATTCTTCTAGGCGGAGTGGGATATAGAGGAGAGCTATCCTCACCTGTAGAAAGGGCAGTTGCTTGGCAATAACGTAGCCTTGCTAGTCAGGTGACCTACAGGAGCAGGATGAAGAGTAGACCACGCCTCCTGCTAAGCATGCGGTTACCGAGCGGTGTGGGCGGATTGGAATGCAAGTCTGCCACCTAATTGGGTAGTCCGCAGCTATTGGAATTGAGGGAACCATTGCGCGGTTAGCCGACATAACCGCGCGGACTGCATGGGCGGACTGTGGGAGTAGTCCACGACCCCTACAGAACGAATAGCTGTTGCGTGACCTGGGAGGTCAGACCAGGGAGACTGCCCTAGCTGCGTGGCCTGAGCGGATAGATGAGTCTATCCTCCTGACCCAGAAAAGGGGGCTGAGACAGGTCGCGACCTCCAGGGGGAACCTGGAGCAGGCCGCAACTTACAAGCTAGCCTACTTGGAAGGGATCGTTGATATCTGGGTTAACATAATCCCAGTACTTTTTTAAGTCCCTGAGGGAACTTCAAAAAAGTAGGAGACCCATGAAAATTGTGGTCTTCCCCTTGGAAAAAAATAAATGGCAGAGAGATATAGAACCTGATGTATCTCCTCAGAAAAGATTTGTCAATTCCTATCTTTTTCCTATAAAGGAAAGGTTATTGCAGGCGAAAAGAGGCACATCTTATGTGTACCTAAATTGTTTTTTGCAAAATGAAGAGGACTTGAATGTCTTCCATTGAGTCTCTACAAAACAAAGGTGAGAGGAAGTATAGAAGGAAATTAACTTGCAAGTACCTGAAGGAGACTTGCAAGCACCTATTAACCTCTACAAAAGGAAGAGTGAGCGGCAGATATGAAAGAAAGTAAGTTTCAAGTACCTGAAGGGAACTTGCAAGTATCTGCTAATCTCTGCAAGAAAAGAGTGAGCAGCATATATGAAAGAAAACTAAGTTGTAAGTACCTGAAGAGAACTTGCAAATATCTGCTAATCTCTGCAAGAAAAGAGTAAGCAGCATATATGACAGAAAACTAAGTTGCAAGTACCTAAATAGAACATGCAAATATCTGCTAATCTATGTAAGGAAAGAGTAAGTAACAGATATGACAAAAAACTAAGTTGTAAGTACCAGAAGAGAACTTGCAAATATCTGTTAATCTTTGCAAGAAAAGAGTAAGCAGAAGATATGAAAGAAAACTAAGTTGCAAGTACCTGAAGAGAACTTGCAAATATCTGTTAATCTCTGCAAAAGGAAGAGTGAGCAGCAGATACGAAAGAAAAGTAAGTTGCAAGTACCTGAATGGAACTTGCAAATATCTACTAATCTCTGCAAAAAGAAGAGTGAGCAACAGATATGAAAGAACAGTAAGTTGAGTACCTGAGGAGTTTATGGATAAATCTTTTGCTAAAAGTTATTGCGATTAGATAGATATGACTAGACTGCAGAAAGAATTTCCATCAAACCCTGCTATTGACTAAATGAGCAAAATCAAATAAATATCAAACCACGACAATAATCTTCTTGTGTGGTTAGATATGATTATCACAATATGAAATCTTAATCAGTAAGATGAAAGCACTGACTAGACTTCAGCTGAATAGTTTGTTAATAAAGAGAACCAGATTCTCTGACTATCAATTGGTGCCAGAAACATCCAATAAGCATAATAGACAGATTGTTAACCATCATCTGATAGAGCTTCATGCAAGCCGAGTATACAAGATGAGCATAAGCAAAAATATGTTGAAAATCCTTTTGATAGGTTGGATTTAACATGTTAACCTGTAAGAATGAAGAATGAAAAAGGAGGTCTACACCCGAAGATGGCCAAAAAAGGCCGGATGCGCCCAGGTGTTCCCCGGGTTCCTTAAGCATCGCCTGCCCATGAAAGGTCATCAAGAGTGTAGTGCTACACAGAGCATACCAGCCGCACTCCCTTAAAAGGGCACACAAGATAAAAATACACAAAATCCTGAGAAGGAACGATAGATACACTGCTCTCATGCCTCGGGTTACAAACTTTGTTGATCAGTTAGTCTAGGTACGCTAAGTAGTCTATAATATTGCTTGTCTTTGGAAGGATCAACGAAGTTGTGGGCCCCACGAAAGCATGGATTCAGAGTACCGTAGGGTATTTGACTATTACAGTCATGATATGATCGAAGAGACAAGGCTACACTTGATCATCATTGCTTGTCAAGGATCATAGTAACTGTAATGTATCCCTAGCGGAGCACAACAGAGCTAACACCTGGGACCTCCCTTGATACTCACTTTGTGTTAGATACTGGCTAGGATCCGAAGCCCTGAAGTTCACCTACATAGATTGGATGTCACCCACTACACATACGCGAACACTCCCCACTATATGTGGTCATCATAGTCTTAAGCCCGAGAACAATCTATGGAGGGAACAACAAGACTCGGAGATATCTCGGCAGTTCAGTGATCCCTTTAGCAAAGAGAAAATAGAGGAGGAGGCAACCCAAAAAGGAAAATGTGTTAGTACGGTATCTCTGACATAAAATTTATTGAAATGAATGAAAGAGAGTTTTGAAATGTGCAACTATGGCTCTCTGAAGTTAGCTGGAGTTGGTTCATACCGAACACTCTCTAAAAATGGTGACGGCTCTTCCTGCTCTGCTATAGCATAAGGAAAAAAAGGGAGCATAAGCTGTAGCAGTAAAAGGCGTAGGAGGATAGAAGGGGAAAGCTGTTGTATGGGGAGCAAAGGAATAAACTGAAGAGTATGGATGACTTCCCTGAAAATTTAGAAATCTTTTTGGACTTCCTCAGGCAGCTTCCTGGAAGATGTTTTGACGAGCAACAAACTCTTCATTTGAGACAGCAAAGGGGCTGCAGACCCTTGCAAAAAGGTTGGTGGGTGAACAGGAGGATAGACATATTGATAGGCCGGAGGATAAGTTTGTGGATTCTCCAATGTTGGTGTTTGATTAACTGGAGGAACTGGTGCTGCTGCAGATTGCACCTCTAATCGCTGCGTGATAGCAGCTAGAGCACGGTTGATTACCTGGAACTGCTGGGCGGTTTCCCGTCGCAATTGTTCCAAGGCTTCTTAGAGAGGATCTTCACTAGGACTTGATGGAATAAGGTTCTCGGCAGGTTGACGATCTGTCATAGCTAACCATTAGTTTTCATCGTCTGTTCGAGATCTGAAGGTCACGAGTTAACTGTTGATTTGCAAAAATGGCACACCAGCAAATAACTTGTGTTTGGTATCACGATTGAGGTGGATAGATTGCAGGGATAGAGGAGAGGTTGATAAGGATATGGGGGATAGTAGGGAAGGTTGATGAGGAACTATCGAGCAGACGGTTACTTTGACAGTTAGTATTGGAGGTTGATGACGAGAGAGGAGAGGAGAGGAGAAGAGGGGGCCGCTTACAGCAGCAACAACAGACTACTCCTGTCGTGGCTTGAATGCCACTCTTGCGACGGGCTTTCCTTTGATTATAATTCAGTGTTATAGCTTGAGTTGAGTCCTTTACATGAGAATATAAAGGGTATAAGGGGAAGCTGGCGGCTAGAGGAAAGAAGTGTCAGAGGCTGTGCGGTTTGACCAAAGGGGCAAGCAGACCGCACGGACAGCTAATCTCGCAGCTCGCTAATATAGGTCGAGTGGACTGCGTGATCAGGCAGAGAAGACCGCTAAGTTCGCTGAAGCCAAGTCCGGGAACCAGGCCGGAATGACTTAACCACGCGGACAGGCGATCAGTCTGCGGGCAGCACTTGCAGGCAGAAAAATGGAGGCCACAGGGTTTGCTGTGTTGGTTGTTCCTCGACCCTCGTGTGTCGACCGTCATGCCTCCAATAAGAGGTATGGGGGTCTATTTATATTCCCGAGGAGGTGATGGTCTTGGTAATGTTACACAAGTTATGTCGGTGAGTTGTGCGAGTAGACAAGGAATCTGCCGAGTCCGGGCCATATTGTACAGATAGGAACTTGCCTACTTGAACTGTTCTGTTGTTGGTGGACTAGGACAAGTCCGCCTCTACTGCACCAAGCTATGCAGGATGAGGAGTAGTTCGCCTGCTGCTGGGAAGAAGCGGGTGCCGGGAATCTGGAGTGCTCCAGGCGGACTGCATAATGAGTCTGCCTAGCTCGCGATGAACAGGTCGAGTAGGTCTACTCCTTCTACTGGAGGCTTGTTCCCCTTGCTGGGCGACAAGATCTTGGAAACCTGCGGACTGAATAGAGCAGGTCACGCATGTTGTTGGGTGAAGCGAGTCCACCTCCTCCTTTAGGGATGGAGTTGAATCCGCATTGTGTTGTGCAGTCTGGTGAGGAGTTGTGCCTGCAACCAAGTCCTTTCTCAGGTGGACTGAGACTAAGTCTGCCACCTGCTGGCGGACTGAAGGGTTGTTTACGCACAGGGGGACCTGGAAGACTGAAGGAGCAGGTCTCCCCTGCTGGTGGAGCGAGTTCGCCACCTTCTGTAGGACTGAAGTAGAGTCAGTTGGATGTTGTGCGGGTTGACGGAGAGCTGGAGGGAGGGGCGAGTCCACCTCCCTTAGGCAGACTGAAGACCGAGTCTGCCACCTTCTGCTGAATAGAAGGAGCAGGTCGCCTTTGCTAGTGGAGTGAACTTGTCTCTTATTGGATGGACAGGCTTGTCACCCCTGCTGCGCGGCCTGACGCTTGATGCCTGGGCGACCTGAAGCTTGTTGTCTGGGCGACCTGAAGCTTGTATCCCCCTGTTGGGAGACCAGGAGACAGGTCACCCACTTCTAGGCAGACTGGGATATAGCGGAGAGTTGTCCGTACCTGTAGAAATGGTGGTCGCAGGGCGATAACGTAGCCTTGCTAGCCGGGCGACCTACAGGAGCAGGCTGAAGAGCAAACCATGCCTCCTGTTGAGCATGCGGTTACCGAGTGGTCTGAGCGGATAGGAATGCGAGTCTGCCACCTAGTTCAGTAGTCCACACCTGTTGGAATTGAGGGAACCATTGTGCGGTTAGCCGACCTAACCATGCGGCCTGCAGGGGCGGACTGTGGGAGCAGTCCGCAGCCCCTACAGAATGAACGGCTGCTGCGCTAACTGGGCGGTCAGACAGGGGAGACCGCCCAAGCCGTACGTCCTGAGTGGATAGAGGAGTCTATCCGCCTGTCCCAGAAAAGGGGGTTGAGACAGGTCGCGACCTCCAGGGGGAACCTGGAGCAGACCGCGACTTACAAGCTAGCTTCCTTGGAAGGGATCGCCGATTTCTGGGTTAACAAAGCTCGTTTGGATGCGCCAAGTTGATTCGCTGGCAGTGACAAGGCTCAAGGCGCCGGTCGAACGGCGTGTGGCCGTAATTGAGAGGGATTACACTCACCTTCTCAGCGAGCAGGAGAGCCTGGTCGAATGCGAAGAGACCTCCCCGGGAAGGCACATTGTGCGAGTCCGGAACCGGCCAACCAGGGGCTCACTACCCTGACCGCTTACCACTACCTGCGGGTGCTGCCAAGATCAGGAAGGCGAGGTCGGGGCTGCTGACGTTGGGAGCAGTACTGAGCTCCATTAGATCTCAATTCTTCTTACCCAACCTCCCAGCCTACCCTTCCCGCGATGTACCCAATCAGATGAATCAAAACATTTGTTATTATTATTATTTCTAAGGCTCTCGCCCAGCGAGATGCCTTTGGTGTGATTTTATATGCTTTGTTATTATCCATCTTGCCGAATGCCTGGTTCTCGCGTCCCTTGTTTTTCATATATATATGTTGCCTTGCTCTTACCCGGGATCCCTCCCGGAAGTTCTCGTCGTTTGCAGGTGCGAGAGGCGTTGGCGAGGAGGGGTGGAATATGAAGAGTCAATCATCAAAATTTGCTAACCGTATTTCCGGCATCCAGGAAATCCCTAATGATTACTTCTCTCTCTGTAAATAGACAAGTCCACGAACCACATTTACTTTTTTCTAAATTCGCGCCTTCATCTTTCCTTTCCTTGCTCCCGCCGCTACCTGCAACTCAGAAGCTCTCGCCCTTTAACCCTTTCTCTCCCATTCTTCCTGTACTTAGAGATGCCTGGCGAGACCGGGGGCGTTCTAAGTGCGGTCAAGCCTTCCTAGACCACAACTTCCCGCCATGCTGGTTGACCAACAAGGAGTACCACTCGATAGTCGCAGATTTCGTCCCGCCGGAGTTTGTCGCGCGGAACCCAGAGAATGAAGATAGGTTCAACTTTACGTCGTCGGGGGAGCTTGTCATCCCCTTGGAACATTTTGAGTTGGGCTTCCATCTCCCCCTCTGGCCAGAGGTACGTCAAGCCCTCTGGTACTATGGGCTGGTACCAACTCAGCTAAACCCTAAATCCGTCGCGATCATGGTGGCTTTTGCCTGCTACATGCGGGAAGAAAGGATCGAGTTCAACTTGTCGATCTTCCGGAGGCTGTTCAACTTCCGCGCGAAGAATTGTGTGGTGTTCTTCTCGGGCCAGATGGTGAATACGAGTGGTCTCGCTAATAAAAACCACAACTGGGCCGAGAAATTTGTTTTTGTTTCTGGGAACTTTGGCATTGTTCCCATCGTGCCGGTCTAATACGACGAGGCGACCTACAAGCCTCCCGCCCTTGGGGTGTGTGAGGGTGCCCTTCTCAAGTTCTTCATAAAAAAGACCTTTGACGTTCAGTTCCTCCAGCGAGACCTGGGTTATCTTCTCCCAGTCCTTCCCGGCAAAGGTATCTTCTCGGCTCATTTCTGTGACCATTTGTTAGAAATTAAGAGTTTAATCGTTAAAACTTTTGCAGGTGAACGGGAAATTCCCCTCAACCAGCCCTTCGACGAGACTAGGGGTTTCTCCAGCACCCTAGCTCTCGCCAAATCAGCCGCCCTGGCCTGCTGAAAGGATCCTGGCTCCTCTTCCACACCGAGTGGCTGAAAAAGGAAGCCCAACTCCCCTCCTACAGCTCCTCCCAAGAAACAATTGTCTGCGGACAACAAGGGCAAGTCCCCTGCCGAGATCCTGACCAGACCTCCAGCCAAAACCCTGACCTCGCTCCGAGCTTCAGCAGGCAGAGCCAATGTCTCCGCCGAGATTCTAGCTACCTTGAAGGGGGATCTTGCCAAGCCCGTGCCGAAAGGTCACCGCAACTTCGGCCTCGGCGGGAATCATTTGGACGAAGAGGGCCTACCCCTCCTGATGTGGGACTCGGAAACCAACCAGGTCATCCTCTCGTCGCTCCTCCCCTCCTAGCTGGAACAAGAAACCACCAGCGGCGAGGCCTACACGCTAGGCTTCGGGCTTTACAGTCGGGAGGATGTGAGCATCTATGACCAGGAGACCACAAAGGGTCTCGCTCACGAGTCTGTGTGAGCCTAGATGCGAGCACTCGAGCTCCTGCACATGTGCGTGCGTCGCGGCCTCCACATAGAGCAGAACCTAGTTGACATGAAGAAGTCGCGGGATCAGTCCGCGACTGAGGTGGCCGCACTGATGGTAGACCTGGCGAGCTCGCAAAAGCTTCTCACCCTTTGCCCATTAATTGAGGTATGTAAGTCCTTCGATGCCCTTCGCCTTTTTATTATTTGTCGCAACTCAAAGGACTTTTTCTCAAGATTACACCCAAGCCCAATTTTGGCAAACGAGGAGGTCGGCCTTGCCTGCGAGATCAAACTTCTGAAGGCCGATCTCAAGCTCGCGCAAGATGCCAAGGAGCCGGCCCCTCCGTCCCTAGACAAGAGGCTCAAAAGTCATCACTTCTCAGAGTATTAGATAGAAGTGATGATGCAAGAGAATGAGCAAAAGGCAACCGCGATAGTGTTCAAGGTGCTGCGGGAATCGGGCCTTTTGAATGAAGGTGGCGAGACCCTTACCGCACGGGGGATCCTGCCATGGCTGTTCGAGCCCATCCCCAACCTCGTGGGGGATGGAGGCTATCTGGTCGAAGGTGTTCCAGAGCTTGGATAGGGAGACAAGTCCGGCAGCGGTCCCTCCAGCGAGACCTCTAGTGGGAACCCCAGCGGCTCTGCCTGACGGCCTCTCACCTAGATTTCCCTTTTTGTTGTAATTTTCCTTTTTTGAATTTTTTCTTTGAACCAGATGTTCGATTGCTGCTATTTTTCTCAATTGTCATTGGCGGAATGCTTATGCACTTTTTCTAGATCCCTAGGATCTTAGGCGATAAACGTAGACCTGCCCCTGTCGAGAAGGCTTTCGTCAAAAGGCCCCTATCAAGAGGGACTCATCCCCTCACCTTATTTGTATCATGTCCCCTGCATGCGTCGTGGCACTTTTGCCTACGCCTAAGGCTTTTTTAGGTGACAACCCCAGCCAGTTCGCAGTGTGGGCTATCCAAGTAAGGTTTGCCGAGAGGTGTGTGCTGAATAGACGTGCCGAGAATCCCTTGCCGAGCGAGAAAAATGTTGGTTAGGCCTTGTCGAATTGCTATGTGCCGAGAGGCCATGGCTTCCCCCCTCCTTTCAACATAGAACGGGTACTGGCTACCCAAGAGCTTGCAAGTGAAACTCTTTGCAATGTTTGTCATGGGCCCCACTCCCCCTCATCTATGTGAGATCCTAACGGCGGGAGTGGGCCCTAATTTAGTTATTCTTCCCTTTCGTCTTCGTCATCAGGTGAGCCTTTGCCCCCGGCCAGCTTGGTCGGAGCTTGGTTCGTAGGCCCATTTAGTGCCAACTATGATCGCAAATCATGTCCTTTTCCCCCCAAGCAAGCCTACGGCCCTGCCGGCTAGAGAGAGCCTGGCAGTGGGATCCTCTCAGGGTCTTGCAAACTACCCTCTTTCCCTTTACCCCCCAAGCGAGCCTATGACCCTGCCATCTTTAGAGAGTCTGGCAGCTGGTCTACTCGGGGCCGAGTGCGCCTTCTAACCCTGCCAGCAAATGGGAGCCTGAGCAGCGAGATCCTCTCAGGGTATTCCCTTATCCCCCCAAGCGAGCCTACGGCCCTGCCAGCTACAGAGAGCCTGGCAGTGGGTCTACTTGAGGTCGAGTGCGCCTTCCAGCCCTGCCAGTTAATGGGAGCCTGAGTAGCAGGATCCTCTCAGGGTATTGCAAACTACCGACCTCTTTCCATTTCCCGAAAGCAAGCCTACGACCTTGCCAGCTAGTGAGAGCCTCACAGCGGGTCTACTCGGGGCCGAGTGTGCCTTCCAGCCCTGTCAGCTAATGGGAGGCTGAGCAGTGGGATCCTCTTAGGGTCTTGCAAACTACCAACCTCTTTCCCTTTCCCCCAAGCGATCATATGGCTCTGCCAGCTAGTAAGAGCCTGACAGTGGGTCTACTCGGGGCCGAGTGCACCTTCCAGCCCTGCCAGCTAATGGGAGCCTGAGCAGTGGGATCCTCTTGGGGTATTCCCTTACCCCCACAAGTGAGACTACGGCCCTGCCAGCTAGTGAGAGCCTGACAGCGGGTCTACTTGGGGCCGAGTGTGCATTCTACCCATGGCAGCTAATGGGAGCCTGAGCAGTGAGAACCTCTTGGGGTCTTGCAAACTACCAACCTCTTTCACTTTCCTCCCAAGAGAGCTTATGGATCTGTCAGCTAGTGAGAGCCTAACAGCGGGTCTACACCGGGCCGATTGCGCCTTCCAGCCATGCCAGCTATTGGGAGCTTGAGCAGCGGGATCCTCTCGGGGTATTCCCTTACCCCCCCCCCCCCCCCAAGTGAGCCTACAGCCCTGCCACCTAGTGAGAGCCTGACAGCGGGTTTACTCAAGGCCGAGTGCGCCTTCCAGCCTTGCCAGCTAATGGGAGCGTGAGCAGCGGGATCTCCTCGGGGTCTTGCAAACTACCAACCTCTTTCCCTTTACCCCCAAGTGAGCATATGTCCCTGCCATCTAGTGAGGGCCTAATAGCGAGTCTACTCGGGGCCGAGTGCGCCTTCCAGCCCTGCCAACTAATGGGAGCCTGAGCAGCGGGATCCTCTCGGGGTCTTGCAAACAACCAACCTCTTTCCCTTTCCCCACAAATGAGGCTACAGCCCTGCCAACTAGTAAGAGCATGACAGCGGGTCTACTCGCGGCCGAGTGCGCCTTCCATCCCTGCCAGCTAATGGGAGCCTATGCAGCGGGATCCTCTCGGGGTATTCCCTTAACCACCACCCCCCCCCCCCCCAAGCGAGCCTGTGGCCCTGCCAGCTAGTGAGATCCTGATAGCAGGTCTACTCGGGGCTGAGTGTGCCTTCCAGCCCTGCCAGCTAATGGGAGCCTAAGCAGCAGGATCCTCTCGTGGTATTGCAAACTACCAACCTCTTTCCCTTTCCTCCCAAGCAAGCCTACGGCCCTGCCAGCTAGTGAAAGCCTGATTGAGGGTCTACTCGGGCCCGAGTGCGCCTTCAAGCCCTGCCAGCTAATGGGAGCCTGAGCAATAGGATCCTCTCGGGGTATTCTATTACCCCCCCCCCCCAAGCGAGCCTATGACCCTGCCAGCTAGTGAGAGCCTGACAGCGGGTCTACTCGGGGCTGAGTGCGCCTTCTAGCACTGCCAGCTAATGGGATCCTGAGGAGCAAAATCCTCTCGGGGTCTTGCAAACTGCCAACCTCTTTTCCTGGCCACTGAGCGAGCCTTCGACCATGCCAACTTGATGGGAGCCTAGATAGTGGGTCTACTCGGTACCATCAAAACTATAGATACATCACAACCTTCAAAGAAACAATTCATAAAATAACATATTACAATGGTATACATAAATTTACCCATCCTACGGGTAGAAGCATTTCAGATCGTCGCCACTCCAGTAATGGCTGATGGGCACCCCATCAACATTCTATAGGTGATAGCCCCCTGACCCCAAGACCTTTTCTACAATGTAAGGTCCTTCCCAATTGGGGTTGAGTTTACCAACGGCCGCTGACCTTCCCGTGACGTCGACTTTCTTCAGGACTAGATCTCCTTCCCTGAACTGCTTGATTCTGACCAGCTTATCAAAATACTTAGTCATTCGCCGCTTGATTTCCTCCTGCCTGACTGTGGCCATGTCGCGAAGTTCCTCCACCATATCCAGCGAGAGCCGCAGCTCACCTTCATTCTCCTCCCTCCATGTATCGTCTCCTTTGCTGGCGGCCGTAACTCATGGGGATTGAACCTCAAATTCCACGGGTAGGACCGCCTCACAACCAGGCGAAAGCTTGAAAGGGGTCTCTATAGTGGCCGTGTTTGGGGTTGTCCGCAAAGCCCACAACATCGAGTGGAGTTGCTCCACCTAGCTCCCCCTCAAGCTCTCTACTTTCTTTTTGAGCAAGTTTACAATGATTTTGTTTGCCGCCTCCACCTGGCCGTTTCTCCTTGGGTGGTTGACGGAGGTAAACCTAAAGCCGATCCCTAGCTGGGAGAAGAAGATGATGAACTCCTCACTAGCAAACTGCAGCCCAATGTCCGTGACAATGGCCTGAGGCAACCCGTGCCTGCAAATGATCTCTCTCCAAACAAAATTCCTGATGACTTGGGAGGTCACCTTGGCTAACGCCTTGACCTCTAGCCACTTTGAAAAGTAGTCAATCATAACCAAAAGGAACCTTCTCTGCCCGCTTACCGGAGGAAATGGCACAACCAAATCCTTCCCCCAAATGGCGAAAGGCCATGGCGCTGTGATGCTTCAGAGCCTTTGAGCTGGCAAGATTTTGATGGGGCGTATAGTGGGCACTTTTGGCACCTCCTTGCAAACTCCACCGCGTCCTTCCTCAGGGATGACAAGAAGTACCCTTGCCTAACCACCCTTGTCTCCAAAGTTCTTCCCCCGACTGACTGCTACACTCGCCCGAGTGCCCTTCCTCAAGAATCCTTGGGATCTCTTCCTCTGCTACCCATCATGCAAGGAGCCCTGACAACATCTTCTAATATAATCCTCCTTCATGCATAAGATAATGTGTTGCTCTGTGCCTAAAACCTTTTGCATCCCTAGTTCCTTCGGGGAGGGGGTGCCTGTAGTGAAGAAGGCTATGAAGGGATCCACTATAACACCCCCATCCGTCGTATGGCATATAATAGAAGGTCCAGCTGGAACCCGATGCCATATACCATGGACAGTCGGAAGGGATACATAAGAATATCAAAATTTAACTATAACTACTCGCCCTAACTCAGAGCATTCTAACGGAAGCTTTTAAACAGTTTGAATGAACCCATAATTGAATAACAACTATCATGAATGTCCACTTACTACCAAAGGAATGAAATAACAAATGCACTGAAAAGTACTTGGCCTTATGGCCTTACAAGTGTAACGCCCCGAAACTCAAAGGAGCAAAAGGGGGACGTTTTGGGCCAGTTTGGGTTCTGGCAGCAGGCACACGGCCTGGGACACGGGCGTGTCCCAGGGCGTGTCGAGCCTGTGTCGACACTGAGACGGGAAGTCGACACTTTGGTCTCGACATTGTGTCGAGACTGGGCACACGGCCTGCGACACGGGCGTGTCGCAGGGCGTGTCGACCCGTGTCGACACTTAGCCGCGAAGTCGACACTCTGCTTCGACGAAGTGTCGAGACATGGCACACGGCCTGCGACACGAGCGTGTCGCAGGGCGTGTCGACCCGTGTCGACACTCGTCCCGGGAAGTCGACATTTTGGTGTCGACGATGTGTCGAGACAAGGCACACGGCCTAGGACACGGGCGTGTCCAAGGCCGTATCATCAGGTCGACGATCTTCGCTCGACGAAGTGTCGAGTGTCGACACCGTGTACTCGGCCTGGGGTCCAGGAGTGTTGAGGTGACACGGGTAAGGACACGGGCGTGTCCTAGAACCCGTGCAGTGCTCGGGTTGATTTTGGGGAAAAATGATGGGGTACACGGCCGGCCACACGGCCGTGTCACATGGAACACGGGCGTGTCAGCTAGAACACGGGCATGTTCGATACCCGTGTGAGGTTCCAGGTGATTCGATTTTGACGGCGAATGAGGCACATGGCCCTGGACACGGGCGTGTGCCAGGCCATGTTCGGTCCAGATTGGGCATTTCAGTCCCGAATCAAAGCCGTTTGTTTCCTTATTTTGAGATCCAATGGCTGGGGGTTGTTCCTGAAGGGATATACCAGGGATTGGACTTAGAAACCCTCACTTTTTCTTAAGTGTTATCTTTCTAAAGCCTTAGAGAGAGAGGAGAGCCAAGGGAGGAAGAAGGAGCTAGATCCCGCCATTGGAGGAGCTTTGAAGCTCCGAATCGCGAGCCGACTCCGGATCCACGGAGGCAAAGCTAGTGCGGTGCTTTTCATCCGATTACTTTTCAATGGTGCCAAAGAGAAACGCTAGGGTAACGATCCTCATCTTGAGCATGAGTAGCACTCTTTCTTTGCATAGGAAGCCCGCTCTCGCGAGTTTGCAGAGAGTTGGAGGCGTTCCTTCGGGTAGATATGTGAAGTCCCCGTTGTTTAGAGTCCGTAAGCGAGAACGAACATAGGCATGATGTGTGAAGCCTACCCGGACATGTTGGTCTGGATCGGTGATGTTGCATTGCATAATGCCGGAGAAGACTCCGTGCTATTGGTTGTTTTTCGGGTTTTCTACGCGGTAGATTGCAGCGGGGAGCCTTGGGGACTAACCCAAAGGTGCACCCGGAAAATTGGGCGGATACGAGATCTTGCCAACTTGGTGGCTTGAGAGCCAACTTGAACATAACCGGGTTATGTGACTTGTGATGGAAATGGGACTCGGCGGAAGTTTGACCCACGCAAATGGCTTAAATTGTCGTTGCGATGTGAGCACGGGTTAGATGGAACCGTACTCGTTCTATGTCGTTCGGTTAAAGAGACCTAAAGGCATGTGGCACTTACCGTTGGCATAGATTAGGGTCTTCGGCGGTCAATGGCTTAAATTGTCGTGACCCAGGCCAGGAAGACAAATTGCTCATAGGTTTGGCCGTCCATGTGGCGGTGGTGAGTCCGGAATGTCTATGGCTTTAATTGACGTGACATCGACTGGTTCACCGAGAATGTGCCCTGAGAGCACGGGGCGTGTGGCCGTGCGAGCCAACGTCTGTGATGAAATGGCTATATATATGCATTGCTCGCTTATGCTAATGAAATGCAGGGAAGGAGCATCGCCGCCCCGAGTTGGGGGCGGGATCGTTATAATTTGGTCAGCATTGCTGACCGTTGCCTTGTTTTGCCACTGTGCGGTGGTATGTTGTTTGCAGGTGCAGCTGGACCAAGCGGTCAATAGCGGGCTAAAGCCCGAATGCGAAGCCAGCCCTTGAAGGCATAATTGGAAGTGTTTACTGCTTTATTCATGTGTGACCGGCCTGCGTTCCGTGGTTTGTAAAACATGTAATTGGAAGTGAAACATTTTGTAAGGCCTTAAGGCTTATTTTGGGTATTTTGTATAACATTTCTATTCTGTACTAGTGGACATTCAGGCTCTAATGCTGGGTTCTTTATTACAACTTTAATATAATGCTTCCGCTAGAATGCTCTGTGTAGGACGTTGAGATTGGTTGGATGGTTTCCATAAGTAACCACCCGGTCTGTCTATGGCATACGGCGTCGGTCCCCGGCCGGACCTACTGCTATATGCTATGTGACGGATAGGGGGTGTTACAATTTGGTATCAGACTACTGGTTTTGGTCGGGCTTAAAGTGAATTCGTGGGCGAATTCTTTTTAAGGGGTGGTGAGCACATTGTGTGCGTCATCTTAATAACAGAAAAAAGAACCCATGAATGTCCACTTAGGAATGAAAATACTTATGTTTGAGGAACCTGCGTGTTCCTATAATTGTTGTTTACAATTTATTTGGTCGCTTAACGGTGTTTTGTACCACTATAGGTGACCAGAAGTGGTGTTGGGCCGTCAGAATGCCGAGTTTCTAAGGCTAGTAGTGCAACGGATGTTGCTCCTGCAACACCTCTGTCGGCTGAGAATATTCGATTGGTGGCTGAAGCGGTGTTGGCCGTGATAAATGCGCAGCCTGCAAGGAAAACGCAGCAGCCCGCTCCTGTGATGGAGCAGGAACCTCTTCAAGAGGCTGAGCCGAGGATAGTGGAGCAAGTGGTTGTGGAACCGGTGGTGCCAAGGAGGGCAACTGAGAGGCAGCTTAAGCATGTAATGAGCTTTAACCCTCCGTTATTCTCGGGGTTGGGAACCCCATCTCAGGCTGAAGACTGGCTCTCCAGGGTGAAGAGAGTCATGACAGCAACGGAGATGGAAGAGTGGCAAATGACCACCATCGCTACGTTCCTTCTGGACGGTGAAGCGAGGATGTGGTGGGAAGGATTGGAGCTGCATCATTTGAGAGGTAGACATCTTATAGACGTTCCGATGGAAGAGTTCTCGGGATTGTTCTTAGCAAGATACCTCCCTTCTACTCAGAGGATTTCGATGGAGAACGAATTTCTGAAGTTGGTTCAGGGTGAGAAGAGCGTGGATGAATATCTCCATGAGTTCACTCGTTTAAGTCGATATGTTATCTCCACCATCGTGGATGAGGAGCGCAAGACTAATCGCTTCTATGAAGGCTTGAGGGATGAGTTGAGACTACTACTTTCGGGGCCGATGACGCAGGGTTTCTTAACCTTGGTCAATACTGCCCGGTCCTTGGAGAAGGACATGAAGAATGTACAAGCAAAGAAAAGCTTGGGTGAGAAGAAATCTGAATTTAAAGTGCCGACTACTTCAAAGTCCGGCTATCGGAGGTCTTTCAAGAAGCATAGGACTTCGGGTCCAGCTCCTTCTGGTGCTTCTGGGGCGACTACGAGTCGGACCCCGGGCGCGTGTTTTACTTGTGGAAAGACGGGGCACTTTGCCCGTGACTGTTGGAGCGGACGTCCTAAGTCCGAGAGGAAGCCGGGAGCTACTTATGAAGAGAAGGGAAAGGCGGTGGAGTCGACCGCATCCCATTATGCTCCGGCCAAACCAAGGGTCTACAATCTTGGCCAACAGGAGGCCATTAAACAGGCTGATGTGGTGACAGGTACGGTTTAATTTATAGCAAGTCGATTTCTTTCAATACTTGTTATGCACATGTTACCTTACCACTGCTTGTTTACGATTTGTATTGATTTGTGAAAATCCGGCACGAGCACTCTTCGATACGGGAGCTTCACACTCCTTCTTGTCCGAAGGATTTATATCATGCATCGGAGTCCCTTCTTCGATGGCGAAGGATAAGTTGGATGTGTTGTTGCCCAATGGGTGTTCGATGCGAGCGGATAGGATCTGCGATGTTAAGATTCGTATTGGGGAGCAGGAGTTCGACCTACGGGCGTCTTTACTTCCGTTGGTGGAGTTCGACGTCATATTTGGCATGGACTGGCTCTCGGAGCAGCAGGCCCATATAGATTGCGGTAGCAAGGAAGTCAAGCTGGGAGCAAGTCGTGAGACGACTTTTACGGGCTTAAAGGGGTCGAGCAAGACGTTGATGTCTGCTCTTCAGGTAGTGAAGGCGGTTCGTGCCGGAGCAGAACTGTTCTTTACACTAGTGGAGGTTGCAAAGCCGAAGCCCGCGTTGGATTGTATTTCGGTGGTATCGGAATACCCTGATGTGTTCCCCGCAGATCTTCCTGGAGCCCCGCCTCAGCGGGAGATAGATTTTACGATCGAGCTAGTGCCAGGTGCAAAGCCTGTGTCAGGTGCAAAGCCTGTGTCACGATCTCCGTATCGGCTAGCGCCTAAGGAAATGGCGGAGCTGAAAGTTCAACTGCAAGAGTTGTTGGAGCAAGGGTATGTGCGCCCAAGTTCTTCGCCTTGGAGCGCACCGGTCCTCTTTGTTAAGAAGAAGGACGGAAGCTTGAGGCTATGTATTGATTATCGGGAGCTAAACAAGCTGACGGAGAAGAACAAGTACCTGATCCCCCGGATTGATGATCTCTTTGATCAGTTAGTCGGGTCGACGGTGTACTCGAAGTTGGATCTCAAGACTGGGTACTATCAGCTGCGTATAAGGGAGAGTGATATCCCGAAGACAGCATTTAGTACGAGATACGGGCATTATGAGTTTACGGTCATGCCGTTTGGGCTGACTAATGCGCCGTCAGTGTTCATGGATTTGATGAACAGGACTTTCAGGGAGTACTTGGACCATTTCGTGATCGTCTTCATCGACGATATTTTGGTGTACTCGCAAAGTGAGGAAGATCACTTCAAGCATCTTCATTTGGTGTTGGAGACACTCAGGAGAAATCAGTTGTATGCCAAGTTCTCAAAGTGCGAGTTTTGGCTATCCTTAGTGGCGTTCCTCGTGCATATAGTGAGTGGAGAGGGTATTGCTGTGGATCCGGCGAAGATTGTTGCGATACGGGAGTGTCCTGAGCTTGCTACTGTAGCAGAAGTCCGGAGTTTTCTGGGGCTTGCCGGCTATTATAGGCGCTTCGTAGAGAACTTCACGTGGATAGCATTACCTCTCACTACATTGACGAGGAAGGAGCATAAGTTCGTTTGGACGCCGGAGTGCGCACGAGCTTTTGAGGAGTTGAAGTGTCGGTTGACCACGGCGCCTGTGCTGAGTTCGCCATGTGGGACCGAAGGCTATGAGATTTATAGCGATGCTTCAGGCAGCGGTTTGTGTTGCGTGCTACTACAACACGGATGTGTAATAGCTTATGGCTCGAGACAGCTAAAAGTGCACGAGAGGAACTATCCGGTCCATGACTTGGAGTTAGTGGCCGTGATTTTTGCCTTGAAGCTGTGGAGACACTACTTGTACGGTGTGAAGATTGATATCTACACCGATCACAAGAGCCTGAAGTACCTTATTGATCAGAAAGATCTGAATATGCGGCAGCGTAGATGTATGGAGTTCCTGGGGGACTATACGTTCAAGATCAACTACGTGCCTGGCAAAGGGAATGCGGTTGCGGATGCGCTGAGTCGCCGAGCCCCATCTCAAGACAATTGGCTATCAGTGCATGATGAGCGGTTGGTGCGAGAGTTGGAGGCGTTGGAGATTGTCTGTGTGGACAGACAATCAGGTGCTGAAGCAGTTCTGAATTGGACTGAAGTCCAATATGACCTGGTTGATCGTATTCGGCAGGCTTTGGATATGGATGCTCATATGAAGCAATTCATGGTAGAGGCTCTGGATGGGTCAAATTCCCAATTCGTTGTGGAGGACGGGTTGCTTTCGAAAGACGGTCGTTTGTGCGTCCCAAGTGTGGGCAATTTACGGGTGGAGTTGTTGTACGAGGCACACCATACCAAGTACTCGATTCACCCGGGGAGCACGAAGATGTACCGTGATGTGAAGAAACTGTTTTAGTGGCCGGGTTTGAAGAAGGATGTGGCGCTATACGTAGTAAAGTGCAAAACTTGCGCCTTGGTGAAGGCGGAGTGCCAAAAGCCGGGAGGATTTCTTAAGTCCTTGCCTATTCCAGAGTGGAAATTCGACGACATCTCTATGGACTTTGTGCACGGTTTGCCAAGGTCGCAAAAGGGAAACGACGCCATTTGGGTGGTTGTTGATCGATTAACGAAGGTGTCGCATTTTATTCCGCATAGGAAGGATGATCCGGTGGAGAAGTTGGCAAAGCTTTATGTGGATAACATAGTGCGGCTTCATGTTGTGCCCCGTAGCATCGTGAGTGACCGAGATGGGCGGTTCACGTCCAATGATTGTAGGCTTGTGCAGCAAATGTTGGGAACAAAGCTGAAATTTAGCACAGCCTTCCATCCGCAAACGGATGGGCAGACCGAGAGGGTCAATAGAACTATGGAAGACATGCTCCGCATGTGTGTCTTGGATTTCGGAAAGCAATGGGAAGACCACCTTTATTTGGTGGAGTTCGCATACAACAATAGCTACCAAGAGAGTATTCAAATGGCGCCTTTCGAGGCCCTATATGGTAGAAAATGTCGCACGCCGTTGTCTTGGTTAGAAACGGGTTAGTCAAGGTTGTATAAGCGATCGGAAGTGGAGGGTGCTACTTCTTTGGTGCGAACCATTCGGGAGAGGTTGCTTATCGCTCAGGACCGGCAAGCGAAATACTATAATGCCAAGCACAGGAACGTGGAGTTCGCTGTGGGTGATTATGTGTACCTAAAGATCAAGCCGCTCAAGGGTGTCTCGTGGGTGCGGCGATTGAAAAAGCTAAGCCCAAGGTACCTTGGACCGTTTGAGGTTTTGGAGCGAGTTGGTGAAGCGGCCTATCGGTTGAATCTTTCAGTGGAGCTTAGTGGTTTACATGATGTATTCCACATTTCGGTGCTTCGGAAGGCGGTGCAAGAGCCTATGCTAGTGATCGCGGTTGATCAAGTACCGGTGGATAGTGGGCTGACGACAAAGGTCAAGCCCGTGCGGATTGAGGACTCGGAGGTCAAGCGGCTACGCAATAAAGAGATCAGGATGGTCAAGGTCCGATGGGACAATTACGGTCGTGAGGAGCTCTCTTGGGAGCGAGAGCAGACTATGCTTGACGAGTATCCAGAGTTGTTCCGCTCAGGTACAAATTTTGGTTTTGTACATGTCTTTCCTTTATGTAATTTCGAGGACGAAATTCTTTTAAGAGGGGGAGAGTTGTAACGCCCCGAAACTCAAAGGACCAAAAGGGGGACATTTTGGGCCAGTTTGGGTTCTGGCAGCAGGCACACGGCCTGGGACACGGGCGTGTCCCAGGGCGTGTCGAGCCTGTGTCGACACTGAGACAGGAAGTCGACACTTTGGTCTCGACATTGTGTCGAGACTGGGCACACGGCCTGCGACACGGGCGTGTCGCAGGGCATGTCGACCCGTGTCGACACTTAGCCGCGAAGTCGACACTCTGCTTCGACGAAATGTCGAGACATGGCACACAGCCTGCGACACGGGCGTGTCGCAGGGCGTGTCGACCCGTGTCGACACTCGTCCCGAGAAGTCGACAGTTTGGTATCGACGATGTGTCGAGACAAGGCACACGGCCTAGGACACGGGAGTGTCCAAGGCCGTGTCATCAGGTCGACGATCTTCGCTCGACGAAGTGTCGAGTGTCGAGACCGTGTACACGGCATGGGGTCCAGGCGTGTTGAGGTGACACAGGTAAGGACACGGGCGTGTCCTAGAACCCGTGCAGTGCTCGGGTTGATTTTGGGGAAAAATGATGGGGTACACGGCCGGCCACACGGCCGTGTCACATGGAACACGGGTGTGTCAGCTAGAACATGGGCGTGTTCGATACCCGTGTGAGGTTCCAGGTGATTCGATTTTGATGGCGAATGAGGCACATGGCCCTGGACACGGCCGTGTGCCAGGCCGTGTTCGGTCCAGATTGGGCATTTCAGTCCCGAATCAAAGCCGTTCATTTCCTTATTTTGAGATCCAACGGCTGGGGGTTGTTCCTGAAGGGATATACCCGGGATTGGACTTAGAAACCCTCACTTTTTCTTAAGTGTTATCTTTCTAAAGCCTTAGAGAGAGAGGAGAGCCAAGGGAGGAAGAAGGAGCTAGATCCCGCCATTGGAGGAGCTTCGAAGCTCCAAATCGCGAGCCGACTCCGGATCCACGGAGGCAAAGCTAGTGCGGTGCTTTTCATCCGATTACTTTTCAATGGCGCCAAAGAGGAACGCTAGGGTAACGATCCTCATCTTGAGCATGAGTAGCTCTCTTTCTTTGCATAGGAAGCCCGCTCTCGCGAGTTTGCGGAGAGTTGGAGGCATTCCTTCGGGTAGATATGTGAAGTTCCCATTGTTTAGAGTCCGTAAGCGAGAACAGACATAGGCATGATGTGTGAAGCCTACCCGGACATGTTGGTTTGGATCGGTGATGTTGCATTGCATAATGCCGGAGAAGACTCCGTGCTATTGGTTGTTTTTCGGGTTTTCTACGCGGTAGATTGCAGTAGGGAGCCTTGGGGACTAACCCAAAGGTGCACCTGGAAAACTGGGCGGATACGAGATCTTGCCAACTTGGTGGCTTGAGAGCCAACTTGAACATAACCGGGTTATGTGACTTGTGATGGAAATGGGACTCGGCGGAAGTTTGACCGGCGCAAATGGCTTAAATTGTCGTTGCGATGTGAGCACGGGTTAGATGGAACCGTACCCGTTCTATGTCGTTCGGTTAAAGAGACCTAAAGGCACGTGGCACTTACCGTTGGCATAGATTAGGGTCTTCGGCGGTCAACGGCTTAAATTGTCGTGACCCAGGCCAGGAAGACAAATTGCTCATAGGTTTGGCCGTCCATGTGGCGGTGGTGAGTCCGGAATGTCTATGGCTTTAATTGACGTGAAATCAACCGGTTCACCGAGAATGTGCCCTGAGAGCACGGGGCGTGTGGCCGTGCGAGCCAACGTCTGTGATGAAATGGCTATATATATGCATTGCTCGCTTATGCTAATGAAATGCAGGGAAGGAGCATCGCCGCCCCGAGTTGGGGGCGGGATTGTTATAATTTGGTCAGCATTGCTGACCGTTGCCTTGTTTTGCCACCGTGCGGTGGCATGTTGTTTGTAGGTGCAGCTGGACCAAGCGGTCAATAGCGGGCTAAAGCCCGAATGCGAAGCCGGCCCTTGAAGGCCTAATTGGAAGTGTTTACTGCTTTATTCATGTGTGACCGGCCTGCGTGCCATGGTTTGTAAAACATGTAATTGGAAGTGAAACATTTTTAAGGCCTTAAGGCTTATTTTGGGTATTTTGTATAACATTCATATTCTGTACTAGTGGACATTCAGGCTCTAATGCTGGGTTCTTTATTGCAACTTTAATATAATGCTTCCACTAGAATGCTCTGTGTAGGACGTTGAGATTGGTTGGATGGTTTCCATAAGTAACCTCCCGGTTTGTCTGTGGCATACGGCGTCGGGCCCCGGCCGGACCTACTGTTATATGCTATGTGACTGATAGGGGGTGTTACAACAAGAGTTCACTTAACAAAGTAATGTTTTACATACATCGACACACAGGCGGGCCACACATGACAAAAATAAAACAACAATTCGCTTTGGCCTTCGAGGGCCAGCTCAGCAACATGGGCTTCAGCCCGCTATTTGGTACTTAGCTCCGCAGCACCTGCAAACAACATTCCACCGCACGGTGGCAAACAAAGCAATAGTCGGCTAAAGCTGACCAAAATATAATGATCCCGCCCCTTACTCGGGACGGCGGTGCTCCTTCCCTGCATTTTATTAGCCCAGCTAAACAATAAAGTGCAAACATACTTCGCCACAGGTGTAGGCTCACATGGTCAAACACCTCGTGCACTCAGGGCACATTACCGGTGAATCCGGTCAATTCCGTGGCTTCACCACCATCCCCGGGATGGCAACATCGTGAGCATTTTAGTCTTTCTGACCACAGTCTAAGACTCCCGACTATGGCAATGGTCAGTCCCTCTTTTGGGTCTCTAGCACCGAACCACATAGCCCAGGTCCGATTCCACTTGCTCGTTACTCACTCTGCCTAGTCACTTTAAGACGTACGTGCGGGCCAAGCTTCTCTCGGATCCCAAAACATTCCCAAACATCACATAACCCAGTTATGTACAAGGCTGGCTCCCCGGCCGCCAAGTTAGCTGATAAGTTAGTTTTATTATACGTATTTTTTCTATGTTTTTATTATGATATTTTAGTTTAGTTTTTCTTTTTCAGTTAGTTTTATTTAATAAATTGCTCCTTTTTGTAAATATTTACCTAACGTAACCATAATTTTGAGTGATTTCAGTAAGGGTTTGAGGTCTAGGATGGGTGGTTCTTCTAGGGAGGTTTTAATTCCTATGTCTTTCTTACCAATTGGTTCGAAAGGCAAGTCTATAGAGGTATTCTCATCGCATTTAAAATTTTCGAGCGCATAAATATCGTCATTTAAAAATACGGACTCGAAAACGGGAGAAGAACGATCTCCAAAAAAGGTATCTAAAGGATAGCAGAAATCGCCACTCGATGATAAATTGTCCATCGAGGGATTAATAGAGAAAGTAACTTGATCATCTCCTACTTGGAGGAGAAGACTACCATTACTAACATCTATTAGTGCGCGGGAGGTGGCGAGAAAAGGGCGACTGAGTATTATTGGTACCTCGGCGTCCTCCTCGATGTCTAAGATGACGAAGTCTACCGGAAAGGTAAACTTATCAACTCGGACAAGGACGTCCTCCACTACCCCGATAGGGAACGTAACCTAGCGATCCGCTAATTGGATGCGCATATTCGTAGGACTAGGAGTACCCAAACCTAAACGTTGAAAGAGTGAGAACGACATAAGATTAATGTTAGCCCCTAAATCAGCTAAGGCGTATTTTACTAATATATCGCCAAAAAGGCACGAGATGAAAAACCGTCCCGGGTCGTTTTGTTTTGTGGGCAATTTATTAGTAAGAGCCGCCGAGCAGACAACATTGATAGATACATGCAAAATATCCTCTAATTTACGTTTATTAGAAAGTAATTCTTATAAAAATTTTGCATATTTGGGCATTTGCGAGATATCCTCGCAAAAAGGAACATTAATATGAATTTGTTTTAATAATAAAATAAATTTTTCGTATTGCGCATCCTTACGCTCGTTATCTAATTTATGCGGATAAGGTAAGGCCTTGTTTAAAATAATTTTTTCATTTAAAATTGGTAAAGGCTGCGTAAATGAAGAAGAGGGAAGAGGAGTCAGAGGTGAAATATGTACCCGTGGATCGATCCATTTTGGATCGATCACCTCCTTTCCGCTACGGAGGGTTATAGCGTTGGCATTCTCCCGCTGATTGGGCTCCGTGCTTCCCGGTAGTGCCCCGAGCGCGCGCTCGGACATCATCCTCGCCAGCTATCCAACCTGTTGTTCAAGTGTTTTTATCGATCCGGTGATGTTCCGGATATTTGATTCGTTGGACGCTATATATTTAGAGAAATTCTCCTCCATCGGGGAGGGTTTTGGAAGAGGGGGAGGCGGCAGAAATCCGGACGCATAAGAGATAGGGGGACGATGAGCATTGTTTGGGTTGCTCCAAGAAAAATTGGGGTGATTCCTCCAACCCGGATTATAGTTATTATTATAAGGGTTGTTGTTGGGGTTGAAGGAAGGACGACCCGCATTTCCTACGAAGTCCACGAACTCTTCAGCCACACAGACGTTAGGGGGAATAAAACAAGGCGGAGTGGAGGAGGCAGCAGACATCTCCGCCACCTGCTTTGTTAACCTTTCAACTTGAAGGGTTAAAAGAGTAGTGGCATCCACTTCAAAATGGCCAGCCGCCGGCTTTGGGCGTCCCCGCGGGACGTTCCATTGATAGGCGTTCATATCCATCTCTTCGAATAAAGCCTGGGCGGCCTCGGGGGTTTTGTTGTTAAGGGTACCCCCGGCAGCTGCGTCAATCATTTGACTCGTCTGAAAATTAAGGCCATTATAAAAGATTTGTACCTGCAACCACATTGGCAGCGCGTGGTGCGGGCACGGTGGAGGAACTCCTTAAACCGTTCCCAAGTCTCATAAAGAGACTCAGGATCGTTTTGCACAAATGAAGAAATGTCCGCCCGCAACTTTGCAGTTTTTGCGGGCGGAAAGTACTTCGTTAGGAACCGCTCTGTCAACTCAGCCCATGTGGTGATACATCCTCGCGGGAGGGAATTCAACCACGCCTTGTCTTTGGACTTAAGGGAAAAAGGAAATAAGCGCAAGCGAATGGCGTCATCAGGGACGCCATTAATTTTAAAGGTGTCGCATATTTCCAAAAAGTTGGACAAGTGGACATTCGGGTCCTCATCCGGCAGTCCATCGAACTGCACGGTGTTTTGGACCATTTGAATTGTTGGGTACATTGGAAAATGTGTACCAGATTTGGAGAAGCCTAACTTAGCTCAATGATATTCATCAAGGTGTATTTGATGTTGTTTTGATTTTATATGTGCAGGTTAAGAATATGCAGGAAACGTTTCTAAGTCCATGAGTCGACACCAGAAGAAGCTGTGTCGACACTTGTGAAGACTTGTGTCGACACTTGAGAAAAGTTGTGTCGACACCTGGAGTCAATTGTGTCGACACTTGGAGAAGCAGTGTCGACACACAGAAAGTTCAGTCGACACACAGAAAGTTCAGTCGACATCAACTGTGTCAACAAACAGGACTTGTGTCGACACACAGAAAGTTCAGTCGACACACAAAGAGTTCAGTCGACATCAACTGTGTCAACACACAGGACTTGTGTCGACACACAGAAAGCTCAGTCAACATCAACTATGTCGACACACAGTACTTGTGTCGACACACAGAAAGTTCAGTCGACATCAACTGTGTCGACATACAGGACTTGTGTCAACATACACACCAGAATTTCTTCTAAGTCAATTGTGTCAAGACAAGAAGTGACTGTGTCGACACACAGGAGTTGTGTTGACACATTCTTATAGAAGCTATGTCAAGAAGCAGTATCGACACCATGAGAGCTGTGTCGACACCACCAAGGATTGTGTCGACACTTAGTCTACTTGTGTCGACACATGTGAAATTCAGACTCGACATTTTGCTGACAGAGACAAAGTTTCAAGAAGTGACTGGAAGACTTGACAGCTGCCATAACCAACAAGTCTACTACAACTGTCAGATCTGTCAGAAGTTGGTTAGCAACCGGATCAGCCGGTAACCTTGGATAGTCTATATAAAGACAGATTCTATCAAAATAGAAAGAAGAAGAAGAACGAAAAAAACGAAGTATATGAAATCACAATTACAACAGAAGATCCAACATATACAAGGAAATCCAGTCAGAGATTTCAAGTGGATCTAAGTGAAGAATTTCAACATATCTTCAGAAGAATTTGTAGATAGAGAGAGCTCCAACAATTTAAGTAAAGAAAGAGACTATCAACAACTAGTCTCTTAAGAGCAGATCCTGAACTAATCTGCAAAGAAGAATTCAGATTCATTTCTGGATTTTAAGAGGGAAGCTGATTGAAGATCATCTTCAAGAAATTCAACCTTATTGTTTTCATATTCAAGAAGCTTTGAAGAAAGCCAAAGACAGGTGGATTTCTGTGAAATCAGATTCTTCAAGAACTGATCAAGAAATATTTTTACCCATTCTCTCTCAACTTGGGTGAAAGATACAAATTATTTTTATCATTTTTCTTTAAGATCATTATTGATTTGAGTTGTAAGCCTAAGTTATAAAGGCTGAGGTAGGGCAGGGTGCCTGAGGTAGGAGATTTACATCTCTGAGTTGTAGGCCTTGGGAAGGCTGAGGTAGGGCTGTGTGCCTGAGGTAGGAGATCTGATTCTCTAAGTTGTAGGCCTGGGTGAAGGCTGAGGTAGGGCTTAATTGCCTGAGTTGTAGGAGTGTGGACTCACTATGAGTTGTAGGAACCTAGACTAGGTTCTGAGCTATAAGATCTGTGGATCTGAGAAGGAAGGAAGAAGTTAGGCCGAATCTAGCACACTGCTAGATAGGCGAAGGGGGAAAGTGGATGTACCCATCATTTGGGGAACCACTATAAATCTGTGTGCCATCTGTGATTGTGTGTAATTCTGTGATTTCTGTGATGTGCTAGCTGTAGAACTGTTTGATTCTAATTGATTAACTGGATTAATATTCTGCCTTAGAGTAAAAAGGAATTGTACCTATTCCCCCCCCCCACCTCCTCTAGGTGTTTAGGTTATCTTGAAACCAATTCTTTCAAGTGGTATCAGAGGGAGGTTACTCAAAGATAGACTTAATAGTGTGAGTAAGATCTGTGAGGCAGAATAAATTTGAACAGATGGGTTCAGGAGAAAATCATAAGGAACTTGGTTCCATGAAGTTGCCCATATGCAGGAAGGAAATCTTTGGAATATGGAAAGAAAGTGTCAGATTGTTTATGGAAGCATCTGATCCAAGAATATATATAACTGTTAAGGAAGGTCCTTATATTCCAATGAAAGTCTCAGTTCTTGATGCTAATCAGAGGACACCAAAAGACTTTTCAGAAATGACTAAGGATGAGATTATCTTGGCTACTATGGACAAGAGAGCTCAGAATATTATAGTAAGTGTCATAGATAACTCAACATTTCAAAATCTGATTCACTGTAAAACCTCCAAGGAGATGTGGGACACATTGATAGTCTACATGGAGGGATCAGAAGAAGTTAGACAAGATAGAAAGTCAATGCTTAACCAGGAATATGAGAGCTTCAGATAAAGCAAATCAGACAGCATCACTGAATGTTACAAGAAGTTCTTCAGAATTGTGAATGAACTAATGTCATATGGAAGAGTATTTAGTACATATAAGTTGAATGATAAATTCCTTAGATCTTTGACTAAGAATTGGGACACCAAGATCTGTGCCATCAGGAAAGTGGCCAGACTGGCAGAAATCTCTCCTCCAACACTATTTGGCAAATTACTTTCTTATGAAATGCAACTCATGGCCAGAAAGGAGGAAGAGAAAAGTACTAAAGTTGACCATAGAGAAAAGTCAGTGGCCTTCAAGGTAGAAGCCACAAGAAAGGACAAGAGGATGTCTCTATCTCCTCCTAAGACTGCTGCAAAGGTGATCTCTGAAAGTTCAGATAGTCACACCTCAGACAGCAATCATTCTGATGAGGACTTTGTTGCCTTTACAAGGCAGTTTCAAAGATTTTTGAAGAAGAAGCGGTGGAAAACTAAGCCATCCTCCTCTCAGTCCAAGGATGAATATTATCAGAAAAGAAAATCATCTAGAAAGGACAAGAGTAGGTCAAAACCTAGCAAATCAACAACTACAAAGATTGTGTGTTATTGCTGCAACAGACCTGGACATATAGTAGCTGATTATCCAGACAAAAGAAAGGAATCTACAGATAAGAAGAAGTCTCAGAATAAGAACAAGAAGGAGAAATCCTTTGTAGCAAAGAAAGAGAAAAGCTGGACAGATCCATCCCCTTCAGATTCTGAATCTGCTGTTGAAGCTTATATTGGTCTGTTTGCAATAGAAGAAGAGAATGAGTTCTTGCAATTGATGGACTCAATAAATGGAACTGAAGATCATCAGTGCAAAGGGCTGATGGCCCTGACTGATGAAGATCACTGTTAGGATCAGCCTGGTCCAAGTAAGGTAAAAAGCTTATCTGAAGATTCTGATTATTTCACTAGCTCAGAATCAGAAGCATCTGCATCAAGAGATGTGGATGGATCTAAATCTGAAGGAGATATTCATCAACTTATAGATGAATATGGTGATTTGTTGTAGGCATTTAAGAGATGCAAAAACCTGACTAAAATTCATGCTAAGGAAATTGCAGCTCTTAAGTTGGCTGCATCTGATTCAGAAAAGCTGCTGGATCAGAAGATGAATGAGATTGCCAAGCTGAAAAACAGTTATTCAGATGGGTACAATCACATTTAAGAGTGATCAAATCAAAAGTCTGGAAGTCAGACTTCAGAAGGAAAAAGATCTAGTGGCTAATTTCTCTAAGCCAAAATCTGTCCTTCCCTTAATTGATGACTTTGTGTCTCAAAAGGGTAAGGCAGGATTGGGTTTTAAGGGAAATACTAGGGCAGCTAATTCCAAAAGGAAAAGGAAAGCCCCAATTAAGCCACTTGTCTTTAATCCCCCTATTGCTCTCAGAAAAGTGCAACAGCCTACCAATTGTAATGATCATGATATCATACATGGTCATGGTAAGCCTGACATTCTAAATGACAAGTGGTATCCAGCACTCAAGAAAAGAAACACTGTACCTACAATATTAAGAACAGCTGACAGCAAAGCTGTTAAAACTGTACCTAAAAAGAGGTAAAATAAATATGAGTGTTGGTGTTGTGGCAAGGTGGGACACTTTGCCATTGACTGTTGGCATAACACTAGTGTCAGGATGAATGCCAGCTTACCTGGAAGAAGGGCTGTTACAAATTATGCTAAATTTCAGTCTAACCTGAACCAAGGACCCAATAACAATTTGGGTTCTAAGGTTAAGTAATTATTTGTTGCAGATAAGTCCAAGTGGCCATGCCCCTTTATGGTACTTGGACAGTGGATGTTCCAGACATATGACTGGAACAAGAGGATTGTTGAAGGACTACTCACCCATATTGAATGGACCTAAAGTAATCTTTGGTGGTTCTGAAAAAGGAGTCATCAAAGGGTTTGGTAACATTTCTAACAGCTCAATTACTATCACTCAAGTGGTTTATGTGAAGGGTTTGAAATATAACTTGATAAACATAAGTCAACTGAGTGATCTTGGATATGACATTTCATTCATTAAGAATGGTTATCATATTAAAAGGTCAAGTGATTAGAAGATCATGTTGACTGGTTATAGGAAAGGAAATGTGTATTGCCTAAACTTTGTCAATGAGAATAAAGATTCACCTATTTGTCTTGTAGCTGATGAGAAAGCCTCTCATTGTGTCAAATGGCACAAGAGGCTAGCTCATCTAAAGTACAAGACTATTGGTCAACTCTTTAATAAAGAGTTAGTGAGGAATGGTCTGATCAAGTTAAGTGCATTAAGGATGGAATATGCTCAGCTTGTCAAAAAGGCAAGCAGACCAGATCCTCCTTTCATAGCCTTGAAACCAAAGACTCAGTGAGGTGTTTATACCTCTTGCATATGGATTTATTTGGTCTAATGCCAGTTCAGAGTCTAGGTAGGAAAGTCTACACATTTATGATTGTAGATGACTATTCTAGATTTTCATGGGTTTTCTTTCTAAGGCAAAAATCTGAAACCCCAACTGTTTTCTACAACTTTGTTAAGCAAATTCAGAATGAACTGAACAATTCAATGGTCAAAATCAAAAGTGACCAGGGAACTGAATTTCAATCTGAAAGTATGACAAAGTTGTGTGAAGATTTTGGGATTCATCGGGAATTCTCCTCACCTAAAACTCCTCAGCAAAATAGAATTGCTGAAAGAAAGAATAGGACTCTCATTGAGGCTGGTAGAACTCTATTGAGTGACACTTCTCTCCCAGAATATTTCTGGGCTGAGGCAGTAAACACTGCATGTCATGTGCTCAATAGGGTTTCCATCACTAAGAGGCACAAAAAGACACCCTATGAGGTAATGAAAGGCAGAAAACCAAACGTATCCTATTTCAGGATTTTTGGTTGCAAGTGCTATGTGCTTAACAATGGCAAGTCTTACCTAACAAAGTTTGTTGTCAAATCCCAGGATGGGATATTTGTTGGGTATAGTAACAATAGTAAGGCATATATAGTTTATAACTTGACAACTCAAGTTGTAGAAGAGTCTGTTCATGTTATATTTGATGAATCAAGACTTATTAACAGTGAGTTGACAAGTAGTTCTTATAGCTCCACAGGTATAAAAGAGAAGATGGACATGCTGACTATCAAAGAAGATCAAACTGCAAGGCAGGAAAATGAAAATGATGATTGCTGTCCAAGGGGAGTACAAGACTCACAAGATGCTGATGAAGACCATGAAGTACAGCAGAATGAATAAAATGGAGAAAGTCAAAATGTAGACAGACTTCCTCCAGCAGTTAGATATTTAAAGGATCATCCAGTGCACCAGATTATTGGTGATCCTAGACAAGGAGTTTAAACTAGAAGCAGGAGCTTGAACACTGTACTATGCTCAAGCTTCTTGTCTCAACAGGAACCTAAAAGATTTGAGGAAGCTATACAAGATCCACACTGGATTGATGCTATGCAGGAGGAGTTAAATAAATTCAGGAGATGCAAGGTCTGGAAGTTAGTTCCTAAACCAAAAGACCACAATATCATAGGGACTAAGTGGATCTACAGGAATAAGCTAGATGAGAGTGGGATCATAATTAAGAACAAGGCAGGGCTTGTAGCCAAATGATACAGGCAGAAAGAGGGCATAGACTTTGATCAAACATTTGCCCATGTGGCAAGGTTGGAAACAATAAGGCTACTCCTAGCCTATACAGCCTATCAGGGTTTCAAAGTGTTCCAAATGGATGTTAAGTCAGCCTTCCTGAATGAAGACTTAAAGGAGGAAGTCTATGTAGAATAAGCATCAGGTTTTATTGATCAACTCTATCCTAATTATGTGTATAGGCTTAGGAAAGCCATATATGATTTGAAACAAGCCTCAAGGGCTTGGTATGAAACCTTGTCTACTTTTCTCATTGAGAACAAATTCTCAAGGGCGAAAATAGACAAAATTTTATTCCTTAGGGAATCCAAAGGGAAGATAATTCTAGTCCAGATATATGTTGATGACATAATATTTGGTTCTACTGAAAACAACCTTTGTAGGAAGTTTGCTAAACTTATGTAAGGGAAGTTTGAGATGAGGAGCATGGGAGAACTTAAGTTCTTATTGGGACTCCAAGTAAGACAGACTGATGATGGCCTGTCTATATCTCAGTCTAAGTTCACCCAGGAGTTAATTAAGAAGTATGGTATGGAGTCATCCACTACCATGAGAACTCCAATGGGGACAAGTATGCATTTAAGCAAAGATGATGCAGGAAAACCTGTAGATGAATCTTTATATAGAGGGATAGTTGGCTCTCTCCTTTATCTGACTGCTAGTAGATCTGACATCATGTATGCTACATGTGTCTGTGCTAGGTACCAATCCTGCCCAAAAGAATCTCATTATACTGCTGTTAAGAGGATTCTGAGATATCTTAAGGGCACACCTAATCTAGGCCTTTGGTACCCTAAGAATAGAGATTTTCTACAGACTGGATATTCAGATGCAGACTTTGCAGGATGCAAAGAAGATATGAAAAGCACAACAGGCACCTGTCTATTTCTAGGAGGAAGATTGGTGTCATGGAGCTGTAAGAAGCAGACTAGTGTGCCAATCTCCACAGCCGAGTCTGAGTATGTGGTTGTAGGGAGCTGCTGTGCATAGCTATTGTGGATACAGCATCATCTTAAAGATTATGGTATCCAGGTAAGTAGAACCCTTTTATTCTGTGATTCTACAAGTGTTATTTCTATTGCTAATAATCTTGTTTCTCATAGTAGAACAAAGCATATAGAAATAATATATCATTTTCTTAGGGATCATGTAGAAAAAGAGGATATATGTTTAGAATTTGTCAATACAAGTTTTCAAATTGCTGATATGTTCACTAAGCCATTGGATGAAACTAAATTCAATAATTTTAAAATTGAATTAGGTATGCTGAACATAGATTAGATTGACAAATTTGTCTAAGTAATTTTGTGTTGACAAAAAGAGGTCTATGTCGACACAGAGAAGTTATGTCGTGACATCTAGAAAATTGGTGTCGACACTTCAGAGATGTTGTGTCGACACATCTAGAAAATTAGTGTCGACACTTCAGAGAAGTAGTGTCGACACATCCAGAAGTTGTGTCGACACTTAGAATTAGAGTCGACATAGAATTTCAGTTGAACTAATAAGTATGTCTGTGTCGACACATCATCAATTGGTGTCGACACATAGTAGTCAACATTTCTATCGAGACATTAGCTGTCTGTGTCGACACCATCTCAACAGTGTCGACACACTAAGTAAATTTTGTCGCGCCTTTTGACCTTCAATGTTTCATCACATATAAATAGGTCAAGAACAAACCCTGTCGACACTCACTCCAAATTTTTGAGACCAGATTCTTGTGTCGACAAACTCTCTCTTCTCCATTCATGATTTCTCACCATCCCAATGGCGCTGAAACTTGACGAAAACGTGAACGAGGGATATGAACTGGTACGGAATGCCTTTGACGTTGCTAAACCAGCGATTAAAGTTGTGATAGCTCTAATTGCTGAAAATGGCTTGGAGTATTTGACATCAGAACCTACAAAGATATGGAAGAAGGAAATCATTGAGTTCTATGGAGTTGCAACTCAGGATTCAACTGGACTAAAAATTAGGTCTTCAGTCTAGGGTAATAAAGTCAAACTCACCATGAAGAGCTTACGAAAAACTCTTCATCTGCCCAAAAGTCAAGAAGACGAAGAAGTTACATCTTCCAAGACCAGGGAAGCACTCCAATGGTGTGGATTAGATTCCACCATGAAAATTGGATCATCCATGAATAGAAAAGGAATGAATGTTCAAGGAAAATTCCTCTCTGAATTAGTTGGCAAAGTTATCTTATGCAAACTAGGTGTACATGATAGGGTCTCAGCCTACATGTTCAGCCTCATGACCAGGATCATCTACAAAATCAGCACCAATTGGTCTGCAGTCATATATGAAAAGATTAGAGAAAGCATCAAGAAACCTAATCTGGGAAGGATATTAAGCTTATACTTGGCTGAAGCAATTCCAGAAGTGATGCAACAGGCTGCTGGATCCAAGATCAATCATATGAGGAGAATGGATCTAAGGATAATCTCTAGATGGGATAGAGTGCTGATAAAAGACATGGGTGATGAAGAGAGGCCAGAGAATACTGAGAAATCACCTGCTCAAGACATTAGACATGATTATCAGATGCAGGGGAGCCTCATCTTGAGGAAGAGCCAACACACTTAGAAAATGAATTGGCTACTCAAACTATTCTTGAGGTAATCCAAGAAGTTAATCAAACAATTTTCAATAATAAGGATGAAACACTAACTGTGCCCTTGATTGATGTTGACCAGACCACTCAACTCAACAGTCTAGCACATGATGTTATCATGGAGGATACATCTACAGCTGTTGATGCTCCAGAGTTAAGAGTGCCTCCAGTCCAAACTCAACAAGAGTTTACCCTTGAAGAGTTGTTGCCTGATATAGAGATACTAAGAACTGAGGGGGAGCAAGTCAAAACTGAGGGGGAGCAAGTCAGGACTGAGGGGGAGCAAGCTGGAATTGAGGGGGAGCAACCTAGGACTGAAAAGGAACTGCCTCCTACTCCTCAGGAAAGAGTTGATATAGCAAGTACCTCAGCTTCTGAAGATGAAGCAAAAACTCAAGCAAAGAAGAGAAAGCTGATGGTTTTCAAAAGAAGAAGCCAAAGCTATAAAAGGGCATTGCAAACTGCTCCACAACCAGTTCATGCACAAGATTATAGTTCCTTACTGATATCTTTGCAAGTAAAATTAGATGAACAAAGAATAGCCATGGAGAAATATATGGATGAGACCCACAAAGATTTGCAATTCTCCTTGGCTGAAGATATAAAATCAATTAGATTTGAGGTAAATCAGAATAAAAAGGAGATGACAGATTGCTTCCATAAAGGAGGTAATGCTGTGGTTTTCTTAGCAAAACAACAAGAAGGAATAAAGACTAAAGTTGATGATATAGTTGTTAAGCAAGACTATATCCTAGAAAATCAACTAAGGATAAATGATAATCTTACAGAATCACATAATGTGATTGTTACAGAATTAAAGAATACTGCAACTGCACTGACTAAGGCAAGGGCTAAAGACAAATCAGAGTTTGATAAGAAACTTCAAGAGGATTTAGCCACTTTCCGATCTACCATTCAAGCCTCTCAGAAGCTTATATCTTCTCAGCTCCTAAAGTTTAAAGCTTATTATATAGAGGGAACCAATTATCTTGCTATTCAAATCAGGTTCCAAAAGAATGATCTCAGGGATCATATTGAAAGAGAAGTCATAAAGAGGGAGAGGTTGATAGTCAATGCTAGCTCAGAGCATACCAAATGGATAACAAATGTTAGCTCAGAGCATGCCAAATGGATAACAAATACTGTTAGAGCAACTCTGGGATATCCACCCCTATGTGATGATGACAACACTGCTGAGTCAGGAATTCAAGTTGTAGGCATTGAAGGGGGTCAGCAGGAAGTAGCTCAAATTATATATCCCTCTTCTAACTTTGAGGAAATTCAACACCTGGTTGATCAGATGTACAGCCCTCCAGAGGGTACTAAAAATGTTATCATTGAGAAAGTAGAGTCAGTGGCTGCTTTGAATAAAGAGCAAGAAGCTCAGCTCTCAAAGAAAAGGTTTAGAGAACAGGGAGAGTTGAAGCCTGATTTTGAGCAATGGAGTCCTACTTCTAGGAATATTATCTTGACTGCCTGGAAAGCTGTGAAGGACAAGACCCATGACAGGGGTAAATAGTATACTGAGCAAGAATGGAACAAGTATGAAGCTAGGCAGGAAGCCATTTTGCAATACAGAAGGAAAGCAAAAGCTGGAAAGTTACCTGCAAATACTCTGGAGCCTAGCAAGTACTTCCCAAAGCCTTTTCATTATTTTGAAAGGCAAAGTATAAGGGCTTAAGAACAGAAAAGGAAAGATCTGAAAGGGAAGAAACCTGCTGATGATGCTGAACCTACTGTGCAAGCTCAGGTCAAACCAGGAAAAGGCATAGTCATCAAGGAGCAAGATCAGCCTTAGAATAGATTAACTAGATTTTACAACAATGTAATCTTTAGTTGTTATAAAAATCTATGTAAACTGATTGTTGAAAAACTTTAGATAGTTTAAACAAAATAATGATTCATGCTCACTATGTTTGCATTATTCTGTAATGACATATTATACATGTTTTGTTTATATGTTATCCTGTCATGTAATGTTTATATATATCATAATGTGTGTTTATTATAAATGGTGTATATTATTGACTAAGGGTTATGACTTCTCCAAATAGGGGGAGATTGTTGGGTACATTGGAAAATGTGTACCAGATTTGGAGAAGCCTAACTTAGCTCAATGATATTCATCAAGGTGTATTTGATGTTGTTTTGAGTTTATATATGTACGTTAAGAATATGCAGGAAAAGTTTCTAAGTCCATGAGTCGACACCAGAAGAAGCTGTGTCAACACTTGTGAAGACTTGTGTCGACACTTGAGAAAAGTTGTGTCGACACCTGGAGTCAATTGTGTCGACACTTGGAGAAGCAGTGTCGACACACAGAAAGTTCAGTCGACACACAGAAAGTTCAGTCGACATCAACTGTGTCGACACACAGGACTTGTGTCGATACACAGAAAGCTCAGTCAACATCAACTGTGTCGACACATAGGACTTGTGTCGACACACAGAAAGTTTAGTCGACATCAACTGTGTCGACACACAGGACTTGTGTCGACACACACACCAGAATTTCTTCTAAGTCAATTATGTCAAGACAAGAAGTGATTGTGTCGACACACAGGACTTGTGTCGACACATTCTTACAGAAGCTATGTCAAGAAGCAGTGTCGACACCATGAGAGCTGTGTCGACACCACCAAGTATTGTGTCGACACTTAGTCTACTTGTGTCGACACATGTGAAGTTCAGACTCGACATTTTGCTGACAGAGACAAATTTTCAAGAAGTGACTGGAAGACTTGATAGCTGCCATAACCAACAGGTCTACTGTAACTATCAGATCTGTCATAAGTTGGTTAGCAACCGGATCAACCGGTAACCTTGGATGAAGTCTATATAAAGACACAATCTATCAAAATAGAAAGAAGAAGAATAACGAAAAAACGAAGTACACGAAATCACAATTACAACAGAAGATCCAACTTATACAAGGAAATCCAGTCAGAGATTTCAAGTGGACCTAAGTGAAGAATTTCAACATATCTTCAGAAGAATTTATAGAGAGAGAGAGCTTCAACAATTCAAGTGAAGAAAGAGACTATCAACAACTAGTCTCTTAAGAGCAGATCCTGAACTAATCTGCAAAGAAGAATTCAGATTCATTTCTGGATTTTAAGAGGGAAGCTGATTGAAGATCATCTTCAAGAAATTCAACCTTATTGTGTTCAGATTCAAGAAGCTTTGAAGAAAGCCAAAGACATGTGGATTTCTGTGAAATCAGATTCTTCAAGAACTGATCAAGAAATCTCTCTACCCATTCTCTCTCAACTTGGATGAAAGATACAAATTATTTTTATCATTTTTCTGTAAGATCATTATTGATCTGAGTTTTAAGCCCAAGTTATAAAGCCTGAGATAGGGTTGGGTGCCTGAGGTAGGAGATTTACATCTCTGAGTTGTAGGCCTTGGGAAGGCTGAGGTAGGGCTGTGTGCCTGAGGTAGGAGATCTGATTCTCTAAGTTGTAGGTCTGGGTGAAGGCTGAGGTAGGGCTTAATTTCCTCAGTTGTAAGAGTGTGGACTCACTCTGAGTTGTAGGAACCTACACTGGGTTCTGAGCTGTAAGATCTGTAGATCTGAGAAGGAAGGAAGAAGTTAGGCCGAATCTAGCACACTGCTAGATAGGTGAAGGGGTAAAGTGGATGTACCCATCATTTGGGGAACCACTAAAAATCTGTGTGCCATCTGTGATTGTGTGTAATTCTGTGATTTCTGTGATGTGGTAGCTGTAGAAATGTTTGATTATAATTGATTAACTGGATTAATATTCTGCCTTAGAGTAAAAAGGAATTGTACCTATTCACCCCCCCCCCCTAGGTGTTTATGTTATCTTGAAACCAATTCTTTTATGAATGACACTTGATTTTATTTCAAAATTATTATTCGCAACCGTAGGGCGAATAATACTAGACCCACTATCGTCCAAATTCGGCCGGGCGTAATAAGACATTGTTCGCTCGGCGGCCGCGTTCGGATTAGGGTCAGCCATTACTACGGCAGAGGGTTCGCCAATAATTCTTCGGGGTCTAATGAAGGAATTCAGTGTTGGGATCGAATACGCGCAAGGAAGCATTCGATCTCAGGGTCGAAGTCAAAATCTGCAGACTCGGAGGGTTGTCCATGGGTCATACACCCTAAAAAAAATAAAACGAAAGAAACTTTTGTTTTGATTTTTGTTTGTTTTTTTTAGAAATTAAGTAAAAGTAATAGACTCCGGAATTCGGAATAACAACTAAAAAGATCTCCCCGACAACGGTGCCAACAACTTGATGGCCCGCGAACAGACTCTTATGTGGGTGGGTGGTTCGATGAGTCGATCGTCGCGGGCTTGCTAAGGTAGGCAAGTACACCTATCGCAAGTAGTACTCAATATTCGGGAGAATACCGAGGTCGTATTGTTCTCGGGGTCGGGTTGATTATTCTTACTTCTCTAGGAGGACTATTATTTTACTGAAAGTAAGGTGGAGATTTTAATTAACTAAAGACAGGAAAAATAAAAGAGCGAAAAACAATTTAGAAAAGTTCGATGAAGGTTTAACGCTCGGCATCGAATCGAATTAAGACTAAAATAACTTTTAATAATTATTGAACTTAGATTTTCAATTAATAAAAGGCAACTTGGCCATGGAGGTTCCACAGATATAAGCTCACCTAGCTATAGGGATATCGCTCACCTGAACGCTAAGACTATTCGACCGAACGTTAGTCTGACGAAGGATTCCTCTTAACGCCTGCTTTACGCTAAGAACCCCGTTATTGGCTGGGGAACCCAATCCGGTAGAATTACGATTGTCCTCTCTCTAGGGTATGCACGCAACTCTATTTACCCAGGGGTGATCTGTCCATACGCACGGCCTCTCGGCTAGCTAGTGTGTTGGAACACCCTATTACTAATTTGGGTCAGGATCACTATGTCTCTAGGAAACCTGTTTTTGACCTCATTGTATAGATCTAAAGGTCAATTAGAATTGAGTCTAAGGGTTAGTAGTTAGGTTTGGAAGCTGCCCTCAAGACCAAGGTTTTTCAGTTTGGAGACTAAGTCATTTTGTCGAGCTCAGTACGACGAATCGTCGAACTCCAATCGACGATCGTCTAGCTCAACTTCGACGGATCGTCGAACTCCATTCGACGATCGCTGAGCTCAACTTCAACAAATCATCGAACTCTATTCGACGATCTGCGAGCTCAGTTCGACGATCTTGACTCCAGTATTGATTCTCTATCTCTGAGCTCAGTTCGACGATAGTTGAGCTCAGATCGACGATCTCTGTTGCTGTCTAAGTCCAAATCGCTGAGCTCAGTTCGACGATAGTATAACTCAGTTCGACGTTTTTCTGAAGAGTTAAATGATTTTCAAGATTCAAATTCAGAATAGTTAAGGAGTTATTGTCAGCAATTAATTCAGAAGATTTTGTAGCCATTTTCATTTATTCTGGACCAAGTTTCAAGGGATTATCAAGGAATGTTTCTTTGGACTTTCCCCTAGAAGTCAAAGGCAATTAAGGATGTAATTAATGATAGGCCAACGGCTATTCTTGACAGAGGATCATTTTTCTATTCAGAACAAAGGGAATAAAATTTTTTTAAAAAAAATTCTGATAGTATTTGTAGAGAGTGCACAAGAAAAAAATTATTCTCTGGACAACATCTTTCTCAACACCAACTGTTCACAAGAGAAAAAGAGAAAGAGCTGTAGACATTCTCTGTCTAAAAGAATTCACTCAAGAACACACAACCAAGGAGATCAACCAACTGAAATCTTCAGATCTCTTTTGATTCAAGTGTTCAAGGCCAACATCATTCAAGACTCCAGACACCTAACATTTCAGCTACTGCTGAAATCATCAATTGCTGGAGATCAAATTTCTGAAGGCCTATCACCCTACAGCAAAGCATCATTTCCTGATCATCTCAAGAACTCATGGGGAGCTTTGACAACATCAAATCCACATAGTCTTCTCAGCTGCTTTGAGAAAGAGAAGACTTCCATCACTCTCTCATCCCCATCTCTGTAAAGGGTTTTTCAAACTCCCTTCAAAAGTTTGTGCTTGGTTTTTGAGCACCTTATCAAAAGCTCATTAGTGGCAAGACACCTGATCAAAAAATCTGATTTGGTTTTTGAGCACCTTATCAAAAGCTCATTGGTGCCCAGGACACCTGATCAACTCATCCTGCAGTGGATTCCTACCTAGGGTGGTAGAAAAGTGGATGTACCCAAGTTTAGGGGAACCACTATAGCTCCTTGTGTCTTCTGGTTGCTTATCTTTATTTTTTGTTTCTGGCTGTAATCTGTAATTAGTTTCTTTTGTAGTTTGTGATTAGATAGGTTATGTGATTAGATTTAATATTTGCTTCCCTGTTCACTCATATTACAACAACTGTTGTAAAAAGTTTTTAAGCACCATACTCTATTCACCACCCCCCCCCCCCCTCTAGAGTATATCAGATCTAACTCACACTTTCATAGTGTATGGATAACGGAAATAGGACCCACACATCGATTTGCGATACTACGCGTCGTTAACCCGGGGTAAACCTTAAGTCCTATAATTAAAGTGAAAATAAAGAACTTTAATTATTTCAAATCATTTTAAAATGTCTCAATGCTCTTAGATGTCGAGGCTAATAACGATTAACCACACATCGGTATGGGGATGAGTTTATAATTTGATGAGGCGCGAGTTCGTAACTAAACGCTAAAGGATTATAAGAAGAAGACATGAAAATAACAAACATTTAGAAAATAGAAAAGTTAGCTAAAAAGAGAACTCACACACACTCCAAATTATAAATAAACAAAAAAAACTAAGTTACAAAAAAAGAAAAATTACAAGTCCTACTCAAACGAGTAGTCGGGAAATAAGGGCGCACCATTTAACTCTTAATAAGTACGCGGAAAAGAAAAAAAGAGAGAAAAAGAAAATTACAAGTCCAACTCAAACGAGTAGGCAGAAAATAAAAGCACTCCAATTTACTCTTAACTAGTGGGCGGAAATAAATGTGCACACGCACACACTCTACACGAATTAAAAAAAGCAATAAAACTATCTCCTACGCACAACGCACTCTACATAATTGAAGAAAGCGATAAAAATAAAGCGTGAAAATTTATCTCCTACACACACGCACTCTACGTAATTGAAGAAAGAATTAAAAGAAAGTATTAAAATTTATCTCCTACACACACACACTCTACATAATTAAAGAAAGCATTAAAAGTTATACTCATACACTCTCACACACACACATCATGAAAATTAAAAAGAACAAAATCAAAACCTAACTCATACACTCACACACACAAACTAAAAATAAAATGAAAGTTACCTAAAAATTAAAACAACTACTTTTTTATACTTGGATTTTAACTAAAACTCATAAAAAGAACAAATTAAAAAGAAAGAGAACAAAAGTTTTTCAAAACAAAGTAGAAACCAAAGTTCTTTAAAAATTAAAATAACAAGTTTTTTCATTCTTATGAGTTCATAAAAGTGATAAAAAAGTGAAAATAAAATTTAAAAGAACAAAAAGGTTTTACAATCCTAAAAAAAACTAAGTAAAAAAATTAAAAATCACTTTTAACATCTCTTTTACAAATACATAAGAATGAAATTTAAAATAAAACACTAACAAAGAACATGTAGAAGAATAGATAAACATATCATACCATGTTTGGAAATGAAATCTATAACAAACTCTATCATTGAGACAAGTAAAAAAACATAGAAAATGAACAAGTTACACTCATACACACACACACACACTTTTCATACAAGAGAACTAAGAAATACAAAGAAAATAAAATATCATTGAAATTAGGCCACTCAAATGCATTACGTACCATCATGAGGAAAGAAAAACTACCAAATTTATTTAAGGGAAAATGTTGGATTAAAAAGCAAAAGTAAAAGCTAAAACAAACATGAAAGGGAGGGGGGAGAAATCTCCTTACATAGCACAAAAAAGCACCCAAGCAGCCCTCAAACAGCAATATGGTCAAAAAAAAGTGAACCCTTGGCCCTTACAGAAATGGCCAATTTATAGGAAAAAAATCCAAGTACACGCCCTCCGACACAGGCGTGTCGGGGGGCGGGGGGGGGGGGGGGGGGGGGGGGGGCGTGTCAGCACTGTCCGCGATGTGATGCGACGATTTGACTGGAAAGTTGACTTCGGGCTGTATTCGAGGATGTCACGCCCCCGGTCACGGGCGTGACGCTGGGCGTGTCGGGGAGGTAGAACCGGGCGCGGGTTGCGTAAAAAGTCCCCGACGGTGTCTTGTCGGCCAAGTGGAGGAGTCACGCCCTTGGTCACGGGGGTGACGAGGGGCGTGCTGGTTTGAGTCGACGATCATCGAGAGAAATTCGTCGAGCTTGAGTGTCACGACCACGGTCACGGGGCATGTCACATGACATGGGCGTGACCCCGGGTGTGACTAACTTTTCTCTCCAAAAACAGCAGTTTTCCATGGGTTTGACGTATCACGCCCTAGGCATGGGCGTGACCCAAAGTACACGGGCGTGACATGGCAAAATTATGACTTTTTCCTGAAAATTTCAGAAATCAAAATTATGGTCATGTTAGCTAAATATTTACAAAAAGAAGCAATTTATTAAATAAAACTAACTAAAAAAGCAAAACTAAACTAAAATATCATAAGAAAAACATAGAAAAATGCGTATAAAGTGATAGGGGAACACATTTCTGTAATGCTCTCATGGCTAAGGCGTTAGCTAAATACGGAGTCACACACAAACTCGCCACCCCCTACCACCCGCAAACTAGTGGCCAAGTAGAGGTGGTTAATCGAGAGATTAAGCGAATATTAGAGAAAACCGTTTCATTAAATAGGAAAGATTGGTCTGTTAAACTCGACGATGCGCTGTGGGCATATCGGACGGCATACAAAACCGCAATTGGTTGTATGTCGTTCTGGTTAGTCTATGGCAAAGCGTGTCATTTACCCGTAGAACTAGAGCATCGCGCTCTTTGGGCTTTAAAACTCTTAAACCTCGACGCCAACTTAGCCGCTCAGAATAGGAAACTGCAACTAAACGAGCTCGATGAATGGCGTGTAAACGCTTACAAGAGCAATAAGTTCTATAAGGAGCGTTCTTAGTTATATCACGATCGAAAAATAAAGTACCCAAAATTATTTTCTCCGGGCGATCTTGTCCTTCTTTACAATTCACGTCTTAGGTTTTTTCCGGGTAAACTAAAATCTAGATGGTCCGGTCCCTTCCTAGTTGAAGAAGTTTTTCCATATGGGACCGTACTCCTCTCCTACCCGGAAAAAGGTTCGTTTAAAGTAAACGGTCATCGGTTAAAGTGTTATATAGCGGCGATCCAGTGATCGGTTTTAACGAAACCATAACTTTCCTCCATATTATAAACCCGCCAAAATTGTCAAGCTACATGGCTATAAACAAAGTGCTCTTGGGAGGCACCCCTCGCTTATCTTTTTCGCTCTTTCCTTATTATGTTTCCTGCTTTTTCTTATAAACGCAGGGTTTCTGATCGGCCTCCCAAAACGCGTTTCAGGGAAGCTTCTACCCCCCCCCCCCCCTCTCTTTATTTTCTTTGTACTTATCACATTTCCTATTTGTTCTGCATACTTACGTGACAACATTGGGGACAATGTTGGACTTAAATATGGGGGTATTTTCGTGCTTTACTTTTTGCACTACTACTTTTGTGCATTTCAAAATGAAAAAAAACAAACAAAAAACTTTAAAATGAAAAATCCAAATTTTTTTCTTTTCCTTTCTTTTTATTACAAAAATTCAAAAAAATGTAAAACTAAAATCCCAAAAAAAATTTAGTTTCATTTTCTAATTGTTTTTGTAAAATCCTTGAAAACAGAAATTCCAAAAAAATTATAAAACAAAAATTCCAAAAATATTTAGTTTCATTTTGTAAATATTTTTGTAAATATTTTTTGTAAATATTCTTTTTGTAAATACTCTTCTCTCCCCCCCCCCTTCCTTTTTCTTGTAAAAAACTTCTCTCTTTCTCCCACTTGTTGTAAATAGAATGAAAATTTTCTTAAAAAATTACAAAAAAAATTCGCAAAACTTAAAAATTCAAAAAAAAAAATGTTCTGCATTTTACTTTCTTTAGTATGTATATATTAAAGACATAAACACAAAAATACAAAAAAAAAGATAATAAATCAAAAAATTCAAAAAACAATTCAGTAAAACAAAACAAAATTTTGAAAAAAAAGATAATAAATTAAAAAAAACAAAAAAATGATGAAATGATGATAAAAACTCTAAAAATCCAAAAAAATTGTTTTTGAAACAAATAAATCAAATGTACCATTCTTGATCTTCTTGTCATCCAAAAATTTTGTTTTGAGTTTATTTATATGTGAATTTTATCAATTCTTCGTTTGCTATTCTTTTGTTAATTATTAATTGAAATATTTAAATAGCTGGGGTTAAGTTTTAAAGAATTCATTATACTTTGCTAAAAATAGCGAACTCATTTTAGGCACTACTTCTAATTTTTCATTGATAGGAGCACGTGTATTATGTTAGAAAATAACGACTATAGAATTCAATTATGTTTACTTTTAGCTTTCTGAAAAATTGGAACGTACAATTTATTAAGGTTGCTCTCAAAAAAATTTTAAAAATTGAAATTCTAGTTTTCTTTTCTCCACTTATTTATCATGACTAACTTAACATGATAAAAAAATATTTAACCCGAAAAAGATCCTATGTCAATGGAAATAAGATTTCGTTCCGTAAACATAGGCACCCAATAATTTAAAAAGATTATATGTTACATAGTAAGAGGATAAAATTCATTACTCTCACACATATACATTGGGTCACTTTTAATATGAAGTTGAAAAAAAAATGATATTAGGAAAATAAGATTTCATTTTCCTAATAATCCAAAAGAAAAAAATGGAGGTTCGAGAAAAAATTACCTCACCTCAATATCCAAAACCTCTTCATATACCAACGTCGACCCCCTTAGCCAATTTCACGATTCTAGAATTAATTCAAAAATCTTTTTGAGAGCATAATTTACAAATTGCATTATTTTTAGTAAAACTCCTATAAGCTAAAGTTCATATAATTCCAAAATATTTTTGTTTATCTAACCAGTACAATTTTTGCTTTCTATTTGATTACATCAAGAAGTCTTTTGGCCAAAACTTTTGCGCTATTTAAATCATCTACATAATTTTAAGACTTAACTCTTATTACCCCGTATGTTTATTTAGATCTCTCTTATAATTAATTAAGCGGTAGCTAAATTTAGAATTTTTTCTATTCCTAATAAGTTCACCTCAAACTTTTGCTCTGGAATAGCAAAAGCTTAAGTATGGGGGTATTTGATAAGTTGTAATTATACACATTTTTTTATGTTTTTATTATGATATTTTAGTTTAGTTTTGTTTTTTTAGTTAGTTTTATTTAATAAATTGCTCCTTTTTGTAAATATTTACCTAACATAACCATAATTTTGATTTCTGAAATTTTCAGGAAAAAGTCAAAATTTTGTCATGTCACGCCCGTGTACTTTGGGTCAAGCCCGTGCCCAGGGCATGATACGTCAAACCCGTGGAAAGCCGCTGCTTTGGAGAGAAAAGTTAGTCACGCCCGGGGTCACGCCCGTGTCATGTGACACGCCCCATGATCGTGGCCGTGACACTCAAGCTCGACGAATTTCTCTCGACGATCGTCGACTCAACCCGGCATGCCCCACGTCATGCTCGTGACCAAGGGTGTGACTCCTCCACTTGGCCGAGAAGACGCCGCAGGGGACATTTTACGCAACCCGCGCCCGATTCTACCTCCCCGACACGCCCAGCGTCATGCCCGTGACTGGGGGCGTGATATCCTCGAATACAGCCCGAAGTCAACTTTCCAGTCAAATCGCCGGATCACATCGCACACAGTGCTGACACGCCCCCCCCCCCCCCCCCCCCCCCCCCCCCCGCCCCCGACACGCCCGTATCGGCGGGCGTGTACTTGGATTTATTTTCCTATAAATTACACATTTCTGTAAGGGCCAAGGGTTCACGTTTTTTGGAACATATTGCTGTTTGAGGGCTGCTTGGGTGCTTTTTTGTGCTATGTAAGGAGATTTCTCCCCCCTCCCTTTCATGTTTGTTTTAGCATTTGCTTTTGCTTTGTAATCCAACTTTTTCCCTTAAATAAATTTGGTAGTTTTTCTCTCTTCATGATGGTACGGAATGCATTTGAGTGGCCTAATTTCAATGATATTTTATTTTCTTTGTATTTCTTAGTTCTCTTGTATGAAAAGTGTGTGTGTGTGTGTGTGTATGAGTGTAACTTGTTCATTTTCTATGTTTTTTTACTTGTCTCAATGATAGAGTTTGTTATAGATTTCATTTCCAAACATGGTATGATATGTTTATCTCTTCTTCTACATGTTCTTCCTTAGAGTTTTTTTTAAATTTCATTCTTATGTATTTGTAAAAGAGATGTTAAAAGTGATTTTTAATTTTTTTTTTTTACTTAGTTTTTTTAGGATTGTAAAACCTTTTTGTTCTTTTAAATTTTATTTTCACTTTTTTATCACTTTTATGAACTCATAAGAATGAAAAAAACTTGTTATTTTAATTTTTAAAGAACTTTGGTTTCTACTTTGTTTTGAAAAACTTTTGTTCCCTTTCTTTTTAATTTGTTCTTTTTATGAGTTTTAGTTAAAATCCAAGTATAAAAAAGTAGTTTTAATTTTTAGGTAACTTTCATTTTTGTTTTTAGTTTGTGTGTGTGAGTGTATGAGTTAGGTTTTCATTTTGTTCTTTTTAATTTTCATGATATGTGTGTGAGAGTGTATGAGTATAACTTTTAATGCTTTCTTTAATTATGTAGAGTGTGTGTGTGTGTAGGAGATAAATTTTAATGCTTTCTTTTAATGCTTTCTTCAATTACGTAGAGTGCGTGTATGTAGGAGATAAATTTTCACGCTTTATTTTTATCGCTTTCTTCAATTATGTAGAGTGCGTTGTGTGTAGGAGATAGTTTTATTGCTTTCTTTTAATTCGTGTAGAGTGTGTGCATGTGCACATTTATTTCTGCCCACTCGTTAAGAGTAAAATGGCGTGCTTTTATTTTCCGGCTACTCGTTTGAGTAGGACTTGTAATTTTCTTTTTCTCACTTTTTTTTCTTTTCCGCCTACTCGTTAAGAGTTAAATGGCGCGCCCTTATTTCCTGCCTACTCGTTTGAGTAGGACTTGTAATTTTTCTTTTTTTGTAACTTAGTTTTTTTTGTTTATTTATAATTTGGAGTGTGTGTGAGTTCTCTTTTTAGCTAACTTTTCTGTTTTCTAAATATTTGTTATTTTCATGTCTTCTTCTTATAATCCTTTAGCGTTTAGTTACAAACTCGTGGCTCATCAAATTATAAAGCCGTACCCATACAGATGTGTGGCTAATCGTTATTAGACTCGGCATCGAAAAGCATTGGGACATTTAAAAATGATTTGAAATAATTAAAGTTCTTAATTTTCACTTTAATTTTAGGACTTAAGGTTTACCCTGGGTTAACGATGCGTAGGACCACAAATCGATGTGTGGGTCCTATTTCCGTTATCTATACAATAGCTAGCCGAGAGGTCGTGTGTATGGACAGATCACCCCTGGGTAAATAGAGTTGTGTGCATACCCTCGAGAGAGGACAAGCATAATTCTATCGGATTGGGTTCCCCACCCAATAGCGGGGTTCTTAGCGTAAAGCGGGCGTTAAGAGGAATCCTTCGTCGGACTAACGTTAGGTCGAATAGTCTTAGCGTTCAGGTGAGCGATATCTTTATAGCTAGGTGAGCTCATATCTGTGGAACCTCCACGGCCAAGTTGCCTTTTATTAATTTGAAATCTAAGTTCAATAATTATTAAAAGTCATTTTAGTCTTAATTCGATTCGATGCCGAGCGTTAACCCTTCATCGAACTTTTCTAAATTGTTTTTCGCTCTTTTATTTTTCCTGTCTTTAGTTAATTAAAATCTCCACCTTACTTTCAGTAAAATAATAGTCCTCCTGGAGGAGTAAGAATAATCAACCCGACCCCGAGAACAATACGACCTCGGTATTCTCCCGAATATCGAGTACTACTTGCGATAGGTGCACTTGCCTACCTTAGTAAGCCTGCGGCGATCGACTCATCGAACCAACCACCCACATAAGAGTCTGTTCGCGGGCCATCATTAGCAGAACTACATTTCTGCTCAATTTTTTGGGTGCGCCTTGGAGTTAATCCCCAAGGATCCCTGCTGCAATCTACTGTGTAGAAACTCGAAAACACAAAGCATGGAGTCTTCTCCGGCAAACCATACAATATGCAACATCACCGATCCAGACCAACACATCCGGGTAGGCTTCACACATAATTCCTATGTCCGTACTTCGATTCCGGACTCTATATGCAACACAAGGGGGACTATTCACATCTACCCTAAGGAACACCGCACAGTCACGGGAGCGGGTTTCCTTATGCAAAAGAAAGAGAGCTTCACATGCTCACGTAGAGAATCGTTACCCTTGTAGTTCACTTTTGCGCCATGGGAATTTATCCGGATGGAAAGCTTCGCAAGGGAATTTCCTCCGTGGATCCAGTCTCGGTTCTCGATTCGGTGCTCCGATGCTCCGACGGCGGCCAGATTCCTCCACTTCCTTCCTCCTTGTTCTCTCCTCTATCTAACTCCATAGAAAGAGAATGCTTTACGAGATAATGAGGAATTAATCCTCAATACCCGGCCTTAAAATGGCAGGACCACATCTGGGTCATCAGATCTTGTTTAAAGAAAACGAACGGCTCAGATCTGCCCAAAATATCTCAATCCTAGGCCGAACACGGTCTTGCACATGGCCGTGTCCCAGGCCGTGTGCCCCGATCCAGGCACGATCGTCGAGCACAAAAAAGGACACGGGTCGAGTCACGCCTGTGTCTCAACCTGACGCGCCCGTGTCGGTCCCGACATGCTTGTGACCTAGGGGCGTGTCAGAAATAACCGTCACGCCAACTGTCACTTCCCTTGGAGAACACGAGTGGGGACACGGGTATGAACACGCCCGTGTCATGCTTAACACGCCCGTGTCGCTATTGATCAAAGCCGTGTTTCCTGTCGTGTCCTTTTCTGGACACAGTCGGCCAACACAGAGAAAGACACGGCCTTGGACACGCCCGTGTCCCAGGCCGTGTCCCCCTATTTAGGCACCAAAAATTCCTTAGGACGTAACCAGTTCGATTACGATTTTCGGGGGGTTACAAATCCCCCCCCCCCCCTTAAAGAATTTCGTTCTGAAATTATGTAAAGGTACATAAAATTTAAATGTTACCTGAGTGGAATAACTCGGGGTATTCCTCCAACATAAACTGCTCTCGCTCCCATGAAAGCTCCTCATGTCCGCAGTTATCCCAACGGACTTTAACCATTCGGATTCCCTTATTGCGGAGTCGTTTGACTTCAAAGTCTTCAATGCGTACTGGCTTGACCTTTACTGTCAACCTGTAATCAACCGGCACTTGATCGACCGCAACGACCTGCGAAGGCTCTTGCACCACCTTCCGCAACACCGATATGTGGAACATATCGTGAAGCCCACTCAACTCCACTGGCAGCTTCAATCGATACGCTGCTTCCCCAACCCGCTCCAGGATTTCAAACGGTCCAAGATATCTCGGACTCAGCTTCTTCAAGCGTCGAACCCGCGAGACACCCTTGAACGGCTTGATTTTCAAATACACCAAGTCGCCAACACCGAACTCCACGTTCATATGCTTGGCGTTATAGTATTTTGCCTGCATGTCCTGAGCGATCTTCAACTGTTCCTGAATTGTATGTATCATTGAAGTGTCGTCTTCCATCGCTTGACGTTTGTATAACTTCGACTCGCCTGTCTCCAACCAAGACAACGGTGTGCGATACTTTCTCCCATACAAGGCCTCGAAAGGCGTCATTCTAATACTCGCTTGATAGTTGTTGTTATATGCAAACTCCACCATGTACAGGTGATCTTCCCACTGCCTTCCGAAATCTAAGACGCACATGCGAAGCATATCCTCCATCATCCTGTTGACCCTCTCGGTTTGACCATCCGTCTATGGATGAAAGGCTGTGCTGAAGCTCAGCTTAGTTACCAACAGAATATGCACCAGCCTCCAGTCATTCGACGTAAAGAGTCCATCTCGGTCACTAACAATACTGCGGGGCACACCATGCAATCGTACAATATTATCTACACAGAGTTTGGCTGACTTTTCCACCGGATCTTCCTTCCTATTCGGGATGAATTGCGACACTTTTGTCAATCGATCTACGACCACCCAGATGACGTCATTTCCCCTCTGCGACTTTGGCAAACCATGCACAAAATCCATAGAAATGTCGTCGAACTTCCACTCCGGGATAGTTAAGGACTTCAACAAACCTCCAGGCTTCTGGCACTCTGCCTTCACCAAGGCACATGTTTGGCACTTGGCCACATGAAGTGCTACATTTTTCTTTAATCTTGGCCACCAGAACAACTTCTTCATATCTTTATACATCTTCGTTCTCCCCGGGTGGATTGAGTACTTGGTATGATGAGCCTCGTACATCAACTCCTCCCGGAGGCTATCCGCACTAAGGACGCATAGGCGACCGTCCCTCCTTAGCAGTCCATCCTCAACAGCAAATTGGGAATTTGACCTATCCAAAGATTCATCTAGGATCTGCTTCATGCTGCTATCCTTAACCAAAGCCCGCCGAACCCTACAAACTAGGTCACACTGCACCTCTATCCAATACAATTTTGCCTTGGCACTAGTCTGCTTGTGACGTAAGAGATCTCTAATGCCTCCAAATCACGGACCAAACTCTCATCATGTATCGACAGCAAGCTGGCCCGCGCAGGAGCCCTGTGACTCAACGCATCTGCCATTGCATTTCCTTTCCCAGGCACATAATGTATCTCGAAGGTGTAGTCCCCCAGAAACTCCATCCACCTCCACTGCCTCATGTTCAGGTCCTTCTGATCTAACAAGAACTTCAGGCACTTATGATCGGTGTAGATATCGACCTTCACACTGTACAGGTAGTGCCTCCACAGCTTTAGAGCAAATATCACGGCCGCTAACTCTAAGTCATGGACCGGATAATTACTCCCGTGAACCTTCAATTGTCGTGAACCATAGGCTATCACGCTCCCATGCTATAGCAGAACACAGCCCAAACCACTGCCTGAAGCATCACTATAGATTTCAAACCCTTCGGTCCCACTCGACGAACGTAAAATAGGCGTCGTGGTCAACCGCCTCTTCAATTCCTCAAAATCCTACTCGCACTCCTGCGACCACACAAACTTTTGATCCTTCTTTGTCAACGTCGTGAGTGGTAGCGCTATCCGCGAGAAGTTCTCTATGAAGCGCTTGTAGTAGCCGGCAAGCCCCAGAAATCTTCGGACTTCCTCCACTGTAATCAATACAGGCCACTCCTGTATTGCCACTATCTTCGCCGGATCCACCGTTATCCCTTCTCCACTAACAATATGACCAAGGAATGCTACCGAGGATAACCAGAACTCACACTTGGTGAACTTAACATACAATTGTTTTCTTCTCAACGTCTCCAACACCATATGCAGATGCTTATAGTGATCATCCTCACACTGCGAGTACACCAAGATATCGTCAATAAATACTATCATGAAACGGTCCAGGTACTCTCTGAACGTCCTGTGCATCAGGTCCATAAACACAGATGGCGCATTGGTCAACCCAAACGGCATGACCGTGAACTCGTAATGCCCAAACAGCATGCAGAACGCTGTCTTTAGGATGTCGCTTTCCCTTATCCTTAATTGGTAGTAACCGGATTTCTGATCTAACTTCGAATATACTATTGACCCAACCAACTAATCAAATAGATCGTCAATCCTTGGGATCAGATACTTATTCTTTTCCGTAAGCTTGTTCAACTCTCGATAGTCGATACAGCATCGCAAGCTCTCATCCTTCTTCTTAACGAAGAGGATTGGTGCTCTCCAAGGCGACGAACTTGGATGCACATACCCTTGTTCCAACAACTCTTGTAGTTGCACCTTCAGCTCCGCCATCTCCCTTGGCGCTATCCGATACGGAGAGTGTGACACCGGTTTGGCACCCGGCACCAGCTCAATTGTAAAATCAATATCCCGCTGAGGAGGGGCTCCTGGGAGATCATATGGGAACACATCAGGATACTCGGACACAACTGGAATACTACCCAGACTTGGCTTAGGCGTTGAAGCTTGCACTAATGTGACAAACAACTCTGCCCCAGACCGAACTGCCTTAATCACCTGAAGGTCCAACATCAAAATCTTACTCGACCCATTCATGCCCACAAATGTAGTCTCCCGATCAGTATTCAGTCCCAACTTAACCTCCTTTCGGTTGCAATCAATGCATGCTCGCTGCTCCGAGAGCCAGTCCATACCAAAGATTATGTCGAACTCCACCAACGGCAGTACTGACACTTGCAAGTCAAACTCTTGATCCCTAATAGTTATCTTTACCACACAGATTCTATCCGTGCGCATTGAGCACCCATTGGGCAATAACACATCCAACTTGTATTTTGCCATCGAGGAAGGGACTCCGATGCGCGTTATGAATCTTTCGGACAAGAAGGAATGCGAAGCTCTCGTATCAAATAGGGCTCTCGTCGGACAATCAAAAATCAACACAAAGCCTAGCACCAACATTGATAAGATAACATATAAAAAGGGTAACAACTACATAAAGTTAAAATGCTATAATTTAACTCATACCTGTCACCACGTCAGCTTGCTTTATGGCCTCTTGCAGACCAAGATTCTATACTCTAAGATGGGCTGGAGCATGGTGGGACGTGGTTGACTCCACCGCCTTCCCTTTTTCTTTATATGTTGCTCCAAGCTTCCTCTCAGACTTTGCACGTCCGCTCCAACATTCACAAGCAAAATGCCCCATCTTTCCACAGTTATAGCAAGCTCCTGGGACTCGACTTGTGGTTGCCCCCATCGCACCAGACGAAGAGGCTGAGCTCGAAGTCTTCAGCTTCTTGTTCCATCTGCGGAAACCCGACTTTGCATTTAGCACTTTGAACTCTGACTTCTTTTCCTATGGGTCCTTCTTCTCTTGCACTTTCTTCATGACCTTTTCCAATTACCGGGCCGAATTGACCAAGGCTAAGAAGCCCTGCGCCTTAGGCCCGGTAAGGAGTAGCTGTAGGTCGCCACGTAGACCCTCATAGAATCGGTTGGTCTTCCGCTCCTCCTCAGTAAACGTAGCACCAGCATAACGACCCAATCGTGTAAACTTGTGGAGATACTCATCCACGCTTCCGCCTCCCTGAGTCAAACCAAGGTGCTGATTCTCCATCTCAAGCTTCTGAGCAGAGGATAGATATCTGGCCAAGAACAACCTTGAGAATTCCTCCATATGCACATCCGTAAGTTGCCTTCCCACTAAGAGGTGAACCTCCAACTCGTCCCACCACAGCCTCGCCTCACCATCCAAAAGGAAGGTCTCTATGGTGGTCTTCTGCCACTCCTCAGTTTCTATGGCCGTCAAGACTCTCTTTATCATAGAGAGCCAATCCTCAGCTTGAGTTGGCGTTACAATCCCGTCGAACATCGGAGGGTTAAATCTCATTACATGCTTGAGCTGCTTCTCCGTAGCTCTCCTTGGTGCTACTTGATCAACTGCCACGCGTTCTACCACTCCTGGCTCTGCCACCCTAATCGGTTCTTGCTCATTAACAGGTGGTGTGTGGTGCATTTTCCTTGCATGTTGGACATTTATCATAGCAAAAACTGCTTCAGCCACCAATCTGATGGTTTCTACTAAAGGGGGTGTTGTAGGCACGTCACTCGGTGCACTACTTTCTGCCGATCGCGGACGTTCTGATTTCCCAGCACTGCTCCTAGCTGCCTATAAAAGCATAGACCCTTGATTTGGAGACAAACAGATTGCTAAAAGCAATCATTGGAACACTCAGGTTCCTCAAAACAAGTGTATTTTTCATTCCTAAGTGGGCATTCATGGGTTCTTTTATGTTACAATGATGACGCACATACATGTGCTCACCACCCCTTAAAAGAATTCGCCCACTAATTCAAATAAAGAAGACCGACACCTGGCTCTGATACCAAATTGTAACACCCCCATCCGTCGTATGGCATATAACAGAATGTCTAGCTAGAACCCGACGCCATATACCACGGACAGTCGGAAGGGATACATAAGAATATCAAAATTTAACTACAACTACTCGCCCTAACTCAGAGCATTCTAGCAGAAGCTTTTAAACAGTTTGAATGAACCCATAATTGAATAACAACTATCATGAATGTACACTTACTACCAAAGGAATGAAATAACAAATACACCGAAAAGTACTTGGCCTTATGGCCTTACAAGAGTTCACTTAACAAAGTAATGTTTTACATACATCGGCACGCAGGCCGGCCACACAGGACAAAAATAAAACAACAATTCGCTTTGGCCTTCGAGGGTCAGCTCAGCAACATGGGCTTCAGCCCGATATTTGGTACTTGGCTCCGCAGTACCTGCAAGCAACATTCCACCGCATGGTGGAAAACAAAGCAACGGTCAGCTAAAGCTGATCAAAATATAACGACCCCGCCCCTTACTCGGGACAGCGGTGCTCCTTCCCTGCATTTCAATAGCCCAGCTAAATAATAAAGTGCAAACATACTTCGCCATAGGTGTAGGCTCACACGTCCAAACACCCCGTGCGCTCAGGGCACATTAACCGTGAATCCGGTCAATTCTGCGGCTTCACCACCATCCCCAGGATGGCAACATCGTGAGCATTTTAGTCTTTCTGACCATAGTCTAAGACTCCCGACTATGCCAATGGCCAGTCCCTCTTTTGGGTCTCTAGCACCGAACCACATAGCCCAGGTCCGATTCCACTTACCCGTTGCTCACATCGCCTAGTCACTTTAAGACGTACGCGCGGGCCAAGCTTCTCTCGGATCCCAAAACATTCCCAAGCATCACATAACCCAGTTATTTACAAGGTTGGATCCCCGGCAGCCAAGTTAGCAGAACTACATTTCCGCTCAGTTTTCTGGGTGCGCCTTGGAGTTAATCCCCAAGGATCCCTGCTGCAATCTACCGTGTAGAAACCTGAAAACACAAAGCACGGAGTCTTCTCCGGCAAACCATACAATATGCAACATCACCGATCCAGACCAACACATCCAGGTAGGCTTCACACACAATGCATATGTCCGTACTTCGATTCCGGACTCTATATGTAACACAAGGGGGACTATTCACATCTACCCTAAGGAACATCGCACACTCGCGGGAGCGGGTTTCCTTATGCAAAAGAAAGAGAGCTTCACACGCTCAAGTAGAGAATCATTACCCTTGTAGTTCGCTTTTGCGTCATAGGAATCGATCCGGATGGAAAGCTTCGCAAGGGAATTTCCTCTGCGGATCCGATCTCGGTTCTCGATTCGGTGCTCTGATGCTCCGACGGCGGCCGGATTCCTCCACTTCCTTCCTCCTTGCTCTCTCCTCTCTCTAACTCCTTAGAAAGATAATGCATTAAGAGATAATGAGTAATTAATCCTCAATACCCGGCCTTAAAAATATAGGACCACATCTGGGCCGTCAGATATTGTTTAAAGAAAACGATCGGCTCAGATTCGACCAAAATTTCTCAATCCTAGGCCAAACACAGCCTTGCACACGGCCGTGTCCCAGGCCGTGTGCCCCGATCCAGGCACGGTCGTCGAGCACAGAAAAGGACACGGTTGGGCATGTCTCAACCTGACACGCCCATGTAGGGTCCTGACACGCCCGTGACCTAGGGGCGTGTCACAAATAACCACCACGCCAACCGTCACGTCCCTTGGTGAACACGGCTGGGTACATGGGTATGAACACGCCCGTGTCATGCTTGACACACCCGTGTCGCTACTGCTCAAAGCCGTATTTCCTGCCGTGTGCTTTTCTGGAAACAGCCAGTTAACGCAGAGAAAGACACGGCTTTGGACACACCCGTGTCTCAGGCCGTGTACCCCTATTTAGGAACCAAAAATTCCTTAGGACGCGACCAATTCGATTACGATTTTCGTGGCGTTACATCCACCCATGAGGGTCGCTGATCCACTTCCATCAATTCTCCCTCCTTAATTGGCAGATGAAAAATCTCGATCAAAGTTCCCCCACCCGGGGCCCAAACTTGGCCAACCGATTGGCCGCTTCATTCTCTTCCCTGGGGACATGCTGGATTGAGAACGTTCGAAACCCACCAACGATCACCCTCACATTAGTTAAGTACTTCATGAGTGTGAGTTCTCTGGCTTCGTATTCACCCCTGATCTGTGATGCTACCACAAATGAATCCGTAAGCACTTCTACGTCATGAATCCCGAGCTCTCTGGCCAACTGAAACCCAGTTATGATATCTTCATACTCCTCTTGATTGTTTGTGACTGGGAAGTGCAGCACCACCGCCTGGTCTATGGTAACCCCTTGAGGACTTACCAATACTACCCCTCCCCCCAGGGAATGCTTCATTGAGGCTCCGTCAACAAATATCCTCCATGTCTCCCGCGGCAATAACTTCTCTCCCTCCACCTCTATGACGTAGAAAGCCAAGAAATCAGCGACTACCTGTGCCTTGATGGAGAGTTTCGGCACAAAAGAGATGTCAAACTCACTGGGCTCGATGGACCACTTGGCTAACCGCCCTGAGTGCTCCACCCCCTCGAACATCTTGTGCATGGGATGGTCTGTCACCACCTTGATTGAATGGGCTTTGAAATACGTCCTAAGATTCCTGACCGAGATGATCAGGGAGAATGCCAACTTCTTTAGGATGGGGTAGTGGAGCTTCCTGCAGCAACATAGTTGATTGGCAGCTATTTCTTCCCTTCTTCCCTTACCAGCACAGAACTTACGGCCTCTGCCGCTACACCACGATACAGAGCTAGATCCTCCCCCTCCTTTGGGCTCTGAAGGAGCGGTGCTTGGGACAGTTGACCCTTCAATGCCAGGAATGCCTCCTCACATTCCTTTGTCCATTTGAATTGTTGGCTTCCCCGAAGCACCTTTACGATGGGTGAACACTTCTACCCAGCTCAGGAGAGAAATCGACTCAACCCGGTGAGTTTTCCCGTCAAATGCTGAACCTCTTTGGCATTGCGAGGTGATTCCAACTCCATGATGGCCTTTACCTTACCTGAGTTAGGATCTACCCCCGCTGGGGTTAGAAGGTGCCCAATGAACTTGCCTCGGCTTGCCCCGAAGACACACTTCTGGGGGTTCAGCCTCATCTTGAACTTCTGCAGGTTCGTGAATGTCTCCTCCAGGTCGAGTAGGTGTGAACCCACATCCCCACTCTTCACCATAAGATTATCAACGTAGACCTTCAGGTTCCTACTCCTCTGACTTTTGAATACCCGATCCAAGATATGTTGGTAGGTAGCCCCTACATTCTTTAACCTGAAGGGCATCATTTTGTAGCTGAAGCATACCTCCCTTGTGATGAAGGAGATATCCTTGACATGGGGGGATGCATTCTAATCTGATTGTAACCTGAAAAAGCATACAAAAAACTCATAATAGAAAACCTGATGGCTGAATCAACCAGCGCGTCGACCTGAGGTAGGGGGTAGCAATCCTTAGGGCATGATTTATTTAACAAGGAAAAATCTACACACAAACGCCACCTCCCATCCCATTTCTTTACCATTACCACATTGGAGACCCAACCTGGATACTGGATCTTCGAGATAAAACCTACATCGAGAAGCTTTTTGACCTCTTTGCGGTTAGGTTCCTCTAGCTTGGTGGAAATGATCCTCATCGTTTGGCGGATGGGACGAGTCTTGGGGTCCAGGTTCAGATGGTGGCACGCCACATCCGTATCAATACCCGACATGTCTTCCGCACTCCAAGCAAAGATGTCGACGTTCTTTTGGATGCACTCCCGCATCCTTGCCTGGTCTTTAGGGCTCAGGCCGCCGCTGATCTGTACCCTCTCCGCCTTTCCCACCTAGGTAAAGACTTCCATCTCCACGACTTACTCCGCCAGCTCCAGTCGGTACTACTCCTTACCGACCCTATGCTCCTCCTGCCTAAAAGCTTCCTCTCTTCCTTCTTCCTCAATCTCTATCACCTCTGACAGGCACTCTCATGGCAACTCCACTTCTCCACCTCTCTGGGCCTCACCCCCAACTTCTCCTCCTCCCTTCTCGTCCTATGTGGTCTCCTCACCATCCTCACGTAGGCTCACTCCTTCATCCTCCACAACCTACTTTGCAGCCTTCTCTCTGGCCTCTCCCATTCTCACCTCTCCCTCCTCTACAGCCTCCTCTTGCATCGCCATCTCCTTCTCCAGCCCCTCTACCTCTGCCATCCAGGAAATAGTGTTGACAAAAGTCACATAGTATTGCCTCGCCACCATCGGGTCCCCCCTGATCCAGACCTGCACTCCTCCAGTACTGAACTTGAGATATTGGTGAAATGAGGAGGGGACGCAACAAAAGGCATTGATGAGAGGGCGCGCTTGCATTGTAGCTGCTCGGAGCATCAACGATGACGAACCGACAGTTCCTCGAGACCCCCCCCCCCCAACGACACATGCAGTCCCACCCCACCTTCAACTTCCTTCCTCTCTCCCGAGAACCCAAACAACGGCCCGTCCGAGGCTAGAAGCCTCTGAGCCTCTACCTTCATCTCATCGAAAGCTTTCTTGAAGATCACATTAACGGAGCTCTCATTGTCTACCAGAATCCTGGACACTGTGAAATTCTCTACTACCGTCTGGATCACCATGGCGTCACAGAATGGGTCTTTGTAGTCAGGCATGTCTCTCACTGAGAAAGTGATTTTTTCCTCTTGTTGGGGGAGGGGAGTCTGGGAGGTCGAGGTGACACTCCTTCGGTATATGGTTTAGAAGCTCCCCTTACGGGTGGACTCTATCCCTACTCCCCCATGGATCACTCTGATCCCTCCTCGGGCTCCCACATCTGCCTGGTCCTCACACCTATCTTCTCCTCCTCCTGGAAGAACTTCCTCAATTCTCACGGGCGTCTGCTGCTGAACTTTCCCCCTGGCCCCTCTCATCTCCAAAAACTCTGTGAAGGTGGCCGTTGCGTGACCCTCCTCCTGATGAAAGTCATAGAAAGGCAACGCCGCCCTACCTTCTCTTCTCCTTGCTCCTCCCCGAGTTCCTCTCCTTCCTTCTCTTCCTCTGACGATCTCCATAGCTTCGTGTTGCGGCAGGAGGGGGCCCTCTGTCCCAACCTCCAGGATGGCTGATTGAATCTCCTTTGCTGGCGGAACTTGTCCCTTCCTTTAAAACTACTGCCCTGCCCCTAGGGGTGACCTTACTGGGGCATCCAACCCAACCTGTTGTTCGGCTCGCATTGCCCCCAACCTTGGTACTGCCCCTGTCCTCGGGGTTACTCCCTTCTTCTCTTCTCTCTCTGCTCCCTTTGTCTCCATACTCCTGACTCCTTCCCATCATCCTCCACCAACTTGGCTAGCTTCTTAGCGAATGCTGGATTGGCCGCCTCGATCTCGATCTCCTTCATCTCCCTCTCCATCAACTCCTCAAAGGAGAGTGGGGAACTCTCTTCAGCTCCATGGTAAAGAAGCTTGGCATCAACCCTAGGGTGAAAGCAAGCATCATGGTGTACCCTGACATCTCCTGAACCTGCAAAATCTCTTCCTGGAACCTATCCACATAGCATCCCAGCCCCGCTTCTGGTTTCTGCTTGATAGCAAACAAGCACTCTGTACTCTTATTCCTCTTCTTTGATGTCGATAACCTTAGCAAGAACCCATGCCGAAGATCCTCAAAGCAGTATATTGAACTCGTAGGCAACTGGTGGAACTAGTCCCTTGCCTTCTCCTTCAAAGTGATGGCGAAGAGCCTACATTTGAAGGCATCCGATATTTGCCTTTTGGAAACGGCATCCTCGAACCACTGCACATGGTTCACGGGGTCGTCTCTGCCCATATAGTAGGACATGTCTGGCCCCCAGAACCCATCTGGAACTAGAGCCGAGATGATAAGCTCACTAAAAGGGCTCCCGCCCACAGCCTACTGAGAGGGCACGTCCCGCAACCTTAGTTCGCTAGCCCTGTCGGTACTGACTTACCCAGGAAAAAGTTCTCACCCGACGATATCCCTCTCAGCTACATCTGTCGGAACTTCCTTCCTGGGATGCTGCCTGGGAGCATTTTCACCCAGCAATGGGGCTGGGACCATTAGAACTGCGGGCGTCTCCCACTCGATTCTTGATGAGAAAGCTAAGTGGATGGTCTACAGGACTTCCCGCCTGAAGTCCTCTAACATCCCTAACGTCACCACTTCCCCAAGAGGGAGAACCTCCCGTGCAAGCTCCTTTTCCTTCATATCCATCCATGAGACTTAGCTTGAGATTTTCTTGTATCAGCTACAGTCCACGCTCACCACAACAGAAAATGTTGAAGCTAAAAACTGGCCTCAATGAGAGTTCAGACATTGGGGTGTAGCTAACACCTACTTCTCTCAAACCCAGACCCTTGACTCGCAACAAAGATCCTGGAACTGACCCTAAGCATCAACTAGGAGGTCCCTCCACTATCCCGGAAGATCTCTGAGCACTTCCTCTCCAAGGCCAATAGCTGGGCTAGGAGAACCACAGAAAGGACTAGAAGGTTTGAAGAAAGTATGAAAGCTTGCCTTTCGAGGTACCCTGTGGCTCATATTTATAGGCTCTCAGTATCTGGTCTGCCAACGACGTAACTCCGCTGTTCTGAGAGGATATTTGCATCCTAACTTGGTCTGCCAACAGCGTAACTCCGCTGTTCTGAGATGCTAAATGCAGACCCCGAGGGCATCCTGGTAATCTACCTCTGGACCCTGCTGGGCGGAAGCCCTTCCGCTACTCGGTAAGCTTTATGTCTGTCGTATGCGAAACTTAGGGGCAAGCCGCAAAGCGCTGAGAGCACTGAGTGGCAAAACAGGACTCGATGCCAAGAGTAAAATGGCGTTGAGTGGCAAAGCCTCACTCAACGCCAAAGGCGAATGGCCGTTAAGTGGCAAAGTCTCACTCAATTCCAAGAACTGTAGGGAGTTGAGTGGCAAAGCCTCACTCAATGCCAAAGGAGAAAGGGCATTGAGTGGCAAAGCCTCACTCAACGCCAAAGGCTAATGGGCGTTGAGTAACAAATCCTCACTCAACACCAAGAACTACAGGGCATTGAGTGGCAAAGCCTCACTCAATGCCAAGAACTATATGGCATTGAGTGGCAAAGCCTCACTCAACGCCAAAGGTGAAAGGACATTGAGTGGCAAAGCCTCACTCAACGCCAAAGGCGGAAGGGAATTGAGTTGTAAATCCTCACTCAACTCCATCCCTAAGGGCATCCCGCTTACCTAGACGCAATCCCTATTACATGCACCGGGCGAGATCCCTCTTAGCTATCTATCTGTCTGACCCGGCTTCTACCCTAAAGTTAGCCCAATGCTAGCCCAACCCTGATCCTTTGGGCTTCTAGGTCCCACCCAGCGAATATGGGTTGTACACCGGATGGATGTGAAGTCAGCCTTCCTAAATGGTGACCTAAGAAAGGAGGTCTATGTTGAGCATCCATCAGGTTTTATTAATCCTAACTCTCCTGATTATGTTTATAGGCTTAGGAAAGCATTGTATGGGTTGAAGCAAGCCCCTAGGGAATGGTATGAAACTCTGTCTAGCTTTTTCATTGAGAATACATTCTCAAGGCAAAAGATAGACAAGACTCTATTCCTAAGGGAATCAAAGAGCAAGATCATCCTAGTCCAGATTTACGTAGATGACATAATCTTTGAGTCTACTGATGATACCCTCTATAAGAAGTTTGCCAAACTTATGAAAGGAAAGTGTGAGAAGAGCAGTATGGGTGAGCTTAAGTTCTTCTTGGGCCTCCAAGTAAGACAGTCTGAGGAGGGATTGTTCATTTCTCTGTCTAAGTTCACTAGGGAGTTAATTAGAAAATTTGGTATGTAGAGTGCCTCCATAATAAAAACTCTCATGGGGTCAAGTATGTCAATAGATGAGGATGAGATAGGAAAACCTGCTGACGAATCCTTATATAGAGGCATAATTGGAACCCTCCTCTATCTTACTGCTAGTAGGTCAAACATCATTTATGTTACATGTGTTTGTGCTAGATACTAGGCTTGCCATAAGGAGTCTCATTATTCTACAGTAGAAAGAATTCTGATATATCTTAAGGGCACACCAATCTTGGCCAATGGTACCCTAGGAATAGTGATTTTGAGCTAACTGGGTATTCAGATGCAAATTTTACAAAATGTAGAGAAGACAGGAAAATCACATCTGGATCCTGTCAATTCTTAGGAGGAAGACTTGTATCTTGGAGCAGCAAGAAGCAGACCAGTGTTGCCATATAAATAGTTGAGTTAGAATATATATCAGCAGGGAGTTATTGTGCTCAGCTGTTGTGGATCCAGCACTAGCTCCAGAACTACAACCTAAAGCTAAGTAATACTCCAATGTATTGTGATTCTACAAGTGCAATCTCCATTGTCAAGAATATTTTCTCTCACAGCAGGACTGAACACATAAAGATTAGGTATCACTTTATTAGAGATCATGTGGAATGTGAAGGCATCAGTCTTGAATTTGTCCCTATTGACAAGCAAGTAGTTGATATCTTTACCAAATGACTAGATGAAGCCAAGTTCAACACCTTCAAATTTGAATAGGGTATGTTGAACTTAGTTCAGCTTCAGTAGCTCTCCATATATTTTTATTTGTTGCAGGAAGTGTTAATCTCTGCAGGATAATCAAGAATAAATGGACTAAGTATCTAGACGTCGAGGGCACTGAGACAAGATCAAGCGTCAAGTGTGCTGATTCTAAGTACTCAAGTGTCGAGTGCATCGAGATAACTACAATCATCGAGGGCATTGAGTGCGTCAAGTCCACTCAATGCATACTTCCAGGATCGTATATTCATGGCTAACTTTTGAGATTAATGCTAGTCGTTGATCACCTCTTGATCATAAACAGGTACGCACCTCTCCACCTTCTAAAATAGAAGTTACTATAAATAGAAGGTTGTGTGTGTAAAATAAAATACACTGTTCCTTGCCCTTCTCTACCCCTTGCGATGAAATGACGAAAGCTCGCAAAATCTACAGCAACTCATAGAAAACATGACGCCAAGATGATTGGATTTCATGCTCGAAGGTTTTGAGCTGGTCAGAAATGGATTCAAGGATGTGCCTGAGGAAGTTCAGTTAGTTCTCTATCTGCTACAGGTCACTGACCTAGAATATGTTCTCTCCGAGCCCAATCTACTTTGGAATAGAGAAGTTCTTGAGTTATATTCAACTGCCATGGTCGAATTATCATCCATTAAACTCAGGTCCTTAATCAGTAGAAACAAGGTTAAGATTACGCCCAAGATACTGAGCAAGGCACTGCAACTGCCAAAGTTCAAACTGTAAGATAAAGAAGATGAAATGGATCAAACTGATGTCAAAGCTTCCTTAAAGTAGTGTGGATTATCAAAGCACTCTACTGGCTCAATCTTGAGAAGAGAACTGAACCTGAAAGGAAAATTCCTTGCAGATGTTATTGGAAAAGCACTGTTGAGCATGTATGGCTCCCATGACAAAATTTCAAAGAAGATGTTCGAGTTAATGGCAAGGGTTATTCTCTCTAAAATACTGATTGGGGAAGAGTACTCTTTGACAGAATTGTAGAGTGTATCCCAGAGCCAAACCTGGGTAGAATTCTGTCTTTGTTTCCGTACACCAGTGTTCCATGGACACTTAACATAAGGCTAGGAACAAAAATCCATCATATGAAAAGGGTGGACTCAAAAATGCTTGATAGATGGGAAAGAGTTCTGCAACCACACCAATAGTCAGCAGAGAAGAAGAACAAGAAGGCAGTTACAGTTCAAGTAGACAGCACTGACAGCAGTTCATCTGAAAAGAGTGAGGAGGAGCCTCATGATCAACAACTTTCTCAATATACTAAAGAGACTGGAGAGATACAAGTGCTCAGGTATCATTTTCCTCTTAACATGTGGCAAGGATTCAGCTGAACAGAACTCAGTCTGAAGAAATTCAAGTTGATGCTATGGATATACCTCCAATTGAGGTTGATGAAAGGGTTGCTGAAGAGATTGTCAATAAGATTTCTATAGAGATGGAGGGGGAGTCCTCCTAGTCACCAGCTCCTACTGATAAAGAAGCTGCACCTACAGATCAAGATCTTCATGGTGGATACAGTCCACAAAGTGAGGGGAGCAACTCCTTATGCAAGTCATGGAAGATGCTCTTGCTATGGGGGATCAAAACCAGTTCTTAGATGAGAATGATAAGATTCCTGTTGATAAGGAGAAAGAAACAGAATTCAACCCTATTGAAGATCTGAATGTCCTTGTGGACACTGCTATGGTTGAGGGGGAGATTCAGACTGAGCTCCCTGCTCAGGAAACAGTTTAAAATATAGACTCTTCTGAATTAGATATGGGGAATACTACTGCTAATAACAATGGAAATCAACATTCTTCAGAATTTGAAATGGCTGACTCGGATGCAAGAGAAGAACTCGGGCCAGTACAATAACCAGTCTGTGATGAAGGAACATCAAATCAAGCTAATCAGATATCATCATTTTTTCTGGCCCAATTAAAAGGGTTGTTGGATGAACAAACGAGGCAACTTAAAGAACTCTGTGGATGACTATATCAAGAACCTCAGGAATGATTTGTCAACAGAGATTAAGTCTATCAGGTTTGAGATTAATCTGCTGAGAACCAACACAGTTTCATTCTTCAAGAGGGCTGCTCCTACAGTAACTTTCACAGAAAGAAAACTGACAGAACTAGGTCAGATTCAAAATGGAATAATAGAGAATCAAAATATTCTTTCTAGGAACATGCTAGCAGTCCATAATGCACAAAAGGAATTGTGGGAAAAGCACAAGACTATTTTTGAAAAAAGAATGGATGCATGTTCCCAAGTTCTAGATGATCACTTGCTCAAACTCAAGGGACATGTCACCATTATTGTCAACTATCTAGATGATCAATTGATAAAGGCCAGCACCTCCCTGACTAAAGATGTCTCTGAATAAGTCAAAAAGGGGGAGAAGGAAGTGATAAGGGCCAACACGAAAAATGTTGTATGGACTACAGATGTGATCAGAGGATCCCTTCGTCTTAAACAGATAAGATATAACAACATCTCTGCTTTTTCGGACCAGATTAATCAAGTACTGCAAGATGGGAATCAGTATGGTACCCAATACAATGATTAGTATGCAGAGCATTATGATTCTCAGCAGCATGATATTCAAGATGGTGCACAGTGGGCTGAACCTTCTACAATAGCTTAATTTCCTACATTCAGCCCCACTGTTGACCAAATGATAAGATCTAGAGGAAATTCTCTTACTGAGGAAGAGTAAGAAGTCAGGTTGAGAAAGAAGAGGTACAAGAAATAAATGGAAATCAGGCCAGATTTTGATCAATGGAGTCCTCAATTCAGGACTATCATTCTATCTACTTAGGATCTAGTCAAGAACAAGAACACTAAAAGGGGAAAGCTCTACAGCTCTCTAGAATGGGCTAAGCTTGAGAAGAATGAATACGATAAAAGGAAGTTCATAAGTGACAAGTGGTTAGGTAAACTACTGCCAGATGCTATGGAGCCCGGCAAGTACTTCCCAAAGCCATATAGCTATTTTGAGAGGCAAAAGGAAAAGAAAGGAGACAAAACAAAAGTTGACATGAAGCCTAGTAGGGGCATAGTCATAAGAGAACCTAAAACTTAGAAATGTTTCTTGTTTTACTTCAGGGTTGTAGGAAATGTGTTTTGTTTTATGAACACTACCAAAACATTAATCTTTCTTTTAATGAAAATCATATTTCTGGATATGTATAATTTATCTCACCTTTCTACTGAAATGTTATATCTGATGTATATGTGTTAGTGTATATTATTGTCTAAGGTTTTGAATTCTTCAAATAGGGGGAGATAGTTGGGTCCATTGATCACAATGTCTCAGATTTGAAGAAGGTCTACAGGACAATGGTATACACATGTTTGTATCTGATGCATGTTATAAGTTATATGTATGTAGGTGGCTCTTTGTTACTTTGATTATACAAGTTATCCAAGTGATAATGACAGGAGGACATATGACAGTATGCTGACAAGGCTGAAATTTGTCTAAGTCGAGATGCATTGAGTGAAGATAGTTCCCTGAAGGCCAGATGGCCTTAAGCATTGAGTAAAGACTAAACAGTCAAAGTCACAGTATTGCAAAGGCAGAAATCTAGTTAAGGCCAAAAGCATTGAGTGAAGACAGTTCACTCAAATCCCAGATCCAAAAGCGTTTAGTAAAGCTCAAGAATTCAAAGCCACAGCTGCCAAGAAATCTGGCTAAGTCCAGAAGCATCGAGTGTAGGCAGTTCACTCAACTCCATGCAGAGAAAGCGTCAACAAAACATAGTTCAGTCAGAGCAGCAGTATTGGTTGATACAGAATTCTATCTAAGGATAGAAGTGTTGAGTGATGTCAACTCACTCAACGTCTATTCAACATAAAATATGTCTAAGGACAGAAGCGTTGAGTGAAGGCAGTTCACTCAACGCCTCTTCAATAAAACATGCAATGGTAGAAAACGTTGAGTGAAGATAACTCACTCAATGCCTTCATACAGAGATAATCGACCAAGTCCAGATTCGTTGAGTGATGAAGGCTCACTCAATGTCTATTCAGTTAGACTGCAAATGTCTATATTCATTGAGTGATTACTGATCACTGAACGCCTAAATATGCAGAATTCTACCTAAGTGTTTTAGCGTTGAGTGATAAGTCTTCACTCAACGCTTATGCAGAATTATCTGAATTTGGCTAAGTCCACAGGTGCTGAGTCATGATGACGTCAACATGAATTCAAATGTTGTGGGAACGGAACAGTAGACGACAAATGGTGGCGCTTGCCTATCGTACAACATTTAATGCAAAAGACAAGTTGCATCTACCAAGTCCTGGTCGTCCCACTGCTCAAAGAGCCATAGGACGGCAAAATAGAAAATAAAGAGGCCACGGAAGAAGATAGAGACTTTTTGGGAATTACGGAGCTTCACCTTCTTCCTCTCGACCAAATTGCAGAGTTAAAGAACTTGCTCCTTCTGTTCAAACAAGAAGTTCAAGAAAGTTAGCTGTTGACATTTTCATCTTCAACAACAAGTTCAGAGAGTTCTCTCTCTGAGGTAGAAGAAGAAACAGAGCAATCCATTGCTATAGTGACTTCACAGCTCAAGCAGAACTAATCTTGAAGATCCATTCCTAAAGCTATGAAGAAGAAAGGACTGAATCATTTCAGTTCAGGAAAAGAAAGACTCAGAGATTGTTTCTATGCAGTCATTCATCAACACCAACAAACCTTTCATTTGTAGGATCATCACTGATCTGAGTGTAAGCCTGATTTATAAAGGCTGAGGTAGGATCTTTCTGTAGATCTAAGATATAGGGCCTTTGGGACTGAGTTGTAGGATTCTAGTTGGGAATCTGAGTGGTAGGATCCTTGTGTAGATCTTAGGTAGGGCTAAGTGCCTGAACTGTAGGAGATTTAATAACAACCTTGGGCTCGTTTGAGGCAACTCTAGGAGTGTTGAGTTATCCGCGAGAGGGCCGAGAGGACAGTAGGTGTGAGTGGGACCGTAGATATCAACTCGCTGATATCTTAAAAGAAAGAGGCAGAATATGATGGGCGAGACTGGAGTAGCGGAGCAGACGAGACGGCCCTCGTGGTGCGTGCTCGCCTTTTGTGGCGAGACGCCTCTCGCAAGGCAGGGGACTCGCGAGACGAGTAGATAGGCTCATCTCGCCCACCGACTATTTTCTCACTCGCCATATGGGAAAAAGGTGTTTTACCTTCTTATCCCCAAGGGGTGATTTTACTCTTTTCTCCCAAGTAATTTTACCCTTTTATTCTTTGTGGTCTACATATAACCTTTCAGAACAACGGAGTTTGGCTATTGGCAGGCCCAACACAGGTATTCTGGTAATTTCAGGTCGGTTTAGTTTGGTTATTGGTAGGTCAAACTCAGAGGCCTATAAATAGACTAATAAGGTGCCTTGAAAAGGTTGTTGAACCCTTTCAATCTTCTTCCTCCAAGGCACCTAGCTCAATATTGGCTAGGGAGGGGAAGAGCTTTTGATTCTTCCGGGTAAGAGGTGGGACCTCTAAGTTGAGGCCCTCGGTCTATTTCTGATTCTGAGACTCACGTCAAGAGGGTGGTTTGAGAAGAGTAGGTGTGAGCTGCAACTTCAAGTCCGAACTCTAGGTGAGGCCAGGTTATTGGCTTCAACAATTTATCTTCTACGGTAGGATCTAGTGTTGGATCTAAGTGTAGGGTTTTCTTTCAATCCTGAGTGTAGGACTTTGTTGTAAGTCTGAGGTAGGTAGTCTGGTGCAGATTATTGAGTTGTAGGAGATTACATCTCTGAGTGTAGGGCCTTGGGCCTGAGGTAGGACTTGGAGGAGTTTGAGAGATCCTGAGAGATTTGTGTTGTAAGCTCTTGGAGCCGAGGTTAGAGGAGTTGGCCTTGACTAACAAAATGTTAGAAAGATGGGAGGGATAGTGGATGTACCCATACTCTGGGAACCACTATGAACCATTTGTGTGTTGATTGTGTGTTCTTGAAAGCAAACCTAAACTAATCACAACTCACCAAAGTCAAAATAAATCACTAAAAGTAAGAAAAACCTATTCACCCCCCCCCCCTCTAGGTGTTTAGCTACTCTTTAATGTAAAGACATTCATATGCTACACATTAACACGATGCTTCTATACTTCGACCAATCTTGAGAACTAGTTAAGTATTATCTTTGTCTTTACTCCTCTCCTGACTCATTTAAATTGAATTATATGAAATTTAAGCTATGTCTACACATGTCAAGTCAGAGAGACTTTAGATTTTTATCATTGACTTGAGGACTTCTTCAAATCTAGAAGATTGTGGGCAATGTACCCAACATGGTTGCATTCTACTTTTGTAACCCATGATTGATCATTTTGCACACGAGCCTCTCGGTTAACTAAAGTATGAAAACAAGAATAAAAATTATATATCGATGATATGACCTTACTTATTTTAATCAAGGGTAAATCTTAAGCAATTCAACAAAAGAGAAAGAGAAAATACTAACTACAACATGATTACTTCATCCTTGGATGATCTCGATTGAGTACTAATTAGAATTTAGCTACACATGGAGATAGAGGAATCATCAACTTAAAAGAAGTATTGATGATAAAAGAGAGGTTTAAGAAGAAAAAGAAAGACAATTTTATTACTACTAAAATGGGATTAAAATTAAGAAAATTCTAAAGAGAATTACAAGTGGGAAGAGTACTACAAGAAGAACACTTAGAAAACAATAAAAAAACAATAAGAAATACATAAAAAGACTTCCAAAATATATTCCTTTTGTTTTGGAGGAGCTAGTCTTATATAGGCTAAAATTTGAGGTTTCACGCCCTAGGTCACGCCTGATACCGGGCAAATCTGAAATGGCTGCAAAGAAGTGCGATCTAGAGATACTGCAGGCGCTACACGGTGTGTCACTCCCTTGGCCGCACCCATTTCCAAGGGCGTGACTTCTTGAATTTTTTGTTGGCGGGAGATCTTGGAGAGAATAGGTGTGACAGCTGATTCGGGGAAATACACGGTTGTGACCTTGAATGATATGGGCGTGTTATGCGTGGAAGACCTTTGGGGCATGGAAGCAAGCATGATCATAGAATTTGGGCATGTTCTATGTGAAGAGTGGTCGGATATGAGCTTGACATATTGGTTACGGGCGTGTACTTCGGGGGATTCTTGCCATAGCTTCAAAATGCAGCTTGATTGAGCTAGACCCGCTGATTAAATTGTCACATCCTTAGTTATGGGCATGACCAAGAGCGTGTACTTTGCGGAAGTCCATGAGGCATGTTCAAACTAGGGATTTTAGCTATCGTCATCAAAATAATTGGGCGTGCCCTTGGTCATGGGCGTGACCGGGGGCATGTTCTGCCAATTTTTTACCAATATTTGTGAAAACCTGCAGAAATTCATGCAAAGTGAAAATAAATCTAAGTTAGAACATATTTGTAAATAGAAATATTTAATAGCTGAACAATACAAAGAATACTAATGATTTATAGTAAAATTAATCTAAATTATATACTAAAAATACTTAAATTATACTCATCAAGAAACTTCTTATGCACATCACTTTTGGGATTTGAAATCTTAAATCTTGCTTTGGAACAACAAAACTCTCTGAATTTGATTATCCTTGTACGTGTCCAGTAGTAAATATGTCATGTTGTTATGTTAAAACCAATGTTGCGGGCATACTGAGAATACATTGCATGTGCCTCCTCATCAGATTCAACATGAGGGAAAACCAAATCCTCACTACGACCCTACAAAAATAAAGTTGATTTAAGATCTGTTGTAAAAAAGAAAAACATACCCTGCTTGTTCTTCCAATAACTAGGTACTTTATTCAAATAAAATGCATCTTCTTCCACTTAGAATGTACACATATAACATATTCTTCTTATTGATATGACAATATTTTGTTCAAATATTATGCACGGCTCTACAGATACAGCCCTTTGTTGTAGAGGTACTGTCATATTGAATATTTTTTAAAATTGTTAACTCGACAAACTGAATAGATACCAGACCAGCAGAAAACAAGAAAATCCAGGGAATAAGTACTACGCAAGAGAAAATTGAAGGAGATTATTACAGTATTTGTGCCCTCGATTGCATTTCCAGGCAGATCTTTGTTGATCGACATTTGGAGAATCAATATCTATTTGTTTCGCACTCAAAACAACTTATGAGTAATGCTGCTATGCAAAAACAAAGCAAGCAAATCTTCTCCATTGCGTAAGAGTCTGTAATGCGGTCTTCACCCTTGTGCAAAAAGGATGTTGGTAGGCGTTGAGGGGATAGAGCTCATGTAGTCCATGTTTTCTCCTTTCCGGAGGAGTCGCCTCCTCATTTCGTCCCTAATCATCTTCGGTGGGATGGAAGAGAATAAATTGTCTTCAGAGGGAGGGAGGAGAGAAAATTTTGATCGTTAAGGAGGAAAAAGTGAGCATGAACGATTAGAAAAAGCTCTATTTATATCCCTACCTTCCTCTTTGTACGCTGTTCATACCAAATTTGGACTCCTTTCATTTTGGAATATAGACAGAGACTACAGATATTCACTGGTTTTTAATGATTCACTTTTACCAGTTATCGTGTTTGACATTTTTATATGTAATCATATTTTTCTTCATACTTGGCCACCAAGAATCTTCCTTCAAAGCTAGATACATTTTTGTCCTTCTATATACATGGAGTAACTTGCATTATGTGCTACGTAAATTATCTCAATCTCATGTTTCTTCCCATTATTATCCAGCACATCATTATCCAACACTAAATCATTTTTTCACAATTTCAATTAATTCAACAAGGAATAGATGGTGTTTAATTTCTTTTCAAATTTTAGCTTTAATCTCATACTAAATTTTCGTTTTATAATTTTGAGCATCTAATTTAATAGTTGATCTTATTATAGAAATTTCTAATCATTCTAGAATTTTGAGCATTTTTTTGATATCATATAATCACACACTACTAAAAATATGATATTTAGCCACTTTTTTGTTATAGGTTGAAAAATTCATGCTTATTAGCCACAACAACAAAATTATGGCCAACATGAGTTTATTTGCCAAGATAGACCAAACTGTGACTAATATTAACAATGATTTTGTGTCATAGCCAAAATAATTGTCCAATATTTTACTCTTCCCTCCTATTATAGAAATAACTTCCCAATTTCTATCCTATTAAAAATAAAAGATAGATATTTTATAGCATGTTCCGCAAGACCATCATACTAATATGCTAATAATGTTCAGATTAGATCAAGAAAAGCATTTAACTTTATAAGACATGTAAAACTAAAAATATAATCTCTCGAAAATATTATATGACTCCCCTAAAGTCCTAACTCCCACCAAGTCCAAAATCCTTCTTCAAGAACTCTATTTTCTTCTTAGTTGTGTTGAAATATCACAAGCTGATCAACTGGCCGGTACTTCTGGTATCAAGCAAATACTTCCAAAACTATCAAGCTGATCACTTGATCAAGCGGAAAGCGAGAACTAGGCACAGGAACACTCCAACCATAAACTGAGATATGTATCAGTAACAATGAAGAGCAAACACAGATCTTGCATTAACAACTATCAATCTTTACAAGGCCAGGTATACATGGCGATACATGATTTCGCGAAGTACAAAAGAGAGAAACAAGCAAAAGTAAACCTAAAGCCGGGTGAACTGCCTCAAAGACCACTGAGCCCGTCGAGACCGCCTAGACCGCCAAGCCGCTGCTGCTGTTCTGATTCTACGGAGTCCGCACAAACCGCGTACAAACCGTTATTTTGCTGACGCTTGCTCTACAAGCCGCCGCCGAACTGAATGAACAGACCGTCAAGCCCGCATAGACCGGCGACCTGTTTAATAAACTTAGACTTCAATTGCTGGAGAGAAAACTAGTTGGCCGCCAAGTGCGACCTGCTGCAACTGCTGATTGTAAACCGCAAGCTTCATTGCTTCCTGACCTTGATCAGAACCAGACGTCCGGCTTCACAGTGCTAGCCGCACAACCTGCAAACAGCAACCAGTTAAATCTCAAATTGCGCGACCTGGAAAACCGAGTCTGCAACAATTGATATGCTCTCAACTTACTGTTCACTCTGTTACTGTCGAAGTGTCGGGGGGAGTCTATTTATAGGAGGGGTGAGGAGTGTGGTCACCGCCCTAGTGAATAGAGTCACCACCCCAGCTCGCAGCTAGCACAACCCAGTCTGTCGAGTTCGCAAGGACTTGGCCGGACTCCAGCCAACTCGCCAGGCGCTAAGTCAAGGTCAGTCCGCCACCAGGCAGACATCGTGCCAGTCCGAACACATTGCAGCACGCGGACACAGTAACATCCCATTCACTGCGTCAGTCTGCACGCTACATGCGGACACGGCACCAGCCTGCACTGCTCGCAAGCACTGCACCAGTCCGCCACACTGCACAGCACACGTACACAGCCACAAGCCATACTGCATCAGTCTGCATGTTATACGCGGACATGGCGACAGTCTGCACAGCTCGTGAACACCGCCTCAGCCCGCCACACGAGTCCACGACCAACAGGCAGATCGCCCGGTCAACAGCGGACTATGTGGACACTGCGTAAGCTCACCGCACAAGTCCCGACCAACAGGCAGATCGCCCGGTCAACATCGGACTCTATGGACACAACGAACACCTTGGACTTGTCACACAGTGTGACCAAGTCAGCAACCCACTAAACAACTGGCGCGAGCTCGGCGTACACGAAGCCAGACCGCCAACTCCATGGACAGTGCCACCATGAATGTGGCTATCACCCACCGCATCACCGGAGAACTTGGCAAGGACCGATGCCGATCTCGCAATCTCCAAAACCAGTCTGCCATAACGGACTCTGCGGACTCCAACTAAGGCTGCCACCTTCCCGCAAACTCACTGTTAATACGCCCGGTTACATCAAGAACAAGATCTGCAGAACCGCAGGCCGAGCTGAGCACCTCCACCAAACCGCCATAGACAGGCCGCTCAGGCCACACCATTAGATCAATCAAGCACCAAGTCCATCCTGGCCAGTCCACCCAGGCCGCAACATCAGTCCGCCTAGGCCGTGGACTCAGATCGCCCAAACTGCACGGTCTGCTCAATCAACCACTTTCACTTCATAATTTTCAACACTCTCCCTTGAAGTGAAAAGTGGTGATCAAGTCCAACAGTCCTCGTAACCGTGTAAACGACACCTTCAGCAACGGCTTCGTAAAGATGTTTGCGATGTTGTCCTCACTTCGCACATGCTCCACCATCAGAGATCCCTCCAACACCTTCTCCCGTATGAAGTGGTGCTCAATCTCGATGTGCTTAGTCCGAGCGTGACAAACTGGATTATTTACCAGTTTCATGGCACTCTCATTGTCACCGCTCAGCATAGTAGGACCGTTCACTTCTTCATAGACGTCCTCTACTAGTCTCCTAAGATAGATGGCTTCCTGAGCTGCCAAGGCCGAGGCCTTGTATTCCACTTTCATAGTAGAGACGGACACTGAGTCTTGCTTCTTGTTGCACCAAGAAATACTCCTTGATCCACAAGTGAAGACGTAACCGGATGTTGACTTCCGGTCATCTGAATCTCCCCCATAATTAGCATCTGAGTACCCTTAAAGGATAAACTCTGTGCCTCTCCTATACAGGAGACCCATGTCAGAAGTGGCCTTCACGTACTTTAAGATATTCCTAGCCACCATTAGATGAGGCTTCCTGGGTTCCTCCATATACCAACTTACTCGGCCAACCGCAAATGCATTGTATGGCCTTGTAATCGTTAGGTAAATAAGACTCCCAACTAGATCCCGAAACACCAAAAGATCCGGAAGAATCCTCCCCTCATCTCGCTGAAGTTTGATGCCTGAATCAAATGGAGTATAGCTACTCTTCCCCTCCTGCATGCCGAATCGCTGAACGATCCGTTCCGCATAGCCATTCTGGGACACGAGTATGCCGCTCTCCTTCCTCTCCACCTCAAGTCCAAGGAAATGGTGGAGTTCACCCAGATCCTTCATCTTGAACCTGATAGCTAGCTCTGCCCTGAGCCTAGCTACTTCCTCCTTAGAGTTCCCCGTGATGATCATGTCATTCACGTACAACAGTACTAGGACTAGAAGCTCCCCCTTCTTCTTGACGAAGAGGCTCGAGTCTGAGTTTGAAGCCAGATAGCTACAAAACTGGAGGTATTCTGTAATCTTCTCATACCAGGCTCGTGGAGCCTGCTTCAACCCATAAAGTGCTTTCCGGAGCTTGCAGATGTAGTCCGGATGTTCTTCAGATATGTACCTAAGCGGCTGATTCATGAAGATATCCTTGTCAATCTCCCCGTAAAGAAAAGCGTTCTTTATGTCCAGCTTCCACATCTTCCAACCCTGGCAAGCCGCCAAAGCTATCACCACTTGTACTGAAGTCATCTTCTCCACGGGACTAAACATCTCCTCATAGTCCTCGTCATACTGTTGTGAAAACCCTTGAACTACAAGGCGAGCCTTGTACCGCTCGATGCTTCCATCCGCCTTCTTCTTCAGCTTGTAGACCCACTTGCAAGTAACAGGAGTAACGCCATCCACCTTGGGCAGTCATCTCCTCATCCATGACATCAACCCACTCCTTTTGTCCAGTGGCTTTTTCAAACTTTGAAGGCTCCCGCTCATCCAAGGGTCCTGCAAAGAAACAAGTAATGAAGATCACTGTGTTTCCTTCGCAATACCGAGTTGGTGGCTTAATGACCCTCTTTGATCTCCGAAGAGGCTGTTCCTTGCTCACCACCTCCGCTTCTTCTTCAACACCAACTCTGTTCCCGGGCACACTTGGAGCATCGCTCCCCTGCTTCCTGAACCAGAAGCTTCTGCCCAAATAACCGGAGCTCCTGGTGACACAGACAGCTCCACCTGAAGATCTTCAGCAGCTTCTTCCTGCCCTTCATCAACCCTGCTTTTCCAAAGTTCAACAGTGCCACCTCCATACGACGTCAGCTCATCAAAGACAACGTCTCTTGAAACAAAGAACTTCCTCGCCTTTGCATCAAGCTTGGTCCTCTGAGCATCCGGGATATGAGCATAGCAGGTTGATCCGAACACCAGAAGGTGCTCCGCACTCGACTTCTCCTTAAACTTCATTTCCACATGAGACTTCATGTTGATTGGACTTAGAGGCATCTAATTGATGACATAAGTTGTGCAGGCCATTCCTTCCGCCCAAAAGGACCTGGGAATGCCCTTTGCATGAAGCCAACATTTGCAAGTTTCCGTCAAGTGACGGATCTTCCTCTCCGCTACTCCATTTTGTTGTTGATTATGAGCACAAGTAAGCTCCCTATGTATTTCGTGCTTCCTGTAGAAGTTAGAGAACTCAGATGAGACAAACTAACCACCGTTGTCTGATCTGAACTTCTTGATCCGCAAACAAGTTGGCCCTCCACCAGCTCCTTGAACTCCATAAACAACTGGAAAGTTGCTGACTTCTCCTTCATAAAATACACCCAAGTGTTTCTTGAGTAGTCGTCAATCAAAACCATTAAGTATCTGCTGCCTCCAAGACTAGCGGTTACTGTTGGCCCCATCAAATCACCATGGATGCATTCTAATGGTGCCTTGCTCCTCGTTTGAGACTTATCAAACGGAAGGCGATGAGCCTTACCGTACTGACATCCCGCACAAACATGGCCGTCTCTGTAGGAGTACAACTTCGGCAAGCCTTTCACCAGGCTCCTCATTGACATAGAATTCAGCTTGTCCATCCCAACGTGCCCTAGCCTTTCATGCCAGATAGTCGCTCTATCATTGGCCCTCATCCGATCAACATAAGAGCTTGTTGATAAAACAAACAATTCTCTTACTCTTCTCCCTACATGAGCAACATCAGCCTTAACCGCTGATACGTTGCGGAGAAACCTAACTTCTATTGGGCCAAATAGAACATGAAAGCCCGCGTCAACTGCACTAGTCAATAAGAAGGGGTTCTTCTTCATGCCAAGAACGTGGTACACACTCCTTAGAGTAAGAGGACCCTGAGCACTATCCAAAGAAACAACTACCTCCTTCTCTACAGAATGAACAGAATCATCTGTTGTAATAATTGCTTCATTACCTGTGAACGGTTGCAGAGATGACAACTTCGACTCGTATCTAGTGAGGTGATGGTCACACCCTGAGTCTACTATCCAGTCATCTTGGTAGTCATTGGTGGCAAGAGCACAAACACACGTGCTTGTCAGAAAATCTCCTCCCCACCCGGCTTCCTCAGAACTGGAACAAGCTCCCTCCTTACCTGCAACATGCCCAGGTTGCAACTTGACCATGCAGTCGCGCTTGAAGTGGCCCACCTAATTGCATATGTAACACTTCAACTCTTTCTTCCAGTTCTTCTTAGGAGCAGAGCTCCTCTCTTGCTGATAAGAGGTTGAAGGCCCTTCTTCAGCAGCGGGCTTCTTCTTCTCCCATCTCTTCTTCTTCTTCTTCTTCTCAGTGATGAGAGCTTCATTACCTCCTTTAGAGATAGTCACACCGGCCTTCTGCCTATCCAAGCTCTCCTGTGACGATAGCACGTTTTCTAGCTGCAGCAGAGAAGGTTGAGTTTCCAACCCTTGCACGGAAGTCACAAAGGCCACATATTCCTTCCGCAACCCGTGAACTATGTGCCTCTTCAACTTTGCTTCAGATATGGGCTCATTAGGATCCAATGCTGATATTTCAGCGCACATATTCTTCATCTTCAGAAAGAGCTTCGAGATGGAGAGATCACCTTGAGTTGCCGTAGCCAACTCATTCTCTAGGAACTGCAGCCTTGCCACATTCTTTCTGTTAAATAAACCATCAATGGTTGTCCAAATCTCCGCAGCAGACTCACATCTTAAGATGTGATCAAAGAGCTCATGTGAGACATCCCGTTTGAGAGCAAACTCTACCTTTGCATTAGTTCTTCTCCAAACTCTCACTTTCTCAGCAGTACCAGTAGCAGCAGTAACCTCTTGCTTGTCGTCACCACCGATGACCTCCGATAACTCCTCACCCAAGATATAGCACTTTATACAGGACTTCTACTTCTTGAAGTTAGTCACTCTAAGAAGCTCAATGCCAAGACCTCTTCGGTAAGCTACCTCCATTGCAAATCACCACTGAACACAAAGCTTCCAGAAGCACCGAGCACAATCTGAGGTTGATCACAGCTCACTGCTCAAGCCACTGTTCCCTCTGATACCATGTTGAAATATCACAAGCTGATCAACTGATAGTTCTGGTATTAAGCAAATACTTCCAAAAACTATCAAGCTGATCACTTGATCAAGCAGAAAGCGAGAACTAGGCGCAGGAACACTCCAACCATAAACTAAGATATGTATCAGTAATAATGAAGAGCAAACACAGATCTTGCATTAACAACTATCAATCTTTACAAGGCCAGGTATACATGGCGAGACATGATTTCGCCAAGTACAAAAGAGAGAAACAAGCAAAAGTAAACTTCAAGCTGGATGAACTGCCTCAGAGACCGCTGAGCCCGCCGAGACCGGCTAGACCGCCAAGCTGCTGCTGCTACTCTAATTCTACGGAGTCCGCACAAACCACGGACAAACCGTTATTTTGTTGACGCTCGCTCTACAAGTCTTCGCCTAACTGAATGAACATACTGCCAAGCCCGCCGAGACCGGCGACCTGGTTATTAAACTTAGACTTCAATTGCTGGAGAGAAAACTGGTTGGCCGCCAAGTGCGACCTGCTGCAATCGCAGATTGTAAACCGCAAGCTTCACTACTTCCTAACCTTGATGAGAACAAGATGCCCGACTTCACAGTGCTAGCCGCACAACCTGCAAACAACAACCAGTTAAATCTCAAACCGAGCGACCTGGATAACCGAGTCTGCAATAATTGATCTGCACTCAACTTACTATTCACTCTGTTACTGTAGAAGTGTCAGGGGTCTATTTATAGGCGAGGTGAGGAGTGTGGTCACCTCCCTAGTGAATAGAGTCACCACCCCAGCTCGCAGCTAGAACAATCCAGTCTGTCAAGTCTGCAAGGACTTGGCCGGACTCCAGCCAACTCGCCAGGCGCCAAGTCAAGGTAAGTCCGCCACCAGGCGGACACCGCGCCAGTCCGCACACATTGCAGCACGCTGACACAACAACATCCCATTCACTACGTCAGTCTGTACGCTACATGCAGACACGGCACCAGCCCGCACTGCTTGGAAGCACTGCACCAGTCTGCCACACTGCACAGCACACGGACACAACCATATCCCATACTGCATCAGTATGCACGCTATACGCGGACATGGCGACTGTCCGCACAGCTTGTGAACACCGCTTCAGCGCGCCATACGAGTCCACAACCAACAGGTAGATCGCCTGGTCAACATCGGACTCTGCGTACACTACGTCAGTTCGCCACACAAGTCGACGACCAACAGGCAGATCGCCCGGTCAACAACAGACTCTGTGGACACTACAAACACCCTGGACTTATCACACAGTGTGACCAAGTCCAACAATCCACCAAACAACTGGCGCGAGCTCGGCGGACACGAAACCAGACCGCCAACTCCATGGACAGTGTCACCATGAATGCGGCTATCACCCACAGCATCACCGAAGAACTCGGTAAGGATCGATGCCGATCTCGCAATATCCAAAACCAGTCCGCCATAACAGACTCCACGGACTCCAACTGAGTCTGCCACCTTCCCTCGAACTCACTGTTAATTTGCCCGGTTACATTAAGAACAAGATCTGCAGAACCGTAGGCTGAGCTGAGCACCTCCACCAGACCGTCATAGACAGGCCGCTCAGGCCGGTCCATTAGATCAATCAAGCCTCCAAGTCCATCCTGGCCAGTCCACCCAGGTCGCAACATCAGTCTGCCCAAGCCGCGGACTCAGACCGCCCAGACCGCAGGGTCTGCTCAATCAACCACTTTCACTTTATAATTTTCAACAAGTTGGGTCTCCCTCTACGAGAAAGCCTCTTTAAAAAAATGAGTGTGGGAAGCCACCCATACTCTCCCCGAGCTGGGTCTGCCCCTAGACACTACCACCTACTGTTAGCTCGCAGAGATTGAAACCAAGAGTTGATGAACACAAAAAAAAACCTTACAATATATTTTGAATTAAGGATTTGAGATAAAATATAATTTAAAGCATTTTTGAGAATAAAATCAAGAAAATAAAACAAAGAGAATTATGATTTTATTTCATAAGAATTTTGATTACAAAATATTAATTTCCATAATATTAGAAATTGCGACGAAAAATTAAAACCCTTTTTCCATTTCTAAACCTTCACTCTAGCCTATCTCTCCCCAGATAAAACCTCGAGCCATCCCCTAAATCTAAACCCTAGATCTAGTTGCCAACATACGCCATGAATTCCTCTCCAAGCCTTAGAAGACCTAGCCTCCAACCACCACGATGAATTCTCCGCCCTAAGCTTCAAAAGACCTGGTCACCAACTATCGCGATGAATTCTCCCTAAGTCGTACACAAACCAAGTCTCCAACACAGTCAAATTTCTCTACCGATATAAATGGGTAAACAAAAGAAAAGAGATTACAAGATAGAAAAATATGTTAGAGAAACACCCTAAGAATAACTTCTAAAGGTGAAGACGAAGGAGTTGTAGAAATCAACATTCTTGATGTGTTCTCCCTTCCTATAGAATAATCATTATAGTGTTTCCCCTTTAAGTTCTCCTTTTGATCTTTGAGTTCACCCAAAGGAGTCCTATTGATGTCTGGACATGAGCCTCTCATGAAAGTTTTAAATTTGTAGCTTTGGAGGAAGATCAATCTAAACAATGGAAGGAGCAGATCTGTTATTTACATAGATTCAGAGAGCTACCATTAGTAGTAGTTCTACTGTCATGCGGTATCGGTTATAGAAACCGAGAGGCACACAGATCGTGTCATAAATGGCAAGTGCATTCCTTCATTTTAGACATTCAACATTGTCGCGTCATGGTAAGCACTGGCACAGCGTGTTCGCTTAATATGCTCTGCTCCATGGATTTCCTGCTCCATTTGGCTCCTCATTTCGAGTGATGATTGATGGACATTCCATAAGTTACCGACGGATATTAGCATTAGCGTGCCGCAGTTGGAACTTGATATAGATGGCCTTGATCCTACAAATCCTTGTGTTCAAATGCATTCGGCCAGCTGTCCTTAGGTATCTAGTCTTACCGCCAACAGTAGAAGTTACCTCCCTGCAGTAACTCATAATTCTGAGCATTGACATACATCTTTCATCCTTATTTCATATATGGTTGTACTTGTATGAACGCACACTATAAACACACAAAGTATAGATCAAAAACAAAATGGTATTTGTTATTCTCAAGCCAAAAGATGTGGAACGCATATTCCAACAAACTCTCCTTTTTGATTATAGCAAATACCTGAATAAGAAATTAATGATGTTAAAAAAGTATAAATGTGTCTATAGATAAGTGTGGTAAAAGATATGCATGAATAACATGCATGTAACGTTATAGATTCGGGTATGTAATATAATGAATATTCTTCCTGTATGAATTCTCTCCCCCTACATAATTGTTTACATATAATTTACTCTCCCTAGATAATGATTTCACTAGATTTCTCAATTTATTCTCCTTTTTTTTGTCATTAGCAAAAGTGGATAGAGATGAGAATAGCCATGAGATTTAATTAGGGACCACTTGTTTGAAGAATAGTTATGATCGAGTAAAGAGTGTTGTATGCACCTCCTATATGAATACTCCCCTATATAAATGTTTTATTTGAATTTGTTGTAATCCCCCTAAATTATTATATTTTTCATTTTATTCTACTCCTTTTGGTACTATCAAAAGATGGTAGAGGTGAGTGTATGCAATAAGAATTAATTTGCCCTATTTAGAGATGAAAATAAGATGCAATGTAACATTTGATAGATTTTACTTGCTGAAAAAAGTAAGCATGATAGAGCATAAGTAATAAGTAAGGTGGAAAATATTGAGTAAGCATTCTTAAAAGAAGCATCATTTAGAAAATAAATAGCACAAAAGATAATGAGTTTTAAGCCTAATATGAAGATGTTTGAATTTTAGTACAAGAAATGTTATTTCATTGAATTTTTTAAAAATAAAATTGCAAGCATAATTTAAAATATCAAGAAATGATAACGACAATAATGTCAAATAAGTTGCATTTAAAACAAAAAAAGAAACATTATAGTGGCCATACTTTTTCATCTAGTGCATTTACTTAGGTTTGTAAAAATATTTTTGTTGGGTACATTGGTCAAATGTACCTGATTTGAAGAAGCCTCACCTAACTCAATGATATACATCAGAATGTATTTGATGTTTGTTTGAGTTACTTGTGCAGGTTAGGTATACACTGGACTGAAGCTGAAAATTTCTAAGTCCATGTGTCGACACCCAGAGGCAAAGTGTCGACACTTGAGAAAGCTTGTGTCGACACCCAGACATGCAGTGTCGACACTTGGAGTCATTGTGTCGACACCTGGGAAGAAGAGTCGACACCAGTCAGAATGTGTCGACACTTGGAGCTGTGTCGACACTCAGTGTAGAAGAATGCAGAAAAGCTGTGTCGACACTTAGCAGAAGTGTCGACACCCAGAAGAGCTGTGTCTACACCAGAAAGTGTCGACACTTGAAGTGAGTGTCGACACTCAGCAAAAGTCTACAGATTCTAAGTACAAGTGTCGACACTCAACACAGTGTGTCGACACTATGCAGAAGACTCAGCACTGGAAGTAAGTGTCGACACTCAACACAATGTGTCGACACTTAGCTAAAGACTCAGTATTTGAAGAATGTGTCGACACTCAGCACAATGTGTCGACACACAACCAGAAGAGTCAATATTTGAAGAAAGTGTCGACACTCAGCACAATGTGTCGACACTTAGTTGAAGACTCTACACTTGAAGAAAGTGTCGACACAAGGAGCTGTGTCGACACTTAGCAAAGAACAGAAAAGTTGTAAAATATTCTAAGTATAAGTGTCGACACTAAGGGAATGTGTCGACACTCAGCTGAAGAATCAAGAATGAAGACTTGTGTCGACACCAAGAATCAGTGTCGACACTTGACAGTTTCAACACATGAAGATGTGTCGACACAAAGGAGATGTGTCGACACTTAGAAGAATACAGTTAAAGGATGAAGTACAAGTACTTGTGTCGACACTCAATTTCAGTGTCGACACATGCAGAAGAAACTGTGTCGAGACATACAAGGAATTGTGTCGACACCTTGTAGACTTGTGTCGACACTTACACAACATGTGTCGACACTTGGTCTATAAGTGTCGACACTTAAGAACAGAAAGTCTCGACACTAACTGACAGTTAGAGAATTTCAAGAAGTGACTGGTTGACATGACAGCTGCCAATCCAGCCGGTCTACAGCAACTGTCAGAGAAGTCAAAAGTCTGTTATAAACCGGATCAGCCGGTTACCATGAAGGAAGCCTATAAATAGGCACCCATAGTTTACAGAAACAGATATAGAAGGTTGTTCATTATCATTACATGTTGTGAGAATAACTGAAGTGGTTGATCAGATTAAATCAAGAAGTGATACACTGAGGATCAACACAAGAAGATCAGGCAGTCCAACTGCAGATCTAAGAAGTTGGAGAGAGAGAGCTCCATCCAAGGATTCAGTCTTTGGAACTAAGGCTGAGAAGAACAATTCAGAGTCATCTGGATTTCAAGAAGCAGAGATCAAGGATCAACTGCAGTAGATTCAGACTAATTCAGTTCTACTCAAGAAGCTTTGAAGAAAGCTAAGTCAGTTTGGATCAAGCTGAGTTCTTCCAAGAACTCTTCAAGAAGCTCTCAACTCCTCTCATCCTTTCTGAGTTGTAGAGTTAGCATTTGTAATTTCTATTTTAAACTTGTAAGATCCATAGGATCTGAGTGATTGTAAGCCTATTTTATAAAGGCTGAGGGTAGGGCTTGGTGCCTGAGTGTAGGAGTTGAAGAACTCTGAGTGTAGGCCTTTAATTGGCTGAGTGTAAGCCTTGATTGGCTGAGTGTAGGCCTGGGTGGCTGAGTGTAGGCCTTTTGGCTGAGTGTAAGGCCTTGGGCCTGAGGTAGGAACCTTGTTGGGTTCTGAGCTAGTGGAGAAGTTTGGCCGAATCTAGTACACTGCTAGATAGGCGAAGGGGGAAAGTGGATGTACCCAAAGATTGGGGAACCACTATAAAATCTTGTGTATTTTGTGCTGTGATTGTACTGTGTTGAGAATTGCTGTGTGCTGTGATTACTTATTCAGAAATCTGTGTTATAAACTGTTGACTGCCAACAAAGAATAAAGAAAAGGATTAGGTCACCTATTCACCCCCCCCCCCCCCTCTAGGTGTTTAGGTACCATATCTTTCAAGTGGTATCAAAGCGAGGTTCCTCAAAATCAGGACTAACTGTCTGAGGAGATCCAGTTTGGCAGATTCAGTATAAGTCAGGAAACAGGAAACAGTTTCAAGAAAATCAAGAACATGGGTTCTTCAGAGAATCATAAGGAATTGGGTTCAATGAAACTACCTATATGCAGAAAAGAGATCTTTGGGATCTGGAAAGAGAGGGTTAGGCTTTTTATGGAAGCCTCTGACCCTAGGATATACATCACAGTCAGAGAAGGGCCATATGTGCCCATGAAGATTTCAGTATTGGATGCAAATCAGAGGACTCCAAAGGATTTCTCTGAAATGACCAAGGATGAGATTGTCCTAGCAACCATGGACAAAAGAGCACAGAATATAATAGTTAGTGCAATTGATGATGCCACCTTCCAGAACCTTATTCACTGTAAAACTGCAAAAGAAATGTGGGACACCCTCATTGTCTATATGGAAGGTTCTGAAGAAGTAAGGCAAGATAGGAAGTCCTTGCTTAATCAAGAATATGAAAGCTTTAGGCAAGGAAGAGGGGATAGCATCACTGAATGCTACAAGAAATTTTATAGAATTGTAAATGAACTCATGTCATATGGAAGAGAGTTCACAAACTATGAGTTGAATGATAAATTCTTGAGGTCCCTCACCAAAGACTGGGACACCAAGATCTGTGCCATCAGAGAAATGGCAAAGTTGGGAGAAATTCCTCCTCCCACACTTTTTGGCAAGTTGTTATCTTATGAGATGCAATTGTCAGTAAGAAAAGAAGAAGAAAAGTCAACAAGGACTGAATACAGAGAAAAGACTGTTGCCTTTAAGTCAGATGTACCCAGAAAGAGCAGGACCAAGTCATCAACTCCTCCTCCTGAGATAGTTGAATCAGAATCTGAAGAGTCAGAAAGTACAAAATCTACAAGCAGTGAAAGTGATGAAGACTTTGCTGCATTCACCAGACATTTTCAGAAGTTCCTTAAGAAGAAACAGTGGAGGTCTAGACCTTCATCTTCCAAAGGGAAAGAGGTTCAGTATCAGGAAAAGAAGCCTTCAAAGAAGGACAAGAAAAGGACCAAGACTAGTAAGGCAACTGGATCCAAGATAATTTGTTACTGCTGCAATAGACAGGGCCATGTTATTGCAGACTGTCCTGAAAGAAGGAAAGAATACAGTGACAAAAAGAAAACACACTTCAAAGGAAAGAAGGAGAAGTCCTTTGTTGCAAAGAATGAGAAGACTCTTTCAGATATGTCTTCTTCAGACACTGAGACAGATGCTGAAGCCTATATTGGGCTATTTGCTGAGGAAGAAGAAGAGTTTATGCAGATCATGGAATCTATCTATGAGCAAGAAGACTGTCAAAGCCAAGGACTGATGGCTTTGACTGAAAGTACCAAAAACCTGGAGCAGCCAGGACCCAGTCAGGTACAAGGTTTAACTCAAAGTTCTGATTCCAGTTCTAGTTCAGAGTCAGATTATTCTTCATCAAGTGATGAGAATATATCTGAGTCTGAGGGAGATATTCATCAACTCCTAGATGAATATCAAGTACTATTGCAAGCCTATAAGAAAAGCAAGACCCTAGCCAAAAATTTGGCCAAGGAAATTGCTGATCTCAAGGCAGCTGCAATAGATTATGAGAAGAATTATGATCAAAAACTGAATGAAGTGGCCAGGCTGAAACACATTACTGTGATTCAGATGGGTACTATTACATTTAAGAATGATCAAATTAAGAAACTGGAGATTAATCTTCAGAAGGAGAAAGAGCTAGCAGCTAGGTATTCAAAACCTAAATCAGTGCTACCCTTGATTGATGATTTTGTTCATCATAAAGGAAAGACTGGACTGGGTTTTGTTAATCCAGCTAGGACTGTTCAGGATCAGTCCAAGTCCAAGGGCAAAGCCCCAACATTCAACAAGACTGCTGTAGTTAAGACAGCTAAGTCTGAACCTAAGCAAAGGTACAACAAATTTGAATGTTGGTGCTGTGGCAAGGTTGGCCACTTTGCTTTGGATTGTTGGCACAATGCCAGTGCCAAGTTGAGTAGCAAGTTACCTGTTGGAAAGACAGCAGGTAGCTATGTCAATTTGCAAACTAACAATCACCAAGGACCCAAGTTTACTTTGGGTTCTAAGGTTCATTAATTTGTTTTGCAGGAGAATCCAAGTGGCCATACCCCTACATGGTACTTGGATAGTGGATGTTCCAGACACATGACTGGAACTAGAGGACTACTGAAGGACTACATCCCAATCAAAAATGGTCCAAAGGTGACTTTTGGTGGTTCTGAAAAAGGAATCATCAAAGGGTTTGGTAACATTTCTTCTAACCTTGTTACCATTACTCAAGTGGCTTATGTTAAAGGTTTGAAACATAACCTCATTAGTATAAGTCAATTAAGTGATGTAGGGTATGACATCTCATTTGTTAAAAATGGTTGTCATATCAAGAGGTCAAGTGATCAAAAGATCATTTTGACAGGTTATAGGAAGAGAAATGTCTATTGTTTAGACATTATGGTTGAGAACAATAGTTCTCCAGTTTGTCTTGTAGCTGATGAGACAGTCTCTCAATGTGTCAAGTGGCACAAGAGGCTTGCTCATCTTAATTACAAGACTATTGGCAAACTCTTTAGTAAAGAGTTAGTGAGGAATGGTCCTCAAGTTAAGTGTGTCAAAGATGGCATTTGCTCAGCTTGTCAAAAGGGCAAGCAGACTAAATCCACCTTTAGAAGCATTGACAACAAGGATGCTGTGAGGTGTTTATACCTCTTGCATATGGATCTATTTGGTCCAATGCCAGTTCACAGCTTAGGTAGGAAGGTCTACACCTTTGTAGTTGTTGATGACTACTCAAGGTTTTCCTGGGTGTTCTTCTTAAAGCAGAAATCTGAAACACCTAGTGTCTTCCACAGTTTTGTTAGGCAAATTCAGAATGAATTGAACTGTACAGTGGTCAAAATTAGAAGTGACCATGGTACAGAGTTTCAATCTGAAAGCATGACAAAATTATGTGAAGACTATGGGATATTTCAAGAATTCTCTTCACCTAGAACACCTCAGCAAAATGGCATTGCTGAAAGGAAAAATAGAACCTTGATAGAGGCTGGTAGAACCCTATTAAGTGATTCATCACTGCCAGAATATTTCTGGGCTGAAGCAGTAAACACTGCATGCCATGTGATAAATAGGGCTACCATCACTAAAAGGTTAAACAAGACCCCCTATGAAGTAGTGAAAGGCAGGAAACCAAATCTATCCTATTTTAGGATTTTTGGTTGTAAATGCTTCATACTTAACAATGGGAAGTCTTACTTAACTAAGTTTGCTGCCAAATCCCAAGAGGGAGTGTTTGTTGGGTACAGCAGTAATAGTAAGGCTTATAGAGTCTACAACTTGACTACACAAGTTGTAGAGGAATCTGTGCATGTAGTTTTTGATGAGTCACAACTAATTAACAATGAGTTGTCTAGTAGTGTGTGCAGCCCCTCAGGTCTTATTAAGAAGATGGACAAGCTAACCATGGAAGATGTACCTGCTGCAAGACAGCAAGTAGAAGAAGATGGCTTATGTCCAGGGGGAGAATTACATGTACCAGGAGCTGAAGAAGTTCAAGGAACTCAGCATAATGAAGATGCTGTAGAAGTACAACCAGAAGTAAGGATGCCTCCAGCCAACAGGCATCTAAGAGATCATCCAATGGAGCTGATCATTGGAGATCCAAGACAAGGTGTTCAGATAAGGAGCAGAAATCAGAATGCTGCAGTACATTCAAGTTTTCTGTCTCAAATAGAACCAAAGAAATTTGAAGAAGCAATACAAGATCCACAGTGGACTGAAGCTATGCAGGAAGAGCTAAACCAGTTCAAGAGGTGCAAGGTTTGGGACTTAGTTCCTAAGCCTAAAGATCACAATGTGATAGGAACAAAGTGGATCTACAGAAACAAGTTAGATGAACAAGGAGTCATCATTAAGAATAAGGCAAGACTGGTTGCAAAAGGATATAGGCAAGAAGAAGGTATTGATTTTGATCAAACCTTTGCTCCAGTAGCTAGACTGGAAGCCATCAGGATGTTCTTGGCCTATGCAACCTACCAAGGATTCAAAGTATACCAAATGGATGTGAAGTCAGCATTCCTTAATGGTAATTTAAAAGAAGAAGTATATGTGGAGCAGCCTTCAGGTTTTGTTGATCCTACTCTTCCTCATTATGTCTATAGACTTAGGAAAGCATTGTATGGGTTAAAGCAAGCTCCTAGAGCTTGGTATGAAACCCTATCTAGTTTCCTCATTGAGAACAAGTTCACAAGGGGGAAAATAGATAAGACTCTATTCCTTAGGGAATCTAGAGGCAAAGTAATACTTGTCCAAATATATGTAGATGACATTATATTTGGGTCTACTGAAAGTAGCCTTTGCAAAAAGTTTGCAAAGCTTATGCAGAGTCAATTTGAAATGAGTAGTATGGGAGAACTGAAGTTTTTCTTGGGTCTCCAAGTTAAACAGACTGAAAGTGGATTATCCATATGTCAGTCTAAGTTCACCCTAGAACTCATAAGGAAATATGGTATGGATTCCTCCAGTACCATGAAGACTCCTATGGGGTCAAGTATGTCTCTAAGCAAGGATGATGCAGGGAAACCTGTGGATGAAACCTTGTATAGAGGGATAGTTGGCTCACTACTTTACTTGACTGCAAGTAGACCTGACATTATGTATGCTACATGTGTTTGTGCCAGGTATCAAGCCTGCCCTAAAGAGTCTCACTTGACTGCAGTCAAGAGAATCTTGAGATATCTAAAGGGCACACCTTATCTAGGCCTCTGGTACCCTAGGAATGGAGATTTTGATCTAACAGGTTATTCAGATGCAGACTTTGCAGGATGCAAAGAAGATAGAAAGAGCACAACTGGATCCTGTCAATTCCTAGGTGGAAGACTCATTTCATGGAGTAGTAAGAAGCAAACCAGTGTGGCCATCTCCACAGCTGAGTCAGAATATGTAGCTGCAGGAAGTTGTTGTGCTCAACTTCTGTGGATTCAACATCAGCTAGAAGACTATGGATGTCAGGTAAGTAGAACTCCACTTTATTGTGATTCTACAAGTGCTATTTCCATAGCTAATAACCCTGTATCACATAGTAGAACTAAACATATTGAGATAAAATATCACTTTCTTAGGGAGCATGTAGAAAGAAATGATATTGCACTTGAATATGTTAAAACAGATAATCAGATAGCTGATATGTTTACTAAGCCCTTAGAAGAAGCTAAGTTTAATAGGTTCAAAATTGAACTAGGTATGATAAACTTAGACTAAGTATACAGAACAGAAATTGGCTAAGTAAAAAGGTGTCGACACATAGACAAGTCTATGTCGACACAGAATAGTAAGTGTCGACACTTCAGGAAAATGGTGTCGACACATCTAGGAAGTTAGTGTCGACACTTCAGAATGTTAGTGTCGACACATGTCGAGTAGGTGTCGACACATCCAATAAAGTGTCGACACTTAAGTTTTACTCAGAATTTTTCTAAGTAAAGTCTCGACACATGTCGAGTATAGTGGTGTCGACACTTAACCAAGTGTCGACACATAAAATCTGTTGACTAAATTTGTGTCGACACATGAGTGTCGAGACATTATAAGTCAGTGTCGACACTTATTGACAGTGTCGACACATCATTAGAAATTCATCCCGCCTGTTCGTCTTCAAACAAGAAAGGTATAAATAGGGTTCTGTCTCTGATTGTCGACACGCTTTCAAAGTTTCGAGACCTAAACTCTTGTGTCGACATTTCTCTCATCTCAAGACTAATTCTCAAAACCCTAATGGCTCCCAAGCTGGAAGAGAACGTAAACGAAGGCTATGAGCTTGTGCGAGGCGCATTTGACGACAGCGACCAAGAAATCAAATCAGTGCTAACCCTAATTGTCAATTCTGGATTGGAGTTCTTGGTTTCAGAACCAACGAAAATCTGGAAGAAGGAAGTCATTGAATTCCTTTCTGGCGCGTCTATAGATGACTCAGGTTTCAGGATTAAGTCAAGGGTGCATGGCACCAAGGTCAAGATTTCACCTAAGTCACTGAGAAAGGTACTTCAGCTACCTAAAGTTCAAGTTGAAGAGGAAGTAACTGCTTCTAAGACCAAGGAAGCTCTTACTTGGTGTGGACTGGATTCAAAGATGAAAGTGGGATCAGTCTTTCACAGGAAAGGTATGAATATTCAAGGCAAGTTCTTGTCTGAAGTAGTAGGCAAGGTTATACTGAGCAAGCCAGGAGGGCATGACAGGGTGTCTGCCTCCATGTTTGAAGTCATGACCAGAATCATCTTCAATCTGAAAATAGACTGGTCAATGGTGGTTTATGAGAAAGTAAAAGAAAGCCTGAAGAAGCCCAATCTGGGCAGGATACTAAGTCTCTACCTGGCTGGATTAATTCCAGAGGTAATGAGCACTGCTGCAGGATCTAAGATCAATCATATGAGGAGAATGGACTCCAGGATATTCTCTAGATGGGAAAGGGTGCTGGTGTCAAAGGAATTGACCACCCCTGAAAAGCAATCTTCTAAGAAAGACTCTCCTCCCAGGAAGAAGAGGAAGACTGCTGCTGTGCCTCAAGAGTCCTCCAGCAGCTCAGGCAGTGAAGAACATGTGGTCTTCACTCCTGAAAGTCCAGTAGATGTGGCTGCAGAGAAGACACCTGCTCCACAGGAGGCAGCTGACATCCAGGGGGAGCTTCCAGGTGTAGCAGAACCATCTACACTGGAGAGTGAACAAGCCACCCTCCTCATTCAAGAGGTACTTGTTGACCTTAATACTTTGAATTCTTCTATAACAAATTCTGATTTGTCTGATGATCATCAGCACCATCAGCCAGCAAGTACAGTACCAGATGTTGGTCTTCCTGACACATCTGTTGTACAAGAAGTTATCCCTGATAAAGAAGTTGCTGAACCAAGTACATCTCATGCACAGTCTCCAGCAGAATATACAATGGAAGATCTCTTTTTGAACTTAGATCAAGAAGATTTTGATATGGACAAGAATGCTGCTGATGCAGTAAAGGATGCTGCTGCTGAGGGGGAGAACATTGAAGGTGTGGAAGAGCCTATAAGGCTTGATACTGAGAAGGCACCTGGTGTGCAGACTGAAAAATCCTCAAGCCCTAAGGATAGGGTGAATATTGCCAGTACATCTGAGTCTGAAGATGATGAAGCTGAGCAAGATAAGAAGAAGAAGTTCTTTGTATTCAAGAGAAGGAGCCAGAGCTATAAGAAGGCTCTACAAACAGTTGCTCAACATTCCTTAGTTCAACAAGCTCCATCCACTGATTATAGTGCTCTACTGCTTGCAATGCAAAGCAAGATGGATGAACAAAGGAAAGCCTTAGAAACTTATGTTGATGAAGGGCATAAGGCACTACAATCTGATCTGGGCCAGGAACTCAAGTCCATAAGGTTTGAAATGAACCTTAATAAAAGGGAAATGACTGATTGTTTTACCAAGGGTGCTAATGCTGTGGTATATCTGGCTAAACATCAAGAAACAATTAAAGAGAAAGTGGATGATATAGCACTCAAGCAAGGCTATGTGCTGGAGAATCAGTTAAGGATGAATGATAATCTGACTGCATCTCACAATGCAATAGTCACAGAACTCAAGAATAAGTCAAATGAACCTTCAACTTCCTCTGCTGCTGCCAAAGCTGATTTTGATAAGATATTTCAAGCAGAGATTGCTGCTGTACAGACTGCAATCAAAGACTCACAGAAGGTCATTTCAGAACAGCTTACAAAGCTTAGACCTTTCTTTAAAGAGGGCATAAGGTATTTGGATAGCCAAATCAGATTCCAGAAAGATGATGTGAGAGATCATGTGGCCCAAGAAGTCATAAAGGGGGAGAGAGTGTTAGTCAAAGCCAGTTCTGAGCATGCAAAATGGATTTCAAATTCTATAAGGGCTACACTTGGATATCCTCCCCTGTGTGATGACAATGAAGTAGGTGAATCTGGCATTCAAAATGCATATCTTGGAGGTGAGCAACAAGCAGTGGCTGATGTAATCTATCCACCTCCAGACTTTGAAATGATTCATGCAGATATAAGCACAATGTATAGTCCACCTGCTGGCAAGCCTAATATTATTCTGGAAAAGGTTGTTCAACCTATCACAGCTGCAATGCAAGAGGCTTTGGACAAGGAAGAAGAAACTAGGCTGTCAAAGAAGAAGTTTAGGGAAATTACTGAGCAAAAGCCAGATTTTGAACAATGGAGCCCTACTTCTAGAAACATAATTCTCACAGCCTGGAAAGCTGCCAAGGACAATGCCCATGAGAGGAACAAGTGGTTCTCAGAGGCTGAATGGAGAAAGCATGAGAGTAGGCAGGAAGCAATTGTCCAATTTAGAAGGAAGGCTAAGTTAGGAAAGCTACCTCCAACAGCTGTGGAGCCTAGCAAGTACTTTCCTAAGCCCTATCATTATTTTGAAAGACAAAAGATCAAGGCTGAGGAACAGAAGAAGAAGGACTCTAAAGGGAAGAAGACTGCTGAAGCTGAGCCTGCTGCTGCTGCTGCTGTGAAAGCTCAAGTTAAAGCTGGAAAAGGCATTGTTATTAAAGAACCTGATCAGCACTAGATTAGGACTTAACTTGATGCTTGTTGTAATCTGTGGAGTGAAAAACATTGTAATACTTCATTGAAAATGTATAAGGAACATTATTGGAACAGTATATTAAATATAGTATGAATGTTCTGAAATATGTGTGTTTCTTAATTGTTCTGCAATGATTTAATAAGTATACATGTGTGCTTTATTACATGTTCAAGTTTACCCTGTTGTCATTTATATGTTTTACATCATTTTGTAATTTTTAATTATGAGTGATGTATATCATTGACTAAGGGTTATGACTTCTCCAAATAGGGGGAGATTGTTGGGTACATTGGTCAAATGTACCTGATTTGAAGAAGCCTCACCTAACTCAATGATATACATCAGAATGTATTTGATGTTTGTTTGAGTTACTTGTGCAGGTTAGGTATACACTGGACTGAAGCTGAAAATTTCTAAGTCCATGTGTCGACACCCAGAGGCAAAGTGTCGACACTTGAGAAAGCTTGTGTCGACACCCAGACATGCAGTGTCGACACTTGGAGTCATTGTGTCGACACCTGGGAAGAAGAGTCGACACCAGTCAGAATGTGTCGACACTTGGAGCTGTGTCGACACTCAGTGTAGAAGAATGCAGAAAAGCTGTGTCGACACTTAGCAGAAGTGTCGACACCCAGAAGAGCTGTGTCTACACCAGAAAGTGTCGACACTTGAAGTGAGTGTCGACACTCAGCAAAAGTCTACAGATTCTAAGTACAAGTGTCGACACTCAACACAGTGTGTCGACACTATGCAGAAGACTCAGCACTGGAAGTAAGTGTCGACACTCAACACAATGTGTCGACACTTAGCTAAAGACTCAGTATTTGAAGAATGTGTCGACACTCAGCACAATGTGTCGACACACAACCAGAAGAGTCAATATTTGAAGAAAGTGTCGACACTCAGCACAATGTATCGACACTTAGTTGAAGACTCTACACTTGAAGAAAGTGTCGACACAAGGAGCTGTGTCGACACTTAGCAAAGAACAGAAAAGTTGTAAAATATTCTAAGTATAAGTGTCGACACTAAGGGAATGTGTCGACACTCAGCTGAAGAATCAAGAATGAAGACTTGTGTCGACACCAAGAATCAGTGTCGACACTTGACAGTTTCAACACATGAAGATGTGTCGACACAAAGGAGATGTGTCGACACTTAGAAGAATACAGTTAAAGGATGAAGTACAAGTACTTGTGTCGACACTCAATTTCAGTGTCGACACATGCAGAAGAAACTGTGTCGAGACATACAAGGAATTGTGTCGACACCTTGTAGACTTGTGTCGACACTTACACAACATGTGTCGACACTTGGTCTATAAGTGTCGACACTTAAGAACAGAAAGTCTCGATACTAACTGACAGTTAGAGAATTTCAAGAAGTGACTGGTTGACATGACAGCTGCCAATCCAGCCGGTCTACAGCAACTGTCAGAGAAGTCAAAAGTCTGTTATAAACCGGATCAGCCGGTTACCATGAAGGAAGCCTATAAATAGGCACCCATAGTTTACAGAAACAGATATAGAAGGTTGTTCATTATCATTACATGTTATGAGAATAACTGAAGTGGTTGATCAGATTAAATCAAGAAGTGATACACTGAGGATCAACACAAGAAGATCAGGCAGTCCAACTGCAGATCTAAGAAGTTGGAGAGAGAGAGCTCCATCCAAGGATTCAGTCTTTGGAACTAAGGCTGAGAAGAACAATTCAGAGTCATCTGGATTTCAAGAAGCAGAGATCAAGGATCAACTGCAGTAGATTCAGACTAATTCAGTTCTACTCAAGAAGCTTTGAAGAAAGCTAAGTCAGTTTGGATCAAGCTGAGTTCTTCCAAGAACTCTTCAAGAAGCTCTCAACTCCTCTCATCCTTTCTGAGTTGTAGAGTTAGCATTTGTAATTTCTATTTTAAACTTGTAAGATCCATAGGATCTGAGTGATTGTAAGCCTATTTTATAAAGGCTGAGGGTAGGGCTTGGTGCCTGAGTGTAGGAGTTGAAGAACTCTGAGTGTAGGCCTTTAATTGGCTGAGTGTAAGCCTTGATTGGCTGAGTGTAGGCCTGGGTGGCTGAGTGTAGGCCTTTTGGCTGAGTGTAAGGCCTTGGGCCTGAGGTAGGAACCTTGTTGGGTTCTGAGCTAGTGGAGAAGTTTGGCCGAATCTAGTACACTGCTAGATAGGCGAAGGGGGAAAGTGGATGTACCCAAAGATTGGAGAACCACTATAAAATCTTGTGTATTCTGTGCTGTGATTGTACTGTGTTGAGAATTGCTGTGTGCTGTGATTACTTATTCAGAAATCTGTGTTATAAACTGTTGACTGCCAACAAAGAATAAAGAAAAGGATTAGGTCACCTATTCACCCCCCCCCCCTCTAGGTGTTTAGGTACCATATCTTTCAATTTTATTCATGTGTTAGGATCTAATTAACATAAGTCGAAGTTTTACATAAGATAATGTTGTGTATAAATATTCTTTTGATACAATATACAAATGCATTAATCAAAACACATGAAAACATGTAATGAAAGAACTAAACATTAAAATACACAAATAACTTTTACTTACACAAATTTCTGTACACACAAAAGTAAATGCAACTACCAAGGTACTTCACACACAAAATGTTTATCAAGACTTATCAATGTGTGAAGTAGTGTTTGGGGATCACATATCATTATTTTATTTAATTTCAATTTTATGTGTCTCGATGTACTAAAGAGAAGTGTTGTAATAAATAGCTTGCACAAGACACTTTATAATTTTCTTCAAAGTGTTCAACCTAACAATTCTTGTTAAGACATATTTGGAGGGTGAGTAGTGTTTGATGGAGTTTTTCTTATAATTTATTATTTGACCTTTTATTTTAAAGACCAACAACTCTGAGTTCACTTTTTTTGCAAACATATATACTTTTTTTTAAAACCACTTTTTTTACTAAGTGCATGAAAAGACAAAGAATTGTAAGAAACAACTCAATGTTGTGAATGTAATCTATTTATGTATTTTAATTTGTTATGTTATTACATTACACAATCATGCAAAACTAATATTAAAACACATGTAGGTATCAAATAAGTGAGTGAATATCTCATTATAAAATATAAAACATAATTCATATTTAGATGTATGTTAATCCCTCCTACGCATGTTTTCTACAATCAACTTCATTACAGATTACAAGATAGTATTTAAGACATGACTTAATCAAAAACAATATTTTAAGAAACATAAAAATTAAATCAAACATTATAATTACTCTTTAAGTGATATCTAATCATTCGTGACTTTAGCAATGAAGAATATACTATTTTTATTACTTTTTATCTTTATAAAAAATATTAACAATTTATAGAGAATTAGAAAAAAAACATATTTTTTGTGTTATGAAGTTGTTTTAAAATTTCATATTTGATTTTTGAATATTTTCAAAATTAATAAAGATTTAATATAAATTTTCTAAGAAATATGAAAGTCTTAAAAAAGCTTATCAATATAATGATGTTCTATGCCAGAAAAAGAAGAAAAAGTTGATTTTTAATGTTACCGTCGGCTTTAGGGTTTACCGTGCGGTGCCAATAAACAACGATGCATTATTTTGCTTAGAAAACATAATTTTTGGTTTTTTTGTTATAATTTTTCTTGATTAATGTTTTCTAAGATAAGGGACACCAACTACAGCTAAAAGTTTAAAAAAATAATGAAAAAGTTACAAATTTAAGATTTTTGGCCTAAGGTGTTAAAAAAGTTGTTTTTCAATTTCTTATGTTTTTCAAAATCATGAAAGCTCACGAACAGAAACTACGCAAAATACAAGATATGAGATTTTTAGATGAGCTTGTTCAAACAAACCAAATATGCAAAAATTAAATGATCATAGTGTAAACTAATGTTCACACAATGAATAAGATATAAGTACGTCCTAGATAAAAATACCATAACTATATGTCTACACACAGTCCTATACTAAGTGACGGATATGCATGAAGAGATTAACACATGTCGTAGTTTGGGATGTGAGTCCCGGATGCATACAAAAGATGACGCTCAACCTAACAGCCCCCCCCCCCAGTGCCTCATAAGTCCCGCTTGAACCCTCCCTAGCAAGGATTGGACATAACTCACAAGTTAGGACTTCCAATACATACAATCCTACAACCCCCACTACTGTGAGACACATAAAATGGGTGAATGATTATGAACATACTAAACATTTAAAACCAACTATTTTATGAACTATGATTTAATTACATGATTGATTTTTAGAATTATTATTATAATAAATATAGTTTATTTTAAATCCATTAGAAAGTTTTATTCAAGAAATCAAACACAAATATCATGATTTTCAAAGTTTTAGTATTCTACTCTTGATGTGGCATATCATGACATTGAAAATGAAATAACTAGCATGTATACTAAATTGAACATACATTAAGAGGTGATGCTTGCATGATTAGTTAGGATAACAAAGTGCAATGATATGACATTTATGATAAAGTTTACTGAATATATAATTGATTTGCATGGAGTTTTAATCTAATTTTTCATAGATCTAGAATGAAATGTTTAAGCTTTTTGATTTGTTTTTAATATGTGTGTGATTGACTCTAAGGTCTAGATGAAAAATGAGATACATGCAATTAAAGAAAATGCATTCAAATAATGATCATGAATTAAAACACACAAAATTAATTTTGAAATCTATATTAATTTTTGAATCTATTCCAATTGTATCCATTTATTGAATTAGTAGATCTTTGGTTTTTCAAGATATTTCAATGTGAACAATTGAAAATTTAACCATAGAAATAGATTATATTTTACTTCAACACATAAAGAATTATGACACATGATTAGAGATTAAAAAAAATGTTATATCAAGTATTCATAATCATGAGTTTAATAATTCATGGTGGTCAATATGAAGTTCATATTCATCCTTTCTTAATTTATTATATTGGAAGCTTTTAAGGTGAATATATATATATATATATATATATATATATATATATATATATATATATATATATATATATACTATCTTAAAAAGATATATGGTGGTCTGTCAATAGCGTGAGTTCGAAAATACGGGGAAAATAGGTGGCCGTCGGATTTGACTGCTTTAATCCTCAATCGTTAGATCTTGTCCTGTAAATATCCACTTTGGTTTGCATATAACAAAAACCAAAAAAACATCAATCCTCTCTCTCCTAAATCCCCCACAGCAAAACGTCCCCCCCCCCCAAATTTCGGCCTCCCCCACCGCCGCCGCCGGCCTGACCGGCGACCACCAGCAGATTTTTTTTATTTTTTTTACAAAAATTAAAATATTAATATATATAATATATTAAAATATATATATAATAAATTTTTTTTATAAAAATTATTAACATATAAAATATATTTTATATTAATATATACAATATTTTAAAAATGTAAATTTAAATTAATATAAAAATTTAAATTATAAAAAAGTTATCACGTCGTCCCAGGGGACGGGCGGAGCCCGCCAGGGGGTGCGGGCGGAGCTGGAGCCCGTCAGCGGCCAGGTACTGTGGCACGTAGCCATCGGGCCGGAAGCCCATGTAACACCCCCTATCCGTCGCATAGCATATAGCAGTGGTCCGGTCGGGGCCCGACGCCATGTACCACAGACAGACCGGATGGTTACTCAATGGAAACCATCCAACCAATCCAACGTCCTACACAGAGCATTCTAGCGGAAGTAGTTTTATAAGTTGCAATTAAAAGAACCCAGCAACAAGCATGAATGTCCACTAACAAGCCAAAAAGGAATGAAGTACATACACAAGTACTGGCCTTAAGGCCTTACGAATGGTTTACTCACATTGCATGTTTTCCATACCACGACATGCAGGTCGGTCATACATGAACAAAAGCAAGTAAACACTCCAATTAGGCCTTCGAGGGTCGGCTACGCAATTTGGGCTTTAGCCCGCTATTGACCGCTTGGTCCAGCAACACCTGCAAGCACCATCCACCGCACGGTGGCAAATAAACGCAACGGTCAGCAATGCTGACCAAATTATAACGATCTCGCCCCCAATTCGGGGCGGCGATGCTCCTTCCCTGCACTTATTAACATAACCAAGCAATATATATATATATATATATATATATATATATATATATATATATATATATATATATATATATATATATATATATATATATATATATATATATATATATATTGCATCACAGGCATTGACACACATGGCCACACACCCCGTGCACTCAGGGCACAGTCTCGGTGAACCAGTCAATGTCACGTCAATTTAAGCCAGAGACACCCCGATCTCACAACCGCCACTTTGACGGCCACACTATGAGCATTTTGTCTTCCCGGCATGGGTCACGTCATTTTAAGCCATAGACCGCCGAATGATGAGTAGTTTTAGTCATCAATTTTTGGGTTAAATTAGCATAAATATTCCTAGGATTAATTATATTTTCATGTATTTTAAGTTTGTTATGTTTTAATTTTTATTTTCTTTGAATGTTACGTTTTAATTCCTTATTTTATGCATCATATTTGGTTTTATTATAAAATTTTCTATTATGTTGTTTGTCTTAGTTTATATGTTTGTTGAAACATAAACTTAACATTCTATTCTATTTTATTTTTATAGGTTGGAGCCCACATGGTGCAGCCCTCTCATATGGTCGGCCTTCATTGGTGAGCCCAAGCCTCCGTCAAGCCCTACCCGAGCTCAAGTCCAACATGCATGCAGCCCTTTACTTCAATGGAGCAACCCGAGCCCTTGAAGTGCATGGCCGGCCCTCCATCATGCAGCCCACTTCAATGGTGCAGCCCCTCCTTGACATAACCCGAGCCCATGCAGCTCATTGGTGCAGCCCGGCATCCTCCTTACTCCAAGAGATCCAACCCACTTCAAAGATACATGTGGTGCAGCCCACTTCAATGGTGCAGCCCCCCCTTCACTTCAGTGCAGCCCTTTTTAAGATCCGACCCTCTACAAATGCAGCCCACTCAATTGCATTGGCCGGCCACATTCATGCATGCCCTCTCTCTCTCTCCCTCTCATTTATTGCATGCAGGTATCCATTTTCTCATGCACGGTCGGCCACTTACCACCCCATGTTTCCTCTCTCTCTTTTTTATTATTTTTTTCCACTCTTTATTATCATTCATCCCCCTCTCTACTTTACATTTTCTCTTATCATCCCCATATATGAAATGCAATGAACCTCCCATTTTTCTCTCTCCCTCATTTAATGTCATGCATGAACATCTCTCCCTTTACATGGCCGGCCACCCCCCCCCCCCCTCCTTGCTAATTCAATTTATTCTCATCTAGAATCTTCCCTCCTCATCTATAAAAGGCACCATGGTCTCATGCTTTGAGGTTGAATTTTGGGAGAGCAAGTGAAGTACTAGTTCAAGAGAGAGTGCTTTCTTTTATGTTTCTTACATGTTAAGTTTTTATTAGTGTAACCTTTTCTTTTGTTAGTGTAATTTTTCTTGGTAGCTAATCTTGTCTCTTTATCATTTTGTACTTCTCCATTTTTATTAATCAATGAATATGAACTCCCTTCCTTTTATTGTGTTTTCTTCCTCAACTATGCATAGCTAATCTTTTTTTTATCATTTGATCATGAGGATCCATGAAATGAGATGAGGTTTTCTTTTATTTCTTAGTTTTTTTTGTCTAAATTTTACTCGATCCTTCTTTGATTTCTCTCGCATCGACTCCGTATTTTTGGTATACGGTAGTAGGAATTTGATCTCATTTCATAGAAGTCGAGAGACTCATTGATTTGAAAGATCACTCAAAGAAGGAAGGAGTTGAACGCAACCCTAGAGATAGCAGTACTTGACAACCCCGTGTTTAAATACGACCTTGATACTATAATTCGACAGGTACACTTGCCTGTTCGGGTTTTAGTCCATCAAGTTTTTGGCGCCGTTGTCGGGGACGCTTTTTTTCGTCAATATTAAGAAAGCGCTTGCGCTATTATTTCTGCAAAAATAAAAAAAAAGAATTTTACCTTTCTCTACTTTCTTCTCCAAGTTTCTATTTCCGGTTTTCTCTTTTTCTTTCCTTCATTCTCCTTCTAATTTTCTTAGTGCATGACCTGCATGAATCCGTCGCTACTTGTTGACTTGGACCCAGAAATTGAACGCTCCTTTCGGAGAAACTTACGATTTAGTGGTTCCACTTCTCAAACAGTGGTTGAGGATTCCGACGGTGATTGTAATTTTAATTCTGAAATGGGAGATCCCAACCCAGGAATGGCTCAGCAAAGGACCATGTCCGATTATGCTCGACCCAACCTGGAGGGGACTGAAACAAGTATTATTCGACCTGCAATTGCGAACAATAACTTTGAGCTTAAGCCTAGCATCATACAAATGGTGCAGTAATATGTACAGTTTGACGGATTACAAGATGAAGATCCGAACTTGCATATTGCCAATTTTCTTGGAATCTGTGACACCTTCAAAATAAATGGTGTCTCAGACGATGCTATAAGGCTAAACTCTTCCCCTTCTCCTTAAGAACTAAAGCCAAACAGTGGTTGAGTTCTCTTCCAAGAGGATCAATCAGTACTTGGAACATTTTAACTGAAAAGTTTCTCTCTCGTTATTCCCCCCCCCCCCCCCCCGCCAAAACTGCTAAGCTAAGAAATGATATAACTTCATACTCTCAAATTGCTTCTGATGACACTTGGGTGAGGCTTAAGGAACTTTTGAGACGCTGCCCCCATCATTCTCTTCCTGTATGGTTACAGGTCCAGACATTTTACAATGGGCTAAATCAAGAAACTAAGCAAATGATAGATGCCGCTTCCGCTGGTTCTTTGGACCGCAAAACTCCGGAAGCCGCTCTTGAGCTTATCGAGGACATGGCGATGAACACTTATCAGTGGAATTTGTCTTAGACTCGCCCATATAAACCTGCAGGTATCTATGAAGTGGACTCGGTTTCGCAACTGGCGTTGCAAGTGGAAATCCTGAACAAGAAGATTTCGGAGATGACTGCTTCCTCCTCCGTTAAGGTATATGAAAATGCGAATGTTGCTACTGCCGAGCAGGTGGATCATCTGGGGAACATACCCAGGCCTGCTCAAAATAATTCCGCCAATAATTTTTCTGCTTTTTCTAATTTTTCTGCACCTCCTGGTTTTAATTCTTCTTCGAACTCTTATAATCCTGGATGGCGTAATCATCCTAATTTTTCTTGGAGTAACCATGCTAATGCCGCACACCCACCACATGATTTCACTCCACCACCACCACCACAATATCAAAACCAAAATTTTCAAAAAACTCTATCTTTGGAGGAAATACTTTCTAAATATATAAGCTCGAACGATGCTACCATTAGAAATCTATCTGGCTCCGTGAAAAGTTTAGAAAACCAGGTCGGGCAACTTGCCAAGGCTTTTTCCGAGAGGCCACCCGGGGCTCTTCCCTCAAACACTGAACCTAACCCAAGGGAGCACGTGAATGTGATTTCCCTTCGGATCGGTAAAGTTATTAACGAGCCCACCACAAGGGAAGAGCCAGAGGTGATTGTCTCTCCTATTGCTGAAAATATTATCGTTACGGAATCAAATGATAAAATTTTTGAAAAAAAAAAGACAAATCTAATTTTGAAAAAGAAAAGTCTATTTTTGAAAAAGAAGTTAACGATTTTCAAAATGATGCTCCGGCAATTATGAAGGAATTTCTTCCACCTCCTTATCCGGCTAGGCTTAGGAAGGAAAAATTAGATGATCAATATTCACGCTTTCTTGAAATGTTTAAACAAATTCATATAAATTTGCCATTTCACGAAGCGATTATTCAAATGCCTAAGTATGCAAAATATCTTAAGGATTTATTAACGAACAAGACGAAATTGGAAAATTTATCGCATGTAACCTTAAATGAAGAATGCTCGGCGGTCGTTAAAAACTCTAATCTTCCTAAAAAGATAAACGATCCGGGAAGTTTTTCAATTCCTTGCGTTTTTGGAGATCTTTTTATAAAACATGCGCTAGCGGATCTAGGTGCGAGCATCAATTTGATGCTCTTTTCTTTATTCAAAAAGCTAGGATTGGGCACTCTTAGCCCTACAAGAATGAGTATCCAGTTAGCCGATAGGTCTATCAAATATTCATTAGGTATTGTTGAGTACGTGCTAGTAAAGGTCGACAAATTCATCTTCCCTGTGGATTTTGTCATTCTCGATATTGAAGAGGACGTCGAGGTCCCTCTTATCCTTGGTCGTCCCTTCCTAGCCACCGCTCGAGCAATCATAAATGTGAGTGACGGAAGACTTTCTCTGCGTGTGGGAGATGAAGAGGTTACTTTTGATATTAATCAATCTATGAGAAATTCTTTGCAAAATGATGACTCTTGTTTTTTTATTGATGAATTAAAAGAAGACTCCTATATTTCTCCAAATGATTTTTCGTCTTCTTTTTCTGAACTTTCTACAAATGTTTTTGAAAATACGGTTATGTCCATGCAAACAAATTTTGAAAATGAAACTGTTTTTAAACAAAAGAATCTTGAAAATCTCATTTTTGAAAAAGAAAAAAATCTGAAAAATTCATATGATAAATCACCCGACCTTGAAACGAAAGTCGATAACGATAAGAACTTGGGCCACCATAAAATTTTTAAACTTGGCGATCAAGTTCTTCTTTTTAATTCACGCTTACGTATTTTCTTCGGACGTATTAAATCTCAATGGACTGGACCATTTACGGTCAAGGACGTTTATCCTTATGGAACTGTGTTGCTTTCGCACCCCGATAAGGGTGATTTTAAAGTGAATGGGCATAGACTTAAACTTTATTTTTCAAATGATTCTGTGTCTCCTGCAACCGAGGATCTTGTCTTAGACTCTTAAATATTTATCTTGTTGTGGAACATTTTTTTTGGACTTATTATTATTATTATGACACTTTTAATTTTATTTGGACTTTAAATTGTTGTAATAAAGAACAATCTTGGGCACCTGCCCACGGACTCTATTTTTTCTGCTTTTATTTTGTTCTTCCTTCCGGAGGCCAACCAAGCAAGTTCGTGACCTCCGCTCCAACGTTGCTGATATAAAGATGGATCAAGTCAAACCTGCTGACGATCAAGTGCACTAAAAATCAAGCATGGGGGAGCGACATCCGCCTTCATCCCACAAACCCGGGGAAGTCCTGTTCTTTTTATTTCATTTACTTTCTGCATTTTTCTCTCCTTCTCAGTCTCCTTCTTGTTTTTCTTTTTGTTTATTTCATTGAGGACAATGAAGAATCTAAGCTTGGGGGAGGGTTTAGTTAGTTTCTTTTTTCCTTTTTCTTTCAAAAATCCAAAAAATTCAAAAAATTAGTATAGTTTTGTTAAGCTTCTTTAGTATTGCTTTTATTTTAGCCTTATCAAAAAAATCCAAAAAAATCAAAAAAATAAGAAGAAAAAAAATCTATAAAACAAAAATCCAAAAAATTTCGCTAAAATCTATTTGAAAAACAAAATCTAAAATTATTTTCTATCTTTATTTTTATGTTTCTTCTAGTGATGTGTAGGCCTGTGCGGTTCCTTATTTCTATTTAGATTTCTTTGAAATAGTTTTCTAAATTTATCAGTTTAACATAGCTTAATTTTACTAGTTTCTTGTTCTTAAATATAATCATCCGTTTTTTACGTTATAAGTTAGCAATTTGTAGTTATGTCTTTTTATTCGATTAGTTGCTTACGAATGGTTGCTAAGTAATGTTATCTCTTTTTCATTTGTGGGGTAATACTTTCTTGGTGTCTAGAACTTGTCCCTAGCTACTCTCAAAACATTTGCGCCGTTTTTTTACGTACTTTAGAAATGATTTAGGCCACCCTTTGACTAGTTTGAGCTTTTCTTGCCCACCAACAAATTTACCATTGCAAAACAATTTTTGGGTTTTTTTCCAAGTTTCTTTGTTTTTAGCTCCACCTTTCATTTCATTATTTCACCAAAGCCAAAATCCCTTTCCTATTTTCACACTAAACTTTGAGCTTAAATATTAATTTTGTGAAGGGTTATATATTTGAAATGAAAAGGAAAATTTATAGCTTATATTTGGAGCTTTCCTTAAAAGTTAAAAAAAAGTTATTATCAAAAGTATTATCAAAATGAAATGAAAAAAAGTAGTTCATTTTTGGCCAATATTATGAAAAGAAAAGAAAAAAATACATGGCCTTATGTTTGTTAAAGCTTGAATTGAAGTACTTATCATGTCTTATTTTTGTATTTAAAGCTCACCCTTGATTTAGTGTGATTTAACCACCATCATGTTTATCCTTGTTTTCAATTCCTAATCATTTACCTAAGACAAATTTTTATGCCTATTAGAAGTCCTATTAATCTTTAGAACGTAAATTCGCGTAGTGGAGAAAGTGTGAACGGACAAGCCTATGGCCACCATCATTGATGGATTTCTTTGGAGGTTATCTTGAGGTGACTTAGGGATAATTGTTATTCTAGCAACCTATTAGTTTGTTAATGCGCCGTTTATTTAGAATTTCTACTCGTGTTACCCTTATTTTCATTAATTTTGGATGTCTTGTTTTAAGATTTAGAAATGTGTAAATTTTCTTTATGTTCTAATGATATTTTTAGGTCTCCGCTTTCAAGTTTTCTATTGTGCACTTCTCACCCCACTAGTTGTTAACATAGGAATTAGAATAGTTTAATTTTTCATGTTTTGTTTTTCTTAATTATGCAACCTAAATCTTCTTTGTTTTCTTTCCCTAGTTCTTTAAGTTTTATTTGCTTGAGGGAAAGCAAAAGCTCTAGCATGGGGGAATTTGATGACTAGTTTTAGTCATCGATTTTTGGGTTAAATTAGCATAAATATTCCTAGGATTAATTATATTTTCATGTATTTTAAGTTTGTTATGTTTTAATTTTTATTTTCTTTGAATGTTATGTTTTAATTCCTTATTTTATGCATCCTATTTGGTTTAATTATAAAATTTTCTATTATGTTGTTTGTCTTAGTTTATATGTTTGTTGAAACATAAACTTAACATTCTATTCTATTTTATTTTTGTAGGTTGGAGCCCACATGATGCAGCACTCTCATATGGTCGGCCTTCATTGGTGAGCCCAAGCCTCCTTCAAGCCCTACCCGAGCTCAAGTCCAACATGCATCCAGCCCTTTACTTCAATGGAGCAACCCGAGCCCTTGAAGTGCATGGTCGGCCCTCCATCATGCAGCCCACTTCAATGGGGCAGCCCCTCCTTGACATAACCCGAGCCCATGCAGCTCATTGGTGCAGCCCGGCCTCCTCCTTACTCCAAGAGATCTAACCCACTTCAAAGATCCATGTGGTACAGCCCACTTCAATGGTGCAGCCCCCCCTTCACTTCAGTGCAGCCCTTTTTAAGATCTGACCCTCTACAAATGCAGCCCACTCAATTGCATTGGCCGGCCACATTCATGCATGCCCTCTCTCTCTCCCTCTCATTTATTGCATGCATGTATCCATTTTCTCATGCATGGCCGGCCACTTACCACCCCATGTTTCCTCTCTCTCCTTTTTATTATTTTTTTCCACTCTTTATTATCATTCATCCCCCTCTCTACTTTACATTCTCTCTTATCATCCCCATAAATGAAATGCAATGAACCTCCCATTTTTATCTCTCCCTCATTTAATGCCATGCATGAACATCTCTCCCTTTACATGGTCGGCCACCCCCCTTGCCATTTCAATTTATTCCCATCTAGAATCTTCCCTCCTCATCTATAAAAGGCACCATGGTCTCATGCTTTGAGGTTGGATTTTGGGAGAGCAAGTGAAGTACTAGTTCAAGAGAGAGTGCTTTCATTTATGTTTCTTACATGTTGTTAAGCTTTTATTAGTGTAACCTTTGCTTTTGTTAGTGTAATCTTTCTTGGTAGTATAATCTTGTCTCTTTATCATTTTGTACTTCTCCATTTTTATTAATCAATGAATATGAACTCCCTTCCATTTATTGTGTTTTCTTCCTCAACTATGCGTAGCTAATCTTTTTTTTAGCATTTGATCATGAGGATCCATGAAATGAGATGAGGTTTTCTTTTATTTCTTAGTTTTTTTTGTCTAAATTTTACTCGATCCTGCTTTGATTTCTCTCGCGTCGACTCCGTATTTCCGGTATACGGTAGTAGGCATTTGATCTCATTTCATAGAAGTCGAGAGACTCGTTGATTTGAAAGATCACTCAAAGAAGGAAGGAGTTGAACGCAACCCTAGAGATAGGATGGCGTAAATCTTCCGGATTGGAGTCAAATCCAATAGTGCGGGTCACCTCGATAATGCGGCTTTAGGCCTTTTTGACTTGAAAGAGATTTCGGTCAAAACGTCTATAAGTCAGGGGATTTAATGCTCTAGCAAGATTATTTCCTAATTTCGGATCTGTCACGGTCGAGTATGATTTGCAAATTTAAAACTATGCCTTTTCATCCCTCTCATCTCATTTCATGGTGAATCTTCGATCGAATGTTAACTTTTTATTATAAGTTTTCCGTCTAAAAATTATCTTTAGTTTTTCTCCGAAAAATTTCTCAAAACCCACTTTCTTTCGGTAGGATAATAGTTCAAGCGTGAGTAGCATTACTTGACAACCCCGTGTTTAAATACGACCTTGATACTACAATTCGACAGGTACACTTGCCTGTTCGGGTTTTAGCCCATCACCGAATACCATCATTTATGCCAACGGCAAGTACCACGTACCTTTAGGTCGCTTTAACCAAACGACATAGAACGGGTACGGTTCCATCTAACCCGTGCTCACATCGCAACGACAATTTAAGTCATATGCGCGGGTCAAACTTCTCCCGAGTCCCGTTTCCGTTACACACTTCACATAATCTAGTTATGTTCAAGTTGGCAGAACCACGCGTCTGCCCAGTTTTCTGGGTGCACCTTGGAGTTAATCCCCAAGGCTCCCTGTTGCAATCTACCTCGTAGAAAACCCGAAAAACAAACATTCGCACGGAGTCTTCTCCGACCATTATGCAATGCAACATCACCGATCCAGAACAACTTGTCCGGGTAGGCTTCACACATCATGCCTATGTCCATTCTCGAATACGGACTCTAAACAATGGGGACTTTACATATCTACCCGAAGGAATGCTTCCAACTCACCGCAAACTCGCGAGAGCGGGCTTCCTATGCAAAAGAAGGAGAGCTTCACATGCTCAAGTAGAGAATCGTTACCCTGGCGTTCTTCCTTGGCGCCATGGAAATATACGTGGATGAAAAGCACCGCAATCTCCTTGCCTTCGTAGATCCGAAGTCGGCTTGCGATTTGGAGCTCTGAAACTCCTCAAATGACTGGATCTAGACTTCTTCCTCCTCCTTTGCTCTCCCCTCTCTCTAAGATTTAAACAGAAAACTACGACAGAAAAATAAGGGTTTTGAAACCCTTCTATCGGGTATAACCCCTTCGGGATAACCACAGCCGTCGGATCCCACAAAAGGGATGCACGGATACGATCCAGGTCCGACCTGGACAAATGGGCTAAACACCGCACGAATCACCAACAGGAGCAGGCCACGTCTGCGTCAAAACAGTGTCGGAACAATTAGTCAACTCCCGCCAAAACCCGTGTGTCGACACTTCGCGTCGACAGAGTCAAACACGCCACAATCCGCCCCGCGCTCGACGATCGTCGAACCAAGATCGTCTACCGCTGCTAGATCGTCGAACGGAGATCTCTGGCCAAATCGTTGAACGCAGCCAGATCGTCGAACGGAAATATCTGGCCAAATCGTCGAATGCAGCCAGATCGTCGAACGGAAATCTCTAGCCAAATTGTGGAACGCAGCCAGATCGTCGAATGGAGATCGCTGGCCCGATCGTCGAACACACGGCCCGATCGTCGAACCCACGGCCAGATCATTGAACCAAACTCGACACGCTCTGGGACACGCCCGTATCCAGGGCCATGTTTGCTGCTCGACGATCGTCGAACCCAATTTCGTCGACCTCTCGCCCAAATCGTCAAACCCAACGCGACACGCCCTGGGACAAGCCCGTGTCCTAGGCCGTGTGCCTCCTGCCAAATTCCAAATTTGGCCCAGAACGCCTCCCGTCGCTCTTTTGAGTTTTGGGGCGTTACAACTCTCTACCTCTTAAATGAATTTCGTCCACGAAATTTCATAAAGGAAAGATAAGCACAAAACTAAAAATTGTACCTGAGCGGAACAACTCCGGGTACTCGTTAAGCATAGTATGCTCTCACTCCCAAGAGAGCTCCTCTCGACCGCAATTGTCCCATCGGACCTTGACCATCCTGATCTCTTTATTGCGTAGCTGCTTGACTTCAGAGTCTTCAATATGCACGGGCTTGACCTTTGTCGTCAACCCACTATCAATCGGCACTTGATCGACCGCGATCACTTGCGTAGGCTCTTGCACCGCCTTCCATAGCACCGATATATGGAATACATCATATAGACCACTGAGCTCCACTGATAGCTTCAAACGATAGGCTGCTTCACCAACCCGCTCCAGAACCTCAAACGGCCCAAGGTACCTCGGGCTTAGCTTTTTCAATCGCCGCACCCGCGAGACACCCTTGAACAGCTTGATCTTTAAGTACACCCAGTCGCCTACAGCGAACTCCAGGTTCCTGTTCTTGGCATTATAGTACTTCGCTTGCCGGTCCTGAGCGATAAGCATTCTCTCCCGAATGATTCGCATCAATGAAGTAGCATCTTCCACCTCTTGACGTTTGTACAACTTTGACTCACCCGTTTCTAACCAAGACAACGGCGTGCGACATCTCCTACCATAAAGGGCCTCGAAGGGCGCCATTTGAATACTCACTTGGTAGCTGTTGTTGTACGCGAACTCCACCAAATAAAGGTGATCTTCCCATTGCCTTCTAAAGTCCAGGACACACATGCGGAGCATGCCTTCCATTGTCCTATTGACCCTCTCAGTCTGCCCATCCGTTTGCGGATGAAAGGCTGTGCTAAAACTCAGCTTTGTTCCCAACATTTACTGCACAAGCCTCCAATCATTGGACGTGAACTGCCCATCTCGGTCACTCACGATGCTGCGGGGCACACCGTGGAGCCGCACTATGTTATCCACATATAACTTTGCCAACTTCTCCACCGGATCATCCTTCCTATGCGGAATGAAATGCGACACCTTCGTTAGCCGATCTACGACCACCCAGATGGCGTCGTTCCCCTTTTACGACCTTGGCAACCCATGCACAAATTCCATAGTGATGTCGTCGAATTTCCACTCCGGAATAGGCAAGGACTTCAGAAATCCTCCCGGCTTTTGGCACTCTGCCTTCACCAAGGTGCAAGTTTGGCACTTCGCCACGTAGAGCGCCACATCCTTCTTCAAACCCAGCCACCAAAATAGTTTCTTAACATCTCGGTACATCTTTGGGCTCCCCGGGTGAATCGAGTACTTCGTATGGTGTGCCTCGTACAACAAGTCCACCCGCAAACTGCCCACGCTTAGGATGCAAAGATGACCGTCTTTCCAAATTAATCCATCCACAACTTCATATTGGGAATTTGACCCATCCAGAGCCTCTATCATGAGTTGCTTCATGTGGCCATCCAAATCCAAAGCCTGTCGAATCCGATCAGCTAGGTCATATTGAACTTCAGTCCAATTCAAGAGTGCTTCAGCACTTGATTGCTTATCAACGCAAAAGATCTCCAACGCCTCTAACTCCCGAACCAACAGCTCGTCATGAACCGACAGCCAATTGGCTTGAGCTGGGGCCCGGCGACTCAACGCGTCCGCAACCGCATTACCTTTACTAGGCACGTAGTGGATCTTGAATGTATAGTCCCCCAGGAACTCCATCCATCTATGTTGCCGCATGTTCAGATCTTTCAAATCAATCAAATACTTCAGGCTCTTGTGATCGGTGTAGATATCAATCTTCACACCGCACAAATAATGCCTCCACAGCTTCAAGGCAAAAATCACGGCCGCTAACTCCAAGTCATGGACCGGATAGTTCCTCTCGTGCACCTTCAGCTATCTCGAGCCATATGCTATAACGCTTCAATGTTGTAACAGCACACAACCCAAACCACTGCACGAAGCATCGCTATAAATCTCATAACCTTCGGTCCCACTCGGCGAACTCAGCACAGGTGCCGTGGTCAACCGACATTTCAACTCCTCAAAAGCTCGCGCGGACTCCGGAGTCCAAACGAACTTCTGCTACTTCCTCGTCAAAGTAGTGAGAGGTAACGCTATCCGCAAGAAGTTCTCTACGAAGCACCTATAATAGCCGGCAAGCCCCAGAAAGCTCCAGACTTCCGCTACCGTAGAAAGCTCAGGCCACTCCCGTATCGCAACAATCTTCGTCGGATCCACTGCAATCCCTTCCCCACTCACTATATGACCGAGGAACGCCACTGAGGACAACCAAAACTCGCACTTTGAGAACTTGGCGTACAATTGATTCCTCCTTAGCGTCTCCTAAACCAAATGAAAATGCCTGAAGTGATCTTCCTCACTCTGCGAGTACACCAAAATAATCTTGAAGACGATCACAAAATGGTCCAAGTACTCCCTGAAGGTCCTGTTCATTAAATCCATGAACACTGACGCACATTAGTCAGCCCAAACGGCATGACCGTAAACTCATAATGCCCGTATCTCGTACTGAACGCTGTCTTCGGGATATCACTCTCCCTTATTCGTAGCTGATAGTACCCGGACTTGAGGTCCAACTTTGAGTACATCGTCGACCCGACTAACTGATCGAATAGATCATCAATCCGGGGGATCGGGTACTTGTTCTTTTCCGTCAACTTGTTGAGCTCCCGATAATCAATACAAAGTCTCAAGCTCCTGTCCTTCTTATTAATAAAGAGGACCGGCGCGCTCCAAGGCAAAGAACTTGGACGCGCATACCCTTGCTCCAACAACTCTTGCAGTTGAACCTTCAGCTCTGTCATTTCCTTAGGCGCTAGCCGATATGGAGAGCGTGACACAGGCTTTGCACCTGGTACGAGCTCTATCGTAAAGTCTATCTCCCGCTGCGGCGGGGCTCCAGGAAGATCGCTAGGGAACACATCAGGGTACTCCTATACCACTGAAATACTGTCCAACGCGGGTTTAGGCTTTGCAGCCTCCACTAGTGTAAAGAACAGTTCTACACCGGCACAAACCGCCTTCACCACATGAAGAGCAGACATCAACGTCTTGCTCGACCCCTTCAAGCCCGTGAAAGTCGTCTCACGACCTGCCCCCAGCTTGACTTCCTTGCTACCGCAATCAATATAGGCTCACTGCTCCGAGAGCTAGTCTATGCCAAATATAACGTCGAATTCCACTAGCGGCAATAACGACGCTTGCAAATGGAACTCCTGGCTCCCAATTCGAATCTTCACGCCACAGATTCTATCTACGTGCATCGAACACTCATTGGGCAACAATACATCCAACTTGTCCTTCGCCATCGAAGAAGGTACTCCGATGCGCGATGTTGAAGTATTAGACCGGGCGGCCTTGCGGTCTTGTCTGGCGGTTTGTTGACTGCGCGGTCTAGCGGTTCCTTCCCAGCAGGTTCATATTCAGACTGTTGTTGTTTGTAGTCCGAGCGGTCTGGAGGTCTCACTCAGAAGCCTGAAGACCGGCCAGTCTATCGGTCTCCTATTGCGGCCTGTTCTTATCCTGCTGGAGTTGCCGAGCGGTTAATCCATCTGTCTAACCGCGCGGCCTGTGCGGTCTCTTTTATTTCTAGCCACTCAGCCCTGTACATATTTAGTCCCACATTGTTTGTTTGTACTCTCTCATATCTCCTCCATTCTATAAAAGGGAGGTCATACCTTTGTAAATGATATCTTTTTTGGATAATAAAATTTCAATTATTCAAATTTATGTCTGTTTGTTAGCTATGTGTTCGCTACTTTTACTTGGTATCAAATCACTTGGTCCTTTCCACCTGACTAAGCTCTCTCTGTACGTACGGCTTGTTTCTTCTTTTCGTGACCTGTTCTCGCGGCTTGTTTTCTCTTCTGGCCGCTGTGCTATTCGTGCGGCTTATCCCTGTTCGCGCACCTTTCTTCGGCCTGTTCTCCTGGGTTCTTTGCTTTCTCTTCTCTTCTGTTCGCTCGGACTTTTTCAGTTCGCGCGACCTCTTCCCCTGTGCCTTGGTCTGCTTCCTGGCCGCTGGTGTTCTGCCACCGTGCCGCTACAGCTTCTTCTCTTTAGCCCGCTGCGGTTTCGCCCTTGTTCGCTGCGGTTTCTTTCTAATGTCCCGGCCTCCTCCTTAGGTCGTGCGGCTTGCTCTCCTTTTTCCTCTCCCCGCGGCTTCTCTTCTTCTCGCGCGGTTTCCTGCCTTCTCTATGACCACTTCCGGTCTATCCACCCCTGTTATCTCTACCTCCACCACTCCTGCAGCTCCTCCTCCTCCTCCTTCGGGCAACCTTGGCACGCTTTCTAAGCTTGTTGGCTCCAACTATCCCGATTGGAGCGTTTCTTTCACCTTTCTTCTTCGCTCTCAGCGCAAGCATCATCACCTCACCGATGACCCTCCTCCTCTTAACTCTCCTGAATTTGATGACTGGGATGCGAGTGATGTCCTTGTCCACACTTGGCTGTCCAACAGCCTCTCTGATGAGTGTCTTCCCGTCATTCTCCATGATGAGACGGTAAAGGCCGTCTGGCTTCACCTCGTTGCTCTCTATTCAAAGGGGGGGCCAGACGTCCCGCATTTATACTCTTTATGCGGACCTCTTCACCCGCCCTTCCATGTCTCCTGCTGCGGCTTATCAGCAGGTTCAGTCTCTTGGCGCAGCGATCCTCCAGAATCGCCCCTTCTCTGCGGACTTGGTCGATCAGCACAAACACTTCCAGGAACTCCTGGTTGTTTGTTATCTTCTCCGTCTTCCCGATTCCTATGATATGATCCGCCAACAGATCTTGGGTGAGGCAGAATCTCCTACTTTAGATGCCACGGCAGCTCGCATTGTCGTTATTACTTCGCTGCTCCAGCGGCCTCTGTTGAACTCCCCCCCCCCCTTCCCAGGACTCCTATGGTCACCAGGCTCAACGGGGGGGCCCTAGTGGCCGCAGCCACTCAGGAGGGCATAGTTCGTCCAGGATCCTTTGCTCTCACTGTGGTCGTACCGGCCATTCTGTTGACCGCTGCTGGCAGAAACATCCTCATCTTCGCCATTCCAGTGATGCTCCTTCCTCGACCTCCGCCTCCTCTCGGCCGTCTGCCTCTGTGGCCACGACTTCAGGTAGTGCCCATGTCATTACCCAAGGTAAATGGATGATTGACTCGGGTGTTACAAATCATATGACTGGCAACCCTCATTTCTTCTCTCTCCTTGAAACGCATGACCGGCTCCCCTCGGTTCGTGTGGCGGATGGTTCACCGTCCCCGGTTCTTGGGACGGGCCTGGTTCAAGTCACTCTGTCGCTTCGCTTGGAGGACACTCTCTATGTCCCGAAGTTCCCATGCAATTTATTATATGTTACTTCTTTATGCCGGCAACTTCAGTGCTCCGTCTTATTCACTCCCACTTCTTGTTTTTTTCAGGACCCGAGGACCCAGCGGACGATTGCTACTGGGACTGAGAGCGGCGGCCTCTACTTCCTCGACGACGTTTCCGCTCTGTCCGCCTACTCCTCCTCCTCTACCGATCTGCTTCAATGGCATCTTCGCCTTGGACATCCTCCTCCTCGGATTCATCGACAGCTTCTGCCACACTTACCTCCGACCAGTTCTCCGCTCAACTGTGATGCGTGTCAGCTTGGCAAACATCATCGCTCCTCCTTCCGCCGAAGCAAGGTCGTAGCTCCTCTCGCCCGTTTGATCTCATTCATTCTGATGTCTGGGGTCCTGCTCCTACCCTCACCGTTGGTCGGGGTAGTTCCTACTTTGTAACCTTTATAGATGATTTTTCTAGATGTAACTGGGTGTATATATTAAAAGATCGCTCTGAACTCTTTTCTATCTGGTAATCCTTTTATTGTATGATTAAGACTCAATTTGGCATTTCTATTAAAGTTTTATTCTCTGATAATGCTAAGGAATATCTTAGTCATCAGTTCTTCTCTTTCTTTCGGCAACATGGTCTTCTTCATCAAACCACCTGTGTTTACACCTCCCAGCAGAATGGTGTGGCGGAGCGTAAAAACCGTCACCTCCTTGATGTCGCTCGCACTCTCATGATGCAGATGCAAGTTCCCCGCTCCTACTGGGGCTACGTTGTGCTCCTCGCCTGCTATCTCATAAATCGTCTTCCTTCCATGGTTCTCCACGGCCAGACCCCCTTCTTCATTCTATACCCCCGCAAGGAACCTTTTCCTCTCCCTCTCCGTGTTTTTTGGTGTACGGCTTTTGTTCACGCTCCATCCGCTACCCGCGACAAGCTTTCCCCCCGTTCCACCAAGTGTGTCTTTTTGGGGTACTCTAACACTCAAAAAGGCTATTGTTGTTTTGACCCCATTCTGCGCAAACAATTTGTCTCCGCGAACGTGACGTTCTTCGAGAATGCTTCATACTTCTCTCTTGACTCCTCTCTTACTCCTGATGTCTCTACTTCTCCACCGCCTCTCTCCGTTCCTTCCACACCTATCGACGTCTCCACTCCTCACTCATCTCCTCCTCCGTCTCCTTCTTTATCCGTCTCACCCCCTACCCCTCCTCCCTCTTCTCCGCAGCCGTCTCTCTCTAGTCCCGGGCCAGCCTTCTCCGCCACGGACGCTCTGGTCGCTGAGGCACCCGTTGACCTGGATCTTCCCATTGCTCTTCACAAAGGGGTGCGGGCGTGTACTCAACACCCGCTTGCGGCAGTTGTTTCCTATGATCGGATTTCTCCTTCTCGCAGGTGTCTTGCCTTGGCTATCTCCGTTGTCACTACTCCCCGCACCTACCAGGAGGCTCTTGCTATTCCTCATTGGAAATCTTCCATGGACGAAGAGATGGTTACTCTTACTGACAGGGGTACCTGGACCCTTGTTCCTCCACCAGTGGGTACTGATGTGGTTGGCTGTCGCTGGATCTTTGTTGTGAAATTTCGCCCCGATGGCACTGTGGATCGCTACAAGGCCCGACTGGTGGCCAAAGGCTTCACTCAGACTTACGGCATTGATTATTTTGATACTTTCTCTCTGTTTGCTCGCCTCAGCACCATCCGGGTTCTTCTCTCTGTGGTTGTTAATCGGGATTGGGCCATTTCCCAACTTGATGTCAAGAATGCCTTTCTCTATGGAGATCTTCAGGAGGACGTCTTCATGGAGCAACCTCCTGGGTATGTTGCTCAGGGGGAGACACCACGAGTATGCCGGTTGAATAAGGCCATTTATGGCCTAAAGCAGAGCCCTCTGGCATGGTTCGACAAGTTCAGTGGCATTGTGGCTACCATCAGCTTTGCAAGGAGTTCGGCAGATCACTCCTTATTTATTCGCAAAACGGCCTCTGGACTGGTGGTTTTGGCAGTGTATGTGGATGATATTCTTCTTACTGGCGATGACCAAGCTAGGGTGGACTTGACGAAGAAACACCTCCGTCAACACCTGGTTACGAAGGATATGGGCTCCCCGAAATACTTATTGGGGATAGAAATCTCTCGAAATCTTGACTCGTTGGTTCTCTCCCAACGGAAGTATTCCCTTGATCTTCTACAAGAGGCAGGATTGACAGGTGCCTGATGAACTGTAAATATGCGTATTTTTATGCACATTAATTTAGTCATTTTCATTTATTTTCGTCGTTTTTACTTATTTTTGTTCAATAAAATGTTCCTATTCTTGTAAATTTTCTCCTAACTTGTTTTATTTGATTTTTCAGAAAAAGTTCAAAATCTGCCAAAATTTGGGAAGTACACGCCCGTGACACATGGGTCACGCCCGTGACCAAGCCGTGACCGTGCATTTCCCGTGAAATCGGAAAATTTCTGAAGAAAAGGCTTGACACGCCTGGCGACACGCCCGTGTCACCCGACACGGGGCGTGACCCAAGCCCGTGTCCTCTCCTCTCGACGAATTCCACTCGACGATCGTCGAGTGTCGACACCAACTGTCACGCCCATAGTCACGCCCGTGACATGGGGCGTGACCCAATTTCAGCTCAACGATTTCGACTCGACACTTTCCGCTCGACATTCGTCGAGTGTCGACCCGACTGTCACGCCCATAGTCACGCCCGTGACATGGGGCGTGACCTTTCCAGCTGGCCCGACAAGATGCTGCCGAAGACATTTGACGCGACCCGCGCCCGGTTCTACCTCCCCGACACGCCCTAGGTCACGCCCGTGACCTGGGGCGTGACTGCTGCAAACTCAGCCCGAAGTCAACTTTGCTGTCCAATCGCCAGCCGCCTTCATGAATAGTACTGTCACGCCCCCATGTCACGCCCGTGACCGAGGGCGTGTACTTAGAAATTTTTTCCTATAAATAGCCCAGTTCTGTAAGGTCCAAGGGTTCAGATTTTTGGGCCAAGTTAGTGTCTTTTTGTGGGCTAATCCGTGGATTCTAGTGCTATGTAAGGAGATTTCTCCCTTCTTATTTCATGTTTTGTTTTTGATTTACCTTTTAGCTTTGTAATAGCTTGAAAATTTTAATAAAAATGTTAGATTTTCTCTCTTTATTTGGCATGAAAAGTTCATTTGGATGGCTCACCTCTTTCCCTTTTTATTCTTTGTTCTTCACTTGTTCTTCATTTATGAAAAGTGTGTGTGTGTGTATGAGTGTAATTTGCTTACTTTACATGTTTTTTTTTATTTGTTTTCATGCTTAGGAATGTTATGTTTTCCTCTTTATATGCCTTTGATTTTTCAAAATAGGTTTTGTTAGAAACTCATGAAATGATGAATTAGGTTTTCCTTTTTTTCTTGTCTTCTTCAACATCTTCACTCTTATGAGTATGTAAAAGAGTTAAAGTTTCCTTTGTTTTTTTTACTTAGCTTCATTTTGGAATGAAAACCTTTTTCCTTCTTTCACTTTTATTTCAACCTTTTTTGCTCTTTTATGAAATCCTAGGAATGAAAATGTTGAAATTTTTATTTTTCAAAAACTTTGGTTTTTAATTTATTTTGAAAAACTTTTGTCTTCAAAAATTTTAATTTCTTCTTTTTATTTGTTTTTGGCAAAACCTATGCTTGAAATAGTTAAAGTTTTAATTTTTAGGTAACTTTGATTTTTCATGAAGTGTGTGTGAGTGTAGGTGTATAATTTTTATGCTTTGATTTAAATTGTGTAGAGTGTGTGAGTGTAGGTGTTAGCTTTTCATGCTTTCTTTTAATGCTTTCCTTTTAATGCTTTGATTCAAATTATGTAGAGTGTGTGAGTGTAGGTGTTAGCTTTATTGCTTTCTTGAATTTCATATGGGGTGTGTGTGTTCGTGTGCATTTATTTCCGCCTACTCGTTAAGAGTTAAATGGCGCATCGTTTTCATTTTCAGTCCTACTCGTTTGAGTAGGACTTGCAATTTTACTTTCTTTATTTTTTCCGCCTACTCACTTGAGTTAAATGGCCGGACTTTTTAGCCCTGTAATCGCATTTATTTTCTCCTACTCGTTTGAGTAGGACTCGCTTTCATTTCAGTCCTACTCGTTTGAGTAGGACTTGCAATTTTCAGCCTTTATTTACCGCCCCCACTCGTTTGAGTGGGACTCGCAAATTTGAATATGCAATTTTCTTTTATGTGTAACTTAGCTTTTGTTTAATTTATAATTTGGAGTGTGCGTGAGTTCTCATTTAGTTAACTTTTTAGCTCTCTAAATATTGTTATTTTTCTTTTGTCTCTTTCTTATAATCGTTTAGCATTTAATTTCGAACTCGCGCCTCACTAAATTATAAGCCGTCCCCATACCGATGTGTGGCTAATCGCTATTAGCCTCGGCATCGAAGAGCATTGGGACATTTGAAATGATTTATAATAATTAAAGTTCTTTTTTTCATTTTAATTTAAGCACTTAGGGTTTACCCCGGGTTTACGACGCGTAGGACCACATAATCGATGTGTGGGCCCTATTTCCGTAGTCCATATGCTAGCTAGCCGAGAGGCCGTGCATATGGACCGATCACCCCTGGGTAAATAGAGTTGCGTGCGCCCCCTCGAGAGAGGACAAGCGTAATTCTACCGGATTGGGTCCCCCACCCAATAGCGGGGTTCTTAGCGTAAAGCGGGCGTTAAGAGGAATCCTTCGTCGGACTAACGTTCGGTCGAATAGTCTTAACGTTTAGGTGAGCGATATCCCTATAGCTAGGTGAGCTCACATTTGTGGAACCTCCACGGCCAAGTTGCCTTATTATTAATTTGAAAATTAAGTCTTTTTATTATTAAAAATTATTTTAGTCTTAATCCGATTCGATGCCGAGCGTTAACCCTTCATCGAATATTCTCTAAATCGTTTTTTCGCTCCTTTGCTTTTCCGCCTTTTTATTAAGTAAAAAAAATCAACCTTACTTTCAGTAAAATAATAGTCCTCCCGGAGGAGTAAGAATAGTCAACGCGACCCCGAGAACAATACGACCTCGGTATTCCCCCGAATATCGAGTACTACTTGCGATAGGTGCACTTGCCTACCCGAGAAAGCCCGCGGCGATCGACTCACCGAACCAACCACAGTAAGAGTCTGTTCGCGGGCACATCAGTGCCAAACCGGCCCGGTTTCCCATGGCTATTGGAGAAGACAAAACATGGACGGATGACTCGCCTCTTCTATCTGATGTCATAAGGTACAGACGTTTGGTGGGCGAACTCATCTATCTCACGGTGACCAGACCCGACATCTCTTATGATGTAGGCAAGGTCAGTCAGTTTATGCAAGCTCCCAGGGAATGCCATCTTCAGTCTGCCTTGAAGATTTTAGAGTATGTCAAAGAAGTACCGGGCAAAGGGCTAATCTTTCATAAGAATGGTCATCTCAGAGTTGAAGCCTACTCAGATTCAAGCTATGCGGATGATAAGGCGATCGTAAATCCACATCAGGTTTTTGTACTTTTGTTGGAGGAAATCTTGTGACTTGGAAGAGCAAGAAACAGTCGGTTGTCTCCAGATCCAGTGCAGAAGCCAAATACCAGAGTATGGCGTCAACCACGTGTGAGTTAAAGTGGTTGCGGGGTCTCATGCTTGACCTAGGAGAGGTCTATGACTATCCTCTTTCTATGTTCTGTGACAACAAGGCTGCTATATACATATCCAAAAATCTGGTCTTCCATGAGAGAACAAAGCATATAGAGGTTGACTGCCACTTCATTCGGGAGGAGATTTTGAAGAAACAGATTTGTACTATGTTTGTCACCTCTGACAAAGAATTGGCAGATATCTTCACAAAATCGGTCTCTACTTCCTTCTTCCACATTTGTGACAAGTTGGGCATGATTGATATCTATGCTCCAGCTTGAGGGGGAGTGTTGAAGTATTAGACCGGGCGGCCTTGCGGTCTGGCCTGGCGGTTTGTTGACTGCGCGGTCTAGCGGTTCCTTCCCAGCAGGTTCATATTCAGACTATTGTTGTTTGTAGTCCGAGCGGTCTGGCGGTCTCACTCAGAAGCCTGGAGACCGGGCGGTCTATCGGTCTCCTATTGCGGCATGTTCTTATCCTGTTGGAGTTGTCGAGCGGTTAATCCATCTGTCTAACCGCGCGGCATGTGCGGTCTCTTTTATTTCTAGCCGCTCAGCCCTGTACATGTTTAGTCCCACATTATTTGTTTGTACTCTCTCATATCTCCTCCATTCTATAAAAAGGAGGTCATACCTTTGTAAATGATATCTTTTTTGGATAATAAAATTTCAATTATTCAAATTTCTGTCTGTTTGTTAGCTGTGTGTTTGCTACTTTTACTCGCGATATGAATTCTTCGGACAAAAAAGAGTGTGAAGCTTCTGTATCGAAGAGTGCTCTTGCCGGATTTTCACAAATCAAAACAAATTCTAAACAAGCAGTGGTAAGGTAACATGTGCATAACAAGTATTTAAAGAAATTTAACTTGCTATAAATTTAAATTTTACCTGTCACCACATCCACCTGTTTGATGGCCTCATGTTGGCCAAGATTATAAACCCTTGGTTGGGTCGGAGCATAATGGGACGCGGTTGTCTCCACCGCCTTGCCCTTCTCTTCATAAGTCGCTCCCGGCTTCCTTTCGGACTTGGGACGTCCGCTCCAGCAATCGCGGGCAAAGTGCCCCGACTTTCCACAAGTAAAGCATGCACCTGGGGTACGACCCGTAGTCGCCCAAGAAGCACCAGAAGAGGGGGCTGGACCCGAAGTCCTAGCCTTTTTGTAGAACCTTTGATAGCCGGACTTAGAAGTAGTCGGCACCTTGAACTCAGACTTCTTGTCACAAACGCTTTTCTTTGCTTGTACATTCTTCATGTCCTTCTCCAAGGACCGGGCCATGGTGACCAAGGTCAAGAAACCCTGCATCATCGGCCCCGAGAGTAGTAGCCTCAAATCATCTCTCAACCCTTCATAGAATTGATTCGTCTTGCGCTCCTCATCCGCGATGGTGGAGCTAGCATACCGACTCAATCGAGTAAACTCGTGGAGATATTCATCCATGCTACTCTCTCCTTGAACCAACTTCAGGAACTCGTTCTCCATCGAAATCCTCTGAGTAGAAGGGAGGTACCTTGCTAAGAACAGTCCCGAGAACTCTTCCATCGGGACGTCTGTGAGTTGCCTACCTCTCAAATGATGAAGCTCCAAGCCTTCCCACCACAATCTCGCTTGTTAGAAATGAACAAAAACAAACCGGAAGTGGTTGTTAGAAATGAACAAAAACAAACCGGAAGTGGTTTTAACAGAAACTTTATTATCTGAAAAAGGTATCTATTACAAAGGTATGACCTCCCTTATATAGAATGGAGGAGAGGAGAGAGAATACAAATAAGAGATGTGGGACTAAAAATTTACATGACACAAGCGGACTATACAGACACAAACCACACAAGCCGTGCGGTTAGACAGACGGGCTAACCGCTCGGCTACTGCCAGAGAGAGAGAGATTGCCATGGGAGACCGCTAGACCGTCCGGTCTCCAATTCGCCAGAGTCAAACCGCCAGACCGCTTGGACCTCAGACAGCAACACACAGCAACCAAACCGCTGAAGAGTAACTGCAAAACCGCGCGGTCATCAACCCGCCAAGCCAGACCGCCAGACCGCCCGGTCACCAACTTCAACACTCCCCCTCAAGCTGGAGCATATATATCGATCATGCCCAGCTTGTCACAAATATGAAGAAACGAGGCGGAAACTGGCTTGGTGAAGATGTCAGCCAGCTCTTTATCAGAAGTGACGAAGGGAGTGCAAATTTGTCCCTTCAGAATCTTTTCACGAATGAAATGACAGTCGACCTCAATGTGCTTGGTTCTTTCATGGAAGACCGGATTTTTGGAGATGTATATGGCAGCCTTGTTATCACAGAACATAGGTAGAGGATGGTTGTACACCTCTTCTAAATCTAGGAGGAGAGCCCGTAGCCACTTTAACTCACAAGTGGTCGATGTCATACTACGATATTCTGCTTCAGCACTGGACCTGGAAACAACTGACTGCTTCTTGCTCTTCCAGCTCACTAGATTGCCCCCAACAAAGGTGCAGAAACCTGAGGTTGACTTACAATCCCCTTTGTCATCAGCGTAACTCGCATCTGAGTATGCTTCAACCCTCAGATGACCATTCTTCTGAAAGAGTAATCCTTTCCCAGGCGCTGCTTTGACATATTCCAAAATCCGCAAGGCAGATTGAAGATGACACTCCCGAGGAGCTTGCATAAACTGGCTCATCTTGCCAACAGCATAGGAGATGTCAGGTCTGGTTACCGTGAGATAAATGAGTTTTCCCACCAGACGTCGGTACCTCGAAATATCGGATAGAAGAGGCGAGTCAACTGTCCAAGTTTTGTCTTCTCCAGTATTCATAGGACAACGGGCAGGTTTAGCACCTGTCAATCCTGCCTCCTTTAAAAGATCAAGGGCATACTTCCTTTGGGAAAGAACCATGGAGTTGGGCTTCCTTGAGATTTCAATCCCCAGAAAGTACTTTGGAGATCCCATATCCTTTGTGACCAGGTGTTGACGGAGGTGTTTCTTTGTCAACGTTACCCCCTCCTGGTCATCGCCAGTAAGAAGAATGTCATCGCCATAAACCGCAAGAACAACCATACCAGAGGCGATTTTCCGAACAAATAAGGAGTGATCGGCCGAGCTTCTTGTAAAACCAATGGTCGCAACAATGCCGCTAAACTTATCAAACCAGGCACGCGGACTCTGCTTGAGGCCATAAATAGCCTTCTTAAGTCGACATACACGTGTCTCCCCCAGAGCAACATACCCCGGAGGTTGCTCCATATAAACATCTTCCTGTAGATCACCATAGAGGAAAGCATTCTTAACATCCAGTTGTGAAATTGGCCAGTTCCTGTTGACATCCACAGAGAGAAGGACTCGTATGGTGCTGAGACGAGCAACGGGAGAGAATGTATCGAAATAATCAACACCATAGGTCTGAGTGAATCCTTTAGCCACCAGGCGGACTTTGTAGCAATCCACGCGGCCATCGGGGAGGAATTTCACCACAAAAACCCAGCGACAGCCAACAACATCTGTCCCAACAGGAGGAGGAACAAGAGTCCAAGTACCCCGTTCAGTCAGAGTAGCGATTTCTTCATCCATGACAGCTTTCCAATGCGGAAGGGTAAGAGCTTCCTGATAGGAACGAGGGGTGGAAGTAGAAGAGATAGCCAGAGCAAAGTCCCTGCGAGCAGGCGTCAGACGATCATAGGAAACAACAGCAGCAAGAGGATGCTGGGTACAAGCTCGAACCCCTTTGCGTAGGGCAATGGGAAGGTCCAGGTCAGCAGGTACCTTAGTATCCAGAGCATCCGTGGTGGAGAAAGCTGGCCCGGGAGAAGAGAGCAACGGAAGCGAAGAGGAGGAAGGTGGAGGAGAAGGAGCAGGGTAAGATGGTGGAGATGGGGGAGATGGTGGAGGTGGTGGAATAGTAGCAGGAGTGGAGGGAATAGTGGGGTTGGGGAGAGAAGGAGGAGTAGCGGGAGTGGAGGAAGAAGAGGAGGAGAAGTAAGATGCATTTTCAAATAAAGTAACATCCGCAGAGACAAATTGTTTGCGGGTGACGGGGTCAAAGCAACAATAACCTTTCTGAGTGGGAGAGTAGCCCAGAAAGATACATTTGGTGGACCGAGGGGAGAGTTTGTCGCAGGTGGTAGAGGGAGCATGCACAAATGCGGTGCAGCCAAAGATACGAAGAGGAAGAGGAAAGGGTTCTTTGCCCGGATAGAGAATGGAGAAAGGAGTTTTACCATGGAGAACGGTGGAGGGAATGCGATTGATGAGATAGCAAGCGATGAGAACAGCATAGTCCCAGTAGGAGCGAGGGACATGCATTTGCGTAAGCAGAGTGCGAGCGACATCAAGGAGGTGACGGTTTTTGCGTTCCGCCACGCCATTTTGTTGGGATGAGTAAACGCAACTGGTTTGATGAATAATCCCGTGGTGCATACAAAAGGAGGAAAAGGCTTGACTAAGATACTCTTTTGCGTTATCCGAGCGTAAGACTTTAATGGAAACGCCAAATTGAGTTTGAATTGAATGATAAAAGGATGTCCATATATCAAAAAGTTCAGAACGGTCGCGTAAGAGATAGACCCAAGTACAGTGAGAAAAGTCATCAATGAACGTAACAAAGTAAGAACTACCCCGCCCAATGGTAAGGGTAGGAGAAGGACCCCAGATGTCAGAGTGAACAAGATCAAACGGACGGGTGGATCCACGAGCTTGCTTTGGAGGAAAGGAAGAGCGGTGATGCTTGCCAAGTTGACATGCGTCACAATTAAGAGGAGGATGTTAGGATGGGAGGTGGGGGAGAAGTTGGCGAAGAAGGTGAGGGGGGCATGACCAAGGCGAAAATGCCATTGGAGAAGATCTGTAGAGGAGGAGGAGAAGGCAGATAGAGCAGAGACGTTGTCGAGGAAGTAGAGGCCGCCACTCTCAGTCCCAGTAGCAATCGTCCGTCGGGAGGCCGGATCCTGAAAAGAACAAGAGGTAATAGTGAATGTGACGGAGCACTGTAGTTGCTTGCATAAAGAGGTAACCGATAATAAATTGCAAGGAAATTGGGGCACATAGAGGGTATCTGCAAGGCAGAGAGACGAAGTGACTTGAACCATGCCCGTCCCATTGACCGGGGAGGGAGAACCATCCGCAACGATGACAGGGGGCAACCGATCATGTGTGTCTAGATGAGAGAAACAGTGAGGATTGCCCGTCATATGATTGGTAGCACCAGAATCAATCAACCATCGTCCGCGAGTAAAAGTGTGGGCACTACCAGAAGAGATGACCACTGAGGCGGACGGCGCGGAGGAAGTGGAATCCATTTAAGAGAGACGGCGAGAGCAAGCCGCAGCGGCTAAAACAAGTCACAAGCCGGTCGGGCAGAAGCAGGCCGCGCGGCTAGGAAAGCCGCAGGAGGAGAAACCAAGTCGGACGACAAAAGAGAGGCCGCAACAACTAGGTAGCACGAGCGGGTAGAAGGAAACAGGTCGAGGCGGCGAAGAGGAGCAGCAAGAAGAGAAGCAAGGAGAAACAAGCCGCACGAACAGGGCAGCGGTCAGAAGAGAAGGCAAGTCGCGAAGACAGGTCGCGAGAAGCAGAAACAAGACGAGAATAAAGCGGAGGGAAAGAAGTCGAGCGGTGAGAAGGTAGCCCGCGCGAACAGAAGAAGAAGCTGAATCAGGAGGAAAAGATCGTTTCCTCTGATACCATGTTAGAAATGAACAAAAACAAACCGGAAGTGGTTGTTAGAAATGAACAAAAACAAACCGTAAGTGGTTTTAACAGAAACTTTATTATCTGAAAAAGGTATCTATTACAAAGGTATGACCTCCCTTATATAGAATGGAGGAGAGGAGAGAGAATACAAATAAGAGATGTGGGACTAAAAATTTACATGACACAAGCGGACTATACAGACACAAACCGCACAAGCCGTGCGATTAGACAGACGGGCTAACCGCTCGGCTACTGCCAGAGAGAGAGAGATTGTCATGGGAGACCGCTAGACCGCCCGGTCTCCAATTCGCCAGAGTCAAACCGCCAGACCGCTTGGACCTCAGACAGCAACACACAGCAACCAAACCGCTGAAGAGTAACTGCAAAACCGCGCGGTCATCAACCCGCCAAGCCAGACCGCCAGACCGCCCGGTCACCAACTTCAACATCTCTTCACCGTCCAGAAGGAACGTAGCAATAGTGGTCATTTGCCATTCTTCCGTCTCCGTTGCTGTCAAGACTCTCTTCACACGGGAGAGCCAGTCTTCAGCTTGAGATGGGGTTCCCAGCCCCGAGAATACTGGAGGATTGAAGCTCATAACATGTTTGAGCTGTCTCTCGGTTGCCCTCCTCGACACCAACGGCTCCACTACTACCTGCTCCACTCTTCTCGGCTCAACCTATGGAAGAGGTACCTGCTCCATCGCAGGAGCGGGCTGCTGCATTTGCCTTGCAGGATGCGCATTGATCATGACAAACACTGCCTCGACAACCAATCGTATGGTCTCAGCCGATGGAGGTGTTGCAGGAGCATCATTTGGTGCACTGCTAGCCTCAGAAACTCGACGTTCCGACGGCCCAGCACCGCTTCTAGTCACATATAGTGGTACAAAACACCGTTAAGCGACCAAACAATATTGCAAACAGCAATTATAAGAACACGCAGGTTCCTCAAACACGTGTATTTTCATTCCTAAGTGGACATTCATGGGTTCTTTTGTTATTATAACGATGACGAACATACATGTGCTCACCACCCCTTAAAAGAATTCGTCCACGAATTCATTTAAGCCTGACCAAAACCAGTAGTCTGATACCAAATTGTAACACCCCCTATCCGTCGCATAGCATATAGCAGTAGGTCCAGCCGGGGCCCGACGCCATATACCACAGACAGACCGGGTGGTTACTCAATGGAAACCATCCAACCAATCCAACGTCCTACACAGAGCATTCTAGTGGAAGCAGTTTTATAAGTTGCAATTAAAAGAACCCAGCAACAAGCATGAATGTCCACTAACAAGCCAAAAAGGAATGAAGTACATACACAAGTACTGGCCTTAAGGCCTTACAAATGGTTTACTCATATTACATGTTTTCTATACCACGGCACGCAGGACGGTCATACATGAACAAAAGCAAGTAAACACTCCAATTACGCCTTCGAGGGCCGGCTTCGCAATTTGGGCTTTAGCCCGCTATTGACCGCTTGGTCCAGCAACACCTGCAAGCACCATCCACCGCACGGTGGCAAATAAAAGCAACGGTCAGCAATGCTGACCAAATTATAACGATCCCGCCCCCAATTCGGGGCGGCGATGCTCCTTCCCTGGACTTATTAGCATAACTAAGCAGTATATATATATATACATTGCATCATAGGCGTTGGCACACACGACCACACACCCCGTGCACTCAGGGCACATTCTCGGTGAACCGATCAATGTCACGTCAATTTAATCCATAGACACCCCGATCTCACCACCGCCACTTTGACGGCCACACTATGAGCATTTTGTCTTCCTGGCATGGGTCATGTCATTTTAAGACATACACCGCCGAAGAGCCTCATCTATGCCAACGGCAAGTACCACGTACCTTTAGGTCGTGTTAAAGTAGCGAACAAACGATCAAAAACAAGCCGGAGTTTTGAATAATTGAAAGTTTTATTATCCAAAAAGATATCTATTACAAAGGTATGCCCTCCCTTATATAGAATGGAGGAGATATGAGAGAATACAAATAAGAGATGTGGGACTAAAACTTTACAGGACTAAGCAGACTATACAGAACAAACCGCACAAGCCGCGCGGTTAGACAGAAGGGCTAACCGCACGGCTACCATCAGAGAGAAAGAGAGATTGCCAGGGTAGACCGCTAGACCGCCCGGTCTCCAAGCCGGCTGAGACAAATCGCCAGACCGCGCAGTCTTCAACCCGCCAAGACAGACCGCCAGACCGCCCGGTCACCAACTTCAACACTCCCCCTCAAGCTGGAGCATATATATCGATCATGCCCAGCTTGTCACAAATATGAAGAAACGAGGCGGAAACTGGCTTGGTGAAGATGTCAGTCAGCTCTTTATCAGAAGTGACAAAGGGAGTGCAAATTTGTTCCTTTAAGATCTCTTCACTAATGAAATGACAGTCGACCTCAATGTGCTTTGTTCTTTCATGGAAGACCAGATTTTTGGAGATGTATATGGCGGCCTTGTTATCACAGAACATAGGTAGAGGATGGCTGTAGACCTCTCCTAAATCTAGCATGAGAGACCGCAGCCATTTTAACTCACAAGTGGTCGACGCCATACTGCGATACTCAGCTTCTGCACTGGACCTGGAGACAACAGACTGCTTCTTGCTCTTCCAGCTCACCAGATTTCCCCCAACAAAGGTGCAAAAACCTGAGGTTGACTTGCGATCCCCTTTGTCATCAGCATAACTTGCATCTGAGTATGCTTCAATCCTCAGATGATCATTCTTCTGAAAAAGTAATCCTTTCCCAAGCGCTGCTTTGACATACTCCAAGATCCGCAAGACGGACTGTAGATGGCACTCCCTAGGTGCTTGCATGAATTGACTCACCTTGCCCACAGCATAGAAAATGTCGGGCCTGGTCACTGTGAGATATATGAGCTTACCAACCAGACTCCTGTACCGCGAACTATCTGAAAGAGGAGGCGAATCATCTGTCCAGGTTTTATCTTCTCCAGTTTCCATGGGGCATCGGGCAGGTTTTGCTCCAGTCAATCCTGCCTCTTTTAAAAGATCAAGGGCATACTTACGCTGAGAGAGAACTAAGGAGTCAGGCTTCCGAGAGATTTCGATCCCCAGAAAGTACTTTGGAGAGCCCATATTTTCGTGATCAGATGTTGGCGAAGATGTCGCATTGTCCGGGCTACCCCTTCCTGGTCATCGCCAGTGAGAAGAATATCATCGACGTACACAGCGAGAACAACCAGCCCCGAAGGAGTTTTGCGAATAAATAGAGAGTGATCGGCAGAGCTTCGCGCAAAACCAACGGCCACCACGATGCCGCTGAACTTGTCAAACCAAGCTCGAGGGCTCTGCTTGAGGCCATAAATTGCCTTCTTCAGCCGGCATACTCGTGTCTCCCCCTGAGCAACATACCCAGGAGGTTGCTCCATGTAAACGGCCTAGTGAAGATCACCATAAAGGAAGGCATTCTTGACATCCAGCTGGGAAATCAGTCAATCCCTATTTACCGCCACAGAGAGAAGGACCCGGATAGTGTTGAGATGAGCCACGGGGGAGAAGGTATCAAAGTAATTAACCCCATAGGTCTGAGTAAAGCCCTTAGCAACAAGGCGAGCCTTATAATGATCCACAGTGCCATCGGGGCCAAATTTGACCACAAAGACCCAGCAAAAGCCAACAACATCAGTGCCGAAGGGAGGAGGAACAAGAGTCCAGGTACCCCGCTCAGTTAGGGTCGCCATTTCCTCATCCATGGCCATCTTCCAATGAGGAATAGCAAGAGCCTCCTAGTAGGAGCGGGGTGTGGCAGTGGCAGAGATAGCCAGTGCAAATGCCCTGCGAGAAGGGGTAAGACGATCATAGGAAACAACAGCAACAAGGGGGTGTAGGGTACACGTCCGTACCCCTTTACGAAGAGCTATAGGAAGATCCAGGTCAGCAGGTCCCGCGGCATCCGGAGCATCTGTGGTAGAGAAAGCTGGCCCGGGAGTAGAGAGCGACGGCGGCGGAGATGAGGGAGAGGGTGGCGGAGGAGGGAGAGAGAGAGGTGGAGGGAGAGGAGTAGATGGAGATGGTGTAGGGGTGGAGATCATAATAGGAGGCGAGGGAATGAAGGGAACGACAGGAGAATCAGAAGCTGGGAGAAGAGGAGAGGAGTCATCCGAGAAGTAGGAGGTATTCTCGAAGAAGGTGACGTCAGCAGAGACGAACTGCTTACGAAGGACGAGGTCAAAGCAATAATAGCCTTTCTGAGTGGTGGAGTATCCCAGAAAGACACATTTGGTGGAGCGAGGGGAGAGCTTATCACTGGTGGCAGAAGGGGTATGCACAAAGGCAGTGCATCCAAAGATTTGGAGAGGTAGAGGAAACGGCTCCTTGCCCGGATACAGAATGGAGAATGGGGTTTTTCCGTGGAGAACCGTGGAGGGAATGCGATTGATAAGGTAGCAGGCAAGGAGAACATCATAGCCCTAATAGGAGCGAAGAATATGCATCTGGGTCATCAAGGTGGGAGCGACATCGAGGAGGTGACGGTTTTTGCGTTCGACCACACCATTTTGTTGTGAAGTATAGACACAACTAGTTTGAGGAATAATCACATTTTGCATGCAGAATGTAGAAAAGTCATGACTGATATATTCTTTGGCATTATCAGATCGAAAGACTTTGATAGAAACATTAAACTGAGTCTGGATCATGAGATAGAAGGACGTCCATACAGAGAATAATTCGGAGCGATCTTTTAATAGATACACCCAGGTACAGGGAGAGAAATCATCAATGAACGTGACAAAATATGAACTACCCCGACCAATGGTAAGAGTAGGAGAAGGACCCCAAATATCGGAGTGGATGAGATCAAACGGACGGGTAGAGCCACGAACGTGCTTTGGAGGGAATGAGGAGCGGTGATGCTTGCTAAGCTGACAGGCCTCACAGTTGAGCGGAGGACTTTGTGGAGGAAGGTGGGGCAGAAGTTGACGAAGAAGACGTGGAGGAGCATGACCAAGGCGGAGATGCCATTGGAGAATATTTGTGGAGGTGGAGGAGAAGGTGGAAAAAGTAGAAATGTTGTCCAGGAAGTATAGGCCGCCACTCTCAGTCCCAGTAGCAATCGTCCGTTGGGAGTCCGGATCCTGAAAAGAGCAAGAAGTAGAAGTAAATGTGACGGGACACTGTAATTGCTTGCATAGAGAGGTAACAGATAATAAGTTGCACGGGAACTGGGGCACATATAGAGTATCCGCCAAGTGAAGAGACGGAGTGACATGAACTATCCCCGTCCCATGGACTGATGATGAAGAGCCGTCAGCGAGAATAACTGGGGGCAACCGATCATGTGTTTCTAGGAGAGAAAAACACTGGAGATTGCCGGTCATATGATTTGTAGCACCGATGTCGATCAGCCATTTTCCTTGAGTAACAACGTGGGCACTGCCAGAAGACGTGACAACCGAGGCGAACGGCTTGGAGGAGTATATGAAAGCCATGAAGGGAGGAATAAAAACTGCAGCGGTCTCGGTGACAGCACACCAGTGGCAAGAAGGGCCACGACCAAGGTGCAGAGCAAGGCAAAGGGGAAGAAGAGGGAAGCACAAGCCGCGCGACTGAACAGGAGGTCGCGGCGACTAACAAGCAGGAGCGGCTAAAAGAAAAAAGGCAGAGAGAGGCCGCCGAAACAGAAGAACCCGCGCGAACAGAGAGAAAATGCAGCGGTTAGGAGAAAGAGATCTGCAGTGGTCACGATGATAGATACCAGCGGCCAGAAAAACCACGACCAAGCCGTAGAAGCAAGCAGAGGGAAAGAAGTTGAGCTGCTAGAAAACATCCCGCGCGAACAGAAGAAAGAGACCACGCGAACAGAGAAAAAGTCCGCTGGGAGGCAAACAGGTCGCAGCAAGAAGAAGAAGAAACAAAGAGGTCGCGCACACAAAGGGCAACAACAAGGAGAGAAGAAACCGCGCGAATAGGGCGCAAGCAGGCGGAAGAAACAAGCCGCGGGGATAGGCCGCGAGAAGAAGAAGCAAGCCGCGCAGACAAGTCGCGAGGTCAGAGAGGGCGCACAGAATCAGGAGGAGAAAATCGAGTTCTCTGATACCATGTTAAAGTAGCGAACAAACGACCAAAAACAAGCCGGAGTTTTGAATAATTGAAAGTTTTATTATCCAAAAAGATATCTATTACAAAGGTATGCCCTCCCTTATATAGAATGGAGGAGATATGAGAGAATACAAATAACAGATGTGGGACTAAAAATTTACAGGACTAAGCGGACTATACAGAACAAACCGCATAAGCCGCATCGTTAGACAGAAGGGCTAACCGCACGGCTACCATCAGAGAGAAAGAGAGATTGCCAGGGTAGACCGCTAGACCGCCCGGTCTCCAAGCCGGCTGAGACAAACCGCCAGACCGCGCGGTCTTCAACCCGCCAAGACAGACCGCCAGGTCGCCCGGTCACCAACTTCAACAGGTCGCTTTAACCGAACGACATAGAACGGGTACGGTTCCATCTAACCCGTGCTCACATCGCAACGACAATTTAAGCCATATGCGCGGGTCAAACTTCTCCCGAGTCCCGTTTCCGTTACACACTTCACATAACCCGGTTATGTTCAAGTTGGCTCCCAGGCCTCCAAGTTGGCAGAACCACGCGTCTGCCTAGTTTTCCGGGTGCACCTTGGAGTTAATCCCCAATGATCCCTGTTGCAATCTACCTCGTAGAAAACCCGAAAAACAAACATTCGCACGGAGTCTTCTCCGGCCATTATGCAATGCAACATCACCGATCCAGACCAACTTCTCCTGGTAGGCTTCACACATCATGTCTATGTTCGTTCTCGAATACAGACTCTAAACAACAGGGACTTTACATATCTACCCGAAGGAACGCCTCCAACTCACCGCAAACTCGCGAGAGCGGGCTTCCTATGCAAAAGAAGGAGAGCTTCACATGCTCAAGTAGAGAATCGTTACCCTAGCATTCTTCCTTGGCGCCATGGAAATGTACGCGGATGAAAAGCACCGCAATCTCCTTGCCTTCGTAGATCCGAAGTCGGCTCGCGATTTGGAGCTCTGAAACTCCTCAAAAGACTGGATCTAGACTTCTTCTTCCTCCTTTGCTCTCCCCTCTCTCTAAGATTTAGACAGAGAACTACGACAGAAAAATAAGGGTTTTGAAAGCCTTCTCTCAGGTATAACCCCTTCGGGATAACCACAGTCGTAGGATCCCACAAAAGGGATGCACGTATACGATCCAGGTCCGACCTGGACAAATGGGGCTAAACACCGCACGAATCACCAACAGGAGCAGGCCACGTATGCGTCAAAAAAGTGTCGGAACAATTAGTCAACTCCCGCCAAAACCCGTGTGTCGACACTTCGCGTCGACAGAGTCAAACACACCACAATCCACCCCCGTGCTTGTTGAAAGTAGCGAACATGCAGTAACAAACGGATAGAGTTTTGAATAATTGAAACTTTATTATCCAAAAAAGATATCTATTACAAAGGTATGCCCTCCCTTATATAGAATGAAGGCGAGAAGAGAGAATACAAATAAGAGATGTGGGACTAAAAATTTACAGCACTAAGCGGACTATACAGAACAAACCGCACAAGCCGCGCGGTTAGACAGACGGGCTAACCGCACGGCCACCACCAGAGAGAAAGAGAGATTGCCAGTGTAGACCGCTAGACCGCCCGGTCTCCAAGCCGGCTGAGACGAACCGCCAGACCGCGCGGTCTTCAACCCCCCAAGATATACCGCCAGACCGCCCGGTCACCAACTTCAACACTCCCCCTCAAGCTGGAGCATATATATCAATCATGCCCAGCTTGTCACACACATGAAGAAACGAGGCGGAAACTGGCTTGGTGAAGATGTCAGCCAGCTCTTTATCAGAAGTGACAAAGGGAGTGCAAATTTGTTCCTTTAATATCTCTTCACGAATGAAATGACAGTCGACCTCAATGTGCTTTGTTCTTTCATGGAATACCGGATTTTTAGAGATGTATATGGCGGCCTTGTTATTACAGAACATAGGTAGAGGATGGTTGTAGACCTCTCCTAAATCTAGCATGAGAGCCCGCAGCCATTTTAACTCACAAGTGGTCGATGTCATACTGCGATACTCAGCTTCTGCACTGGACCTGGAGACAACAGACTGCTTCTTGCTCTTCCAGCTCACCAGATTTCCCCCAACAAAGGTGCAAAAATCTGAGGTTGAATTGCGATACCCTTTGTCATCAGCATAACTTGCATCTGAGTATGCTTCAATCCTCAGATGACCATTCCTCTGAAAAAGTAATCCTTTCCCAGGCGCTGCTTTGATATACTCCAAGATTCGCAAGGCAGACTGTAGATGGCACTCCCTAGGTGCTTGCATGAATTGACTCGCCTTGCCCACAGCATAGGAAATATCAGGCCGGGTCACTGTGAGATATATGAGCTTACCAACCAGACGCCTGTACCGCGAACTATCTGAAAGAGGAGGCGAATCATTTGTCCAGGTTTTGTCTTCTCCAGTTGCCATGGGGCATCGGGCAGGTTTTGCTCCAGTCAATCCTGCCTCTTTTAAAAGATCAAGGGCATACTTACGCTGAGAGAGAACTAAAGAGTCGGGCTTCCGAGAGATTTCGATCCCCAGAAAGTACTTTGGAGAGCCCATATCTTTTGTGACCAGATGTTGGCGAAGATGACGCTTTGTCAGGGCTACCCCTTCCTGGTCATCGCCAGTGAGAAGAATATCATCGACATACACAGCAAGAACGACCAGCCTAGAAGGAGTTTTGCGAATAAAGAGAGAGTGATCGGCAGAGCTTCTCACAAAACCAACGGCCGCCACGATCCCGCTGAACTTGTCAAACCAAGCTCGAGGGCTCTGCTTGAGGCCATAGATTGTCTTCTTCAGCCGACATACTCGTGTCTCCCCCTGAGCAACATACCCAGGAGGTTGCTCCATGTAAACGGCCTCGTGAAGATCACCATAAAGGAAGGCATTCTTGATATCCAGCTGGGAAATCGGCCAATCCTTATTTACCGCCACAGAGAGAAGGACCCGGATAGTGCTGAGACGAGCCACGGGGGAGAAGGTGTCAAAGTAATCAACCTCATAGGTCTGAGTGAAGCCCTTAGCAACAAGGCGAGCCTTATAACGATCCACAGTGCCGTCGGGGCCAAATTTGACCACAAAGACCCAGCGACACCCAACAACATCAGTGCCGAAGGGAGGAGGAACAAGAGTCCAGGTACCCCGCTCAGTTAGGGTCGCCATTTCCTCATCCATGGCCAGCTTCCAATGAGGAATAGCAAGGGCCTCCTGGTAGGAGCGGGGGGTGGCAGTGGCAGAGATAGCCAGTGCAAAGGCCCTGCGAGAAGGGGTAAGACGATCATAGGAAACAACAGCCGCAAGGGGGTGTAGGGTACACGTCCGCACCCCTTTGCGAAGAGCTATAGGAAGATCCAGGTCAGCCAGGCCCGCGGCATCCGGAGCATCCGTGGTAGAGAAAGCTGGCCCGGGAGTAGAGAGCGACGGCAGCGGAGAGGAGGGAGAGGGTGGTGGAGAAGGGAGGGAGGATGGAGACGGTGTAGGGGGTGGAGGGAGAGGAGGGGATGGAGACGGTGTAGGGGTGGAGATTGTAGTAGGAGGCGAGGGAACGAAGGGAACGGCAGGAGAATCAGAAGCGGGGAGAAGAGGAGAGGAGTCATCCGAGAAGTAGGAGGTATTCTCGAAGAAGGTGACGTCAGCAGAGACGAACTACTTACGAAGGACGGGATCAAAGCAACAATAGCCTTTCTGAGTGGTGGAGTACCCCAGAAAGACACATTTGGTGGAGCGAGGGGAGAGCTTATCACGGGTGGCAGAAGGGGTATGCACAAAGGCAGTGCATCCAAAGATTTGGAGAGGGAGAGGAAACGGCTCCTTGCCCGGATACAGAATGGAGAACGGGGTTTTGTCATGGAGAACCGTGGAGGGAATGTGATTCATAAGGTAGCAGGCAAGGAGAACAGCATAGCCCCAATAGGAGCGAGGAACATGCATCTGGGTCATCAAGGTGCGAGCGACATCGAGGAGGTGACGGTTTTTGCGTTCGGCCACACCATTTTGTTGTGAAGTATAGACACAACTAGTTTGATGAATAATCTCATTTTGCATGCAGAAGGTAGAAAAGTCATTACTGATATATTCTTTGGCATTATCAGATCGAAAAACTTTGATAGAAACACCAAACTGAGTTTTGATCATGAGATAGAAGGACGTCCATACAGAAAATAATTCGGAGAGATCTTTTAATAGATACACCCACATACAGCGAGAGAAATCATCAATGAACGTGACAAAATATGAACTACCACGACCAATGGTAAGAGTAGGAGAAGTACCCCAAATATCGGAGTGGATAAGATCAAACGGACGGGTAGAGCCACGAACGTGCTTTGGAGGGAAGGAGGAGCGATGATGCGTGCCAAGCTGACAGGCCTCACAGTTGAGCGGAGGACTTTGTGGAGGAAGGTGGGGCAGAAGTTGACGAAGAAGACGGGGAGGAGTATGACCAAGGCGGAGATGCCATTGGAGAATATCTGTGGAGGTGGAGGAGAAGGTGGAAAAAGCAGAAATGTTGTCCAGGAAGTATAGGCCGCCACTCTCAGTCCCAGTAGCAATCGTCCGTTGGGAGTCCGGATCCTGAAAAGAGCAAGAAGTAGAAGTAAATGTGACAGAACACTGTAATTGCTTGCATAGAGAGGTAACAGATAATAAGTTGTACGGGAACTGGGGCACGTATAGAGTATCCGCTAAGTGAAGAGACGGAGTGACATGAACTATCCCCGTCCCATGGACTGATGATGAAGAGCCGTCAGCGAGAATAACCGGGGGCAACTGATCATGTGTTTCAAGGAGAGAGAAACACTGGAGATTGTCGGTCATATGATTCGTGGCACCAGTGTCGATCAGCCATTTTCCCTGAGTAACAACGTGGGCACGACCAGAAGACGTGACAACCGAGGCGAATGGCTTGGCGGAGGATATGAAAGCCATGAAGGGAGGAAAAAGAAACTGCAGCGGTCTCGGTGACAGTACACCAGCGGCAAGAAGGGCCACGACCAAGGTGCAGAGCAAGGCAAAAGGGGAAGAAGAGGGAAGCACAAACCGCGCGACTGAACAGGAGGTCGCGGCAACTAACAAGCAGGAGCGGCTAAAGGGAGAAAGGCAGAGAGGCCGCTCAACCAAGGAAGGATCCGCCCGAACAGAGAGAAAGCCGCGGGGAGAGGAAAAGAGAGCAACCCGCGCGAAACCGCAGCGGTTTAAAGGGAAGAAGTCGCGCGAGCACTAGCGGCAAGGAAACAGACCAAGGCACAGCGGGAAAGAGGTCGCGCGGACTGAAAAGTTCGAGCGAACAGAAGATTAGAGGAAGTAAGAAGCAGCAGCGACAACAACAAGTCGCAAGCTGTGCGAACAGAAGCAGGCCGCGCAGCTAGGGGAAAACAGGCGGCTAGAAGGAAACAGGTCGCTGCGACAACCAAACAGGTCGCGACGACGAAGAGCAGCAAGAGAAGAGAAGCAACAAGCCGCGCGAACAGAGTAGCGGGCGGAAGAGAGGACAAGCCGCGAAGACAGGTCGCGAGAAGAAGAAACAAGGGGCGAGAAGCAGAGAGCGCACACAATCAGGAGGAAAAAACCGTGTCCTCTGATACCATGTTGAAAGTAGTGAACATGCAGTAACAAACAGATAGAGTTTTGAATAATTGAAACTTTATTATCCAAAAAAGATATCTATTACAAACGTATGCCCTCCCTTATATAGAATTGAGGAGAGAAGAGAGAATACAAATAAGAGATGTGGGACTAAAAATTTACAGGACTAAGCGGACTATAAAGAACAAACCGCACAAGCCGCGCGGTTAGACATACGGGCTAACCGCACGGCCACCACCAGAGAGAAAGAGAGATTGCCAGTGTAGACCGCTAGACCGCCCGGTCTCCAAGCCGGCTGAGACAAACCGCCAGACCGCGCGGTCTTCAACCCGCCAAGATAGACCGCCAGACCGCCCGGTCACCAACTTCAACAGCGCTCGACGATCGTCAAACCAAGATCGTTGACCGCTGCCAGATCGTCGAACGGAGATCTCTGGCCAAATCGTCGAACGCAGCCAGATCGTCGAACGGAAATCTCTGGCCAAATCGTCGAACGCAGCCAGATCGTCGAACGGAACTCTCTGGCCAAATCGTCGAACGCAGCCAAATCGTCGAACGGAGATCGCTGGCCCGATCGTCGAACACACGGCCCGATCATCGAACCCACGGCCTGATCGTCGAACCAAACTCGACACACCCTGGGACACGCCCGTGTCCAGGGCCGTGTTTGCTGCTCGACGATTGTCGAACCCAATTTCGTCGACCTCTCGGCCAAATCGTCGAACCCAACGCGACACGCCCTGGGACACGCCCGTGTCCCAGGCTGTGTGCCTCCTGCCAAATTCCAAATTTGGCCCAGAACGGCTCTCGACGCTCTTTTGAGTTTCGGGGCGTTGCAGCCCGTGCCTGCGACTCGTGTGTGTGTGTGTGTGTGTATATATATATATATATATATATATATATATATATATATATATATATATATATATATATATATATATATATATATATACTATATTAAAAGAAAACGTTGGAGTTCTACGTGAGCAAAAGCGTCGGTTACATTTGGATTTCCGGTTTTTCCCCTCCCCCACCCAGACGGGGTTCGCTGTAAAACAAAATGGTTGTAACGCCATCGCCGCCGACGGAGTCGGCGACCGCCTCATCTGACCCCACCGCCAGGTTAGCCGGACGCCGGCGACCCTGGCGGGGGTAGGCCGGAGGCGAACCGGCAGGGCCACCGCCGTCGGTGGCCCTGGCCGTGAGCTCCAGGTTTGGGGCTCACGGGCAGGGTCATCGACGGTAGTGGCCCTGCCGACCTGGTGCTCACGAGCAGGGCCACCCACGACGGTGGCCTTGCCGGTTCGCCTCCAGCCTGCCCCCGCCGAGGTCGCCCGCGTCCGACGATTGGCCTACCCCCTCCTCCTCTTCACGTGCCCCCCTCCTCCTCCCCCTCCGCCTCCCCCTCCTCCTCCTCTCCCCACTTTAATAATGTTGCAAGTCCTAAGTTATATAAATAATATTATTTTTATTATAATTTATATTATATATTAATTATTAATAATATATTATATTATTATTAATATTATATATAATAATATTTATATTATATTATATATTTATATATTATTATATGATTATATTATTATATGAATATATTTAATACGAATATCTTCCCACGGGCTACGCCCGTGCTTGATGCTTCAGGTGGTTTTCGGCCGTATAAAAGCGGGTTTCGTCCGCTTCCACGCAATCCATTATCTCGACGCCGCACCCGCCACTCGCGGCCCACTTGTGAATTTTTTTATAGTTTAGTAATTTTTTTTTTTTGAAAAAATTAATCAAAACATTTATAATGTTTTTGGGAAAGTATAAAATAATGGTAATTAAAGTAATAAAAAATTTTTAGGAAAAAAATTTAGAGAAAATATGAATTCTTAAGAAAAAAAAGTGCTACCATAGGCGGGAAGGCTTAACATCGGGCGGCAGTAGGCAAAGATTTGTTTTTTTGTAAAAAAAAAGCATGGATTTCAAGATTTTGTTTTATTCCAATTTTATTTGATTATGTTCTCACATTATTTGAGCTATCAGATACAACAAATGAATTAGAAAAATAATCAAAAAAATCACAAATTTTAATTTTTATCCCTTGACTTTTAATAAACCATTTAAATCCAACTTTTAAGTAATGAATCAGTGCAATTAATTTAATCATGACAATATTACTTAAGAATTTCGGTACTCAATTATGAGACAATCATAAGCAATGGATTTTGTATAATGGAGATAGAGTGATAAATCAATTGTTGTTTTATGATGGATTCCGATCCTCTGGAGTTCAGGAGGAACTCCACCGATCCAACATGCGAGAACTTCTGAATTTCATCAATCGTATGATTAAAAAAATTTCGGCACTAAAAGACAAAAAAACTGAAAGTAAAAATAATTTTAAATCTAAAAATAATGTGGGTTTGAAATCCAATGCGCGAGATCTTCCCAACTCCACCCTGAAGTTGTCCATAGAAACTCCAGGGGATCTGGATTCTTTTATGATATTTGCAAAATTCTGACACATAATTATTCATATTCATCCAATTGATTTATTATAGAGCCATAATATTATATACGCATAGAGTGATAGTGCACGGGAGCCCCCGCGCCCCATGCGTCTGTACTTGACCCGCGGTGGCAGGCTCACCCGGCTCGACTGATGGGCTTCGCTCTCCCTCGACCCGACCCCGACAGGCGGAATTCTTTTGTTTAATTAACCTTTTAAGTGCTTTATTTGTTTAATTGTTTTTAATTATTTTAGTTCTCACTTTTTGTAATTATTATTTTAATTGTTTAAAGAATTTTAAATTTGTGTTTTTAGAAAATTTAAAAAAAAAACGCAACCCTCGATTAGGGTTGTTGCCTGTGTCGGAACCACCGTCCTCCTACTCAGCGCCCACCGGCAAGTTCGCCCGACCCCGACGAACCCGTCTGGTGTTGCCCAGTAGCAAGAATATATATATCTTTACCACTATAAAGGAAGTATAAACTTATGAGTTCGAAATTAGAATAGTCATCTGATCATGGATTGTTAATTTTGTTGTCATCCGATCGAGCTCAATCAAATTGCACTCACTCTCCACATTTTACTAGGTCTCCTAAACCTACTACTTGGGTGTCCTAAAGCTACGTAAAATTATAATTTTGCTCCTATATAACGCATAAAATACTTAAAAATTAGGTTAGCCACATCCCGCTACCATCCGAGCCCACCCGATAACAGCAACACTTCAACAAGCTGAGCCAGGTATACTTTATATACTTAAAATTTCAAACTAAATAGGTTGTGTGAGACTATTAAAAATAACAATAAGTCGTGCCCGTTAAGAAATGAACCACCGACCTTCTGTTTGAAGGCATGCGTCTTAACCATTACAACATGAGAGGTTTTGCAGTAAAACTTTTGACACAGATTTTATTTAATACATTCGACAGTTATATTATTTTTAATTCTATTAAAAATAACAATATAAAAGGCGCGCCCACTAAAAATTGAACCACCGACCTCCTGTTCAAAGGCATGCCCCTTAACCATTACGCTATGAAAGCTTCTGCATTAAACTTTTGACGCAGATTTTATTTAATACATTTGATAGTTAAATTAGTTTTAAACGCATCTTTAATAATTATTGCTTTAATTATACAATCGGTAGTTAAATTATTGTTTTAATAATTACTGTTTGGGGCGGGTGAAACCCGTCGTAGCCGGTCGGGTACTGTCGTGCTTGTCCATAAGGGCGGAGCCCCATGTCGGGCACTTCTATGTGTGTGTGTGTGTGTGTGTCTGTAAGGGGCGTTTCGTGTGCGGGCTAGAATTCCTGCGGGCGTGCGGGCAGGGAAGAATACCGGGTGGCAGCCGGTGGGGGCTGGTTCGTCAGCTGCCCTGGATTCGTCGGCGTGTAAGAAACAGTATGGGCATGCAGGCGGGCAACAACAACCGTCAGATTTCCTCCTTAATCACATGCACGGTATGATTAATCATACTGTGCACGCTGACGATTATGTTGCACGAGCACATGTTACCCAGCGTCGGTCGGCGGCTGTTGGCTTGCCGTCCACCAGCCGCCCTGGATTCGCAGGCGTACACACCGGCGAATACGCCAGCGAATCCAGGGCGGGCGGTGGCCGGCAAGAAAGCAGTCGCCGGCCACCGCCCTGTATTCTTCCCTGCCTGCACGCCCGCAGGAATTCTAGCCCACATACGATACGCCCCATATATATATATATATATATATATATATATATATATATATATATATATATATATATATATATATTGGGTATTGTATCCACAATTACCTGGATTTGAGGAAGCCACCTGTCAAGCTAAGATAAATTCACAATGTATTTGATAAAATATTTCAAGTTGTGCTTGCAGTTATTCCACGCTAAGTGCACACCAATGTCAGGGTGCAGTAGGTCAATATACACGGGTCTGCACAACGTAATCCCTCGTTGAGCAGATCAATGTGTTGGCCTACGTGTACTCTCTCTATTGTAGTGCACTTACTTTCAAGTACAGGGCTGTAACTATGCAAGAGCAGACAAGGAGCAAGGATGGGTCAAGGAGCAGCTCTTGGGTGGAAAGACGAAAAATCGTCTAAGTATAAATCGACGAGAATCACCAAGTGATTCTCGCCGATTCGGCGAGAATCACTCGTGATTCTCGCCGAATCGTCGAGAATCATTAGTGATTCTCGCCGACTCTATCCGGCTACCTCAATGCGGTGCCAAGTAAGATTCGGCAAGAATCACTAGTGATTCTCGCCGAACCCATCGTTGAGCAGATCATGGCCAAGTAATATTCGTCGAGAATCAACAAGTGATTCGGCGAGAATCATCAAGTGATTCGGCGAGAATCACTAGTGATTCTCGACGAATCGTCGAGAATCACTAACTGATTCTCGCCGATTCGTCGAGAATCACCTTCGATTCTCGCCGATTTTGACTTGGGCATTTTTCTGGAAAAAGCTGGACCGGATTCTGCCGCTGACACTGTTTTGAACCGGATCTAGGGTTTCTTCTGGTGGGACCCATAACGGTCATAAAGGATTATTTCACTATATAAATACAGACGTATTTTTGAACAGTAAAGCAGCGAAGAAGAAAAGAAATACACGAGCCGCGACGTGACCTAGATCGTGAGTTTCGCTCCGCCGCCGCCGCCGTCGCCGCTCGAGAGAGTTGTTCGCCATTTGATCGTGGTTTCGCCCAGATCCTCCTGCGACAGAAGCTTAGCCAAGCTTAGAGTCTCACATGTCTAACCGGAGATCTCTTGTCTCTTGATTTGTTGATCGGGAAAACCTTCCCCGTCCGAATCGATCGAGACGACTGATCCTAGTGTGACCGTTGGTAGACCTAGCTAGCTTCGCTACGAAGTTTGGATCTCCAAAGTACAGCAGCCGCACATCGTTGTCGCCGCCGATCCCGTGAACCTTGTCGCCGCCCATCTTGCCGCCGCCGGTTCCGGGGAGATCCTCTCCAAGAGAGATCTAGGGTTGTGGACTCTTTGTGGACTTCAAGAACACGTCGTCAACGAAGAGGGACACCGTAGTCTCCAAACATAGTTTGTATCTTTTGTACATTCTAGTTTTACTTTTGTTGTAAAGGAACGTAGGTTCCTAGTTGTAAGGGTTGGGTGCAACCCGTGTTGTGGGAGTGTTGACTCCTACGTGTGGAAGGGTTCCTTCCGATAGTGCAAGAATTGGATTTCAATCCTGTTGGTGAAGAGACCGAGTCGTCCCTTGTTGGGAGATAGGTCGAAAGGGAAAAGTGGATGTACCCAAATCGGGGAACCACTATAAATAGCTTGTCTACTTTGTTTGCTGTGGTGTTTTATTTTCTTGTGCAGGTTCAATTTTAAATTCCGCAAAAACGCTGCACGTCACCTATTCCCCCCCCCCCCCCCCCATAGGTGAAGATAGTTGACACTAGGTGGACTTTCAAGTGGTATCAGAGGCAGGTTACTCATCAAAAAGGTTTACACCTTGAGTAGAATCCTGCCACCAGTGTCAGAAGCATGAAGCTGGATCATGAGATATCGCCACTAAGACTCCCCACATGCACAAAGGAGTTTTATCCCGTCTGGAGGATGAGAGTGTCGTATCACTTGGATGTTATCGATCCTCGAGCATCTTTCATCCTGGAAGAGGGTCCTTTTATTCCTATGAATACCTCCGACTTTGGAAAGAATATCCAAGTGCCCAAGTGCATTGCTGAGATGTCGGAGACGGAACTTTCATTATTTAATTTGGACAAGAGGATTCGTCAAATTATCATGGATATCTGGTCTGGAGCTTCTCGCTCTAGATTGGAAAAATGTGGGTCGGCTAAATCTATGTGGGTGATGATCTCAGAGCTGATGGGGGGGTCAGAGAAAGCTGGAATCTGCTGTCAACCAGAGGATGAAGCCTATATGGGGGTCCTCGCCTCTGAAGATGAAGGCAAGGATCTATCGGACAGCATCAGAGCTCCAGTGTCCGTGCCAGAGACTGAAGAAGCCAGTGAGGAAAGCAGTTCTGATGAGGATGACACAACCGTCACTGTCGCTAGTGACAATGACTCTGATGAGCAGGTAACTTCCTCATCTTGCCCTGTCTCTCTTGAAGTTTCTGAAGACAGGAACTGCTTTCCTTCAGAAAATCCTGATTCCCTGAAGAGAGCCCTTCAGAAAAGCAACCTACTTGTTAAGGAGCAAGCTCAAGAGATTGCTCGACTGAAGATCTTGTTGGTTCTCCAATTGGCATCCAACAAGGTCAAGGACTCTAAAATCTCAGCTCTAGAGAGTAGTCTAGAGAATGAGAAAAGGATAGTAGCTAACTTTTCCAAGGTTGATGATATGAAGAGAAAGGTAGAAAATGGGTGGATCTCCAGAATTATCAATTCATGGAGAAATGGGGAAACGGTATTCCGACCCCCCACTCCAAACAGGAAGGGTACTCATCATGCCTTCAGGTATGATCACAGGAACAATCGTGATCACTGTAAGGGTGATCTGTCCTCATGTGGAGACACTCATAGTGCAAGGGCCGTCGTGGCCACCCATGAGAGAATACCTAAGGCTCATTCTGAGCCCTTTGTATTCACTGTCACTGCCTCAAATCGGTGTGAATCTGCATGTATCAGCTCACAGAATGCTTCTCACCACCCGAGGACACAGGACAGGGAGGTTAGAAGTCATGCTGTAAGTTTTCATGGGGCCTCAGGAAGGGGGATGCCTGAAAGGAAGGCACCACCTCCCCGGCCTCATGACGCTCGCAACATGCATTCCTTCCACCCTTCCACGTGTCACGGTGGAAGAGGAAATTTTGTGAGGAGATCATGCCCTATCCCGTTTAGACCTAGGACCATGACTACCTCAGTCACTAGATCAGGTCAGAAACGGCGATACAACATTCACCCGTGTTGTTGCTGTGGCAAAGTGGGACACTTTGCCATCGACTGTTGGCACAACCCCTCTGTGTCAAGGGCAAGGGCCTATCCACATTTTCTGGGCAGAGGTAGTCTTCCTGACAGGTTTTCTGAGGGAAGGCATTCCAGTGGTTATACTAACAAGAACCTAGGACCCAATATGGTTTGGGTTCCTAAGGTAAAGTAATTCTTTCTTGCAGGGTAGTCTAGGTTCCCGTAAATATGGTGGGAACTAGACAGTATGTAACACCCCCTATCCGTCGCATAGCATATAGCAGTAGGTCCGGCCGGGGCCCGACGCCATATACCACAGACAGACCGGGTGGTTACATATGGAAACCATCCAACCAATCTCAACGTCCTACACAGAGCATTCTAGCGGAAGCAATTTATAAAAGTTGCAAAACAAGAACCCAGCACAAGCATGAATGTCCACTAACATGATAATAGGAATGTTATTACAAAATACCCAAATATTCGGCCTTAAGGCCTTACAGAATGTTTCTCTTGACTAAAACATGATTTACAAACCTCGGCACGCAGGCCGGTCATACATGAGTAAAACAGAAAACATTTCCACTTGGGCCTTCGAGGGCCAGCTTCGCAAAAAGGGCTTTAGCCCGCTATTGACCGCTTGGTCCAGCTGCACCTACAAGCAAACAAACCACCGCACGGTGGCAAACAAGGCAACGGTCAGCAATGCTGACCAAATTATAACGATCCCGCCCCCAATTCGGGGCGGCGATGCTCCTTTCCTGCATTTCATTAGCATAAGCGAGCAATTTATAACCATAGCCATATCATCACAGGCGTTGGCTCGCACGGCCACACGCCCCGTGCACTCAGGGCACATTCTCGGTGAACCGGTCGATGTCACGTCAATTAAAGCCATTAACATTCCGGACTCACCACCGCCACTCAGACGGTCATTCCTATGAGCAATTTGTCTTCATGGTATTGGTCACGTCAATTTAAGCCATTGACCACCGAAGACCCCCATCTATGCCAACGGCGAGTGCCATGTACCTTTAGGTCTCTCTAACCCGAACGACATAAAGCGGGTACGGCTCCATCTAACCCATGCTCACATCGCAACGGCAATTTAAGCCATTTGCGCGGGTCAAACTTTCACCGATTCCCATTCTACCGCAAGACACATAACCCCGTTATGTTCATGTTGGCACTCAGGCCACCAAGTTGGCAAGACCTCGTGTCCGCCCAGTTTTCCGGGTGCACCTTTGGGTTAGTCCCCAAGGCTCCCTGCTGCAATCTACCGCGTAGAAAACCCGAAAACACCAAATAGCACGGAGTCTTCTCCGGCCTTATGCAATGCAACATCACCGATCCGAACTAACATGTCCGGGTAGGCTTCAACCAAAATGCCTATGTCCGTTCTCGCATACGGACTCTAAACAACGGGGACTTCACATATCTACCCGAAGGAACGCCTCCAACTCTCCGCAAACTCGCGAGAGCGGGCTTCCTATGCAAAGAAAAGAGCGACTCATGCTCAAGATGAGGATCGTTACCCTTGCGGTCCACTTTGGCGCCATCGAAAAGTAATCGGATGGAAATCACCGCACTTGCGTTGCCTCCGTGGATCCGGAGTCGGCTTGCGATTCGGAGCTCCGAAGCTCCTCCAATGGCGGATCTAGCTCCTCTTCTTCTTGCCTTAGCTCTTCTTTCTCCAAGGGTTTGGAGAGAGAACAAGTGGAAAAAGTGAGGGTTTTCTAAGTCAAAACCCGGGTATATCCCTTCAGGAACAACCCCCAGCCATTGGATCCTCAGTCAAAGAAATGAACGGCTTTGATTCGGGACTGAAATGCCCAATCTGGGCCGAACACGGCCTGGCACACGCCCGTGTCCAGGGCCGTGTGCCTCATTCGCCGTCAAAATCGAATCACCTGGAACCTCACACGGGTATCGAACACGCCCGTGTTCGAGCTGACACGCCCGTGTTCCACCTGACACGGCCGTGTAGCTGGCCGTGTACCCCATGATTTTCTCCCGTTTTCAACCCGAGCACTGCACGGGTTCTAGGACACGCCCGTGTCCTTGCCCGTGTCACCTTGACACGCCTGGGCTCCAGGCCGTGTACAAGGTCTCGGCACTTCGCGGCTAAGTGTCGACACGGGTCGACACGCCCTGCGACACGCCCGTGTCGCAGGCCGTGTGCCATGTCTCGACACACTGTCGACACCAAAGTGTCGACTTCGCGGGACGAGTGTCGACACGGGTTGACACGCCCTGCGACACGCCCGTGTCGCAGGCCGTGTGCCGTGTCTCGACACAACGTCGAAGCACTGTGTCGACTTCACGGCTAAGTGTCGACACGGGTCGACACGCCCTGCGACACGCCCGTGTCGCAGGCCGTGTGCCCAGTCTCGACACAATGTCGAGACCAAAGTGTCGACTTCACGCCTTAGTGTCGACACAGGCTTGACACGCCCTGGGACACGCCCGTGTCCCAGGCCGTGTGCCTGCAGCCAGAACTCAAACTGGCCCAAATTATTCCCCTCTGCTCCTTTGAGTTTCGGGGCGTTACAACTCTACCCCTCTTAAAAGAATTTCGCCCACGAAATTACATAAAGGGAAAAACATGTACATAACTAAAATTTGTACCTGAGCGGAACAACTCCGGATATTCGTCAAGCATCGTCTGCTCTCGTTCCCAAGAGAGCTCCTCACGACCGCAATTGTCCCACCGGACTTTGACCATCCTGATCTCTTTATTGCGTAGCCGCTTGACCTCCGAATCCTCAATCCGCACGGGCTTGACTTTAGTCGTTAGCCCACTATCCACCGGCACTTGATTGGCCGCGATCACTTGCGTAGGCTCTTGCACCGCCTTCCGAAGCACCGAAATATGGAATACATCATGTAAACCACTTAGCTCCACTGAAAGCTTCAGCCGATAGGCCGCTTCTCCTACTCGCTCCAGAACCTCGAACGGTCTAAGGTACCTCGGGCTTAGCTTTTTCAATCGCCGCACCCGCGAGACACCCTTGAACGGCTTGATCTTCAAGTATACATAATCGCCCACAGCGAACTCCACGTTCCTGTGCTTGGCATTATAGTACTTTGCTTGTCGGTCCTGAGCGATAAGCAACCTCTCCCGAATGGTTCTCACCAACGAAGTAGCATCCTCCACTTCTGATCGCTTATACAACTTTGACTCGCCCGTTTCTAACCAAGACAACGGCGTGCGACATCTTCTACCATAAAGGGCCTCGAAAGGCGCCATCTGAATACTTGCTTGGTAGCTGTTGTTGTATGCGAACTCCACCAAATAAAGGTGGTCCTCCCATTGCTTTCCAAAGTCCAAGACACACATGCGAAGCATGTCTTCCATGGTTCTATTGACCCTCTCGGTCTGCCCATCCGTTTGCGGATGGAAGGCTGTGCTAAACTTCAGCTTTGTTCCCAACATTTGCTGCACCAGCCTCCAATCATTGGACGTGAACCGCCCATCTCGGTCACTCACGATGCTGCGGGGCACACCATGAAGCCGCACTATGTTATCCACATAAAGCTTCGCCAGCTTCTCCACCGGATCATCCTTCCTATGCGGAATAAAATGCGACACCTTTGTTAATCGATCGACCACCACCCAAATGGCGTCGTTCCCCTTCTGCGACCTTGGACAAACCATGCACAAAGTCCATAGAGATGTCGTCGAATTTCCACTCCGGAATAGGCAAGGACTTAAGAAATCCTCCCGGCTTTTGGCACTCCGCCTTTACCAAGGCGCAAGTTTGGCACTTCGCTACATATAGCGCCACATCCTTTTTCAAGCCCGGCCACCAAAATAGCTTCTTAACATCACGGTACATCTTCGTGCTCCCCGGGTGAATCGAGTACTTGGTATGGTGCGCCTCGTACAACAACTCCGCCCGTAAACTGCCCACACTTGGGACGCACAAACGACCGTCTTTCCACAACAATCCGTCCTCCACAACGAATTGGGAATTTGACCCATCCAGAGCCTCTATCATGAACTGCTTCATATGAGCATCCATATCCAAAGCCTGCCGAATCCGATCAGCCAGGTCATATTGGACTTCAGTCCAATTCAGCACTGCTTCAGCACTAGATTGTCTATCCACACAAACAATCTCCAACGCCTCCAGCTCCTGCACCAACCGCTCATCATGCACTGATAGCCAATTCGCTTGAGCTGGGGCTCGGCGACTCAACGCGTCCGCAACCGCATTCCCTTTGCCAGGCACGTAGTGGATCTTAAAAGTATAGTCCCCCAGGAACTCCATCCACCTACGCTGCCGCATATTCAGATCTTTCTGATCAATCAGGTACTTTAGACTCTTGTGATCGGTGTAGATATCAATCTTCACACCGTACAAATAGTGTCTCCACAGCTTCAAGGCAAAAATCACGGCCGCTAACTCCAAGTCATGGACCGGATAATTCCTCTCGTGCACTTTTAGCTGTCTCGAGCCATAAGCTATCACGCTTCCGTGCTGCAGTAGCACACAACCCAAACCGCTGCCTGAAGCATCGCTATATATCTCATAGCCTTCGGTTCCAACCGGCGAACTCAGCACAGGCGCCGTGGTCAACCGACACTTCAATTCCTCAAAAGCTCGCGCGCACTCCGGCGTCCAAACGAACTTATGCTCCTTCCTCGTCAAAGTAGTGAGAGGTAGCGCTATCCGCGAGAAGTTCTCTACGAAGCGCCTATAATAACCGGCAAGCCCCAAAAAGCTCCGGACATCTGCTACCGTAGCAAGCTCAGGCCACTCCCGTATCGCAACAATCTTCGTCGGATCCACAGCAATACCCTCTCCACTCACTATATGCCCGAGGAACGCCACTGAGGATAGCCAAAACTCGCACTTCGAGAACTTAGCATACAACTGGTTTCTCCTGAGTGTCTCCAACACCAAATGGAGATGCTTGAAGTGATCTTCCTCACTTTGCGAGTACACCAAAATATCGTCGATGAAGACGATCACGAAATGGTCTAGGTACTCCCTGAACGTCCTGTTCATCAAATCCATAAATACTGACGGCGCATTAGTCAGCCCAAACGGCATGACCGTAAACTCATAATGCCCGTATCTCGTACTAAACGCTGTCTTTGGGATATCACTCTCCCTTATCCGCAGCTGATAGTACCCAGACTTGAGATCTAACTTCGAGTACACCGTCGACCCGACTAACTGATCAAAGAGATCATCAATCCGGGGGATCGGGTACTTGTTCTTCTCAGTCAGCTTGTTTAGCTCCCGATAATCAATACACAACCTCAAGCTTCCGTCCTTCTTCTTAACAAAGAGGACCGGTGCGCTCCAAGGCGAAGAACTCGGGCGCACATACCCTTGCTCCAACAACTCTTGCAGTTGAACTTTCAGCTCCGCCATTTCCTTAGGCGCTAGCCGATACGGAGATCGTGACACAGGCTTTGCACCTGGCACTAGCTCGATCGTAAAATCTATCTCCCGCTGAGGCGGGGCTCCAGGAAGATCTGCGGGGAACACATCAGGGTATTCCGATACCACTGAAATACAATCCATCGCGGGCTTCGGCTTTGCAACCTCCACTAGTGTAAAGAACAGTTCTGCTCCAGCACGAACCGCCTTCACCACCTGAAGAGCAGACATCAACGTCTTGCTCGACCCCTTTAAGCCCGTAAACGTCGTCTCACGACTTGCTCCCAGCTTTACTTCCTTGCTACCGCAATCTATATGGGCCTGCTGCTCCGAGAGCCAGTCCATTCCAAATATGACGTCGAACTCCACCAACGGAAGTAAGGACGCCCGCAGGTCGAACTCCTGCTCTCCAATACGAATCTTAACCTCGCAGATTCTATCCGCTCGCATCGAACACCCATTTGGCAACAACACATCCAACTTATCCTTCGCCATCGAAGAAGGGACTCCGATGCGTAATATAAATCCTTCGGACAAGAAGGAGTGTGAAGCTCCTGTATCAAAGAGTGCTCGTGCCGGATTTTCACAAATCAACACAAATCCTAAACAAGTAGTGGTAAGGTAACATGTGCATAACAAGCATATAAAGGAATTGACTTGCTATAAATTAAACCGTACCTGTCACCACATCAGCTTGTTTAATGGCCTCCTGTTGGCCAAGATTGTAGACCCTTGGTTGGGCCGGAGCATAATGGGATGCGGTCGATTCCACCGCCTTGCCCTTCTCCTCATAAGTAGCTCCAGGCCTCCTTTCGGACTTAGGACGTCCGCTCCAACAATCACGGGCAAAGTGCCCCGTCTTGCCGCAAGTAAAACACGCACCCGGGGTCCGACCCGTAGTCGCCCCAGAAGCGCCAGAAGGAGCTGGACCCGAAGTCCTATGCTTCTTGAAAGCCCTCCGATAGCCAGACTTCGAAGTAGTCGGCACTTTAAACTCAGATTTCTTTTCAACCAAGCCTTTCTTCGCTTGCACGCTCTTCATGTCCTTCTCCAAGGACCGGGCAGTATTGACCAAGGTTAAGAAACCCTGCGTCATTGGCCCCGACAGTAACAATCTCAGCTCATCCCTCAAGCCTTCATAAAAACGATTAGTCTTGCGCTCCTCATCCATGATGGTGGAGCTAGCATAACGACTCAACCGCGTAAACTCGTGGAGATATTCATCCACGTTCCTCTCACCCTGCACCAACTTCAGGAATTCATTCTCCATCGAGATCCTCTGAGTAGAAGGGAGGTATCTTGCCAAGAACAATCCCGAGAACTCTTCCATCGGAACGTCTATCAGTTGTCTACCTCGCAGATGATGCAGCTCCAAACCTTCCCACCACATCCTTGCTTCACCGTCCAGCAGGAACGTAGCAATGGTGGTCATCTGCCACTCCTCCGTCTCCGTCGCTGTCATGACTCTCTTCACCCTAGAGAGCCAGTCTTCAGCCTGAGATGGGGTTCCCAACCCCAAGAATAACGGAGGGTTAAAGCTCATTACATGCTTCAACTGCCTCTCAGTCGCCCTCCTTGGCACTATTGGTTCTACAACCACTTGCTCCATCCTCCTCGGCTCAGCCTCTTGAAGAGGTACTTGCTCCATCACAGGAGCGGGCTGCTGCGCTTGCCTCCCAGGCTGCGCATTGATCACGGCCAACACCGCTTCAGCCACCAATCTTATATTTTGAGCCGACAAAGGTGTTGCGGGAGCAACTTCCGGTGCACTACTTGCCTCAGAAACTCGGCGTTCTGACGGCCCAATGCCACTTCGAGTCACCTATAGTGGTACAAAACACCGTTAAGCGACCAAATAAATTGCAAACAGCAATTATAGGAACACGCAGGTTCCTCAAACACGAGTATTTTCATTCCTAAGTGGACATTCATGGGTTCTTTTTACGGTTATAACGATGACGCACACAATGTGCTCACCACCCCTTGAAAAAGAATTCGCCCACGAATTCAATTCAAGGCCAACCAAAACCAGTAGTCTGATACCAAATTGTAACACCCCCTATCCGTCGCATAGCATATAGCAGTAGGTCCGGCCGGGGCTCGACGCCATATACCACAGACAGACCGGGTGGTTACATATGGAAACCATCCAACCAATCTCAACGTCCTACACAGAGCATTCTAGCGGAAGCAATTTATAAAAGTTGCAAAACAAGAACTCAGCACAAGCATGAATGTCCACTAACATGATAATAGGAATGTTATTACAAAATACCCAAATATTCGGCCTTAAGGCCTTACAGAATGTTTCTCTTGACTAAAACATGATTTACAAACCTCGGCACGCAGGCCGGTCATACATGAGTAAAACAGAAAACATTTCCACTTGGGCCTTCGAGGGCCAGCTTCGCAAAAAGGGCTTTAGCCCGCTATTGACCGCTTGGTCCAGCTGCACCTGCAAGCAAACAAACCACCGCACGGTGGCAAACAAGGCAACGGTCAGCAATGCTGACCAAATTATAACGATCCCGCCCCCAATTCGGGGTGACGATGCTCCTTTCCTGCATTTCATTAGCATAAGCGAGCAATTTATAACCATAGCCATATCATCACAGGCGTTGGCTCGCACGGCCACACGCCCCGTGCACTCAGGGCACATTCTCGGTGAACCGGTCGATGTCACGTCAATTAAAGCCATTAACATTCCGGACTCACCACCGCCACTCAGACGGTCATTCCTATGAGCAATTTGTCTTCATGGTATTGGTCACGTCAATTTAAGTCATTGACCACCGAAGACCCCCATCTATGCCAACGGCGAGTGCCATGTACCTTTAGGTCTCTCTAACCCGAACGACATAAAGCGGGTACGGCTCCATCTAACCCGTGCTCACATCGCAACGGCAATTTAAGCCATTTGCGCGGGTCAAACTTTCACCGATTCCCATTCTACCGCAAGACACATAACCCCGTTATGTTCATGTTGGCACTCAGGCCACCAAGTTGGCAAGACCTCATGTCCGCCCAGTTTTCCGGGTGCACCTTTGGGTTAGTCCCCAAGGCTCCCTGCTGCAATCTACCGCGTAGAAAACCCGAAAACACCAAATAGCACGGAGTCTTCTCCGGCCTTATGCAATGCAACATCACCGATCCGAACTAACATGTCCGGGTAGGCTTCAACCAAAATGCCTATGTCCGTTCTCGCATACGGACTCTAAACAACGGGGACTTCACATATCTACCCGAAGGAACGCCTCCAACTCTCCGCAAACTCGCGAGAGCGGGCTTCCTATGCAAAGAAAAGAGCGACTCATGCTCAAGATGAGGATCGTTACCCTTGCGGTCCTCTTTGGCGCCATCGAAAAGTAATCGGATGGAAATCACCGCACTTGCGTTGCCTCCGTGGATCCGTAGTCGGCTTGCGATTCGGAGCTCCGAAGCTCCTCCAATGGCGGATCTAGCTCCTCTTCTTCTTGCCTTAGCTCTTCTTTCTCCAAGGGTTTGGAGAGAGAACAAGTGGAAAAAGTGAGGGTTTTCTAAGTCAAAACCCGGGTATATCCCTTCAGGAACAACCCCCAGCCATTGGATCCTCAGTCAAAGAAATGAACGGCTTCGATTCGGGACTGAAATGCCCAATCTGGGCCGAACACGGCCTGGCACACGCCCGTGTCCAGGGCCGTGTGCCTCATTCGCCGTCAAAATCGAATCACCTGGAACCTCACACGGGTATCGAACACGCCCGTGTTCGAGCTGACACGCCCGTGTTCCACCTGACACGGCCGTGTAGCTGGCCGTGTACCCCATGATTTTCTCCCGTTTTCAACCCGAGCACTGCACGGGTTCTAGGACACGCCCGTGTCCTTGCCCGTGTCACCTTGACACGCCTGGGCTCCAGGCCGTGTACAAGGTCTCGGCACTTCGCGGCTAAGTGTCGACACGGGTCGACACGCCCTGCGACACGCCCGTGTCGCAGGCCGTGTGCCATGTCTCGACACACTGTCGACACCAAAGTGTCGACTTCGCGGGACGAGTGTCGACACGGGTTGACACGCCCTGCGACACGCCCGTGTCGCAGGCCGTGTGCCGTGTCTCGACACAACGTCGAAGCACTGTGTCGACTTCACGGCTAAGTGTCGACACGGGTCGACACGCCCTGCGACACGCCCGTGTCGCAGGCCGTGTGCCCAGTCTCGACACAATGTCGAGACCAAAGTGTCGACTTCATGCCTTAGTGTCGACACAGGCTTGACACGCCCTGGGACACGCCCGTGTCCCAGGCCGTGTGCCTGCAGCCAGAACTCAAACTGGCCCAAATTATTCCCCTCTGCTCCTTTGAGTTTCGGGGCGTTACACAGTAGATGTTTCAAGACTGAATTGGAACATGCATCTGGAATAACAGCACTGATATCTATATGGGCATACTCACATCGAGCACCAGGTATGTTTTAGTCAGAGAGGCTAAATGATAACTCTCATAATCTCAGGTATTTTTCATCAGCCCCAAGACTTGAGTCATTTTCTATCGACATTTACATATATATATATATCTTTATATATATATATATATATATATATATATATATATATATATATATATATATATATATATATACATATATGTGTGCACATCTAAGGATAGGTTAACACGGTGAATATAAACCTTAGATACATCTTTAAAGAGTTATCGGTAATTCCACTGGTAGACTCGAGATCTAACATCTACAGGCGTAAATTAGTTCACTGAAAACTAACGAAGATATGTCATTGGAAATCTTGCCATCAAGAAATGTATGGAAAAGCCGGTTCAAACCCCAAATAGATTGGCTTTAAGAAGTATTTGCATATTTAGAAGATTTTTAAATTAACTTAGACAAACGGAAACCCGTTAAAATCCCTTTTAAAACCCGTCGATATCGCGCAGTCTCCCGCCGACTCTTCACATTCTCACGGAAATCCGTTTTAAACTCGCCGATCGCCTCTTTCGTCGACAACAGCAGGGATCGACATCTGCAGGACTCTCGCCGATTGCCCTCCGCCTTCCCGCAAGATCCCCGGAAGCTTCTTCCCGAAGGTCTCTCCCCGAATCGTGAAGGCTTCCGTCGACATCCCGCAGGACGCTCACCGAAGCTCTCTCGCAGGAAGCTCACCGAAGGTCTCTCGCCGATTCTTCCTTCCCGGAATTTCTCCGCGGTTCCGATCTCTCCCGGTTTCGATTCTTCCTTCCAGGAATTTCTCTGCGTGCACTCATCGGGTGTCCATTATCTTCAACAAACTAACTCCCGTCTACGCTTTTGGGTAACCACATACTCACCCTTGCTTGGACTTTATTACTAGTGTCGCTTCCCTTTGACTTTTGATTAAGCGTAGAGTAGGGCTTCTCTCCCTAGATTTGCAATGGCTCCAAGGACAACCGCTGGGCTGGTCACTGGATGCGAGCTAGTTCGCACAGGGTTCTCTCATGCCTCGGATGAATTCAGGAACATCATCCTTATGCTAGAGGAGGCTGGACTCTCATTCGTACTAAAGCACCCCTGTAAAATCTTGGACAAGGAAGTGCTGGAGTTCTTCGCTACCGCCAGACTCTGAAATGAAGACTCTCTCATCAAGAGCAAGGTTGCAGGGGCAACGATCAAGATGTCTGCAAACAAGCTAACCCAATACTTGCAGCTCACTGGCTCGGAGCACGAGGATTATCTTGAGGAAGAAGACAAAATCAGGACTCTATTATTCTGTGGTCTCGCTCGAGGAACTCGGTCGATAAAGCGAAAGGATATGAATGAAGAAGGGAAACTTCTGTCAGACATCGTTGGGAAGGTACTCATATGCAAGCCGGGCTCTCATGACCACATCTCTGCGGACATGTTCAAGATCCTGGTGGCAATTGTCTGCAGGAAAAGATTCAACTGGGGGGGCATTGCTTTTTGAAAGGATAAAGGACACCCTCAGATCTCCTAGCTTTGGCCGAATCATCAGTCTGTATCTCAATCAGTTGAACGGAGATAAGTATGATATGAGTAAAGGTGTTCCTCTACATTACTTGAAGAAAATGGACTCGAGTGTTTTTGACAGATGGGAGAGGCGCATTGGGCAGGCTGCCATGGTTATCCCCAGTGAAATTCCTGATGCATTGACTGCAGGAATTGAGGGGGAGCCTGTACCCACTGATGCTCATATCGTATCTGACATCTCGCAGATAGCCAGCGCTGCAGTGGCAGATATACAAGAAGAAAGTGAAACTGTGCTGGAGAATGAGGAGGCTCTGAACCTGAACGATCAAGGAGCCGAAGCTAATGTAGAGGAGACTGCTGACGAAGGGTTGGAAGATGATGTTGATGAGCATGATCTCATGGATAATGAAGGTGAGGCAGAAGGCAATGAGGGACAGGAAGCATTGGAGACTCGGGATATCATTGAAGCTCCATCTGTCAAGCACGCACCTGAGATCGTTCCTGAGAACATTGGTGCAACAGTGGAGGGGGAGTCCGGGAAATCTACAGAGGCCGCAAGCATTCCCCCCTTAGAGGTTGTGATCGTGTCCAGCTCTACAGGTGCATCTGATGAAGCGCAAGGCCAAAGAGTGCCTCAGGCTCATCCACTACGAGATGATCTAGCCACTCACATCGTGAATGTCATTCAGGGCATAGTGGATGAGCTTAAGGCATCTTTTGAGAAAGCTCAAAATAAAATGTTGAAAAGGATTAAGAAATCGGAGAATCTCATGCTCAAGAACATAGTGGAGATCAATCACAAACTGGACGTGATGGAAAAAAAGTTTGAAGATAAATATACAGCGGCCGGCCAAGCTGTCACTCTTCTTATGGACGGATTAAAAAGGAACACTGATACTCTCATAATCGTAAATCAGAATGCTCATGTCGTAGCAAATAACATTCAAAAGTTTGATGGCAATATGGTAACTCTCAACACAAATCAACAGGCCTTGGTCACTGAATTCTCTAGGACTACAAAGCATATTGATGAGTCACTGCATTCTTATGCAAACTCCATTGCAGTCGAAGCCAAAAAGGGGGAGAAAGAATATATAGCTAAGATGGTTGAGCTTCGGGAAGTCATGATCAACAACTTTGAGCAGTCAAACAAATATGTTCATGACAGTTGCTGGTGGATGCTCCAACAAGCATTAGGCGTTAATATCCCTGAAAATCCCCAGAGTGCTCCTGCTCCTGAAGATAATACTGTGGCTGATGAGGGCGCCAGTGTTGAAGAAGTTCCTGTAAGTGAAGCTGATGTTCATAGGGCTGCTAGGGCCTCCTCCAAGGCAAAACTGATGGCAATGTTTGATCAAGGAGCCCTAGCAAAAGCCAGGGACAAGAGAAAATCTCACGAAGGGACATCAAAGGAAACACAAGCTGAAAAGAGAATTAGACTGAAGGAGGAGGAAGTAAGAAACGAAAAGTGGAGTCCAGTATCCAAGAGTATCATACTGGACACATTCTGGCTACAGGAACAAGGGGAAATCAATCGAAATGATGTATACAGCCAGCATGAGTGGGAGCTGCACAAGACCTATGAAGCTAAACAGAACATCTTTTTCAGGACCAATACTGTGGCAGATAAAGCTCCTCCTCCCAGATATTATCTGAAGCCCAAAGAGTATATGGAGAGGCAAAGAAAGAAGTATTTGGCTCAAAAACTCAAGGATGACTTAGCCAAAGAAAAATAGTCAAAAATTTATAACCTGTCATTCTCTCTTAAGAACAATTAATGTTTATTGTTAGTATATGAACAATCTTGAGATATATATATATATATATATATATATATATATATATATATATATATATATATATATATATATATATATATTTGAATTTATGAATGACTCAAGTCTTGATCTGTTTGCCTATATTCTCTTGTGCTGCATAATTAAATTCTGAATGTTATTTATATTATCTGGTTGGTGTTATTCATCTTAGCTAGTAGGATTTTGGCTTCGTCAAATAGGGGGAGATTGTTGGGTATTGTATCCACAATTACCTGGATTTGAGGAAGCCACATGTCAAGCTAAGATGAATTCACAATGTATTTGATAAAATATTTCAAGTTGTGCTTGCAGTTATTCCACGCTAAGTGCACACCAATGTCAGGGTGCAGTAGGTCAATATACACGGGTCTGCACAACGTAATCCCTCGTTGAGCAGATCAATGTGTTGGCCTACGTGTACTCTCTCTATTGGAGTGCACTTACTTTCAAGTATAGGGCTGTAACTATGCAAGAGCAGACAAGGAGCAAGGATGGGTCAAGGAGCAGCTCTTGGGTGGAAAGACGAAAAATCGTCTAAGTATAAATCGACGAGAATCACCAAGTGATTCTCGCCGATTCGGCGAGAATCACTCGTGATTCTCGCCGAATCGTCGAGAATCATTAGTGATTCTCGCCGACTCTATCCGGCTACCTCAATGCGGTGCCAAGTAAGATTCGGCAAGAATCACTAGTGATTCTCGCCGAACCCATCGTTGAGCAGATCATGGCCAAGTAATATTCGTCGAGAATCAACAAGTGATTCGGCGAGAATCATCAAGTGATTCGGCGAGAATCACTAGTGATTCTCGACGAATCGTCGAGAATCACTAACTGATTCTCGCCGATTCGTCGAGAATCACCTTCGATTCTTGCCGATTTTGACTTGGGCATTTTTTCTGGAAAAAGCTGGACCGGTTTCTGCCGCTGACACTGTTTTGAACCGGATCTAGGGTTTCTTCTGGTGGGACCCATAACGGTCATAAAGGATTATTTCACTATATAAATACAGACGTATTTTTGAACAGTAAAGCAGCGAAGAAGAAAAGAAATACACGAGCCGCGACGTGACCTAGATCGTGAGTTCCGCTCCGCCGCCGCCGCCGTCGCCGCTCGAGAGAGTTGTTCGCCATTTGATCGTGGTTTCGCCCAGATCCTCCTGCGACAGAAGCTTAGCCAAGCTTAGAGTCTCACGTGTCTAACCGGAGATCTCTTGTCTCTTGATTTGTTGATCGGGAAAACCTTCCCCGTCCGAATCGATCGAGACGACTGATCCTAGTGTGACCGTTGGTAGACCTAGCTAGCTTCGCTACGAAGTTTGGATCTCCAAAGTACAGCAGCCGCACATCGTTGTCGCAGCCGAACCCGTGAACCTAGCCGCCGCCGGTTCCGGGGAGATCCTCTCCAAGAGAGATCTAGGGTTGTGGACTCTTTGTGGACTTCAAGAACACGTCGTCAACAAAGAGGGACACCTTAGTCTCCAAACGTAGTTTGTATCTTTTGTACATTCTAGTTTTACTTTTGTTGTAAAGGAACGTAGGTTCCTAGTTGTAAGGGTTTGGTGCAACCCGTGTTGTGGGAGTGTTGACTCCTACGTGTGGAAGGGTTCCTTCCGATAGTGCAAGGATTGGATTTCAATCCTGTTGGTGAAGAGACTGAGTCGTCCCTTGTTGGGAGATAGGTCGAAGGGGGAAAGTGGATGTACCCAAATCGGGGAACCACTATAAATAGCTTGTCTACTTTGTTTGCTGTGGTGTTTTATTTTCTTGTGCAGGTTCAATTTTAATTTCCGCAAAAACGCTGCACGTCACCTATTCCCCCCCCCCCCCCCTCATAGGTGAAGATAGTTGACACTAGGTGGACTTTCATATATATATATATATATATATATATATATATATATATATATATATATATATATATATATATATATATATATATATATATTAAATAAGGGTGTTAAGTTTTTGTTATAGTGGTCGGATGTACAACCCCGTATTTGCTGAGTGTGACCCTCCGACGTAAGTCAAAGACCCTCAGGTTCAAACGGGTCAAAGTAGGCGAGTGGGGTAAGCAGACCCACACTCGCCCAGAGAGGGTGACGATCTTTTCGCCAGGTCGGGTAGAAGGGCTTTCGCCCTGTTGCAATATGGAAGTCGGGCGGTCTGTTGCTGTTCAGAGACCGGGCGGTCTGCCAGTTTATTCTGGCCGGTCTGTCTGCCGAGGTGTTGCTGTTTGGCATCCCAGCGGTCTGGTGGTTTGTCTCAGATGACTTGGAGACCGGGCGGTCTAGCGGTCTCCTACGGCGACTTGATCTTTGTGGCCCTTGTTCTCTCCTCTTGTTGGTTGTCGGGCGGTTAGTCGGCTTGTCTAACCGCCCAACCTGTCCGGTTTGCCTTTTGTAAAGCCACATATACTTGTAAATTTTTAGTCTCACATTGTTTAATTATAATCTCTCTCATTTCCTCCATTCTATAAAAGAGAGGCTATACCATTGTAATTGATACCTTTTTTGGATAATAAAGTTTACATTACTCAAATTTTTCGGTCTGCTCTTTTCTGTTTGCACATGGTATCAGAGCACTCGGTACTTTCCTCCAGACTGAGCTCTATCTGCGTGTGCGACTTGTTTCTTCTTTCTGCGACCTGTTCTCGTGGCTTGATTCCTTCTCTGACCGGTGCCCTGTTCACGCGACTTGTCTTCTCTTCTGACCGCTGCCCTGTTCGTGTGGCTTGTTTCTCCCTGTTTGCGGCCTCTTCTGCCCCTTTGTGTTGCGGCCTCTTGCTTCTTCTTTTTTCTAGCCACTCTCCTCTTCTTTGTCGCTGCGACCTGTCCTTAAGTCGCCGCGACCTGTTCTAGCCGCTCTCTTCTTCTTTGTCACCGCGACCTGTCCTTAAGTAGTTGCGGCCTATTCTATCCTCTCTCCTCTTCTATGTCATCGCGACCTGTCCTTAAGTCGTCGTGACCTATTCCAGCGTCTTCTCCTTCTAGCCGCAGCTTGTTTCTCCCGCTGCTCTCTTCTATGGCCTCCCTCTCCTCCACGCAGTCTGCCTCGGTGGTCACATCTTCTGGTAGTGCCCACGTTGTTACTCACGACAGATGGTTGATCGACTCTGGTGCTACCAATCATATGACTGGCAATCCTCAGTGTTTTTATCATCTAGAAACACATGATCGGTTGCCACCAGTCTTTGTTGCGGACGGCTTTTCATCTCCGGTCAATGGGACGAGGGTGGTTCAAGTCACTCCGTCTCTTCGTCTGGCAGATACCCTCCTTGTGCCCATGTTCCCTTGCAATTTATCATCGGTTACTTCTCTATGCAAGAAACTACGGTGTTCCATCACATTCACTCCTACTTCTTGTTATTTTCAGGATCCGGACTCCCAACGGACGATTGCTACTGGGACTGAGAGTGGCGGCCTCTACTTCCTCGACAATGTTTCCGCTCTATCCGCCTTCTCCTCCTCCTCTACAAATCTTCTCCAATGGCATCTTCGCCTTGGACATGCTCCTCCCAGGCTTCTGCGCCAGCTTTTGCCCCACCTCCCTCCTCAATATCCTCCTATAAATTGTGATGCATGTCAGCTCGGCAAGCATCATCGCTCATCCTTCCCACCAATGCAAAGTCGTGGCTCTTCCCGTCTGTTCGACCTCGTTCACTCTAACGTGTGGGGTCCTGCTCCTACCCTTACCATCGGTCGGGATAGTTCATATTTTGTCACATTTATTGATGATTTCTCTAAGTGTACGTGGGTGTATCTTCTCAAGGATCGCTCCGAATTGTTCTCTGTCTGGACATCGTTTTATTCTATGATCAAGACTCAGTTTGATACAGCTATTAAAATCCTTCGTTCTGACAATGTTAAGGAGTATCTTAGCCATGATTTCTCTTCTTTCTGTATGCATCATGGTGTTATTCGTCAAACTAGCTGTGTCTACACCTCACAACAAAATGGGGTGGCGGAACGCAAAAACCGTCACCTCCTTGATGTCGCTCGCACTCTGCTGACCCAAATGCATGTTCCTCGCTCCTATTGAGGCTATGTTGTCCTCCTCTCTTGTTATCTCATCAATCGCATTCCCTCCACAGTTCTCCGCGGTGCCACCCCATTCTCCATTTTTATCCAAACAAGAATCCTTTTCCTCTTACTCTGCGCATCTTTGGGTGCACCACATTTGTGCACTCTCCCGCTGCCACCCGAGACAAACTCTGATCACAGGCCACTAAATGTGTCTTTCTGGGGTACTCTACTACTCAAAAAGGCTATTGTTGCTTTGACCCCCGTCACCCGCAAGCAGTTTGTCTCTGCGGATGTTACGTTTTTTGAAAATGCATCTTACTTCTCTCCCGCTTCCTCCTCTACTCTTGTTGATCCTACTTCTCAAACCAACTCATCTATTCCCTCTGCTCCTACTAACGTTCCGGCACCTCCACCATCTCTACCATCTCCACCATCTTCACCATCTCACTACAAGAAAACTGTCATTTTGTGATAAAAATGTAGTGACAGAATATATTTCGTCACTAAAAACACCTCTTTTGTGATGGAATATAATTTGTCACTAAAGACACACATTTAGTGACGAAATAAAATTTTGATCACTAAAAATAGTTTTTTTGTGACGAAATATAAATTCAATCACAAAAACAGAATTTCTAAAGTTGTTAGTGACCAAAAATAATTTAGTTGTTAAATTATTTCTTTAGTGACAAAAAAACTAGTCACTACTTATCAAATTTTAAAATTACTTTCATACAAAAATTTCTTTACTCTTAAATAAAAATCACTTTATAATTATATGGCATTAAACTCTCGCAAAAATAAAACTTTTTGACTGAAAAAAAATTACTTTATAATTATAATTTTGACTAGGTTAGAAAAATAAAATATAAATTCACTAAAAAAAACTCTCGCAAAAATAATACATAAATTCACTAAAAATAACTCTCCCAAAAAAACCTAAATTCATTCAAAAATTAACCCCTAAATCAAATCATTCAAATTAAATTATCATTAACCTCCATCTCATTCCATAAAAACCTAACCGGCCTCAAAACCCGCTGCTAGGTTAGTGCCACCCCATTTTCCAGAAAACCGCGGTGCATCCTCCCGTCCCGCCTCGGCGGCATCCTCCCGTCCCTCCTTGACGGAATACTCATGTCGCTCCTCAACATCGTCAATAGTTGGAGACTGCAAATCGAGGAGGTCTTCTCCAAAAAGCACCATCGTCGACCCCTCTAGGTTGTTGCTAGGGAGTCGATTACTTCTCCCGCGTAGGGTAACATCGACTCTTCTTCTCTCATCAGAAGCATCAGACGGCATTTCCTAGGAGTGTTCGTCATTGATCGATTCATTCTCGTCGATCTTTGCTAGGAGGCGATCTCCTTCCTCCATTTTTGCCAGGAAACTAACAAACACCCTCTTCCTGTGAGTTTCTCATGAGATTTATTTTTTTTCCTTTTCTTACATGCTCTATTTCAGGAATCAGATTCCATTCAGAAACTGGATGGTTCCTTGGGCAGTCTCCAACTATTATGGAAGAGGTAAAAACAAATTTGGTTCTTCCTTTTCTCATTGCAATCGTCTAGCAATGAACTAGATATATCTTTCATAAGTTCTTTACTCAGTCTACGTTGCTTGTGTACATTGAGTTCTTTACTCAGTCTACGTTGCTTATGCCCACCAAAGGAATTTCATCCCCTTTTATGTTCAAAGATGATGTTTGTTAGGTAATTCCTAACAAATGATGGTTTAACTCATGTGTTTATTGCCGCCACCACCGCGTCTAACAAGGCCTAATAAATATATATTTTATAAGTTTTTTAATCTTGGCATTGAGGTATCTTTCATAAGTTATTTACTCTATAAAGACATGATTTCAGTATTTAAACTATCAGGATTTCATGTTTTGAAAATCTACATGCTTTGACAAATTTTCTTTCCATCCAAATTAGATCCAGTCATGACATCCTTCGCCATGAGAAAACATACAGAAAGGTTTCCATTCACAAAAGTGTCATTAAGCATGGTATAAAGTGCTTTTAGTTCTTCCCATTACATAGCTCAATCTGCATAGAAATGATTGTAATACTAACTGATTGTTTTTGTTTTTCTGTTAAAGCTTGAAAGCATAAATGAATTGGAGCATTTTAATTTAAAGCGCCGCGATGATTATTTGGATTTACATCATACCGTGGAACATGAAAGGGACAATATTGATCATGAAGTGCATTTTATGATGAGCAAGTAGATGGTTTTTTTCCCACCAAAAAGGCTAATGAATACTTCATATTCAGGTCAATGTTTTTGTTAAAGCCTGCAAGGAACATATTGATATCCTAAAGAATAGGACTTATGATGAGGAGAAGAATGAAAATGCAATAATATGGCTTCATGTTCTTAGTGATGGTTTTTATGTAGATGAGATAGCTCACATGCATTGTGTGGTATGACATTACTCTGACTACATTATTATTTTATTTAAATTTGTATACCTATCAGCTATGGCAGGAAAATAAGATAGTTTTTGGTAAATTACACACAGGATCTTGAGGTCTATATCACACTTTATGTTGTTCATATTTTTTAACATTTCATTTAGGTCCCTCAAATTACGACCTACCTATGTGTAGGTACTTAGTTCATTTTCACTAGCACGGTCATGTGACTGGGCACAGGATGTTTATTCACTTTCATCTCCTTTTTCACCCTCTGCCTTTTCCCCTTCACTTCCTTTGTATTCTTCGTCTTGGCTATCCTTTGTTATGTTTCACCGCCCCTTACTTCGCAGAGTTCAATTCGTTTGTTCTCGCATCTACTCCCTATCACCATATCCCTCTTAACTCGGCTTTATATATTAAGGACTTATGTGTAATTTATCCAGTATTTTTAATAACAATCTACCTTAACTGCAATTCCATTATGGAAGTTCGTCATTTTCTAATCCTCACTAGTTTCCAATGCTTCGGGTTCTGATTTTAAGTGAACGAATTCACCTAGTTACTGCAAAATTCGACCAACTTAGATCCGTTCGCTTTCACAACACTGTTAATAGAGTGATGCCAAGAAGAAATCGCTCCACCAAATCTTCACAAATGGCAAAATCTGATTGTAGCGCCAAAACGGCCGGGCTGCTACCCTTTCAGGTCGGGCGTTTTCAAAGGGCGCTTGGAAACCGATCCCAAACAGGATTTCTCCGACTCTTTCCGGCCGGAACGGAGCGGCGCTGGGTTGTCAAACTGGTCCTTAGTGCAAGGCCATCTTCTAGTTGATGAAACATGATTGCTTCATGTTATATCTTTGGCAAATCACTTTTAATTCCCTAATTAGGTCACTTTTTCCCATTAAGTCCATATAGTTTAAAGTCATCATTATGCACAAAACTCAAATCACATAAGAGAAGCCATCAATCTTCTTCCAAACACTCTCGGTGGTATTCGTCCATCAATTGTATGGATTTATCTAATCTCATTGTCTTATCCGCTTTGTACTTTTGTCTTATCTCATAAATTGTATCGTTTTGGCTTGATCAGGAATATGTAGAACTTTTGGAAGAATTTATGAGTGCTGTTAAGCAAAACTATGGAGAGAAAATGCTTATACAGGTTAGTAATTTGTTGGTGATCAATTGGAAATTGAATGAAAAATCTTAATAACATGTATCTTGTTCATTTGCTCTCTGTTTGTATATTTTTCCAGCCAAATAATGATTTTGGAGTTTGGACTGCTAGAAAAGTACAAGACACTTTTTGTCAACAATGGTGATATTCAGGTAATATTTTATGCAAAAGTTTTTGTACGTAAATAATTTGTGCTACATTTTCTCATGTTAAGTTCAAGTTTATAAGAATGTTCTGAACTTGGGAATTCACCAAACATTTTAACAGGGAACAACTTCGGTTGGTTATTGCAACACTAAATGTTGTTGGTGCTTGCTAAATAGATCTCCGCCATTAACTTATATTCAACTGTCCAGATTCAAAGGCTTGCTACTAGAATCAGGAAACCGACATCGGCAGACGTGTGAATGGCCCGCGTAAACATCCTTCATCCGAAGTGAAGCGACTTGTGAAACAGCTCCTGAAGGAAAACCCTTCTTTATCGGCGAAACTTCGCAGGATTCTTTTCGTGATTTCGACAAAACTAGCTCAAGATCTTCCATAGGAAGTGGAAGGAGACCGTGGACGAGTGGGTGAAACTTAATTCGGCGAACGATACTTCATCCTCGGAGATCATTAGTGCATCAAAGATAATGTTCTGAACTTGAAGACCTAATGCTTGTTTATAATATGATTTTTTTATGTAACGAGTTTCGTAGAGTTAAAAGATCTATTGGTCTGTACTAAAGGGTTAGGGCTATCTCTCTCCTTTTTTCTATTAATAAATTTAAAAGAAACATTATCTTTTCTTTCCTGAGTTTTTTTTAGCCAATGAATATTTTGTTTATTGTTGTATTTAATGATAAAATAAATAATTTCAGTAACAAAAAATTATCATTGCATTGCACAAGTAGTGATTAAATAAATTTGCTCGCAAAATATATTCAATGACGAAAAATGTTATCACTAAAAATGTACATTTAGTGACGAAAAATGATTGTCACTAATAAAGTGCATTTAGTGACGAAACAAATTGTCACTAAAAATATAAATTTAGTGACGAAAATAATGGTCACTGAAATTCTTCATTTAGTGATTAAAATTGGTTGTCACTGAAAATATACATTTAATGACGAATTTTTTTTAGTTGCTAAATACATTTTGTGACAGGCCTTTTGCAACCACTTTGTGACAGATTAAATTTGGTTGTTGAATATCTTTAGTGACCAAACCGCAATATTTAGTGACCAAAATTTTCATCACTAAAGATCAATTTTCTTGTATTGTGTTGGAACACCCTATTACTAATTTGGGTCAGGATCACTATGTCTCTAGGAATTTATGCTTTGACCTTCTGTATAGATAATAGGTCAATTAGAATTGAGTCTAAGGGATCAGGAGTCTAGGTTTGGAAGCTGCCCTGAAGACCCAAGTTTTTCTGGAAACCAAGTCCAAATCGTCGAGCTCAGCACGACGTTTCGTCGAACTCCGGTCGACGATCGTCTAGCTCAACTATTGACAGATCGTCGAGCTCCATTCGACGATCGCTGAGCTCAACCCTCATAATATCGTCGAGCTCCATTCGACGATCGCTGAGCTCAGGTCGACGATTTTGACTCTGCACTGGATCCTTATCTCTGAGCTCAGTTCGACGATCTTTGAGCTCAGATCGACGATTTCTTTGCTGCTTGCATTTTCCAGTTCGCTGAGCTCAGCTCGACGATAGCAGAGCTCAGTTCGACGAATCCAGTTATCTTTCAGATTCAAATTCAAATCAGATAGAAGTTATTCTGCATTTAATTCAGAAGATCTGCCAGCCATTTCATTTACTTCTGGAGCAAGTTTCAAGGGATTTTTCAAGGAATAATTCAGTGGACTTTCCTTCAGAACATTTTATGCAATTAAGGCTGTAATTAATTCAGACCAACGGCTATCTTTGACAGAGCAATTTTCTATTCAGACTCAGAGAATAAAAGATAGAATGTTTTTGAATCAGACAAGAAAAGAGACAAGAACAAGAGAATAGAGAATAGAGAATAGACAAGAACAGGACACAACTCAATACACAGAGACTCTCTCAATCTTCTGTCAACAAGAATTCAGAAGAACACTCATCAAAAAGAGATCAAGCTTTCAAACATTTTTCAGATCTCTTCAGCTCTCAAGTGTTCAATGCCAACATCATCTCAAGACTCCAGACACTCAACATTTCAGCTTGCTGAAATCATCTTTTGCTGGAGATCTATCTTTGAAGGCCTATCACCCTCAGCAAAGCTCATCTTCCTGAAGATTTCAAGGACTCAGGGGGAGCTTTGACAACATCACTGAATCCACATAGTCTTCTCAGTTGCTTGAGAAAGAGAAGACTGTCATCACTCTCTCACCCCCATTCTGTAAAGGGTTTTTCAAACTCCCTTCAAAAGTTTGAATCTGGTTTTTGAGCACCTTGTCAAAAGCTCATTGGTGGCAAGACACCTGATCAAAAAATCTGATTTGGTTTTTGAGCACCTTATCAAAAGCTCATTGGTGCCCAGGACACCTGATCAACTCATCCTGCAGTGGATTCCTACCTAGGGTGGTAGAAGAGTGGATGTACCCAAGTTGGGGAACCACTATATTTCCTTGTGTCATCTGGTTTTGCATGTTTTCTTTTTGTTTCTGGCCTAGATTTTCCTGTGCTTAGTTTCTGCATAGCTTAGTTTTATTTCTGCTTCCCTGCTTACACTCATTATAACAATTGTTGTAAAGCTTTGCAAAAGTTTTTCTTGGTATTTTAAAAAGCACCATATACTCTATTCACCCCCCCTTTAGAGTATATCAGATCTAGTTTCCCCTTTCAATTGGTATCAGAGCCAGGTTGGTTAAACATACCATATCTGTTTGGTTGTACAGGCTAACACCTGAACCCCAAAGATCCCAAACTAGATCCTTCTTTTGTATTCTAGTATTAGATTTAGCTTGCACAAATCATGGCCCAGAACAAAGATTATGCTAGCACCAGACCTCCAATGTGCAATCTGTCAAAGTTTGCACTTTGGAAAGCAAGGATTAAACTCTACATGAATTCTATTGACGAGGACATTTTTAATTCTGTTTTGACAGTGTGTCCCAGACCCCCAGAAAGTACAAGCACAAATGCTGTTCCACCTCCATCAGGAACAGATGCTGACATCAAAAGGTGGAAGGTAGCTGATGCCAAGGCAATGAACATTCTAGCTCAGACAATGTCAGATGACATTTTTCAAAAGGTAGCTGAATGCAATTCAGCCAAGGAGATTTGGGACAGGCTTTCAGAAATTGTCTCTGGCTCAGCTGATGAGAGAAAGGACAGAAGATCTCATCTCATCTCCCAATATGAGAACTTCAAGAAGGGAGAAACTGAATCAGTGGGAGACATGTACAACAGACTGAGTCTAATTGTCAGTGAACTGAGGACATTAGACAAAGAGATCTCACTAACAGAACTTAATGACAAGATCCTAATATGCTTCCCCAGCACTTGGGATTCAAGAATCTGGCCAATTAAAGATGCCAGAAGCCTGAATGAGATCACAACTGAAGCCTTGTTGGGTAAGCTCAAATCTTATGAGCTACTCATCAAGAACAGAGAAGAAGAACAGAAGGCTGCTTCTCCAGCCACAAAAAGGGAGAAGACTATAGCATTCAAGGCAACTGAGGATTTGCCTGAAGAAAAAGGAACAGCCAATGATGAACTTCTCAGCCTGCTGGCCAAAAGATTCTACAAGATGGCCAGAAAGGACTTCAGAAGAAGATCATACAAGGAGCAAGACAAGCCAAGGTATGACAAGTCCATTGGCAACAGCAAAGACATTATTTGCTTTGGTTGCAGGAAACCAGGGCATATGGTTCCTGACTGTCCAGAAAACAAGAACAAGGACAGAAGGGACAGAAAAGAAAGAAGAAAGGAGAAGGACTCCAAAAGGAATGGAAATAGCAAACCCTCCTCCAGCAGAAATAAGCACACAAGGAAAGGATTTGTTGCTGAATCCTGGAGTGAGACTGAAGAGGAGTCAGAAGCCTCTTCCAGCTCAAGTGATGATGAGGATGATGCAGAGGAAAAGGAGTTCTGCATGATGGCAATCAATGCCTCACAACACAACTCAGAGGAAGAGGAGTCAGAGTCAGACTCAGAGACTCAACCTGAAGAAGATCAGGTAATCAGCTCTTTTGATTTCACTTCAGAAGATTTTAAACTTGAATTTAAAGCACTATGTTTAGACCTACTAAAGTCTGAGAAAGAGATCATCTCTCTCAGAAAGCAATTATCTGAACAAAGTGGTTTAAAATCAGAAAACCTCAAACTCTCTCAGGAGTTGGAGAACTATATGGAACAGATAGCTTCACTGAAGAGTGAACTCTCTGAGGCCAAGAAGCTTGAAGAATCTCTCAATGGGAGAAGCATCAAGCTGATGGACATCACAAGCACAGTGAACTCAAGATTCAACAGTACACTGGGCTTGGGTGCCTCATCCAGCCAACCTATTGTTCTAACAACCCCTATCAAGTTCATTTCTGACAAGGGAAAGGGAGTTGTAGAGGTTGCCAGGAAAAATTCTGATCTGCCTCAGAAAACTAAAGTCCAGTACAAATCGTCGAACGAAGCTCGACGATCGCCGAATGAAGATCGACGACCGCCGAACGCAGCTCGACGATCTCAGGACAAATCGTCGAACGCTGATCGACGATCTAAGCCAAGATCGTCGAACGCTGGTCGACGATCCCATATACCTGACCTCAGCCATAGTCGACCGTCGAACGGAGCTCGACGATCTGACCCAAGATCGTCGAACTCAGCTCCAAGATCGTCGAACAGAGGTCAGAGCTCTGGAAATTTTTTCAATGGCAAGTCAAAATTGAATCCTGAGGGTTCTTCATCCCAAACATCTAACCCTTATACTGAATGGATCTTGCCTCCAAGGAGATATCATCCTGAAGGATATAAGAGTCAGCCAGGGATGTCTTTCATTTCTGAATTTAAAGGTTATCAACCTAGGCCCAAGGTAAACTGGGTCAAAAACAAGTGAATTGCTTTATGTGCAGGTGAAGACCTATCCAACATCTAACCAGCAATGGTATTTGGATAGTGGGTGCTCTAAGCACATGACAGGGAACAAGGACAACCTAAATTCCTTTAGAGCCAAGCTTGGACCCAAAGTTATCTTTGGTGACTCCAACTTTGGACAAACTAAAGGATATGGAGAAGTCCAGATTGGCTCTGTAACCTTCAAGAAAGTAGCATATGTGGAAGGACTGAAGCACAACCTGATCAGCATCAGTCAGCTATGTGATGAAGGCTACCAGGTGACCTTCAGCAAAACCCTATGTAAAATCAAGTCAGAGGACAACACAACTGTGTTGACAGGTAAAAGGAAAGGTAACATCTACCTAGTAGACTTTCTTTCAACAACTATAGATATCTGTTTATTCAACTCAGTTTGTAGACCAAATGTTTTATGGCATAAGAGACTAGGACACCTAAACCTTAGAACTATTGCTAGGCTATCCAAGGACAATCTTGTTAGAGGACTACCTTCTGGCCCCTACAAGAAGGAAGGACTCTGCAAGGGTTGTCAATTAGGCAAGCAAACTAAAAACAGTTTTAAGTCACTTAATAAGAGTGATTCACCTAGGATACTGTATCTGTTACACATGGATCTATTTGGACCCATCACAGTACAAAGCCTAGGAGGGAAATCCTACACTTTGGTGATTGTAGATGACTTCTCTAGATTCACTTGGGTGTTCTTTCTAAGGAAGAAGTCTGATAACTTTAAGTGTCTGACAGAGTTTCTCAAATGTATAAAGATTGAGTTCAATACTCACATTGCCCTGATCAGAAGTGATCATGGGACAGAGTTTGATTCTCTTCTTATGCAAGAGTTCTGTCAGAGTGAAGGGATCAGGCATACTTTCTCAGCTCCTAGAACTCCTCAACAAAATGGGGTAGCTGAAAGGAAAAATAGAACCCTTATTGAATCTGCCACTACATTGTTGTCAGATGCTCATTTACCTCTATCCTTTTGGGCAGAGGCAGTGAACACCTCCAACTATGTGCTGAACAGAAGCCTGATACATAAACTGAAGGGAAAGACTCCCTATGAATTACTCAAAGGGAAGAAACCTAAAGTTGACTATTTCAAAATTTTTGGTTGCATTTGTTATATTCACAATAATGATAAGAAACATCTAGCAAAATTTCAAGCCAAAGCTGATGAAGGAGTGTTTCTGGGATACTCCATGATCAGCAAGGCCTATAGGGTATATAATAAATCATCACTGAAAATTGAGGAATCTGTTCATGTTTCTTTTGATGAAACTAACATGTCTTTCAAGGAGAAGATTTCTTCTACCATAGAACCTTTGCAGGAACACTCTCTAGTTGAAGATATGAACAAGCTACAAGTTGCTCAAGAGGATGAAAGCAGTGAAGATGAAAGCAATGCTCAACATATTGAAGCACAACCTGAAGAGCCAGTTGTTGTACCACAAGAGGAAACAACAACACAGGTTGGTGAACAATCAACACCCCCTGTTGATTTAGTAACATCAAGAGACCATCCAATTACCCAAATAATTGGAGAAATCTCAGCTGGTGTGCAAACCAGAAATCAGGTCAATCAAAACCTGTTGCACACCTGCTTCCTTTCTCAAATTGAACCTCAGTCCATTCAAGATGCAGAGCAAGATCCACACTGGATCATTGCCATGCAAGAGGAGTTGCATCAATTTGAGAGGAACAAAGTATGGGAACTAGTGCCCAAGCCTAAGGATCATTCCATTGTTGGAACAAAATGGGTATTCAGAAACAAACTGGATGATCAAGGAGTAATAATAAGGAACAAGGCAAGGCTAGTTGCCCAAGGATACTCTCAAGAAGAAGGAATTGACTACGACCAGACCTTTGCACCTGTTGCAAGATTGGAAGCCATCAGGATTTTTCTAGCTTATGCAGCTCACAAAGGCTTCAAGGTTTATCAGATGGATGTCAAGAGTGCCTTCTTAAATGGAGACATCAAAGAGGAAGTCTATGTCAGACAACCTCCAGGTTTTATCTCTCCAACTCATCCTGATTTTGTTTTTAGACTAAATAAAGCATTATATGGTCTCAAGCAAGCTCCTAGAGCATGGTATGAGACCCTAGCATGCTTTCTTTTGGAAAATGATTTTATAAGGGGTAGAGTAGACCAAACTCTTTTCATTAGAACCCATAAGGCCCATACCCTACTAGTACAAATTTATGTAGACGATATCATTTTTGGTTCTACTGACTCAAAATTGTGCAGAAGATTTTCTAACCTAATGCATTCTAAATTTGAGATGAGTAGCATGGGTGAGCTATCCTTCTTCCTAGGATTGCAAGTCAAACAACATGCTGAAGGCATCTTTATTTCTCAAACCAAATATGCTAATGAGCTGGTTAAGAAATTTGGCATATCTGAGGCATCTTGCATGAAAACACCCGTGCCTACCAATGCTGTATTGGATGCTGATGAACATGGGAAACCTGTTGATCAGACAACATATAGAGCAATGATTGGCTCTTTACTGTATCTTACAGCTAGTAGACCAGATATAATGTTTGCTACATGTATATGTGCTAGATTCCAAGTTAGCCCTAGAGAGTCACACCTCACATTAGTAAAGAGGATTCTTAGGTATGTTAAAAGTTGTCCAAATCTAGGTCTCTGGTATCCAAAAGATTCAGCATTTGAGTTAACTGGATTCTCTGATGCTGATTATGCTGGATGCAGAATTGACAGGAAAAGCACCAGTGGAACTTGTCAGTTCCTTGGTGATAGACTTGTCTCTTGGTTTTGCAAGAAACAAACATCTGTGTCAACTTCAACTGCTGAAGCTGAATATATGGCTGCAGGCAGTTGTTGTTCACAAATATTGTGGATTCAAAATCAACTCCTAGACTATGGTTACAACTTAGAAAAGTCAAAAATCTTTTGTGACAATACAAGTGCTATCTCCATAGCTCAAAATCCAGTCCTCCATAGTAGGACAAAACATATAGAGATTAGGCATCATTTCTTAAGGGATAATGTTGAAAAGAATAAAATTGAATTGCAGTATATCCCAACTGATTTACAAAGGGGAGATATTTTCACCAAGCCCTTGGATGAAAAGAAACACACCTTCTTCCTAAATCAGTTAGGAATTTTAGATGGAGGAAGTCTCAAATAATACTCAAGATTTTGAAAGCTAAAAATGGACCAAGACTAGGCAAAATTCTGATTTTCCTTAGTGTCTAGGATTTCTCTGATCTCTGAACTGCGGTCGACGATTTCCCCACAGATCGTCGAACGGAGTTCGACGATTTCCAGAATCGTCGAACTGAGTTCAGCGCCCCTCAGACAGCATGAACTGTCTCCTTCGGTCAACGATCGTCGAACGGCGCTCGACGATTTTGTTCACTGAACGATCGTCGAACGGAGATCGACGATTTTGGAGTCTCTTCAGATTCCTTTAGAAGCCTCGATCGTCGACTGAGTTCAACGATCTTTCCTTTTCTGCGTCGAACCCTAATATAAAACTCTTTTTTCGTCGTCGTTCTCTCTTGCGCTTTCAATTTCTCTGCAAACTTTTCTTCCCTCCAAACAGTTCTACCTTGGTCGTTTTGTCTGTTGATTTTTGCAGGTACCATGGCCGTTTCAGTTGCTGTACTCTCTGCAATGAAATTTGATGCAGGCTTTGACATCGATCTCGACTCCTTCAACACAACCGATCAAATCTTCCAGGATATTCTCACCTTATTCAAAGATCAGCAACTGTCTGCCCTGATGACAACCAGAATCAAACTTGCATCTGATGAAATTAAAGAATGGGTTTACACTGCCCACAACCTTGACAACAATACCATAGTTGGTTCTATTGGTGGCACCCAGGTACCTCTGACCCCAACAGTATTGACAGAGGTTTTTGATTTAAGGAATGGTGAAGATTCTGCTGAACTCTCTGGAGATGAATTCTCAGATGTACTTGCCAGGATGGGTCATCCTGAGGGAAACCCTAGCAAGTTGTTTAAGAGGAACCTGTCAGTGGAATACAGGTTTCTGGCTGATGTAGTAGGCAAGGTTCTCTTGGCCAAGCATTCTGCTCATGACACAATCTCCAGATATCAGCTCTGCCTTATGGGAGCTCTGGTAGATAGAAAAAGCTTGAACTAGGGAGAAGTATTTTTTGATCTGTTGAAGAAAAAGATAAACAAGACTTTTGTGAATTATGGAAGAATACTGGGAGTCTTCCTTCAGGCCAAGTGCCCTTCCCTGCTAGTCTCCTCTGGAGTGCACATCAATGCCTCCAAGAGACTCACCTGTGCCCTTTTTGGGAAATGGGACAGGCAAATCTCCAAGCCCAGCAGGCCCTCTTCTTCTGCCCCTTCAGGCACCAGGACTCTAAGAGTCACTCCACCCCAGGCCTCTGCCCCTGCAGAGGACCTGCCTGCTGCTAGTGCTGCTGCTTCTCCTCCTCCAAGCTCAACCCTACCTCCAGCTCCATCCACCACTCCAGCAACCTCCACCATTACCATCTCCAGCCCCTCTCCAACTTCTATTCCCTCTCCAGCCACCATTTCCTCTCCTCCAGCAGACCACTTCCACCCCCTTTTCTCCTATCCCCCACCAGATGTCACCTCATCCCCATCCATACCATCCTTCACACTTCTGGATGAATCCTACATGGATGATTCCCCCTCTTCTCCTCCAGACTTCCCCTCCACCTCAACATCCTTCCAAGATCTCCTCCACCATATCCTTGACCAACCCACCTTCACTCCCTCCATATCCATCCCTCTATCCTCCATCTCTACCATCCCCTCTCCTGAACCATTCATTCCACCCTTCAGCCCTCCTCCTCCAGCATCCTCAGCCATCCCTCAACCCTCTACCTCTGCTCCTCTCATTGAGCATGTAGATCTCCCAGCCCTTGCTGATCAGTTGTATGAGCTCCTTGCACCTAGGCTCTCTCTTCTCATGGAGGCCTCTTTAGCTCCTCTACAACAATCAGTGGCAGCTCTCTCTGCCAGGCTTTCCTCTTTCCTTACTCCTCTAGCAGCACCCCCAGCAGTGTGCCTTGATGCACAGGTATCTGCATCCAGGCAGGGGGAGATGCCATATGAAGCTGTTGCTGCTGTTGCTGCCCCTGCTGTTGTTTCTGCTACTACTGCTGCTGTGTCTGTTTCTGCTGCTGCTGCTACACCAGTACTAGCAATAGACCTAAGGTCCTTGCTATCTACTTTTGATACTGCTTACTTCAGCTGCCTCCCAGAGCCATATGCTGTCCAGCCCCCAGAGGTTCTTGCTGCCCAGCCCTCAGAAGATCTGTCTAAGGCTCTAGTGCCCTTCTCTTGCTGTGACCCCAAAATCATTTCTGATTTTCTTCTGTCAGTGACTGCTGCTTCTGATGTTACTGCTGCTGCTGCTGCTGAAGACAATGCTGTGTCTACCTCTGAAGTTATATCTGCTGCTGAAGAAATTGTTTCTGATGAGCCCTTATCCCAGGATGTTTTGATGACAGAGGCTGTTGATTTTGAGCCTGCTGTAGAAGTTGTTGATTCTGAAGCTGCTGCTGCCAACATTCCTGCAATCATCACTGTTGTTTCTACTGCTGCTCCAGTATCTGCTGTTTCATCTGCTGCTTCTGTTGCTCCTCCTGCTTCTGTATCTTCTGCCCCATCAGCTGCTGTTAAACTGAAAGAAGATTTGATGAAGAAGATTGATGCCTTGTATGATGCACAAAGTTCTGAATCTGAGGATTATAACACTGCTTCTGATGACTCATCTGCCACAATTGCAAAGAAAAGAAAGGCAAGAAGTAAGGCCTTGAAGAGAGTTCCTCCTGCCAAAGTCAGAGATGACAATGATGTCCCCTTCTATATTCTGCACAATTGCCCAATCACTGAGCATTGGATGCAATTCTCTAAGAACCAGTTAAAAGCTATGACGAAGAAGAGGAAATATGAGAAAGATTCTTCTCAGTTCAAACACCCTCATCCTCCTCCACCACCTCCACCTGATGCAGGTGCAGGTGGCAGCTCTGCAAGATCAGGCCCTGCTAGAAGCCAGGCTCCCTACCAACCTCATGCAAGAACATATCAAAGGGAAAGCCAGTCTAGGGGGTCTTACTCTAGAAGGGGAGGATATAGGGGAAACCAAAGAGAAACTCAGGTTTACTCTAAAGGACACTCCAGGCAGCACCCTTACTCTAGGGGAGGACATGTTCCATCTGACACATCTTCTGGTCCTTTTCCCTACAAGCTCAAAGATACTGTGACTGCCAGGACTCCTCAAGATACTTCTTCCAACAGGTATGAGCCACCTGTTCCATTTGAGGACCCTGAGAAAAATCCTATGGCTTGGACTGCAAGAATGAAAGAGCTGGCTGCTTTAGATCAGATAAAGAAAGCAAAAGAACAAGGGCTAGACACTTCCAATATCTCTACCATGTCAGAGCAAAGGCAAAAAGAGTTAGAAAGATATGCCTCCAGTAAGTTCTTTGATGCAGACAAATACATGGAGTTGCATCCAGCTGCAGTGGTTCCCAGGGCTTCAAAGCAAATTTATTTGGGTGCAGCTGATGATACCAGATCCAAACAACAAGCTTTAGATCCCAACAGAGAAATCAAGATGGTAAAAGGCAAAGAAAAGGAATGACTCTGTAAGGTGATAACTCTTGGTTTTTCTGACTGCCTTCTGGATAACATACATATATATATCTCTGTGATGGTTCTGCTCTGTGTCTTGTTATTGTTGTTTTTATGTTTTTCTGACTGTATGATGTTGTTTGTTTTTCAAAGTCTGTAAATAGTTTTACTAACCCAAATAGGGGGAGATTGTTGGAACACCCTATTACTAATTTGGGTCAGGATCACTATGTCTCTAGGAATTTATGCTTTGACCTTCTGTATAGATAATAGGTCAATTAGAATTGAGTCTAAGGGATCAGGAGTCTAGGTTTGGAAGCTGCCCTGAAGACCCAAGTTTTTCTGGAAACCAAGTCCAAATCGTCGAGCTCAGCACGACGTTTCGTCGAACTCCGGTCGACGATCGTCTAGCTCAACTATTGACAGATCGTCGAGCTCCATTCGACGATCGCTGAGCTCAACCCTCATAATATCGTCGAGCTCCATTCGACGATCGCTGAGCTCAGGTCGATGATTTTGACTCTGCACTGGATCCTTATCTCTGAGCTCAGTTCGACGATCTTTGAGCTCAGATCGACGATTTCTTTGCTGCTTGCATTTTCCAGTTCGCTGAGCTCAGCTCGACGATAGCAGAGCTCAGTTCGACGAATCCAGTTATCTTTCAGATTCAAATTCAAATCAGATAGAAGTTATTCTGCATTTAATTCAGAAGATCTGCCAGCCATTTTCATTTACTTCTGGAGCAAGTTTCAAGGGATTTTTCAAGGAATAATTCAGTGGACTTTCCTTCAGAACATTTTATGCAATTAAGGCTGTAATTAATTCAGACCGACGGCTATCTTTGACAGAGCAATTTTCTATTCAGACTCAGAGAATAAAAGATAGAATGTTTTTGAATCAGACAAGAAGAGAGACAAGAACAAGAGAATAGAGAATAGACAAGAACAGGACACAACTCAATACACAGAGACTCTCTCAATCTTCTGTCAACAAGAATTCAGAAGAACACTCATCAAAAAGAGATCAAGCTTTCAAACATTTTTCAGATCTCTTCAGCTCTCAAGTGTTCAAGGCCAACATCATCTCAAGACTCCAGACACTCAACATTTCAGCTTGCTGAAATCATCTTTTGCTGGAGATCTATCTTTGAAGGCCTATCACCCTCAGCAAAGCTCATCTTCCTGAAGATTTTAAGGACTCAGGGGGAGCTTTGACAACATCACTGAATCCACATAGTCTTCTCAGTTGCTTGAGAAAGAGAAGACTGTCATCACTCTCTCACCCCCATTCTGTAAAGGGTTTTTCAAACTCCCTTCAAAAGTTTGAATCTGGTTTTTGAGCACCTTGTCAAAAGCTCATTGGTGGCAAGACACCTGATCAAAAAATCTGATTTGGTTTTTGAGCACCTTATCAAAAGCTCATTGGTGCCCAGGACACCTGATCAACTCATCCTGCAGTGGATTCCTACCTAGGGTGGTAGAAGAGTGGATGTACCCAAGTTGGGGAACCACTATATTTCCTTGTGTCATCTGGTTTTGCATGTTTTCTTTTTGTTTCTGGCCTAGATTTTCTTGTGCTTAGTTTCTGCATAGCTTAGTTTTATTTATGCTTCCCTGCTTACACTCATTACAACAATTTTTGTAAAGCTTTGCAAAAGTTTTTCTTTGTATTTTAAAAAGCACCATATACTCTATTCACCCCCCCTTTAGAGTATATCAGATCTAGTTTCCCCTTTCATAGTGTCTCCACCATCTCCACCCTCTCCTCCCTCGATTTCTCCCTCCTCTCCACAGCCGTATCTTTCTACTCCGAGCCAGCTCTCTCCACCACGGAAGCTCCGGATACTGCGGAACCAGCTGCCCTGGATCTCCCCATTACCCTTCGCAAAGGGGTTCGGGCATGTACCCAACACCCGCTTTCTGTAGTTGTTTCCTATGATCGTCTTACCCCTTATCGCGGAGCTTTTGCACTGGTTATCTCGGCCACTGCCACCCCCCCCCCCCCGTTCCTACCAGGAGGCCCTTACTATTCCTCATTGGAAAGCTGCCATGGATGAGGAGATTGCTACTCTCACTAAATGGGGTACATGGACCCTGGTTCCTCCTCCTTTTGGCACAGATGTTGTTGGCTGCCGCTGGGTCTTTGTGGTGAAGTTCCTTCCCGATGGCAGTATGGATCGTTCAAGGCTCGGCTTGTTGCCAAGTGTTTTACCCAAACTTATGGGGTTGATTACTTTGACACTTTCTCTCCAGTTGCTCGTCTCAGTACTATTAGTGTCCTTCTCTCTATGGCTGTCAACAGGGATTGGCCCATTTCACAGCTGGATGTCAAGAATGTTTTTTTATGGGGATCTTCAGGAAGATAATTACATGGAGCAACCTCCTAAGTATGTTGCTCAGGGGGAGACACGAGTATGTCGGCTAAAGAAGGCTATCTATGGCCTCAAGCAAATTCCTCGTGCCTGGTTTGACAAGTTTAGCGGCATTGTTGCGGCCATTAGTTTTACAAGAAGCTCAGCCGATCACTCCTTGTTCGTTCGAAAAACTGCCTCTGTTCTAGTAGTTCTTGCGGTTTATGTTGATGACATTCTTCTTACTAGCGATGACCGGGATGGGGTAACGTTGACAAAGAAACACCTCCGTCAGTACCTGGTCACAAAGGATATGGGCTCACCGAAATACTTTCTGGGAATTTAAATCTCTAGGAAGCCTGACTCCATGGTCCTTTCCCAACGAAAGTATGTTCTTGATCTTCTAAAGGAGGCAGGATTGACTGGTGCTAAACTTGCCCGTTCTCCCATGGCTATTGGGAAAGACAAAACTTGGGCAGATGACTCGCATCTTCTATCCGATCTTACGAGGCACCGGCATCTGGTGGGCAAACCCATTTATCTCACGGTAACCAGACCCGACATCTCTTATGCTGTTGGAAAGGTGAGCCAGTTCATGCAAGCTCCTAGAGAGTGTCATCTACAATCTGCCTTGAGGATATTGGAGTATATTAAAGCAGCACCATGGAAAGGACTCCTTTTTCAGAAGAATGGTCATCTAAGGATTGAAGCGTACTCTGATTCGAGCTATGCTAATGACAAAGGGGACTGCAAGTCGACATCAGGTTTCTGCACATTTGTTGGAGGCAATCTTGTGAGTTGGAAGAGCAAGAAACAGTCTATGGTCTCCAGGTCCAGTGCAGAGGTAGAATATCGCAGTATGACATCGACCTCATGTGAGTTGAAATGGTTACGGGCTCTCATGCTTGATTTAGGAGAGGTGTACAACTATCCTCTTCCTATGTTCTGTGACAATAAGGTCGTGATATACATCTCCAAAAATCTGGTCTTTCATGAGAGAACGAAGCACATAGAAGTCGACTGTCATTTCATTCGGGAGGAGATCTTGAAGAAACAGATTTGTACTCTGTTCGTCACTTCAGACAACGAGTTGGCAGACATCTTCACCAAGCCGGTGTCCGCTTCCTTTCTCCACATTTACGACAAGCTGGGCATGATTGATATCTATGCTCCAGCATGAGGGGGAGTGTTGCAATATGGAGGTCGGGCGGTCTGTTGCTGTTTGGAGACCGGGCGGTCTGCCGGTTTATTCTGGCTGGTCTGTCTGCCGAGCTGTTGCTGTTTGGCATCCCAGCGGTCTGGCGGTTTGTCTCAGATGACTTGGAGACCGGGTAGTCTAGCGGTCTCCTGTGGCGGCTTGATCTTTGTGGCGCTTGTTCTCTCCTCTTGTTGGTTGTCGGGCGGTTAGCCGGCTTGTCTAACTGCCTGGCCTGTCCGGTTTGCCTTTTGTAAAGCCGCATATACTTGTAAATTTTTAGTCTCACATTGCTTAATTGTAATCTCTTTCATCTCCTCCATTCTATAAAAGGGAGGCTATACCATTATAATTGATACCTTTTTTGGATAATAAAGTTTACATTACTCTAATTTTTCGATCTGCTCTTTTCTGTTCGCACACGCCCAGGGAAGCGGAATGGTTATTGGGTTGGGCGGAAAGCCTCCCGCCAAATCAAACGGATGGCATGAGGACCGCGCACTCGCCCTTTGAGGAGTTGTGGGAGGGGATGCCCGACACACCCCGACACTCGATTCTTCAGGAGAGAGGTCCCTTCATCGGTCACTCGCCTAGTTGGGTCCATGGGTGAAATTACATGGATGACCTTGAAGGCCTGCAAATAGTTATTCAGAACAGCGAAGTTACGCTGTTGGTAGACCCAATTGGGCTGCATATAGCAGAATGAAATAGCGGAATTACGTTGTTGGCAGACCAAGTACTGGAATTCTATAAATAGACTCTGTGGGCACCTTAGGCGGGCAGACAATTCATTTCTTGGATTTTTCCTCCTTGGGTTATTTTGGTTCGGCTGCATAAGCCCTTCAAGGTGCCCAGCTCAGCTTTTGGCTAGGGCGGGGAAGCTCTCTAGAGATCTTCCGGGTCTGTGGTGGGCCCTCCACGTTGCAGTCAAGGGTCATTTTTTTGGTTCCTAGCGACTAGTCCGGATCTCAAGTTTGGGAGAAGTGCAAGATACCCCATTAGGTGTAACACCCCCTATCCGTCGCATAGCATATAGCAGTAGGTCCGGCCGGGGTCCGACGTCGTATGCCATAGACAGACCGAGTGGTTACTCATGGAAACCATCCAACCAATCATAACGTCCTACACAGAGCATTCTAGCGGAAGCAGTTTATAAAAGTTACAACAAAGAACCCAGCACTAAAGCATGAATGTCCACTAAAACCAAATAGGAGTGTTGTACATACACAAGTACAGGCCTTAAGGCCTTACAAAATTGTTCATTTCATATTACATGATTTTCAAACCACGGCATGCAGGCCGGTCATACATGAATAAAAACAGTAAACACTCCAATTGGGCCTTCGAGGGCCGGCTTCGCAAATTGGGCTTTAGCCCGCTATTGACTGCTTGGTCCAGCAGCACCTGCAAGCAACAAAACCACCGCACGGTGGCAAACAAGGCAACGGTCAGCAATGCTGACCAAATTATAACGATCCCGCCCCCAACTCGGGGCGGCGATGCTCCTTCCCTGTATTTCATTAGCATAAGCGAGCAATAAAACAATATTCATTTCATCACAGACGTTGGCTCGCACGGCCACACGCCCCGTGCTCTCAGGGCACATTCTCGGTGAACCGGTCGATGTCACGTCAATTAAAGCCATAGACATTCCGGACTCACCACCGCCACTTTGACGGCCAAACCTATGAGTAATTTGTCTTCTTGGCCTGGGTCACGACAATTTAAGGCATAGACTGCCGAAGACCCTAATCTATGCCAACAGCAAGTGTCACGTACCCTTAGGTCTCTTTAACCGAATGACATAGAACGGGTACGGTTCCATCTAACCCGTGCTCACATCGCAACGACAATTTAAGCCATTTGCGCGGGTCAAACTTCTCCCGAGTCACGTTTCCATCACATTTCACATAACCCGGTTATTGGGTACATTGGAAAATGTGTACCAGATTTGAAGAAGCCTCACCCTACTCAATGATATATTTCAAGGTGTATTTGATGTGTTTTGAGTTTATTTGTGCAGGTTAAGTAACTGCAGGATTGCAGGAAAAATTCTAAGTCCATGTGTCGACACCTAGAGATGCAGTGTCGACACTTATGAAGACTTGTGTCGACACCTAGAGAAGCTGTGTCAACACTTGGAGTAATTGTGTCGACACCAGGAAAGTCAGAGTCGACACCAGAAGAAAAGTGTCGACACATACAGGCAGTGTCGACACACTGTGAAGAATTGTCAACATAATCTGTGTCGACACTTAGAGGCAGTGTCGACACTCAGAGAAGCTTTGTCGACATCAAATGTGTCGACACCAGGAGGCTGTGTCGACACTCAGCAAGCTTCAACAAAGTTAAAGTACTTGTGTCGACACAAAGGAGATGTGTCGACACTCAGCAATTTTCAACACATGAAGAACCAGTGTCGACACAAAGGAGATGTGTCGACACTCAGCAAGTATCAACAATAAAAGAAGATGTGTCGACACAAAGGAGATGTGTCGACACACAGCAGAATTCAACTAAGTTTCAAAGGAGAAGTACTTGTGTCGACACACAGAATCAGTGTCGACACATTCAACAGAAGGCTTGTGTCGACACACAGAATCTGTGTCGACACATTCTGAAGAAGCAGTGTTGAGAAGCTGTTACAACAACACAAGGAGTTGTGTCGACACCATCAAGGCTAGTGTCGACACTTAGTTCACTTGTGTCGACACTTAGTCTATTCGTGTCGACACATAATGACAATCTATCTCGACACTTTCAGACAGTGACAGTGATTTTAAGAAGTGACTGAATGACTTGACAGCTACCATTTCAACCGGTCAACTGCAACTGTCAGAGCTGTCAGAAGTTCGTTAGAAACCGGATCAGCCGGTTACCTTGGAGGAAGACTATATAAAGGCCTTTCTCCTTCAACAGAAAACAATCAATGAAGTGACAATCAATCAACAGATTATTCATTGAAGATCAATAACGGATTGAAGATCTACACAGAGATCTAACAACACAAAAGAAGAAGACCTTCGACAGAAGATCTAAGAAGTTGGAGAGAGAGAGCTCCTTCTAAGAAGAGCAGCTGCTGAACCAGGCTGCTAAGATTCAGATTGAGATCTGAATTTCAAGACAGAAGTTGATTGAAGATCATCTTCACAGGAGATTCAACCCTACTGAGTTCTAATTCAAGAAGCTTTGAAGAAAGCTAAGGGAGGTTGATCTCTGACAAGTTCTTCCGAGAACTCATCAAGAAGCCAGTCAACTCATCTCTCTCTGTTAGAGTTGTGGTTAATTATTTTGTATTATCAAATTCCTGTAAGATCTTGTATAGATCTGAGCTGTAAGCCTATTTTATAAAGGCTGAATGTAGGAGTCTGTGTTCTCTGAGTGTAGGTCTTGTTGAAGACTGAGGTAGGGCTTTGTGCCTGAGTTGTAGGAGACTTTGTTCTCTGAGTGTAGGTCTTGTTGAAGATTGAGTGGTAGGGCTTTGTGCCTGAGTTGTAGGAGTGGGGACACTCTGAGTTGTAGGAACCTGTTTGGGGTTCTGAGCTGTAGGATCTAAGGATCTGAGGAGTAGTGCAGAAGTTAGGCCGAATCTAGTACACTACTAGATAGGCGAAAGAGGAAAGTGGATGTACCCAGACCTTGGGGAACCACTATAAAAATCTGTGTGCACTCTGTCTTTGTTTATTTCTGTGATTGTTGTGCTAGCTGTGCTGAATTGCTATAGAAAATTGCCAATACATGTTTAATTGTTCAGTGTTTCTGCCTTAAAGTTAAAAAAGATAAAGTTCACCTATTCACCCCCCCCCCCTCTAGGTGGTTAGGCACTATTTCTTTCACCGGTTATGTTCAAGTTGGCTCTCAGGCCACCAAGTTGGCAAGATCACGCATCCGCCCAATTTTCCGGGTGCACCTTTGGGTTAATCCCCAAGGCTCCCTGTTGCAATCTACCATGTAGAAAACCCGAAAAACAACCAATATCACGGAGTCTTCTCCGACATTATGCAATGAAACATCACCGATCCAGACCAACATGTCCGGGTAGGCTTCACACATCATGTCTATGTCCGTTCTCGCTTACGGACTCTAAATAACGAGGACTTTGCATATCTACCCGAAGGAACGCCTCCAACACACCGCAAACTCGCAAGAACGGGCTTCCTATGCAAAGAAGGAGAGCTACACATGCCCAAGAAGCGAATCGTTACCCTTGAGTTCTTCTTTGGCGCCATGGAAAAGTAAGCTGGTGAAAAGTACCGCACTCTCTTCGCCTCCGTGGATCTGGAGTCGGCTCGCGATTTGGAGCTTCGAAGCTCCTCCAATGGCCGGATCTAGCTCCTTCTTCCTTCATTGGCTCTCCTCTCTCTCTAAGCTTTATAAAGATAACCACTCAAGTAAAAGTGAGGGTTTATAAGGCCCAATCCCGGGTATATCCCATCAGGAACAACCCCCAGCTGTTGGATCACCAATTAAAGAAACGAACGGCTTTGATTCGGGACTGAAATGTCCAATCTGGACCGAACACGGCCTGGCACACGCCCGTATCTAGGGCCTTATGCCTCATTCGCCGTCAAAATCGACACACCTGGAACAACACACGGGCATCGAACATGCCCGTGTTCGAGCCAACACGCCCGTGTTCCAACTGATACGGCCGTGTGGTCGGCCGTGTACCCCCATCGATTTACCCCGGAAACAACCCGAGAACTACACGGGTTCTAGGACATGCCCGTGTCCTTGCCCGTGTCTACCTCAACACGCCTGGGCTCCAGGCCGTGTACACGGTCTCGACACTCGACACTTCATCGAGCGAAGTTCGTCGACCTCACGACACGGCCTTGGACACGCCCGTGTCCTAGGCCGTATGCCTTGTCTCGGCACATCGTCGAGCAAAATTCATCGACTCCCCGGGATGAGTGTCGACACGGGTCGACACGCCCGTGTCTCAGGCCGTGTGCCATGTCTCGACACTTCGTCGAGCGCAAAATGTCGACTTCACGGGCTGAGTGTCGATACGGGTCGACACGCCCGTGTCGCAGGCCGTGTGCCCTGTCTCGACACAACGTCGAGTGAAATTCGTCGACCTCTCGACCAACTCGATGACACAAGCCTGACACGCCCTGGGACACGCCCGTGTCCCAGGCCGTGTACCTCCTGCCAGAACCCAAAATTGGCTCAAAACGTCACCCGTCGCTCTTTTGAGTTTCGGGGCGTTACAACTCTCCCCCTCTTAAAATAATTTCGTCCACAAAATTATATAAAGGAAAGACATGTACAAAACCAAAATTTGTACCTGAGCGGAACAACTCCAGATACTCGTCAAGCATAGTCTGCTCTCGCTCCTAAGAGAGCTCCTCACGACCGCAATTGTCCCACCAGACCTTGACCATCCTGATCTCTTTATTGCGTAGCCGCTTGACCTCCGAGTCCTCAATCCGTACGGGTTTGACTTTTGTCGTCAGCCCACTATCCACCGGCACTTGATCGACCGCGATCACCTGCGTAGGCTCTTGCACCGCCTTCCGAAGCACCGAAATATGGAATACATCATGTAATCCACCAAGCTCAACTGAAAGCTTCAACTGATAGGCCGCTTCACCAACTCGCTCCAGAAACTCAAACAGCCCAAGGTACCTGGGGCTTAGCTTTTTCAATCGCCGCACCCGCGAGACACACTTGAACGACTTGATCTTTAAGTACACATAGTCGCCCACAGCGAACTCCACGTTCCTGTGCTTGGCATTATAGTACTTTACTTGCCGGTCCTGAGCGATAAGCAACCTCTCCCGAATGGTTCTCACCAAAGAAGTAGCATCCTCCACTTCTAAACGCTATACAACTTCGACTCACCCGTTTCTAGCCAAGACAACAGCGTGCGACATTTTCTACCATATATGGCCTCGAAGGGCGCCATTTGAATACTCGCTTGGTAGCTGTTGTTGTATGCAAACTCCACCAAATAAAGGTGGTCTTCCCATTGCTTCCCAAAATCCAAGACACACATGCGGAGCATGTCTTCCATGGTTCTATTGACCCTCTCGGTCTGCCCATCCGTTTGCGGATGAAAGGCTGTGCTGAATTTTAGCTTTGTTCCCAACATTTGCTGCACAAGCCTCCAATCATTGGACGTGAACCGCCCATCTCGGTCACTCACGATGCTGCGGGGCACACCATGAAGTCGTACAATGTTATCCACATACAGTTTTGCCAACTTCTCCACTGGATCATCCTTCCTATGCGGAATGAAATGCGACACCTTCGTTAGCCGATCCACGACCACCCAAATGGCGTCGTTCCCCTTTTGCGACCTTGGCAAACCATGCACAAAGTCCATAGAGATGTCGTCGAATTTCCACTCCGGAATAGGCAAGGACTTAAGAAATCCTCCCGGCTTTTGGCACTCCGCCTTCACCAAGGCGCAAGTTTGGCACTTCGCTACGTAGAGCGCCACATCTTTCTTCAAACCCGGCCACCAAAACAGTTTCTTGATATCACGGTACATCTTCGTTCTCCCCGGGTGAATTGAGTACTTAGTATGGTGTGCCTCGTACAACAATTCCACCCGCAAATCGCCCACACTTGGGACGCACAGACGACCGTCTTTCCAAAGCAATCCGTCCTCCACAACAAATTGGGAATTTGACCCATCCAGAGGCTCTACCATGAATTGCTTCATATGAACATCCATATCCAAAGTCTGCCGAATCCGATCAGCCAGGTCATATTGGACTTCAGTCCAATTCAGTACTGCTTCAGCACTTGATTGCCTATCCACACAAACAATATCCAACGCCTCCAACTCCCGCACCAACCGCTCATCATGCACTGATAGCCAATTAGCTTGAGCTGGGGCTCGGCGACTCAACGCGTCCGCAACCGCATTCCCTTTACCAGGCATGTGGTGGATCTTGAATGTATAGTCTCCCAGGAACTCCATCCATCTACGCTGCCGCATATTCAGATCCTTCTGATCAATCAGATACTTCAGGCTCTTATGATCGGTGTAGATATCAATCTTCACACCGTACAAATAGTGTCTCCACAGCTTCAAGGCAAAAATCACGGCCGCTAACTCCAAGTCATGGACCGGATAGTTTCTTTCATGCACTTTTAGCTGTCTCGAGCCATAATTTATTACACTTCCATGTTGCAGTAGCACGCAACCCAAACCGTTGCCCGAAGCATCACTGTAAATCTCATAGCCTTCGGTCCCACATGGCGAACTCAGCACAGGCGCCGTGGTCAACCGACACTTCAACTCCTCAAAAGCTCGCGCGCACTCCGGCGTCCAAACGAACTTATGCTCCTTCCTTGTCAAAGTAGTGAGAGGTAACGCTATCCGCGAGAACATCTCTATGAAGCGCCTATAATAGCTGGCAAGCCCTAAAAAGCTCCGAACTTCCGCTACCGTAGCAAGCTCAGGTCACTCCCGTATCGCAACAATCTTCGCCGGATCCACAGCAATGCCCTCTCCACTCACTATATGATAGAGGAACGCCACTGAGGATAACCAAAACTCGCACTTCGAGAACTATGCATACAACTGATTCCTCCTTAGCATCTCCAAAACCAAATGAAGATGCTTGAAGTGATCTTCCTCACTTTGCGAGTACACCAAAATATCGTCGATGAAGACGATCACAAAATGGTCCAAGTACTCCCTGAAAGTCTTGTTCATCAAATCCATGAACACTGACGGCGCATTGGTCAGCCCAAACGGCATGACCATAAACTCATAATGCCCGTATATCGTACTAAACGCTGTCTTCGGGATATCACTCTCCTATATTTGCAGCTGATAGTACCCAGCCTTGAGATCCAACTTCGAGTACACCGTCGACCCGACTAACTGATCAAAAAGATCATCAATCCGGGGGATCGGGTACTTGTTCTTCTCAGTCAACTTGTTGAGCTCCCGATAATCAATACGTAGCCTCAAGCTTCCATCCTTCTTCTTAACAAAGAGGATCAGCACACTCCAAGGCGAAGAGCTCGGGCGTACATACCCTTGCTCCAACAACTCTTGCAGTTGAACTTTCAGCTCCGCCATTTCCTTAGGCGCTAGCCGATATGGAGATCGTGACACAGGCTTTGCACCTGGCACTAGCTCAATCGTGAAGTCTATCACCCGCTGAGGCGGGGCTCCAGGAAGATCTCTAGGGAACACATCAGGATGCTCCGATACCACTGAAATATTATCCAACGCGGGCTTCGGCTTTGCAACCTCCACTAGTGTAAAGAACAGTTCTGTACCGGCACGAACCGCCTTCACCACCTAAAGAGTAGACATCAACGTCCTGCTCGACCCATTTAAGCCCGTAAAAGTCGTCTCACGACTTGCTCCCAGCTTGACTTCCTTGCGACCGTAATCGATATAGGCTTGCTGCTCCGAGAGCCAGTCCATGCCAAATATAACATCGAACTCCACCAACGGAAGTAACGACGCTTGCAGCTCGAACTCCTGATTCCCAATACGAATCTTAACATCGCAGATCCTATCCGCGCGCATCGAATACCCATTGGGCAACAACACATCCAACTTATCCTTCGTCATCGAAGAAGGGACTCTGATGCGTGATATAAATCCTTCGGACAAGAAGGAGAGTGAAGCTCCCGTATCGAAGAGTGCTCTTGCCGGATTTTCACAAATCAAAACAAATCCTAAACAAGCAGTGGTCAGGTAACATGTGCATAACAAGTATTTAAAGAAATTGACTTGCTATAAATTAAACCGTACCTGTCACCACATCAGCCTGTTTGATGGCCTCCTGTTGGCCAAGATTGTACACCCTTGGTTGGGCTGGAGCATAGTGGGACGCGGTTGACTCCACCGCCTTGCCCTTCTCTTCATAGGTTGCTCCCGGCCTTCTCTCGGACTTGGGATGTCCGCTCCAACAATCGCGGGCAAAGTGCCTCGTATTTCCACAAGTAAAACATGTGCCCGGGGTCCAACCCGTAGTCGCCCCAGAAGCACCAGAAGGAGCTGGACCCGAAGTCTTATGCCTCTTGAAGGACCTCCGATAGCCGGACTTTGAAGTAGTCGGTGCCTTGAATTCAGATTTCTTGTCACACAAGCTTTTCTTTGCTTGTACATTCTTCATGTCCTTCTCCAAGGACCGGGCCGTGTTGACCAAGGTCAAGAAACCCTGCATCATCGGCCCCGAGAGTAGTAACCTCAACTCATCTCTCAACCCTTCGTAGAAGCGATTAGTCTTGTGCTCCTCATCCACAATAGTGGAGCTAGCATAACGACTCATATGAGTAAACTCGTGGAGATATTCATCCACGGTACTGTCTCCTTGAACCAATTTCAGGAACTCGTTCTCCAACGCTATCCTCTGTGCCGAAGGGAGGTATCTAGCCAAGAACAATCTCGAGAACTCCTCCATCGAGACATCAATAAGTTGTCTACCTCTTAATAGATGCAGCTCCAATCCTTCCCACCACATTCTAGCTTCACCGTCCAAAAGGAACGTAGCGATGGTGGTCATTTGCCACTCCTCCGTCTCCGTTGCTGTCATGACTCTCTTCACCCTGGAGAGCCAGTCTTCAGCTTGAGATGGGGTTCCCAACCCCGAGAATACCGGAGGGTTAAAGATCATTACATGCTTAAGCTGCCTCTCGGTTGCCTTCCTTGGCACCAACGGTTCCACTACCACTTGTTCAACTCTCCTCGGCTCAGCCTCTTGCAGCGGTACCTGCTCCATCGCAGGAGCGGGCTGCTGCGTTTGCCTTGTAGGCTGCGCATTAATCATAGACAACACTACTTCGGCCACCAATCGTATGGTCTCAGCCAATAGAGGTGTTGCAGGAGCTTCATTAGGTGCACTGCTAGCCTCAGAAACTCGACGTTCCGACGGCCCAGCACCACTTCTGGTCACCTATAGTGGTACAAAACACCGTTAAACGACCAAACAAAATTGCAAACATCAATTATAGGAACACGCAGGTTCCTCAAATATGTGCATTTCATTCCTAAGTGGACATTCATGGGTTCTTTTACTGTTATAATGATGACGCACACACATGTGCTCACCACCCCTTAAAAAGAATTCGTCCACGAATTCATGTTTAAGCCCGACCAAAACCAGTAGTCTGATACCAAATTGTAACACCCCCTATTCGTCGCATAGCATATAGCAGTAGGTCCGGCCGGGGCCCGACGCCGTATGCCACAGACAGACCGGGTGATTACTCATGGAAACCATCCAGCCAATCATAACGTCCTACACAGAGCATTCTAGCGGAAGCAGTTTATAAAAGTTGCAACAAAGAACCCAGCACTAAAGCATGAATGTCCACTAATACCAAATAGGAATGTTGTACATACACAAGTACAAGCCTTAAGGCCTTACAAAATTGTTCACTTCATATTACATGATTTACAAACCACGGCACGCAGGCCGGTCATACATGAATAAAAACAGTAAACACTCCAATTAGGCCTTCGAGGACCGGCTTCGCAAATTGGGCTTTAGCCCGCTATTGACCGCTTGGTCCAAAAGCACCTGCAAGCAACAAAACCACCGTACGGTGGCAAACAAGGCAACGGTCAGCAATGCTGACCAAATTATAACGATCCCGCCCCCAACTCGGGGCGGCGATGCTCCTTCCCTGCATTTCATTAGCATAAGCGAGCAATAAAACAATATTCATTTCATCACAGACGTTGGCTCGCACGGCCACACGCCCCATGCTCTCAGGGCACATTCTCGGTGAACCGGTCGATGTCACGTCAATTAAAGCCATAGACATTCCGGACTCACCACCGCCACTTTGACGGACAAACCTATGAGCAATTTGTCTTCTTGGCCTGGGTCACGACAATTTAAGCCATAGACCGCCGAAGACCCTAATCTATGCCAACGGCAAGTGCCACGTACCCTTAGGTATCTTTAACCGAACGATATAGAACGGGTACGGTTCCATCTAACCCGTGCTCACATCGCAACGACAATTTAAGCCATTTGCACGGGTCAAACTTCTCCCGAGTCCCGTTTCCATCACATTTCACATAACCCGGTTATGTTCAAGTTGGCTCTCAGGCCACTAAGTTGGCAAGATCACGCATCCGCCCAATTTTCTGGGTGCACCTTTGGGTTAATCCCCAAGGCTCCCTGTTGCAATCTACCGTGTAGAAAACCCGAAAAATAACCAATAGCACGGAGTCTTCTCCGGCATTATGCAATACAACATCACCGATCCAGACCAACATGTCCGGGTAGGCTTCACACATCATGCCTATGTCTGTTCTCGCTTACGGACTCTAAACAATGGGGACTTTACATATCTACCCGAAGGAACGCCTCCAACTCACCGCAAACTCGCGAGAGCGGGCTTCCTGTGCAAAAAAGGAGAGATACACATGCTCAAGAAGAGAATCGTTACCCTTGCGTTCTTCTTTGGCGCCATGGAAAAGTAAGCGGATGAAAAGCACCGCACTCTCTTCGCCTCTGTGGATCCGGAGTCGGCTCGCGATTTGGAGCTTCAAAGCTCCTCCAATGGCCGGATCTAGCTCCTTTTTCCTTCCTTGGCTCTCCTCTCTCTCTAAGCTTTAGAAAGATAACCACTCAAGTAAAAGTGAGGGTTTCTAAGGCCCAATCCCGGGTATATCCCATCAGGAACAACCCCCAGCCGTTGGATCACCAATTAAAGAAACGAACGGCTTTGATTTGGGACTGAAATGTCCAATCTGGACCGAACACGGCCTTGCACACGCCCGTGTCCAGGGCCATGTGCCTCATTCGCCATCAAAATCGACGCGCCTGGAACAACACACGGGCATCGAACATGCCCGTGTTCGAGCCGACACGCCCGTGTTCCAACTAACACGGCCGTGTGGCCGGCCGTGTACCCCCATCGATTTACCCCGGAAACAACCCGAGAACTACACGGGTTCTAGGACACGCCCGTGTCCTTGCCCGTGTCTACCTCAACACGCCTGGGCTCCAGGCCGTATACACGGTCTCGACACTCGACACTTCGTCGAGCGAAGTTCGTCGACCTCACGACACGGCCTTGGGCACGCCCGTGTCCTAGGCCGTGTGCCTTGTCTCGGCACATCGTCAAGCAAAATTCGTCGACTCCCCGGGACGAGTGTCAACACGGGTCGACACACCCTGTGATACGCCCGTGTATCAGGCCGTGTGCCATGTCTCGACACTCCGTCGAACGTAAAATGTCGACTTCGCGGGCTGAGTGTCGACACGGGTCGACACGCCCGTGTCGCAGGTCGTGTGCCCTCTCTCGACACAACGTCGAGCGAAATTCGTCGATCTCTCGACCAACTCGACGACTAAAGCCTGACACGCCCTGGGACACGCCCGTGTCCCAGGCCGTGTGCCTCCTACCAGAACCCAAAACTGGCTCAAAATGTCACCCGTCGCTCTTTTGAGTTTCGGTGCGTTACATTAGGTCTGAACTCTCGTTGATGCTAAGTTTTGGCTCCAACACCGGACGTCGTCGGTCACATTGGTATTCTGAAATTACCCCTACCCCATGTTCGCCAGCTGCTCTTTCTAAAAAAAATTTAAAAACCGGCCAATGCCGGTGGTGACGGCCTGACCGGACCACACCGACTGGGTCGTCGGACGACAGTTATTGAAAATGGTCAAGTGAAAGTGCGTGATTGGGCGACCTGTCTGTGCGCTCTATATGGACAGGACTGGAGGTTAGCCAGGTTGGCAGAGTTGATGCAGTCGGCTTGTTCCCTGGCGGCCTGGGCGGTCTGTTCGCAAGGTCTGTGCGGACAGAGGTGGCGGCAAACCATGCTGGCATATGCTCGGCTGACAGTTTGTTCCCAGAAGGTAACCGGGCGGATAGCTTCTGTATCCGTGGAGTCCGGCAAGATGCGTACTGGACTGGTGCTCGCCAGACCGGCATGGCAGATAGCTTAGTCTTGCTCTGGTGGCACGGTAGGTGGTAGCCGCGGAGTTCGCCGGTTAGAGCCGACAGGGCTGGAGCTCGGCAGACCGGCATGGCAGATGCCTTGGTCTAGCTCTGGTGGTGCAGCAGATGGTAGCCGCGGAGTTCGCTGGTTAGAGCGGACAGGTGATGGAGTTCGCCGAGGCAGGTGGACTTGTACTTGTGTCCGCCAGTAAGTGCGGACTGGCCCTTGTGGCAGGTGGTGGGGACTTGGTTGGTTCTGAACCAAGTCCATGTTGGCTCAGTCCGGGGAGATCACGCAATTAACATGGGCTGCTTCCCCGTCTGCCAAGCTCGGCAGCAGTTGCCTTGTGGTTTGATTTGAGCTTGGTGAGTGCGGACTGGAGCAGTGTCTGCCTGGGCGTGCAGACTATATTCCTTGTACGCCGAGTCTGGCAGTTGTCAGCTTGTGCCTTGGCTGCGGGCTCGGAGTGCGTGGACTGGAGATGTGTCCATAGGCCGTGCGGACTAGAGCGGTGTCCGCTGGCATACAGACAGGTGCTGATGCCGTAGGGTCTGCTAGAGGCGGCTTGCCCTGGCTTGTCCTTTGATGATAAGGCGGATAGGGTTGTTATCATGCCTTGGTGATGCTGTTGGCGGTTTGGCTATCGTACACAAGATGCGGCGGACTGGATGTGTATCCACAGCTTGCGGATACACTTGGTGCTTGTCGTAAGATGGGGCGGTTATCTTATTGGGTAGGGCGGTGACCACACTCCCCGTCGTGCTTATAAAAGGACCCCCTGTCACATCAATAGAAAGGACGAATGAACAGTAAGTGAAGTCGCAGATAGTTGTTGTGGACTGGATTTTGTATTTGCGTGGTTTGAAGGAGGTTGAATGATTTGTGTTGTGCAGGTTATGAGGATAGTGCTGGAAAGCCATGGACTTAGTTCTAATTTCGGTTAGGGACAGTGCGCACTCTGCGGATAGCAACCAGCAGTTAACAGCAGGTCGCAGGTTGTGGCTAGGCGGTCTCTCTTCTGCAACTAGTTTCCTGGTTCAATAAGTTGTCCGCTTTTGGAGGCCTGTTCAGTTCGGCAGCAGATCGTGCGGTCAGGCGGCTAGGAGACCTCGCGGTTAGGCGGTCTGTAAATGAGCGAGTAGAGCTAGCATTGGAATAATGGGCAGTCCACGCAGCTTGTTGCGGTCTGGCGACTAAGCGGGTTGAGCGGACTCGAGAGTGCAGCAGTAGTTTCGACAGGTACTCCTTGAGTCCGCGCGGTTTGATATTTGCCTTGTATTTTTCTGCTTCCTTTAGATACATCGGTGAATCATGTCTCGCCATGTATGTATCGCGTTGTAAAAAAGTTGACTATAGTACAAGATTCTTGCTCATTTGTTTTGCATCTGGTTTATGTTGGATCCCTAGTTTGGATTTGGGCTTGGTTCACTATTAGGTTATTGACCCTCCATGTATAGCCTCGGGTCAAATTGTTAGTTTTAACGTCTAAATCAGTTTGACTAGGTTAAACAAACATTGATCCAGCCCTCAGAAGAATTCAGAGATCCAGACATAGAAAAATTACACTTTTGAGAGTTCAGAGAATCAGTTCAAAGTTCTTTGAACTCAGCTCGATGATCGTCGATCGCAGATCGACGAACTCAGAGTCTCTACTCTGAGCTAAGCTCGATGAACTTGGAGTTCAGGTCGACGATCTTCCCTCTTCTCTCAAGTTCTCTGGTCGACAAAATTCTATCTCAGGTCAACGAACTTGGAGCTCAGCTTTCACAGATTATTTTCCAGATCAGCTTTCTCTGATCTCAGCTCGACGAAGACGATTTCTCAGCTCGACGAACTTGAAGTTCGGGTCGACGAAATCTATCCTGAGTTCGACGATTTCTCTCAGTATAAGTTTGGCATCTTCTCTCATTTTGATTTCAGTTTGGATTATTCTAAGGCTGTAATTCTCTGATAATTAATGCTCATATTCTCATGAATATAGTCGTTGCTTGACAACATTAATTATGAATTTCACAGAGCAAATTACTTGACTTATTTACTGAGATAGTTGAGGAAATACATTTAAGACAAATTCTCGTCGTTCAACTCCCACGATTTCAGCATTAAATTCAGGAGTTCTTTTTCAAATTTCAAATGGAAGAAATCCTTCAGAATATAAAAAGCAAATTCTTCTCTTCAGAACAACAAGGAATTATAAGAGATCTTTTACGCAACAACTGATACAAGTTTTACAGAGAAAAAGATTGCTATATACAGGAAATTGAACAAGAACATCAACACACAGATCTTTAGTCTTCTTCAGTTTCTGGTTCAGGCTTCAAAAGGACAACTCATCAATACCAGTCCAAGAAGTTTCTGAAGATCTCCAACAAGGCCTACACCCTGTGCAAAGCTCTCATCTTCCTGAACCCTTTTTTTTCAGGGGGAGCTTTGACAACATATCCACTAAAGTCTTCTCAGTTGTTTGAGAAAGAGAATACAACGTCACTTTTCATTTCCAACTGTGTATGGGATTATAACTCCCTTCAAAAGTTAACCCCTTTGGTTGTTAAGTCTCATGATTAAAAGACTTAGTTTTGTTTTTGGGCACCTGATCAAAAGCTCAAAAGGGTTGTGAGATCTCCCTTGAAAAAATAGATCTTGTGGTGACAAGGAACCTGAGCAAAAACCTGATCAAAACCTGTAGTGGATTCATACCAGGGTGGTAGACGAGTATATGTACCCAAGTTTAGAGGAACTATTATAAATTTCTTGTGTCGTCTGGATTGCTCTATTGTTTATTTCTGTGTGTTGTGATTGTTTTTGTTTTCATCTCTCTTAATACATATACTTATCACTTATTTTAATGTGCTGTAAAAATTAATAAAGTTTTAAAATACTTTACTCACCCCCCCCCCCTCTAGAGTTAAAGCAGATCTATCCCTCACTTTCAATTGGTATCAGAGGGTAAGGTTGTTTGGTTTTACAGGCTAGCACCTGAATGGTGGCGACGACGGCCCCCAAGTTGACGACGGCCCCCAAGTAGACGACGGCACGCTAATGGAAGACCCTCCTTCGTCTCCAACAAAGAACTCGCGTCGCCGTGGTGTTCGTATGGAGCGGCGCTACAACTTCCGCCCGCGGTGCAAGATAAATCTCTAGCTGAATTTATCTTATTATTAGTATGCTATTTTATTTGGGATATTTTATTGAGGGCTGCATGTAGCCATTTAGTGTGTTATTTTTATTTTTATTTTGGGCTACATATAGCCAAGACTTATTGTTAAGCCTATATATAGGCATGTATGCTTTGTTTAACTTAAGTTGAATGAGAAGAAACCCTAAATTTCCTATTTTTGCTAATCCTCCTCTCTCTCTCTACCTCTCTTCGCCGCCCCCTTCACTCTCTCTCTCTCTCTAAAACTTCGGCCAGCCCACTCCTTCAACCCCTCTTCCAAGCTCCACCTCCTCTCACCACCCTCAACCCGACCTCCACCATCCCCAAACCGACCGGCCACCTATCTCCTCCACTCGAGCAACCCACTTGGAAGAGGACCCGGCCACCTATCTCCCCACCCGAGCACCCCCCCTTTGAAGAGAACCCGGCTGCCCCTCTTCTCGTGAAGTCTTAACCGAGAAAGGCCTCCTTCTACGGCGAGGAAACGGGACCTTGGTGTGAAGCGGCCAAGGCGGACGATCTATCTCTCCAACCGGCGCGACTTCGGGGAACTGTGGAAGAGCGACCCCTTCAAAGGTAGTCAGAATCATCAATTCCGACTTGGGTAACGATCCTCTCCACTCACGTGTGATTCCCTCTTGATGTTCTAGTGGTCGGAAATAATTTTTGCATTGGATTTGAATTGTTAGATTCTTCGTGGTGTTCCTTTTGGATTTGCATCAATCTTAATCGTGATATTTCTGAAAGGGTTTGGCGAGCCCCGCATTTTTGTTGGGAGAGATCTACCATTTTTCGATCGCTATTTGGGTAGATCTCTTTTGGTACAACTTTCGCTCGGTCAGACCCAATATTGGTCCTTTTATCTTGGGAGAACGTCGGCCTATAGCCGTTCGTTTGACCTTCCCGCGGAGTGGCTACCGTACGTTGGTGAACTGTGATAAGACGTTTGCGAGTGCGCTGCGGTTAAATCTAGTGCGTGTGAGATTGTGGATTGATTGTGGCGTCCGTTTCTTTCCCGTAACCCATATAGTATCCGCGGTAGAGGCCTACATCAATTTTGGTATCAAAGCGAGGTTCTTGTCAATTTTTTAATTGGCACCCTCCCCTCTTTTTAGCACGTTAACCTGCACTTGTGTTTGCGCGTCAGTTGTCACAAAAAATCTCAAAAACAAAATTATTTTTGGTCTGCCAATAGCGGCTTAGTTTTCTTATTTTTCAGCCAAAAAAATCAAACTAAATTTTTTAATAATCCTCTTTTTATTTCATGTAAGAAAATAAAAAAAAATTTATTTTCCTATAGTCTTTAAGCGGGATTAATTCCTTCTTGGGTCTGTCTGAATCTGTTGTCTTCCTATTTGCATGCGTACTAGGCTCGGTACGGAATATCCTCCATCGTCGTCTAATATGGATGATGACCGGGGTGAGGGTCGTCCCCTCACGGAGATTGAGGAGCTTCGTCAGGATTTCACGGAGCAGTTGACGGCCATTAGGGAGGCACTTCACGGACTGGGGTTACCACACGGGGCACCCCGTAATCAACCCGCTCACCCACGGGTGGGAGAACATCACAACCCTTACCCCCACCCTCCTAATGAGAATTCCCCACGAGCACCGTACGAGTTTGACCTTACTCGGGCCGTCCGAGTCAAGCCACCATCCTACGATGGTTTAGGAGATCCCCAAGTCTTCCAGGACTGGATCATGGAGATCGAATGTTATTTCGAGTGGTATACCCTGAACGACGTGGATAAAGTGCGAGTAGCGAGAATGAAGTTGCTAGGGCGCGCTAAAATATTTTGGCTGAATGAGGAGCGGCGTTTGAGAGTCGAGAATGGAGCGCTGCCCATAGGCTGGGAGGCAATGAAGGCTAGGCTAACGGAACAGTACGTCCCTACTTACCATCGGACACAAATGTTCGATGATTTAGCTACCCTTAAGCAAGGGACTAGGTCGGTGTCTGAGTATATGAGTTTGCTGAAGGACATGATGGTTAGGTGTGACGTGAAAGAGATGCCCGAGGTCACCCTCTCCAGGTTCCGTAAGGGACTAAACCCCGACATCCAAGGAAAGCTTCTGCGTTATGGTCACACTGACTTGCACACCACTTTCAACGCTGCCTTAGATATTGAGCAGCACAACGCGCTTAAGGGCAAGTCTCGCTCGTTCCAAAAGAGCAAGTCCATTTTAGGACCGCCTCCCACCGCCACCTATAAGGCTAAAGGAAAGTATCAGTCCCCCGATTCGACCTCCATAGTCGTAACGGCTAGGAATGATAGAAATTCCACTGGTGAGAGAGTCCCGGTGGATCGGGTCCACATAACGAATGTCACCTGCTACGCTTGCGGGATCTAAGGGCACTATGCTAGTGATTGTCCTACTACTCCCAGACTATTAGCCCTGTTAGATTCCACCGGTGGGATAGACGACATTATTTACGAGGCGGGCGAAGCGAGCGAGTCGGACGGAGTGCCTAGTGATATGGAGGATGACTCCCATATGATGGTTATGAGGTGTATTCTGGCGACCCCTCGAGCGTTAGACGATTGGAATAGGACGAACATTTTCACGTTGAATTTTAAGAGTGGTGAAAAATGGTATAGGTTGATCATTGACAGCGGTAGTTGCATGAATGTTATTTCTGAAACCGCGGTGAGACGAATGTCTCTTGATGTCGAGCCGCACCCTCACCCTTATAAGGTGGCATGGGTAGACAAGTCATCCCTCCCTGTGTCGAAGCGATGCTTGGTACCCCTTACCATCAAAGCTTATTTTGAGCAGATTTGGTGCGACGTCATCCCTATGGATGCTTGTCACGTCTTGTTGGGTCGCCCTTGGTTGTATGATCATGACGTCACCCACTTTGGTCAGGCAAATACTTACGAGTTTAAATTTAATGGCAGAACCATACTCTTAAAACCTACCCCGCCAAAGGATCCTTCGGCCCCCTCCAAGGATACGGTCATCCCGGTCGAGAAGAAGACATTGAGTCTGATAGGAAGGAAAGAATTGAAGCGTACTACCTTTTTAGATGGTGTCCTCTATGCCTTAGTATGTCTACAAGTTAAGGAAGATGCGGCAACGTTTGAGAACTTGTCGTCGGCATTGAGGAAACTCTTAGAAGAGTTTGTGGACGTGTACCCGGACGAGCTACCGGCTGAGTTACCCCCGTTGCGGGAAATCCAACATGCCATTGATTTCATTCCGGGCTCTTCATTGCCCAACCTCCCACATTATCGGCTAAACCCCTCCGCGCACTTAGAGTTGCAAACCCAAATCTCGGATTTATTGCAAAATGGTTTTATCCGCCACAGCAAGAGCCTGTGTGCCGTACCCGCCTTACTTTCCCCCAAGAAGGATGGCTCTTGGAGGATGTGTGTGGATAGTAGAGCCATTAATAAAATCTCTATTAAGTATCGCTTTCCCAACCCTCGCTTGGATGATTTATTGGACATGTTAGCCGGTGCCACGATTTTTTCGAAGTTGGATCTTAGGAGTGGCTACCATCAGATCCGAATTAGGGAAGGTGACGAGTGGAAAACCGCCTTTAAGTTTAAGGAAGGGCTCTACGAGTGGTTAGTTATGCCGTTTGGGTTTTCCAATGCGTCGAGCACGTTTTCGAGGATGATGACCCACGTCTTCCAACCCTATATGGGAAAATTCATCGTGGTATATTTTGACGATATTTTGGTATTTAGCACCTCCACGATTGATCACGAGTCACATTTAAGAACCATCCTTACCACGCTGAGATCGGAAAAATTATTCGTGAACATTAAGAAGTGTACCTTCCATGTGACATCGGTTGAGTTCCTCGGTTATATTCTGAGTTCGAAGGGGATCCACGTAGACCCCAAGAAGGTACAAGCCATTAGAGATTGGCCCGAGCCCGCCAACATTCGGGATGTTAGGAGTTTTTACGGGCTCGCTACATTTTATCGGCGATTTATTAAGGATTTTAGTAGTATTATGGCCCCTATTACCGAGTGCATGAAAAAAGGTGAATTTACATGGACAAACTCGGCCGCTACGGCGTTCCAATTAATTAAATCGCGCATGTCGGAAGCCCCCCTTTTGCGACTACCGGATTTCACCAAGGTTTTCGAGTTGTCATGTGACGCGTCTGGAGTGGGAATTGGTGGAGTGTGGAGTCAGGAAGGCCACCCTGTGGGGTATTTCATTGAGAAACTCGCAGGTCCAAAATTAAATTATTCCAATTATGATCGGGAGTTTTACGCGGTCATTCGATGCCTCCAACATTGGCGACATTATTTACTTCCGAAGGAGTTTGTCATTCTATCCGATCATGAAGCGCCAAGGTTTCTTAACTCTCAAACTAAGGTTAGTCCTACACATTCCAAATGGGTCTCCTATCTTCAGGAGTACACTTTCATTATCAAACACCTCAAGGGGACTCTCAACCGCGTAGCCGACGCCCTTAGTCGTGTTTCGTTATTGCTCTCCACGCTAGAAGTTAAGGTGATTGGCTTCGATAGGATTAAGGACGAGTACGTCCACTGCCCAGATTTTAAGGATATCTAATTCGCCACTCAAGATGACTCGCCGACAACCATTACTTCTTTTTACATTCGGGACGGCTACTTATTTAACCATTCGAAGCTTTGCATCCCCCGTTCCTCCCTACGACACTTCATAGTGTGGGAATTGCATGGTGGAGGATTAGGTGGACACTTTGGCCGTGACAAGACGATCACGTTAGTTGAAGACAAGTTTTATTGGCCCGGTCTTAAGGCCATGGTTAGTAAGATCGTGGGTAGTTGCCGCGCGTGCCAACTGTCTAAGGGGAACAAAACTAATGCGGGGATTTATACCCCTCTTCCGATTCTGTCTATTCCTTGGGAAGACGTTAGCATGGACTTCATTCTCGGCCTCCCAATCACATTTCGACGTCACGACTCTATCTTAGTTGTTGTAGATCGTTTCTCTAAAATGGCTTATTTTATCGCTTGCAATAAAACCAACGATGCGTCACACGTTGCACAATTATATTTTAAAGAGGTGGTAGGCCATCGTGGAGTTCCAAAGTCTATAGTTACTGATAGGGATGTGAAGTTTACTAGTTATTTTTGGAAGACCCTGTGGAGGATTATGGGCACCAAACTTCTATTCTCTTCCGCGTACCATCCGCAAACGGATGGGCAAACCAAAGTTTTGAACAGAAGTTTGGGTAGTTTACATTGATGCCTTGGGGGAGACCACAAGGGTACATGGGACCTTATCCTCCCTCATGCTCAGTTAGCATATAATAATTCCAAAAATAGGTGCACGGGTTTGTCCCCAAATGAGATCGTGCACGGTTATAAAGCTCTCGTGCCCCTTGACTTGCTTCCGTTACTGCCATTGTTTAAGTCAAGTCAATTTGCACAGGACTTTGCCTCTCACATCCATGATCTTCACAAACGCATAAATGAAACGCTTACCACTCAATACGCATCTTATCAAGTTCATGCCAACGCACATAAGAGAGTGTCTCCCTTGAAAGTGGGCGATTTATTCATGGTACGTCTCATCCCTGAACGGTTGCCTACGGGCACCTTAAAAACGTTAGCGGATCGGCGAGCTGGACCTTTTCGGATTTTAAAACGGTTAGGAGACAATGCTTTTCTTTTGGAATTGCCAACTGATTGGGGTATTTCCCCTGTTTTTAATGTTTTGGATTTAACGCCATATATTGCTCCACCACTAGAATTATCTTCCTGTCAGTTTAGTTCCACTACAGATTCTCATGGGTATGGGGTTGATGGGGGTAAGGGCTCGCTCTCTCCGTCGGTCTCCAACGGAGGTACGCTACATGTTGATGATATAGATTTTCCCCCTTTGCTGCCTAATGCTTTTCCCAGGTTTGCCAGGACGGCATTTTTGCCAGACAGGATTCTCCAGGATGACGTGTTTCCCACTGCAGATGGCGATGTGCGCTGCTACTTGATTCGCTGGCGTGATCGCCCCGCCTCTGATGACTCTTGGCTCCCGGAAGCAGAAGTGGCTCTCTTGGATGGTGTTCTTCTCCGACGGTATCTTCAAGACAACTCATCGGTGATGAGTCCTTTCAAGCGGGGGAGGATTGGTGGCGACGACGGCCCCCCAAGTTGACGACGGCCCCCAAGTTGACGACGGCCCCCAAATTGATGACGGCACGCTAACGGAAGACCCTCCTTAGTCTCCAACAAAGGACTCGCGTCGTCGTGGTGTTCGTATGGAGCGGCGCTACAACTTCCGCCCGCGGCGCAAGACAAATCTCTAGCTGAATTTATCTTATTATTAGTATGCTATTTTATTTGGGATATTTTATTGAGGGCTGCATGTAGCTATTTAGTGTGTTATTTTTATTTTTATTTTGGGCTACATATAGCCAAGACTTATTGTTAAGCCTATATATAGGCATGTATGCTTTGTTTAACTTAAGTTGAACGAGAAGAAACCCTAAATTTCCTATTCTTGCTAATCATCCTCTCTCTCTACCTCTCTTGGCCGCCCCCTTCACTCTCTCTCTCTCTCTCTAAAACTTCGGCCAGCCCACTCCTTCAACCCCTCTTCCAAGCCTCCACCTCCTCTCACCACCCTCAACCCGACCTCCACCATCTTCAAACCGACCGGCCACCTATCTCCTCCACTCGAGCAACCCACTTGGAAGAGGACCCGTCCACCTATCTCCCCACCCGAGCACCCCCCTTTGAAGAGAACTCGGCTGCCCCTCTTCTCGTGAAGTCTTAACCGAGAAAGGCCTCCTTCTACGGCGAGGAAACGAGACCTTGGTGTGAAGCGGCCAAGGCGGACGATCTATCTCTCCAACCGGTGTGACTTCGGCGGAACCGTGGAAGAGCGACCCCTTCAAAGGTAGTCGGAATCATCTATTCCGACTTGGGTAACGATCCTCTCCACTCACGTGTGATTCCCTCTTGATGTTCTAGTGGTCGGAAATAATTTTTGCGTTGGATTTGAATCGTTAGATTCTTCGTGGTGTTCCTTTTGGATTTGCATCAATCTTAATCGCGATATTTCCGAAAGGGTTTGGCGAGCCCCGCATTTTTGTTGGGAGAGATCTACCATTTTTCGATCGCTCTTTGGGTAGATCTCTTTTGGTACAACTTTCGCTCGATCGGACCCAATATTGGTCCTTTTATCTTGGGAGAACGTCGGCCTATAGCCGTTCGTTTGACCTTCCCGCGGAGTGGCTACCGTACGTTGGTGAACTGTGATAAGACGTTTGCGAGTGCGCTGCGGTTAAATCTAGTGCGTGTGAGATTGTGGATTGATTGTGGCGTCCGTTTCTTTCCCGTAACCCATATAGTATCCGCGGTAGAGGCCTACATCACTGAACCAAAAGATCTTTGATAGATCTTATTATCTCTGGGGTCTTTCCTATATCATGGCACATAATAATGTTGGGTATTGTATCCACAATAACCTAGATTTAGTGAAGTCACCCTTGAACTAAGATTAATTAAGTTATATTTGATGTATTGTTTGAGTTATGTGTTTGCAGGACTAAATTGACAAGTGTAGACCAATGTCAGTCTACAATGGGTCACCAAACACCGGACCATACAATGTAATCCCTCATTGTGTGATCCATGTTGTTGACTCATGAGTAGCCTCTCTATTGGGATACACTTCATTTTTCAAGTACTAGGATTGTTGGAGAAAGACTTGTTATTGATTCCATAGAAGAAAGGAAAATTTTCAGGAAATAATTTTATTCTAAGTATTTTACTCGAGAAGAACTTAAGTGAGTAGATTTTTTGATAGTACTCGAGTAAGTTAAGTCTGACTTTCGAGTAAGGGAATGGTTCACGAGAAGTCTGAATATAGTTCTCGAGTGGTCAGTTTCATTACTCGAGTAGACCCCTTCTTATTCTAGAGTTAACAGATTTTCTATCTCAAAATTGTTCTAAGTATAATACTCGAGTAATCAAGTTCACCACTCGAGTAGATATGCTTTTTGTCTCGAGTGACAAAAGCAAAGTTATCGAGTTGTATTTACATCACTCAAGTTGTAGTGTTTATGTACTCGAGAAATGTGCTTACTTCTCGATTTGTCTAGATCCAGTACTTGAGTAATCGGTTTTTAACTCCCATAATTTTCTCTAAGTCTTTTTCTCAAGTAGTTCATCTTCATCTCTTGAGTGACCTTTCTAGCACTCGAGTAATTTTTATTCCACTCGAGTGATTATAGATTATGTTCTGAATTTTCTGAATATCTTCTTCTCGAGTAGTCTAACATTGTCTTCACGAGAACTCATCATTGTACTCGAGTAGCTCTTATTTTACTCGAGTAATTCAGTCAGTTTTCCAGAAAATTCGCTAAGTCCTAAACTGACGGGATTTTCAAATGACTTGACGTGATTGGTCCACGTGGACATCATTAATGATAATTATGATCGTTAGGGAGATCTTATATAAGGTCTTGTCATTTTGACTAACCCTAACAACAAGCGCTGAAAAGAAATACTCTAAGAATTCTGAATCGAATTTTTCTCTTTCCTAAATGGAAGCCGCCGCCGCTCAACATCGTGCAAATCACCTAGGGCTTTCATCTAAGAAGATTCAGATCAGTCGACTTATAGATTGAGATTGTTCTTCAACTTCTTCATCATCTCTCGGATCGTGTGAGTCAAGAAGTTTCAGATCAGGATCTAGCCAAGTATCTTGTTCAATAATTTCCGACTGTGCCGCAAAGTTCAAAGGAAGAAGACCTTGGCCGACATCTCTAGATCTGAGAAATATTGTTGTTTGTATTTTATATTCTCAATTTATTCTTGTAGGAGATTACTCTCTGAGTGTAGGAGCTTTGTTCTCCGAGTTGTAGGAAGTTTTCATCTTCCGAGTGTAGATCCTTGTTGTGGATTGATGAATTGTAAATATACGTATTCTTGTGCACATTAATTTAGTCGTTTTCATTTATTTTTGTCGTTTTTACTTATTTTTGTTCAATAAAATGCTCCTATTCTTGTAAATTTACTACTAACTTGTTTTATTTTATTTTTCAGAAAAATTCCAAAATCTGCCAAAATTGGGCAGTACACGCCCGTGTTATTTTGATCACGCCCGTGACCCGGGCGTGATAGCTCAAAATCCCGTGAAGTTGCAAATTTCTGAAGTAAAAAGCTTGACACGCCTGGCGACACACTCATGTCACCCGACACGGGGCGTGACAGAAGCCCGTGTCCACTCCACTCGACGAATTCAGTTCAACGATCGTCGAACCTGCGACACGCCCAGAGTCACGCCCATGACCTAGGGCGTGACTCAAACTCAGCTCGACGATTTCAACTCGACACTTTCCGCTCGACGATTGTCGAGTGTCGACACCAACCGACACGCCCAGCATCACGCCCGTGACCTGGGGCATGACCATTCCACCTGGCTCGACAAGACCCGCGCGACGACTTTCGGCGCAACTCGCGCCCCGTTCTACCTTGCTGACACGCCCACTGTCACGCCCGTGACCAGGGGTGTGACCAACGCGAGACCGACACGTGTCCAGCCCGAAGTCAACTTTGCCATCAAATCGTCGGCCGCCTTCGCAAATAGTAGTGACACGCCCACCGACACGCCCGTGTCGGAGGGCGTGTACTTTGCTTTTTTTTCCTATAAATTCCCCACTTCTGTAATGACCAAGGGTTCACATTTTTTTGAGCCACTTTAGTGTGTTTTGTGGGCTGCATCCGTGGATTCCCTTGCTATGTAAGGAGATTTCTCTCCCCTTTTCTTTCATGTTTGTTTTTACTTTAGTTTTAGCTTTGTAATAGCTTTGTAATAGTTTCCTTTAATCAATCAAAATGTTAGTTTTTCTCTTTTTATTTGGCTTTGGAATGAACTCATGTGCCCACTTTTCTTCTCATTTTATCCTTAGTTTCTCCTTTGTTTTTCTCTTTATGAAAAGTGTGTGTGTGTGTGTATGAGTGTAACATGTTTAGTTTTTCTCTTCTTATTTGGCTTTGGAATGAACTCATGTGCCCACTTTTCTTCTCATTTTATCCTTAGTTTCTCCTTTGTTTTTCTCTTTATGAAAAGTGTGTGTGTGTGTGTGTATGAGTGTAACATGTTTAGTATTCATGTTAGGTTTTGTAGTAGATTTTATTTCCAAGTTAGGTATGATAAGTTTTCCTTATTTTCATCATGTCCTTTTCTTAAGAGCCCTATGTTTTCATTCTTATGTATTTATAAAAGAGTATTGAAAGTGAATTTGATTTTTTTACTTAGCTTTGTTTTGTAGGATTGTAAAACTTTTATTTGTTATTTTCATTTTCTTTTCACTTTTTAATAGCTTTTATGAAAACATAAGAATGAAAATCTTGTTATTTTAATTTTTAAAGAACTTTTTTTTATTTGTTTTGAAAAACTTTTGTTCTCTTAAAATTTTATTTTGTTCTTTTTATTTATTTTTGGTAAAATCTAAGTATAGAAAAGTAGTAGTTTTAATTTTTAGGTAACTTTCATTTTGTGTTCAAATGTGTGTGTGAGTGTATGAGAATAATCTTTATGCTTTCTTTAATTTATGAAGAGTGTGTGAGTGTAGGTGTTAAATTTCCATGCTTTATTTTCATGCTTTATTTTATTGCTTTCTTCAATTATGTAGAGTGCGTGTGTGTAGGAGATAAATTTTCATGCTTTATTTTATCGCTTTCTTCAATTACGTAGAGTGTGTATGTGTAGGAGATAGTTTTATTGCTTTCTTTCAATTATGTAGAGTGTGTGTGTTAGCGTTTATTTCCGCTTACTCGCTAGGAGTTAAATGCCCGGATTTTGTTTACCGCCTGCTCATTTGAGTTAAATGGCTGGTCTTTTATTTTTCTGTAATTATTTTAGTAAGACTTGTAATTGTATTTATTTTCGCCTACTCGTTAAGAGTTAAATGGCGTGCCCTTTATTTCCCGCCTACTCGTTTGAGTAGGACTTATAATTTTCCCTTTTTGTAACTTAGATTCTATTTATTTATAATTTGGAGTGTGTGTGAGTTCTTGTTTTAGCAAACTTTTCAGCCTTCTAAATGTTTGTTATTTCTTTATGACCTCTTCTTATAATCATTTATCGTTTAATTTCGAACTCGCGCCTCATTAAATTATAAAGTCGTCCACATACCGATGTGTGGCTAATCGTTATTAGCCTCGGCATCGAAGAGCATTGGGACATTTAAAATGATTTGTAATAATTAAAGCTCTTTATTTTCAGTTTAATTTAAGCACTTAAGGTTTACCCCGGGTTAACGACGCGTAGAACCACAAATCGATGTGTGGGCCCTATTTCCGTTATCCATACACTAGCTTGCCGAGAGGCCGTGCGTATGGACAGATCACCCCTGGGTAAATAGAGTTGCGTGCATACCCTCGAGAGAGGACAAGCGTAATTCTACCGGATTGGGTTCCCCACCCAATAGCGGGGTTCTTAGCGTAAAGCGGGCGTTAAGAGGAATCCTTCGTCAGACTAACGTTCGGTCGAATAGTCTTAACGTTCAAGTGAGCGATATCTCTATAGCTAGGTGAGCTCACATTTGTGGAACCTCCACGGCCAAGTTTCATTTTATTAATTTGAAAACTAAGTCATATAATTATTAAAAATTATTTTAGTCTTAATCCGATTCGATGCCGAGCGTTAACCCTTCATCGAATATTTTCTAAATCATTTTTTTTCGCTTCTTTACTTTTTCCGTCTTTACTTAATTAAAATCTCCACCTTATTTTCAGTAAAATAATAGTCCTCCCGGAGGAGTAAGAATAATTAACACGACCCCGAGAATAATACGACCTCGGTATTCCCCCGAATATCGAGTACTACTTGTGATAGGTGCACTTGCCTCCTGTAGCACGCCCGCGGCAATCGACTCACCGAACCAACCACAGTAAGAGTTTGTTCGCGGGCGCACCAAGTTTTTGGCGTCGTTGCCGGGGACTCTTCTTCGAGTTGCTATTTCAAATTCCGGAGTCTATTACTTTTACTTATTTTCTACAAACTAAAAAAACTAAAAACTTTATTTTAAATAAAATAAAAAAGAGAGTTTATTTTGTTTTATTTTTGTTTGGGTGTATGACCCGTGGACAACCCTCCGAGTCTGAAGATTTTGACTTCGACCCTAATATCGAACGCTCTCTTGCGCGTATTCGATCTCAATGCCGAATTCCTTCTTTAGACCCCGAAGAATCTATCGGAGAACCCTCTGTTGTACTAATGGCTTCCCCTAACCCTGCCCCAGCGGCCGAGCGTACTATGTCTTATTATGCCCGGCCAAACCTGGACGATACTGGGTCTAGTATTGTTCGCCCTGCGGTGGCGAATAATAATTTTGAAATAAAGTCGAGTGTCATTCAAATGGTCCAAAACGCCGTGTAGTTTGATGGACTGCCGGATGAGGACCTGAATGTCCACTTGTCCAACTTTTTGGAAATATGCGACACCTTCAAGATTAATAGCGTCACTGATGACGTCATTCGCTTGCGCCTATTTCCTTTTTCCCTTAAGTCCAAAGCCAAGGCGTGGTTGAATGCCCTCCCGCGAGGATGTATCACCACGTGGGATGAGTTGACGGAACGGTTCCTAACGAAGTACTTTCCGCCCGCAAAAACTGCAAAGTTGCGGGTGGACATTTCTTCGTTTGTGCAAAATGATCCTGAGTCTCTATACGAGACTTGGGAACGGTTTAAGGAATTCCTCCGCCGGTGCCCGCACCACGCGCTGCCAATGTGTTTGCAAGTTCAAATTTTTTATAATGGGCTAAATTTTCAGACGCGTCAAATGATTGACGCGGCTGCCGGGGGTACACTAAACAATAAAACCCCCGAGGCCGCCCAGGCTTTATTCGAAGAGATGGCTATGAACGCCTATCAATGGAATGTCCCGCGGGGACGCCCAAAGCCTGCGGCTGGTCTTTTTGAAGTGGATGTCACTGCTCTCTTAACCCTTCAAGTTGAAAGGTTAACAAAGCAGGTGGCGGAGATGTCTGCTGCCTCCTCCACTCCGCCTTGTTTTATTCCCCCTAACGTCTGCGTGGCTGAAGAGTTCGTGGATTTCATGGGAAATTCGGGTCGTCCTTCCTCCAACCCCAACAACAACCCTTATAGTAATAACTATAATCCGGGTTGGGGGAATCACCCCAATTTCTCTTGGAGCAACCCAAATAATGCTCAACGTCCCCCTATTTCTTATGCGCCCGGATTTCTGCCTCCTCCTCCTCTTCCAAAACCCTCCCCGATGGAGGAAAATTTTTCGAAGTATATTGCGTCCAACGAGTCAAATATCCGGAACATCACCGGATCGCTAAAAACTCTCGAACAACAGGTTGGACAGCTGGCGAGGATGATGTCTGAGCGCGCACTCGGGGCACTACCGGGAAACACAGAGCCCAATCCGTGGGAGAACGCCAATGCTATAACCCTCCGTAGCGGAAAGGAGGTGGTCGATCCAAAACGGACCGACCCCCAGGTACATATTTCACCTCCGACCCCTCTTCCCCTTTCTTCGATTATGCCGCCTTTACCGATTTTAAAAGAAAAAATTATTTTAAACAAGGCCCTTCCATATCTGTATAAGTTAGATAACGAGCGTAAGGACGCGCAATATGAAAAATTTATTTTATTATTAAAACAAATTCACATTAATGTTCCTTTTTGCGAGGCTATCTCGCAAATGCCCAAATATGCGAAATTTTTAAAAGAATTACTTTCTAATAAACATAAATTAGAGGATATTTCGCATGTATCTCTCAACGTCGTCTGCTCGGCGTCCCTTACTAATAAATTGCCCACAAAACAAAATGACCCGGGACGGTTTTCCATCTCGTGCCTTTTTGGCGATATATTAGTAAAGTACGCCTTAGCTGATTTAGGGGCTAGCATTAATCTAATGCCGTTCTCGCACTTTTCACGTTTAGGTTTGGGTACTCCTAGTCCTACGAATATGCGCATTCAATTAGCAGATCGCTCGGTTAAGTTCCCTATCGGGGTTGTGGAGGACGTCCTTGTCCGAGTAGACAAGTTTACCTTCCCGGTAGACTTCGTCATCTTAGACATTGAGGAGGACGCCGAGGTACCAATAATACTTGGTCGCCCTTTTCTTGCCACCTCCCACGCACTAATACATGTTAGTAATGGTAGTCTTCTCCTCCGAGTAGGCGATGACCAAGTTACTTTCTCTATTAATCCCTCGATGGACAATTTGTCATCGAGCGACGACTTCTGCTATTCTTTAGATACCTTTTTTGGAGATCGTTCTTCTCCCGTTTTCGAGTCCGTATTTTTAAACGACGATATTTATGCGCTCGAAAATTTTAAATGCGATGAGGATACTTCTTTAGACTTACCTTTCGAACCAATTGGTAAGAAAGACATAGGCATTAAAACCTCCCTAGAAGAACCGCCCATCCTAGACCTCAAACCCTTACCCGCATCACTCAAATACGCATTTTTGGGAAAAGACGATACGCTTCCCGTTATTATTTCTTTGGACTTGAGTGAATCGGAGACTTCCGATTTATTGGAAGTTTTATTTAAACATCGTCATGCAATTGCGTGGCAAATCTCTGACTTAAAGGGGATTAGCCCCTCCTTTTGCACCCATAAGATATTTCTTAACGGTAATTGCCGCAAAAACCTCTTGCACGTGGTATAGGAGAATCGGGTAGAGGTGACAGGATGCAAAGTAGAGGGAAACAAACAACTTCCTGACGACACATCCAGGCCATTTAGCCACCACAATCTGGATAGCCTCCTGCTAGGCAGTTGTTGATTGGTAAACTAATGCTTAGTGCAGTCAGGTAATCCTAGTCGCGCGACCTAATAGTTGGCTTGAAACTGGTCGCGGGCTCTCTAGTAAACAAGTCTAGAGATACCGTATTTTAAAAAAATAAATTTATCAAAACTCATGGCTTAATCGTATCTGGGTCTATTGATATGATTTAAGATTAAACTGTAGAACCTGAATGTGTCCCCTCTAGCACTGCACCCCAACCTTTAGAGGTTGAACTAATTCTAGTTAGTGTGCCTACAAGTGATAGAATCCCTAAGAATTTGGGTGAAAATTTATCACCAACTACTTGGAGGATGATCCATTCTTATACTAAAAAGCAATGAGATCTAGAGATTCATTAATATGGGTAGAAGACATAGATAATGAAATGAACTCGTTGATATTGAACAACACTTGACATCTAGTTGACTAGTCTAAAAGAGCTTAAGTCCTAGGATACAAGTGTGTGTTAAAGAAGAAATTACATAGTGATTAGTTTATAGCCAGATATAAAACAAGCTTAGTAACTAAAGGTTCTAAAAAATAGATGAAATAGAATATTTGATATTTATTCACTCGTATGTCATATTTCGACTATAAGAATTAATCTCGCTTTAGCATCTATCAAAAATTTTATAGTTTTTAGATTGATTTAAAGATACCCTTCTTAAATGAAGATCTTGATGAAGAGATTTACATAGAATAACCTAATGGTCATGTACATAAGGATATAAAAGATAAAGTATGCAGACTAGACAAATAAATATATGAGCTTAAACAAGTGTCTAAGATATGACACATAAAATTTGACCAAGTGTTAAAGAGCTTTGGATTTAAAACCAATTTGTCTGATAAATACATTTATCACCTCTCGGTGTCAAATAAGATAGTCATCACATGTCTATATGTGACTAACATGTTGATTATAGGGTCGAATCTTACTACAGTGAAGGATATTAATTCCACTCTTACAAAAGAATTTAACATTAAGACCTTGTGCCAATTGATATCCTATTGAGTATTAAAGTTAGAGTGGACAAGGGTTATGTTACTCTTAGTCAAGCTCACTACACAGAGTAACTTCATTCTACCTGAGGATACATAAATTGTTGTCAAGTAGAGACACTTTTTGATCACAACGTCAACTTTAGTCCTAATGTAGGGACCATCGTTAATCAAGTGAAAAATTCAACGATAATAAGTAGTCTTATATATATATCATAAGTTCTACAATACCAGACATTATCATCTCTATTGATATGTCGAGCCATTTTACTAGTACTCTAGACAAAGAACATTAGGATACCCTAGATCAGTCATGGGCAAAAAGCCCGAGCGGGCTGGGCTTGGGCCGGCCCAGTTGGGCAAGGGCTTTTTGCCAACCGGGCTCGGCCCGGGCTCAGTGTGAACTAGGTCATACCAAGCTCGGGCTCCATCTCAAAGAGGGGGACCGGTAAGGCCCTTCAGGCCGGCCCGGCCCGGCCCAGGCTATTGTCGGGCCTGCTTGAATTACTAGGCAGGATTAATCCCGCCTATTAATTAGGCGGGATTAATCCCGCATATTAATCAGCTGGATTAATCCTGCCCATTAATCAGGAGGGATTAATCTCGCCTATTAATCAGGCAGGATTAATCCCGTCTATGATGGGATTAATCTTGCCTATTAATCAAACGGGATTAATCCCGTCTATTTAGGTGGGATTAATCATGTCTGATAATAGGCGGGATTAATCTCACCCGCATATGATTAGGCACGATTAAAATCTCGCATCAGGCTTCTGCCAGCTAGGATTTTGGGCTCAGGCTATCCCGACACCCGGGCTTTGCCTGACCCAGCCCGTGCCGAGCACCGGGCCAGGCAACCGGCAAAAATGGCGGGGGCCAGTAAGGGCCCCGAGCGTGACCTTGGCCTAGGCCAAGCTTTTCCCAGGTCGGGCCTGCCGGGCTTTTGCCCGACCGGGCTTTCCGAGCCCGAGCTTTTTGTCCATGACTACCCTAGATAGGCTTATGAGATACCTGAGAGATACTAAAGATCATGATCTATACTTCACTAGTCACCCCCTACTATGGATGGATAGATGCCTCATAGTGTTTTGAAGTTGGAAATAACAAATCTACCAATATATACATATTGATTTTGGGTGGAGTTGTTATTACTTAGAAATCAAAAATATAAACGTGTATATCTTTATCATCTATGGAAGCAGAATTGTTTGTCTTAGCTTTGGCTAATGAAGAGATAGATTAGATCAGAAATTTTATTCTAGATATTCCCATATCTAGGTTACATGTCAATTCTTTGAGCTTGTATTGTGATAATCAAGTAGTAGTTCACGTAGTTAAAAATATTCTATAACACTAAGTGCAGACATATATGACTAAGACATGCTTTGCCGAATTATCTAAAAGAACCTGAAATTATCACTTTAATCAATGTGCGGTTGAAGGATAACTTAGCTGATATAGAATGTCAAAAGATCGACTAATCAAAATAGTGGAGAAATGCGACTAAAGATGATTTAAATTTGTCTAGCCCAAGTTAGTGTTTTTGATTTTTCCTATTTTCCTTTGTCAAATCAAACATGTTGTGCTCCGTTGATTTTTTGATTGTTGAGTATGAATTTGGTGAGTTATTTCATTTCAAATCTGCCCTTTTTAATTTCACCTGGATTTATCTTCTTACTTTGAAAGAAAGTGTTATTTCAAATCTAATAATATAATTTGACTCTGTTTGACACTTCTTATATAAATTGATTTTATTCCAAACTTGATATTTTCCAATTAACTTTAAAATAACAGTAACCATGATATTTAATATTGGAACACAGATATAGCTGCGGTGTGTCGATATTCATAAGATCGGCTCGTTGGATACAAATAATGGATTCTTATATAGAACAAATAATAATTTGAGTAGGTGTCCTACTAGCTAATTATAAAGTACTAAGTTCTAATAGTAGAACTAGGTACATGTAATTTTTCAAATGTCTGAATTTATTGTAAATGAAAATCTCGGTTCAAAACTAAAGGTGATGCTAGAGATAGAGGAACATTTGCTGGGTGGATCCTAACTAGGACAACCTATTGTACATCTGAGGATGATGACATCTTGAGTATTATTTGTTTACTATTTGTATCTCTGTTAAGAGTATTATTTAGCTCTTGAGACACTTGCTCGATTAGACTATTTAGTTCTTTTGTTGATCATTAGACACCAGGTGTGCTAGAACCTTTGATGATCGTACTTTAAACTGTTGTGTGATGCTGCAAGAATTTATGTTTTTTTCTTTTGCTTGCATATACTTTTCTTTGAGTTTAATTTGTTTAACATGTATGAGACACAATTGTGAATGATTTATGCTCGGTTGAACATTGTACAAACCACCTATTCTGAAGTTGAGTTTGGGCGAACATATAAGCAGATTGTTGATTAATTTAATGTATGTATGCGCATGTGGATACCAATTCTGTAGTGAGCCATGAGATGTGTGTTTACCCAAGTCAAGACTCTACGCTAGAGATATTATATATATTTATTCCAAATTTGATAGGTCATATGCAAAGCATCCCTAACAAAACAAAATATGATCTAACTTACTTTTATATTGCAGAGAATGAGTTCTCTAATAGAAGATTTCGTGGTGTCGTCGTTCCATTAGGTAATCAACGTTCCTATACTTCTTAACGATGATATTGATGTCATGAATGCAAATGGAGATCTCCTTATTTTGTTTTGAGTGGGAAAGAGAAGCCAAGAGAGAGTTTTGCAAGTGCGCGACTTTAATTTGGAATGGTCCGCAAACTTCTCCGCCTCTAGGCATTTCTGGAGGCACTAAGAAGGCAGAAAAATGTTGGTGCGAGTAATGCACCTAAGATCACCATACGCGACCCCCAATCCCACAATGTATTTCCATTTTCACGAAAATTGGCGCATAATTGATCTAAAATACGATCATCATTCAATACGACCGTATTACATAAATACGATCATATATTCTCACAAATAATTTGCACCTTTGAGATCATTCACCATCATATAACATTATTTGCTCCCACACATGATTATCCATTTGATCGATTATCCATTTGATCACACGCTTTACTTCTGTTCGTCAGCCTGGAATTGGAATTGAGGAATTGGAATTTAGCCAATTCTAAATCCAGCTGGAATTGGAATTTGCTGAATTCCAATTCTGTTGTTCGGATGCTGTGCAGAATCCTGCATTTGGAATTGGAATTGGCCAATTCCGTTGTTAGGCTGTAAAATGAAATTCAAATTTGGAATTGAAATTAATAGAGTAGAAAAACAAATTTAAAAAGTCCAAACATATATTAAGTCCAAACACATATTAAAACTCAAACACATATTAAAGCCCAAACATATATTAAAGTCCAAACACATATTAAAGTTCAAACACAATAAAATATAAACTGAAGAACATATGAACTTGACGTCAAAAAAATATTAAACAAAAAAAATTAACATGAATGCCATTCACAGGTAACCTACAACATTCTGGGAGCAGCACAATTACGGCAAAAAAGTATATAACCTTTCCCTACCTCAGTACAATTAGGGCAAAAAAATTAACTGACATTCACATTAAAGCACCATAATTAGAGAAAAATGTTTAACTTCCATTTACATTAGAGAAGCACAATTAGGGCAAAAAAATTAACTGTCATTCACATGTAGAGGAGTAAGAATCTGCCCCAATTTTAGATCTGGAAGGAGGAAAGCATTCCTCCATCCGATCTGCAGATCTGGAAGGAGGAAAGCATTCCTCCATCCGATCTCTAGATCTGGAAGGAGGAAAGCATTCCTGTCACAACCCGCATTTTTCACTGCCAATATAGGTGCATCAGAGTAAGGGAAAATGCGCGTCATGATGTCACATCAACATAGGATAACTGCGGACGCTCAGGCAAACACCTACTTATTCATAAAAAAGATTCTTTAAGTTATTTAAAGATAAAAAAAATTAGTTTACATGAGATAGTTAGTCGTATCCCTCAGCTTGGTGGCTCATCTACTCCACGAGGAAAGTAGTTATACGCTGCGGAAATTACTTCTTTTACAAATTTAGATGCCCTACATGAGTTTAGAGGTTCCCAGGGGACACCTCAAAGTATGCAAGTTCTAAATTTATAATAGTAATAAAAGTAGATTTTTTATACTTGAAAATACCTAACATGCAATTCTAGCATAAAACATCCCAGAGAGCAAGCAATCATATACACAGAAGGAAAACTATCAGCTAGCAAGTATCCAAAAAGCAACAATCCTGTAGGCATCAACAACTGACACGAACCCATATAAAACAAAGTATGTCTGAACTAGCAAGGAAACAAATCAACAAACTACCTCGCTACGCTGAGGCAAAACCACAGCCAAGACAACTATCCAGGAACTCTAAGACCAGCACGGCTATCAGCTACAGCTCTGAACCTGAGGCATTCCAAAGACAGAACACTTCGGCAAGAAAGTACAAGAGATGGCAGAAAGTAAGCCAAAAGTAAACAAAGTCAAGGGGTACCAACCAAAGACCAAAGAAATATACTTACATAAAGTATAGCGGTCAGGTACAAGGTAAAAAGAGAACACTTACGTGAAGCATCACGTATAACCACAGCACACCAAATGCACACGACTATAAGTGGAAAAGGTCAAGATTAAACCATCAAGAGAGAAACAAACCCATATTAGCCACCAGTGGTCAACTCCACCAAAATCCAAACGGGTGGGGTGGCCAACCCCGAAGACAATTTATCCGTGTAATTGCGGGGGAGACTGAAAACTCCACCATTCACCGCAAATGCCCAAACACCCGGTAGAGCCCCACAAAGTACTAATATGGAGAACAAACGTTATGACAGTGGTTTCGTCCACAAATAACACCCGCAACCAAGGATAACCGGAAAGAAAACCACGTAACGACCCAATTTTAGAGCTTAGAGGCCCACCACAACCCTTCATGGTCTGGTGGCGTGTCTCGCCCCACTGCGTCGCCACGAAGGAAACCATGATATAAATCTCAAGACAACAATGACCCATCGGATTCTACTAGACAATTCTAGATTTGACATGGTTGATCAACCTTTAGGAAGAATTTACAGTCCTAAATAAACTCCAATGCGTTGTACATGAAAGTCGAGGAATGGTAAAAGAGTGGAATTAACCACATCATCAAAACATATAACATTTAACATGGCTTGATAGCAAAATCAAGAATATGGAAATTATAACAATAAGTTAATTACTAATCATGATAACAATAAGTTAGAGATTCCTACAAATCGGGGTAAATAAGGGAAGAGGAGGAGGAAACCATCACTTGCCTTGGTTTTACCGGAGAAAGATGTTCAAATCGCACCACGGCGTAGATCAGAGCTAAAGAAGACGAGGGAAGTCGAAATCTAACATGAAATAGCCGAAATAGAGGTTAGGTCCAAAAACCCTAGCGAGAAAATCTGAAGGAATGGGGAAGATTTTACCACGATGGAGTAGCTCTTGATGAGAGCTTTCCGGATCTATATTCGGTTGAATATTTCGAGCACCGGAGCACCGTCGGTGGCCACCGGAAGGATCACGAAAAAACTCTCTCTCTCTCTTTCACGTCGCTCTGGTTCGGGGGATGAACGGGAAGGTTCATTCAAAAAGAAGGAGGAAATAAGAAGTAGGTATATATATACTTAGGGTCAAATCAGGATAACCGCACTTAAGAAAAGAATTGGGGTCGGCTGAATCGGGCATCCCGAGAAGAAAGAAGGGTTTCTCGAGACCAACCAGACATCTCGAGAACAAGAATGCTGTTCTCGAGAACAAAAAATGGCAGTTCTCGAGAGCAAGTAGGCTGCTCTCGAGAACTAAGAGACTGTTCTCGAGAACAAGAGGGATGTTCTCAAGAACAAAGAGGCAGTTCTCGAGAACAAGAATGTCGTTCTCGAGAACAAAAGGGTAGTTCTCGAGAGCAAGGAGGCTGCTCTCGAGAACTAAGAGACTATTCTCGATAACAAGAGGGCTATTCTCGAGAATGAAGAGGCAGTTCTCCAGAACAAGAATGCCATTCTCGAGAACAAAGAGGCCTTTTCTCGAGATCAATTAGGCAAAACTCGAGTACATGAGATAGAATTCTCGAGAACAAGCAGACAACTCTCGAGAACAAAATGACAGAACTCGAGAGCAGATAGGCTACTCGAGAAGGAGGAAGAAAATATCCTAATCGTCGAATGCAAAACCCGTTCGATGAAATCAGGTCGAAAATTGTTGAACGCAAAGTAAACACCCACTCGACGAAGTTAGATCATAATTCGTCAAACGCAAATCCAGTTCGACGAATTTTGCTCGAGGTTTTTCGAGCCCAGAACCCAGAACTACTCGACGTTCATGGAGCTCAGCTCAACGCTTCGTCGAGCTCCGCTCGACGATCGTCGAGATCAGCACGGCGCCCAGAAATTCGTATGGAAAAAGATAGTTCGATGAAAGCCCACCCCCTTAGGGGGGTTTCCCGAGAATCAAAACAAGTCCGAGGCTTTGATATAATAATTATCATAATCAAATGGTTGAACCCGGAAAATATGAGTTCAAATCAGAGTCCCAAATGCGTCGAATTAAACGATCTAGACAGCGAAGACAATCCGAGAATCTGGCGTACCATTCTTGAGACATAACATCAAATTCTCTCACAAGCAAAAAGATCACAAGGGTCCAAACACACGCCGAGACTTAAAAATGCTCGGAATGCAACAGGACTGGACAAGCCCAAGGCCTCAAAATCTCATCCTTAATATCAAGGAAAACATTCCAACCCATTAGAATCCCAAAATCAGGATAAACAAGATCAACTGACGCGAAAACACACAAACGGTGCAGCGCCGTCAACAAAATGAAAAAGGGTAACGCCCTGATCTAGGAATTATAATGTTGACAAACCAAATAATAACATCGGAAAAATCAGGGGTGTTACAGTCACACCTCCTAAAAAGAAGTTTCGTCCCGAAACTTATCACAACCTTAAAACCAAACCCAAACCAAAATCCAATTATTACCAAAAACCTGAAGACATACCCGAACTAAGGGAAGAGATGCGGATGGGATTCTCTCATCGCCGACTCCAATTCCCACGTCGCACTCTCGATGTCTTGATTTTGCCAAAGAACTTTAACTATGGGGATGGTCTTTCTCCGCAACACTCGATCTTGAGAATCTAAAATACGAACAGGTTCTTCCACGTACGTAAGGTTGGGCTGAATCTGGGGCACCGAGTCAAGAACTCGACGATCACTACGGATACACTTCCGCAACTGGCTCGCATGGAACATATCATGGACACTAGGGAAGGTAGCAGGCAACTCCATCTTATAAGCTGACACTCTGATGCGCTCAAGAATCTGAAAAGGTCCCACATACCGGGGGTCTAAATGTGGTTCCTTCCAAATCTTTTAACACCTGACATCGGAGAAACTTTCAGAAAAACCATGTCCCCAACAACAAACTCCATATCAACCCTTCGTTGATTAGCATATTTCTCATATCGCTCTTGTGTCACACGGAGCCTTTCTCGAATATGAGTCACGGCACAATTCATCTCTTCAAGGGCTTCCGGACCTAGCAAAGGTCTTTCACCGACTTCAGCTCAAAACAAAGGAGTCCTACAACGCCTCCCATATAGGGCCTCAAACAGGGCCATCTGCAGACTCTCTTGGTAACTATTATTGTACGCAAACTCCATGAGTCTGAGGCGTTCATCCCAAGCACCACTGTAATCCAAAATATAACACCTGATCATGTCTTCTATGATCTGATTAACTCTTTATATCTGACCATTTGTCTGTGGATGATAGGCGGTGGAATACCTCAAATCGGTACCCAACCCCTCCTGTAAAATCTTCCAAAAACGGGACATAAATCTAGAGTCTCGATCCGATACGATACTGACTGGCAATCCATGCAATAGGATAACCTCATCAAGGTACAATTCAGCTATCTTCTTCATAGAATACCCAATCTTAAAAGGTACAAAGTGAACACTTTTAGTCAATCTATCAACTATCACCCAAATAGAGTCGTGCCCACGGGGAGATCTCGGTAAGCCAATGATGAAATCCATCGAAATACTCTCCTACTTCTAACTTGGAATATCCAGCGGTGTAAATTTACCACCAGGCCTCCTATGGTCATCCTTAACATGCTGACATGTATAACATTCCGCCACAAACATTGCTATATAATTCTTTATCCCCGACCACCAAACAAACTATTTTAGATCTTTATACATTTTTGTGGAACTAGGATGGTAGACAATACTGGAACCATGAGCTTCAGTACAAATATTTGCCCGAATATCACCAAAAATGGGAACGCAAAATCTACCCTGATACTTTAAGGTATCCAACTCATCCAAGGAGAAATCAGGTAGCTCTCCCTTCTCAGTTCTATTCCGGAGATGCAACAAATCCGGATCATCCTTCTGGTGTGCTCTAGTAAGGGAAATCCAAGATGGCTCTTCTGCTTCCAAACTAGCAGGCACTGTACTATTCCTAACTCCAATGTCCATCAACAAGAATTCTTCTACCAAGGACTGCACAGACAATATAAAAATTTTGGCGGTCTTTCTACTCAAAGCATCGGCTACTACGTTAGCCTTTCCTGAATGATAAAGGATTTCCACATCATAATCAGCCATATATTCTAACCACTGACGCTGGCGCAGATTTAACTCCTTCTGAGTGAAGATGTACTTTAAACTCTTATGGTCTGTATAGATCTTGCACAGCCCGCCAAATAAAAAATGTCTCCAAAGCTTCAGTGCATAAATTACTGTAGCAAACTCCAAATCATGTGTAGGATAGTTTCTTTCATGAATCTTCAATTGTATTGATCCATACGTGATCACCTTCCCATCTTTCATCAAAACACAGTCAAGTCCAATGTGTGATGTATCCACGTACACAGTGTACCCAACCTCTTCGGTAGGCAAGGCTAAGACTAGAGCAGTACACAATCTCTTCTTCAACTCTTGGAAAGCTTCGTCACACTTATCACTCCAAATGAATGCAGTATTCTTCTGGGTAAGTCTAGTTAAATGAGCAAACAACACTAAAAACCCTTCCACAAATCTTCTATAATAGCCAGCCAGGCCTAGGAAGCTCCTAATCTCCTTAGGTGTAGAAGGTCTCTCTCATTCCATCACAGCAGAAATCTTGGTCGGGTCAACGGAAATATCGCCCTTGCTTACAACATGCCCCAGAAAGGACACCTGAGATAGCCAGAACTCACACTTGCTCAACTTTGTATAAAGCTTATGCTCCCTCAGGGTCGACAAAACCAATCGCAAATGTTGAGTATGCTCCTCAACACTGCGGGAATACACTAAAACGTCATCTATTAACACGATCATGAAATGATCCAAGAAATCCTTGAACACTCTATTCATTAAATCCATGAATGCAGAGGGTGCATTAGTCAACCCAAAGGACATCACCAAAAACTCAAAATGTCCATTCTGCGATCGGAAAGCAGTCCGTGGAATATCTGCCTCACGAATTCTCAACTGGTGGTAGCCTGAACGAAGATCGATCTTTGAAAATACCAAGCTACCACTCAACTGATCAAACAGATCATCAATCCTCGGCAGGGGATATCTATTCTTAATGGTCACCTTATTCAATTCTCTGTAATCGATGCAAAGCCTCATCGATCCATCCTTGTTCTTTACAAATAACACAGGAGAACCCCACAGAGAAGAACTTGGTCTAATAAATCCACACTTCAGCAATTCATCAAGCCAAGTACGCAACTCATCCAACTCATGCAGAGCCATATGGTACGGTGCCTTGGCAATAGGACGAGTACTTGGCTCGAGGTCTATCACAAACTCTATCTCCCTTACCGGAGAAAGTCCTGGAAGATAATCAGGAAAAACATTTGTAAACTCTCTCACCACCGAGACATCCTCCAGACGTGGTGTAACAAAAGCAATTTCCAAAGCAGAAATAGAAACCAAAAATGCCACACAACCAGACTCGATAGCACGACAAGCATGTACCACAGAAATGATAGGGGAAACCCTGTCCTGAAAACCATTGACACTCATAGGTTGGCCATTGTCCATCCTAAAATCCAGTCGCTTTGCCTTGCACTGCATGACCGCATCATACTTAGACAGCCAGTCCATGCACAAAATCGCATCAAAGTCTGACAGATCCAACACCATCAGATCCGTAAAAGCTAGGAAATCGCCTAGATAAACAAGGCATTCCAGAACTCCTTGATTAGATATTACCGATTCACCAGAGGGAAGCCTGACGTTGAAGGAGTCTCCTAACTGATGCACGTTCAAACAATGTTTATGTACGAACCTTCGGGCCACAAAGGAATGGGAGGCACCCGAATCGAAAAGAACGCGCGCCCACCTATTCCGCATCTTAAACTCCCCTAAAACCGTAACATACATAACTAAACGATCGAAAATTAGGGCAACTAAAGAGGATAAAGAAAACTTAAACTAGGATCTAACCTGAAATCACTTGGGTAGAGGTCTGAGCTTCCTCTCTAGTCACAACATTTAGCTTTCCTTTCCCTTTGTCCTGGTTTGGCGGCAGTAGCAGAGCCCGAACCAGGGCAGGCTGCAGTAGAGTCTGAGCTTGGGGGCAAGAAGACTTCAGGTGCCCCTTCTGCCCGCACTGGAAGCAAGTCTTATCCTTCAACCAGCAGCGACTGACGTCATGACCCTTCTTTGTACAGATCGGGCACACCAGATCACTTTTGGGTGCACCTTGGATGGCGAGCACCTGCTGCTGCTTCAGGGTGGCAGTCCTCTTAAAACACCTTTTGAAGGGGTGGCCAGGTCGACCATAGAAGTTACATACTTTTTTACTTTTCTTCTTCGAAGAGGGGTCAGATGCCCTAAAGCTTCCATCATCATCACCTTTCCTCTTCTCTTTCCTTGCCGCAGTACCTCGATTCTTGGCATTTTCGACCGCCTCAACCTTCAGCATGGCTTCCACTGCCTCAGCATAGCTTTCAGCTCTATAAGCGTATGCCAATTGTTGGACATCGTTTCTTAATCCTCCGAGAAAGCGCTTCACTCTCCCTTCCTCCGAAGTTACCATATCAGGAGCAAATCTGCTCAATTTACTGAACTCGATCTCATATTCGCTCACCGTGAGCTATCTCTGCTTCAAATGCAGGAAATTATTCATCAAACGGTCCTGCTCGACCGAGTGTAAGAACTTCTTAAGCAGCATCTTCTTGAAGGACTCCCATGAGCATCCTTCCTTCAAACCTTCCTTTTCTCAAACCCACCAAGTCTTTGCCAGGCCTTTCAGCTGGTAGGCCGCAATCATTACCTTTTTGGTTTCAGCGATCCCTGAATATGTGAACATCTCATCCATAATAATAATCCAGTCATCCAAAATCATAAAGTCAGCACTCCCGTCATAAGTGAGAGGTCTCAATCGCTGAAAATGCGATATAAGGTTCATATCCGGCGATAGCGTCACTAGGGGTACCATAGGAGCAGGATTAGTAGGTACGACTTGAACCGCAGTAGAATCTTGCGCTAAGGGTTATTGTGTGGGAGCGGCAGACAACAAGAAATGAATCGGCGACTGCATCGCAACAAGCTGCCTCGATAGAGCCTCATTACTCTAACGCAAGCTCTCGATCAAGGCATCACTCTGAGCAACTGACAACTCACCCTCTGACTGGTTAGTCGACCTCGTCGCAGGACGCTTTGGCGGTATTTCTAAAAAGTAACGAACGACTCGTCAAAACTCCTAGATTACAACTAGGCCACATAACTAGTTCAGACCATACTTAAGACATTTGCTTATGCTGCAATTTGCTCTGAGATTTTATAATGATGTTATGTTCTGCTTAGGATGATATCCTCTCATCCTATTTACTCATGTTCCTATGAGATGAATGCATGAATTCCTTATTCTTCTTTAAAATCATGTGTGTACATGTGTCAGCATATAAACTTTAACTTAGCACACATGCTTATACGATGATATGCTATGTATGTTGTGCTTTGCATTCTAAAAAGGCCTTAATGCATGCATGAGCGGCATACACATGAAATGTTATGCATCATATACTACATAACATCGCATGCAATGAAAAAAAGATGTGTTAATGGGTACCCATGTGATGATGGTTATGCATCCCATACTACATAACCGTCACATATTGCGTCCTATGGTGGATCCTTATACAAACACATATTATGCATCACATACTACATAATATGACATATATACTTCTTACCATACTATGAGTGTAGTGACTATGCCTCGATTAAGATGTACTGATGACACATCGGTGTGTGTATGCAAATGAATGAAGAGAAACAAACTATACGAGATTGGCTGGTTCGACTAACTTGTCAAACCAACCTCCCTATGTTACCAACTTTCACAACCCGCATTTTTCACCACCAATATAGGTGCATCAGAGTATGGGGAAAATGCACGTCATGATGCCACATTAGCAGGGGATAACTGCAGATGCTCAGCCAAACACCTACTTATTCATAAAAAAAAGATTCTTTAAGTTATTTAAAGATAAAAAAAATCAGTTTACATGAGGTAGTTAGTTGTATCCCTCGGCTTGGTGGCTCATCTAGTCCACGAGAAAAGTAGTTATACGCTGCAGAAATTACTTCTTTTACAAATTTAGACGCCCTACATGAGTTTAGAGGTTCCTATGGGACACCTCAAAGTATGCAAGTTCTAAATTTATAATAGTAATAAAAGTGGATTTTTATACTTGAAAATACCTAACATGCATTCCTAACATAAAACATCCCAGAGAGCAAGTAATCATGTACATAGAAGGAAAACTAGCAGCTAGCAAGTATTCAAAAATCAACAATCCTATGGGCGTCAACAACTGACACGAACCCATATAAAACAAAGTATGTCTGAACTAGCAAGGAAACAAATCAACAAACTACCTCGCTACGCTGAGGCAAAACCACAGTCAAGACAACTATCCAGGAACTCTAAGACCAGCACGGCTATCAGCTACAACTCTGAACCTGAGGCATTCCAAAGACAGAACACTTCAGTAAGAAAGTACAAGAGATGGCAGAAAGTAAGCCAAAAGTAAACAAAGTCAAGGGGTACCAACCAAAGACCAAAGAAATATACTTACATAAAGTATAGCGGTCAGGTACAAGGTAAAAAGAGAACACTTACGTGAAGCATCACGTATAACCACAGCACACCAAATGCACACGACTATAAGGGGAAAAGGTCAAGATTAAACCATTAGGAGAGAAACAAACCCCTATTATCCACCTGTGGTCAACTCCACCAAAAACCCAAACGGGTGGGGTGGCCAACCCCGAAGACAATTTATCCGTCTAATTGCAGGGGAGACTAAAAACTCCACCATTCACCGCAAATGCCCAAACACCCGGTAGAGCTCCACAAAGTACTAATAGGGAGAACAAACGTTGTGGCGGTGGTTTCGTCCACAAATAACACCTGCAACCAAGGATAACCGGAAAGAAAACCACGTAACGACCCGGGTTTAGAGCTCAGAGGCCCACCACAACCCTTCATGGTCTGTTGGCGTGTCTCGCCCCATTGCGTCGCCACGAAGGAAACCATAATATAAATCTCAAGACAACGATGACACATCAGATTCTACTAGACAATTCTAGATTTGACGTGGTTGATCAACCTTTAGGAAGAATTTACAGTCCTAAATAAACTCCAACGCGTTCTACATGAAAGTTGAGGAACGATAAAAGAGTGGAATTAACTGCATCATCAAAACATATAACATTTAACAGGGCTTGATAGCAAAATCAAGAACATGGAAATTATAACAATAATTTAATTACTAATCATGATAATAATAAGTTAGAAATTCCTACAAATCGGGGTAAAGAAGGGAAGAGAAGGAGGAAACCATCACTTGTCTTGGTTTTACAGGAGAAAGACGTCCAAATCGCACCACGACGTAGATCGAAGCTAAAGAAGATGAGGGAAGTCGAAATCTAACAAGAAATAATCGAAATAGAGGTTATGTCCAAAAACCCTAGCGAGAAAATCTGAAGGAATGGGGAAGATTTTACCACTATGGCGTAGCTCTTGATGAGAGCTTTCCGGATCTATATTCGGTTGAAGATTTCGAGCACCGGAGCACTGTTGGCGGCCACCGGAAGGATCATGGAAAAACTTTCTCTCTCTTTCACGCCGCTCTGGTTCGGGGGATGAATAGGAAGGTTCAGTCAAAAAAAGGAGGAAATAAGAAGTAGGTATATAGATACCTAGGGTCAAATCAGGATAACTGCACTTAAGAAAAGAATTGGGGTCGGCTGAACCAGGCATCCCGAGAAGAAAGAAGGGTTTCTCGAGACCAACCAGACATCTCGAGAATAAGAATGTCGTTCTCGAGAATAAAAATGGCAGTTCTCAAGAGCAAGGAGGCTGCTCTCGAGAACTAAGAGACTGTTCTCGAGAATAAGAGGGATGTTCTCGAGAACGAAGAGGAAGTTCTCGAGAACAAGAATGTCGTTCTCGAGAACAAAAAGGCAGTTCTCGAGAGCAATGAGGTTGCTATCGAGAACTAAGAGACTGTTCTCGAGAACAAGGAGGTTATTCTCGAGAATTAAGAGGCAGTTCCCGAGAACAAGAATGTCGTTCTTGAGAATGAAGAGTCCTTTTCTCGAGATCAATTAGGCAAAACTCGAGTACAGGAGATAGAATTCTCGAGAACAAGCAGAAAATTCTCGAGAACAAAATGACAGAACTCGAGAGCAGATAGGCTACTCGAGAAGGTGGAAGAAAATATCCTGATCGTCGAACGCAAAACCCATTCGACAAAATCAGGTCGAAAATCGTCGAACGCAAAGTAAACACCCGCTCGACGAAGTCAGATCATAATTCGTCGAACATAAAGCCAATTCGATGAATTATGCTCGAGGTTCGTCGAGCCCAGAACCCAGAAATGCTAGACATTCATCGAGCTCAGCTCGACACTTCGTCGAGCTCCGCTCGACGATTATCGAGCTCACCACGGCGCCTAGAAATTCGTATGGAAAAAGAGAGTTCAACGAAATCCCACCCCTTAGGGGAGTTTCTCGAGAATCAAAACAAGCCCAAGGCTTTGATATAACAATTATCATAATCAAATGGTTGAACCAGGGAAATATGAGTTCAAATCAGAGGCCCAAATGCGCCGAATTAAACGATTTAAACAACGAAGGCAACCCTAGAATCCGGTGTACCATTCTTGAGACATAACATCAAATGCTCTCACAAGCAAAAAAGATCACAAGGGTCCAAACACACGCCGAGACTCAAAAATGCTCGGAATGCAACAGGACTGCACAAGCCCAAGGCCTCAAAACCTCATCCTTAATATCAAGGAAAACATTCCAACCCATCAGAATCCCAAAATCAGGATAAACAAGATCAATAGACGTGAAAACGCACAAACGGTGCAGCGCCATCAACAAAACGAAAAAGGGCAACGCCCTGACGTAGAAATTATGACGTCGACAAACTAAACAATAACATCGGAAAAATCAGGGGCGTTACAATTCCTCCATCAAATCTGGAAGTAGGATCTCTCTTTTGGGCTCGCCGGCCATGAACAACCATGAACATCCATGAATGGCTCGAGCAACACATTAGATAGATGTGAAAGATGAAGAGATGTAGAAGAGGAAATAGAGGAGGAAGGAGGAGAAACATACCATCGGCGAGATGATCAACGAGTTGGGAGGAGCAGAAAAGTACGTCGGGCAGAGAAGCACCTTTCGCTCGCGTAAGACGGCACCATAAAATTCCGAGAAAACCAGCCCGACCCATTGGAATTCGGCCACGCTATAGATACAAAACAAGGAATTTGCCCTAATTCCAATTCTGCCTCAAAGCCTTCATGCCGAATGCCAAAAATGAATTCCGCCTCACCCAAATCCAATTTTGAATTCCAAATCCAGTCGGCCGAACGGGGTATTAAAGATCCCTCACGAGTAGAGGTGGGCATAAAAACCGGGCCTGGCGGGCTGGCCTAGGCCCGACCTGGAAAACGCATGAAAGGCCCAGGCCCGGGCAGGCCCGGGCAGGCCCGATATAGGCCCACATCATGCTTTAAAGGCCTAACCATGCCCAGTTTTTAGCATGTAGCCCGGCCTGGTGCCCAGCCCGGGCTTTAGCCTGGCCTGGGACCAGGCCGGGCAAAGCCTGGGCCAGTCTTGAAAAAGATCGGCCCAAGCCCAACGGTTGCCTTAACGACACTTTAAAGAGTTGTTAAGAGCCTTAGCAGCTCTTTTTAAAGAGCCGTTAAGGCTTGGCTTTCCTGGCAACTGTTGCCAGGAAAAAGCTGCAGCCTAGGCAGCAAATAGGCTGTCTAGGCTGTGATTTTTTAAAGAAAAATAATTTTTTTATATATTTTAAATTCTATATAAATATATAACCCCTTACCTCTAACCCCCCATCTGATCTCTCTCTCTCTCTCATACTCTCTCTCTCTCTCTCTCTCTCTCTCTCTCTCTCTCTCTCTCTCTCTTACTTCACAAATTTTTCTTCCTCTTCGATGGCGTCTTCCACTTTGATGGCGTCTTCCTCTTTGATGCTAGTGTCCTCGACATTCGTCGCACATGAAATTGTGGAGCACAAGCACACGACTCTAGTCTGCGAGCACTTTGAAAAAGTGTGTGTGAGTGCAGAATTTAAGGCGAAGTGCAAACACTACTCCAAATTTGTAACACCATTATCCATTACATGACATATAATAGAAGGTCCAGTCGGGCACACCATATGCCACAAACATGCGGCGAAGTTACGGGTTAATATCCAAACTATTCGCGTTCTAACTCAGAGCATTCTAGCGGAAGCTTTTAAGTTGTTAGAACTCAACTCATCTGAATGTCCACAATATATAAACCAGCATTTATATATATACCAACACGAAAGAATGTTCACCAAATACACAACAAGTCTGGCCTTATGGCCTTACTGTTAAGCTTTATACATATGAGTTTCATACATCAGCACGTAGGCCGGCCACACATGAAAATAACATCATATGAACTTATTTGGCCTTCAATGGCCAGCATAGCAGCAGCAGCAACAATAACAAGGGCTTCAGCCCCCTATTTTCTGCTCGGCTCTCCTGCACCTGCATGGGACAATCCACTGCAAGGGTGACAAATAAGGCAACGGTCAGCGTTCAGCTGACCAATTTATAACGACTCTACCCCTTACCCATGGCAGTGGTATTCCTTCCCTACAGGCATATCATTTTACAAGCAGATATATCACACAATGTGCACTCACGCACAATCAACATATAACAAACATCGACCACGCAGCCCGATGCTCCGTGTACTCATGGCACATTCTTGGTGTATTGGAAATACTAGGGTCCCGCTGCTGTTCAAGGCCCGAATCCCAATGGCAAACTTGAGCATTTTGCTCCACGGCCTTCAGCCGGCGACTTAAGTCTTGTTGTAACGACCCGGGATTTGGCCTGTAGCCCCCCATGGCATCGCTACCGGATGGCCTTGTTGTAACGACACGGGATTTGGCTTGTAGCCCCCATGGCATTGCTACCAAATGGCGTGCACAGGACCATGACTCTCATTATGTGTTTCTGTCGAATGTCAGGCGCCCAGGCACTCATGGCGGACAACCATAATGCGGATACAGTTTAGCCCTTACCAATTGCTCAAATCGTTAGTTCAATGAATAAACTAATACGGGTCGGCATCCCCTTGTCCGTTCGGCACGAAGCCTTTTCAAGAGCTCACAAATAGTCATACTGTCCCTGAAGGACTGGCTTTACAATCACAGGTTAGCTAGGAGCCATCGCCAGCGACACTCACTATCGCCCGACATTATCGACTGAACTCACTTTCCATCCCTAACCCTAACCTTATCTGGATCAACCATCTAGTAATCCCTGCAGCCATCTACAGTACCAGAAACACTAGTCTTTCATAGCATACAGTACAAGCACTTTGTGGGTATTTTCCTGGACTTTCACTCCAGTACTTCCTGCTATTATCCTTCACATGCACAACCCACCGAATCCGCAAACATAATCATTTATACGCGGAGTCTTCTCCGGTGTGCAAAAGAAAACATCACCAATCCAGACCAACCTGTCCAGATGGGCTTCACACAGTATGTCTATTCCATACTACACATTTTCGGATCTACATGCAAGACATCTTGGGGATATCCAAAATCAACCCTAGGGGAATCCCTCAACAATCCACCTTTTGTTCGGGGAAACTCATGCATATGCCAAATTAAGGACTTCACATGTCCAAGAAAGAAAGATCGTTACCCTTGACGATCGCTTTAGAGCCATGGAAAACTAGCAGGAGAAAAGGCACCGCAACGACCTTGCCTCCACAAATCTGGACTCGGCACGCGCTTCGGGGCTCTGAAGCTCCACCGGCAGCCAGATTCCTCCTCCTTCTCCCTTGCTCTCCCCACTCTCAACCTCTTTAGAAAGAGGGAGAAAAGCCTTTGATAATGAGAGAGTTATCCTCAACTCCTGGCCTTATAACCGCAGGGAGGTCTCATGACCGTTGGATCCTAGTTGAAAGGAATGGACGGCCACGAAAAGCCCTGAACACCACTTTCTTGGGCCAGACACGGCTTGTGACACGCCCGTGTCATAGGCCGTGTTCCTTAAGCGATAAATAAACCGACTTAACCAGACCAGGACACGGTCGTGTGACATGCCCGTGTCATAGGCCGTGTGCCAGACATGGCTTCAGACACGCCCGTGTCCAGCCTAAGTTCATCAGTCCTTACAAACTGACCAAGCACAGAGATGGACACGACCCTTGACACGCCCGTGTCACAGGCCGTGTACCCCACTCGAGGATCGTCGAGCGCAATTCGTCGATCTTACTCAAGAGAACGTCGAGCACATAGCAGGACACGGCCCTAGACACGCCCGTGTCACAGGCCGTGTACTAAACTCGAGGATCGTCGACTGCATTTCGTCGAGCTCACTCGAGAACACCCCGCCAGCACTCGAGTGCAGGACACGGCCATGGACATGCCCGTGTCCCCGACTGTATACCTCACATAGAGTAAGACACGGCTTTGGGACACACCTGTGTCCCAGGCCGTGTTGCCCACCCTTCTCAGCCCAGTCACTACTGAGATTTGGGGCATTACTGTCCTCCCCTCCTTACTAGAAATTTCGTCCCGAAATTTGCATACAGTACTGAGGAAACAAATGTGTTACAACATTTACTGTCCAACACAAACGGTTATACATGTTTAAAGAAACAAGTCGGGAAATTCAGCACGCATGGTCTGCTCCCGCTCCCATGTTAGCTCCTCACGGCCGCAGTTGTCCCAGCGGACCTTGACCATCCCGATTGTTTTGTTCCGCAACTGCTTATTGGCTTTATCCTCGATCTGAATGGGCCTAACCTTCGTCATTAGCCAAATTCGATCGGTACATAATCATTTGCAATCACTTGAGCTAGATCTTTTATGGCTTTTCGAAGCACTGAGATGTGGAACATATCATGCAATCCACTCAATTCATTCGAAAGGGCTAGCCGATAGGCAACTTCTATAACTCTTTCCACCACTTCAAATGGACCAAGATATCTCGGACTTCACTTTTTCAAGCGCCGAATACTGGACATGCCTTTGAAGGGTTTGATTTTCAAATAAACTCAATCGCCAATCACAAACTCAACATTTCAGTGCTTGGTGTTGTAATATTTGGCTTGTCTATCTTGGGCTATCAGTAGTCTCTCCCGAATAGAGCGTATCGTCGAATTAGCTTCTTCGACGTCCTTACGCTTATAAAGTATAGATTCGCCTGCTTCTGGCCAAGCTAATGGTGTACGACATTTTCGACCGTACAAAGCTTCAAACGGTATCATACTTATGCTCGCTTAGTAGCTATTATTGTAGGCAAACTCTACCATATTGAGATGATCTTACCACCTCTTATCCAAATCCAAGGCGCACATTTGGAGCATATCCTCCATCGTTCTATTGGTCCGCTCAGTCTGGCCATCAGTTTGGGGATGAAAGGTCGTACTGAACGTTAACTTTGTTCCTAATAGTTGATGGATTAGTTGCCAAACATTCGATGTGAATCGCCCCTTCACGATCACTCACGATGTTACGGGGAATACCGTGCAACTGTACGATTTGCTCAACATAGAGTTTCGCCAAGACTTACACTGAATCATCCCTCTTATTTGGAAGGAAGTGAGGCACTTTCGTCAACCGGTCTACGATCACCCAAATCAAATCATTACCGCGTTGAGACCTTGGCAAACCATGCATGAAATCCATTGAAATATCATCAAACTTCCACTCCAGAATAGGTAGCGACTTCAGGAAACCTCCAGGCTTTTGACATTCAGCCTTCACAAAGGCACAGGTCTGACATTTAGCCATGTAATGTGCTACGTCTTTCTTTAAACCTGCCCACTAGAACAACTTTTTCATGTCTTTATACTTGGAACGCACAAACGATCCTCTTTCCGCAAAAGGCCGTCATCCCAGGAGAATTGGTCCTTCGACCCATCCACTGCATAGCGTTGCAGACTTTCGTCAAGTTCTGTTGCTTGCCGAATTTTGTCCGCAAGGTCACAATGTACCTCCGTCCAATGCAAGCACACATTTTCTATGGAATTCTTGTCAACACAAAAAATCTCTAATGCTTCCAACTCCTAGATCAGACGCTCATCATGCATCTACAACCAATTTGCCCTTGACGGAGTCCTACTACTCAAGGCATCTGTGACCACGTTTCCCTTCCCGAGAGTGTAGTGAATATCACAGGTGTAGTTCCCGAGGAATTCCATCCAACTTCATTGTCGCATATTGAGATCCTTCTGATCCAATAAGTACTTTAGACTCTTATGGTCCGTGAACATATCCACCTTCACGCCATATAAATAGTGATGTCACAGTTTACGTGCAAATATTACCGCCGCTAACTCCAAGTCGTGGACGAGATAGTTTCGCTCATGCACTTTCAATTAGCGTGAGCCATAAGCGATCACCTTTCCAAATTGAAGAAGAACGCAGCTTAAGCCGCTCACTGAAACATCACTATAAATCTTATAGCCGTCTGTACCACATGGCGACGTCAAAACGGGCGTCGTGGTCAACCGACTCTTTAGCTCTTCAAAAGCTTGCGCACTCCGGCATCCAAACGAACTTCTGATCCTTCCTCGTTAATGTGGTAAGAGGCAAAGCGATCTGTGAGAAGTTTTCTACAAAACGTCTGTAGTAGCCTGCTAGTTCAAAGAAACTCCTGACTTCAGCCACCGAAGACAACACTGGTCATTCCTGGATGGCCCTTATCTTTGACAAATCCACCGTAATGCCCTATCCACTCACCACATGGCCAAGAAAAGCCACTGACGACAGAAAAAACTCACAAATTGAGAACTTGGCATAGAGCTTGTTTCTCCTCAGGGTATGCAACACCAACCGTAAATGGTTCGCATGATATTCTTCAGATTGAGAGTACACTAAGATATCATCAATAAAGACAATCACAAACAGATCCAAGAACTCTCGAAACGTTTGGTTCATTAGATCCATAAACACTGATGGCGCATTATACAGTCCAAACGACATTACAGTGAACTCGTAATGACTGTAGCGTGTTCCAAACGCTGTCTTGGGAATTTCACCTTCCCGAATTCACAACTAGTAGTAGCCTGATTTCAAATCCATCTTTGAATATACTTTTGATCCCGCCAATTGATCAAACAAGTCATCTACCTGTGGAATCAGATATTTATTTTTCTCCGTTAAATTGTTCAATTCATGATAATCGATACACAATCGCAGGTCACCATCCTTCTTTTTCACAAAAAGAACAGGTGCGCTCCAAGATGACATACTTGGGCGTATATAACCCTGTTCCAACAATTCTTGCAATTGCACTTTTAGTTCGGCCATTTCCTTTGGCGCTCCTCGATATGGAGAGCGGGCCACAGGTTTTGCACCTGGCACCAGTTCAATCGAGAAATCAATCTCCCGCTGTGGCGATAATCTCGGAAGCTCTTTCGGAAACACATCAGCAAACACCAAAACAATCGGAACATCATTCACACTGGCCTTTGGCTCAACAGCCTCAACAAGCGTGAAGAACAACTCCGCGCCTTTCCGAACTGCCTTAACCACTTGAAGAGCAGACATCAATGTCATGCTCAACCCTCGCATACCAGCGAACTTTGTTTCTCGTTCGGTATTCTGCTCCAGTGTGACTTCCTTTGACTTGCAATCTATATAGCCACGCTGCTCCAAGAGCCAGTCCATGCCAAAGATCACATCAAACTCCGATATCGGCAGAACTGATACATCCAACCCGAAACCCTGACTTCCTATTCGTACCTCCACAAAACAAGACCTATCCGCATGCATTACACATCCATTTGGTAATAACACCTTCACACTATCTGCCACCAGACGAATCCATACACAAATCCATGACATGAAGTCCACAGAGAGAAATGAATGAGAAGCACCAGTATCAAACAGTGCTCTCGCCGGACAGTCTCGAATCAGAACAAAGCCTAATACAAACACATCATACACATGCTACAGACAAGGTATGAAATAGCAAAAGCAGCAATCAAATATGTTACCGCGTACCTATGGCAACGTCACTTTGCTTTATGGTCTCCTGTTGGCCAAGATTATACAATCGGGATTGCGCCTGGGATGCGGTGGACTCCACCACTGCCTTGCCCTTTTCAGCATATGACGCCCCTGTCTTCTTTTCAACCTTTGGTGGACCAGCCGGACAGTTACGTATGCACCACTCGACCACATGTATAGCAGGTCCGAAACTCCTGCCTCGAAGTTGCTCCCGATGCAACACTCGAGGGTGCCTGTGAAGAAGACTTGAATCGCTTACCCCATTTCCTTCGGTACTTTGATTTCCCCGGGTGCGGCACTTTAAACTCGGACGTTGTCATTGCCAAGTCCCTTTTTCCTTGCACCTGCTTCATATCCTTCTCCAACACACACACCGTATCCACCAACATCTGAAACCCTTGGTTCACCGAACTTGATGGAAGGAATCTCAACTCATCCCGCAATCCTTCGTAGAACCGATTGGTTTTTCGTTGTTCATCAGCGAAGATAGACCCTGCATAGCGTATCAATCGCGAAAACTCATGCAAGTAGGCATCGACACTACTCTCTCCCTGAGTTAGACGCTGGAACTCATTCTCCATAGTGATGCGTTGTGCCGCTGGCAAGTGTTTTGCCAAGAAAAGTCGCGAAAACTCCTCAATCGAAACTTCTGTTAGTTGCCTGCCCGCTAAGTGGTGTAACTCTATCTCGTCCCACCATAGCCGAGCCTCTCCTTCCAACAAGAAGGTGGCCAAGGTGACCTTCGAATTTTCCTCCGTCCTTATCTCCATCAATATTCATTTGACGCGTGACAACCAATCTTCCGCCTGCGTTGGAGATCTCATACCCAAAAACATAGGAGGATTGAAGCTCATAAACTGCTTCAACTACCGTTCAGCTGCCCGAGGATCAACATCCTCAGCAACTAAGCGTACTGTTTCCGCAGAAGGAGGATGTGTAGGGACCTTAGTTAGTGTCGCACTCTCATTAGAATGTTGGGGCTCAGACTGCCCAGCACCACTACGAGTCACCTATAGGTGGCCAAGACACACATTAGCGACCTTGCACAAGTAATAACAACAAAATAGGAACGTGCAGGTTCCTCAAACAGGTGTATTTGCATTCCTTAGTGGGCATTCTTAAGTTCATTCCATCTGATACCAAAATGTAACACCAATATTCGTTACATGACATATAATAGAAGGTCTGGCCGGGGCCGCACACCATATGCCACAAACAGGCGGCGAAGTTGCGGGTTAATATCCAAACTATTCGTGTCTGAACTCAGAGCATTCTAGCATAAGCTTTTAAGTTTTTAGAACTCAACTCATCCGAATGTCCACAATATATAAACCAACATTTATATATATACCAACACGAAGGAATGTTCGCTAATACACAGCAAGTCTGGCCTTATGGCCTTACAGTTAATCTTTATACATATGAGTTTCATACATCGGCACGCAGGCCGACCACACATGAAAATAACATCATATGAACTTCTTTGGCCTTCAAGGGCCAGCATAGCAGCAGCATCAGCAACAAAAACAAGAGCTTTAGCCAGCTATTTTCCACTCGACTCCCCTGCACCTGCACGGGACAATCCACCGCAAGGGTGACAAACAAGGCAACGGCCAGCGTTCAGCTGATCAATTTATAACGACCCTACCCCTTATCCGGGACAGTGGTATTCCTTCCCTGCAGGCATAGCATTTTACAAGCAGATTGTTGGGTACATTGGAATATATGTACCTGATTTGAAGAAGCCTCACCCTACTTAATGATATACATCAAGATGTATTTGATGTGCTTTGAGTTTATTTGTGCAGGTTAAGTAACTGCAGATTTGCAGGAAATATTTCTAAGTCCATGTGTCGACACCTAGAAGAAAAGTGTCGACACTTAAGGAGCCTTGTGTCGACACCAGAGATGTTGTGTCGACACTTGGAGTAATTGTGTTGACACCAGAAAGGCAGAGTCGACACTAGAAGGAAAGTGTCGACACATATAGGCAGTGTCGACACACATTGAACAATTGTCTACATAATCAGTGTCGACACTTAGAGTCAGTGTTGACACCCAGATAAACTTTGTCGACAGCAAATGTGTCGACACTAGGAGGCTGTGTCGACACTCAGCAAACTTCAACAAAGTTCAAGTACATGTGTCGACACTAGGAGGCTGTGTCGACACTCAGCAAACTTCAACAAAGTTCAAGTACATGTGTCGACACTAGGAGGTTGTGTCGACACTCAGCAAACTTCAATAAAGTTTAAGTACAAGTGTCGACACAAAGGAGATGTGTCGACACTCAGCAAAAGTTTCAACACAGAAGGCATGTGTCGACACAAAGAAGATGTGTCGACACTTAGCAAGTTTCAACACAAGAAGATGTGTCGACACAAAGAAGTTGTGTCGACACTTAGCAGAATTCAACTAAGTATTGAAGAAGAAGGACTTGTGTCGACACACAGTATCAATGTCGACACATTCTGAAGAAGCAGTGTCGAGAGGCTGTTACAACAACACGAGGAGTTGTATCGACATCATGAAGGCTAGTGTCGACACTTAGTCTACTTGTATCGACACTTAGTCTATTTGTGTCGACACATAAAGACTATCTGTCTCGACACTTTCAGACAGTGACAGAGATTTCAAGAAGTGACTGAATGACTTGACAGCTGCCATTTCAACCGGTCAACAGCTACTGTCAGAGCTGTCAGAAGATTGTTAGAAACCGGATCAGCCGGTCACCATGAAGAATGCTTATATAAAGGCTTCTTCCTTCAACAGACAGCAATCGATCGATTGATTAAGCAATCAATGAAGTGAAAAAAAACACAACAAGAAGAAGACCTTCAAGTGAAGATCTAAGAAGTTGGAGAGAGAGAGCTCCTTCTAAGAAGTGCAGTTGCTGAACCGGGCTGCTAAGTTAGATTCAGATTGAGATCTGAATCTCAAGACAGAAGTTGATTAAAGATCATCTTCAGGAGATTCAACCCTACTGTGTTCTAATTCAAGAAGCTTTGAAGAAAGCCAAGGGAGGTTGATCTCAGTCAAGTTCTTCCAAGAACTCATCAAGAAGCCAGTCAACTCATCTCTCTCTATCAGAGTTGTGGTCATATACTTTGTATTTTCTAATTTCTGTAGGATCTTGTATAGATCTGAGTTGTAAGCCTAAATCTATAAAGGCTGAGGTAGGGCCTGTGAGCCTGAGTGTAGGAGAATCATTTCTCTGAGTGTAGGCCTTGTTGAAGGCTGAGGTAGGGCTGTTGTGCCTGAGTGTAGGTCTTGTTGAAGACTGAGTGGTAGGGCTTTTGTGCCTGAGTTGTAGGAGTGGGATCACTCTGAGTTGTAGGAACCTATTTGGGATTCTGAGTTGTAAGACCTGAGGATCTGAGGAGAAGTGGAGAAGTTAGGCCGAATCTAGTACACTATTAGATAGGCGAAGGGGGAAAGTGGATGTACCCAGACCTTGGGGAACCACTATAAAATCTGTGTGTACTCTGTGTGTGATTAATTCTGTGATTGTTGTGTTATCTGTGCTGAATTGCTGCTGTAGAGAATTGCATAAACAGGTCTAATAATTCAGTGTTTCTGCCTTAAAAGTTAAAAATATTAAGTGCACCTATTCACCCCCCCCCCCCTCTAGGTGTTTAGGCACTAGTTCTTTCAAGTGGTATCAGAGCCAGGTTACTCAAAAAGGACATAACAGTCTTAGTAAAGATCCTGTAGGCAGAATCAGAATGATCAAGAATCAAGAAAATGGGTTCAACTGAGAATCACAAAGAGCTAGGATCTATGAAATTGCCAATCTGCAGAAAAGAGATTTTTGGCATATGGAAAGAGAGGGTTAGACTCTTTATGGAAGCATCTGACCCAAGAATATACATCACAGTCAAAGAAGAGTCATATGTGCCAATGAAGATCTCCATTCTAGATGCAAATCAGAAAATACCTAAGGATTATTCAGAAATGACCAAGGATGAAATAATCTTGGCTACTATGGATAAGAGGGCTCAGAACATCATAGTAAGTGCCATTGATGACTCTACCTTCCAGAATTTGATTCATTGCAAGACTTCAAAGGAAATGTGGGATACTTTGATAGTCTATATGGAAGGGTCTGAAGAAGTTAGACAAGACAGGAAGTCCTTGTTAAATCAGGAGTATGAAAGCTTTAAACAAGGAAAGTTTGATAGCATTACTGAATGCTACAAGAAATTTTATAGGATTGTTAATGAGCTGATGTCCTATGGGAGAGAATTCAACAACTATGAGCTGAATGACAAGTTTTTAAGATCCCTAACTAAGGACTGGGATACTAAGATTTGTGTCATAAGGGAAATGGCCAAACTAGCTGATATACCTCCTCCAACATTATTTGGAAAACTATTATCTTATGAGATGCAGCTAATGGTTAGGAAGGAGGAAGAGAAGACTACAAGAATGGAGCATAAGGAGAGATCTGTGGCCTTCAAAACTGAAGCCACTAGGAAGTACAGAAGCAAGTCTCCATCTCCACCACAAACAGTTGCTGAGACTGCTTCAGAAAATTCAGAGAACCAGAACTCCGACAGCAGTGAAAGTGATGAGGATTTTGCTGCTTTTACAAGACAGTTTCAAAAGTTTCTGAAGAAGAAGCAGTGGAGGTCTAATCCATCCACTTCACAGTCTAAAGATGACTACTATCAGAGAAGGAAGTCATCAAGGAATGACAGAAGAAGGTCCAAGCCAAGCAAAGTTACTTCCTCAAAGATTGTGTGCTATTGTTGTAATAAGCATGGACATGTAGTGGCTGACTGTCCTGAAAAGAGGAAGGAGTCTACTACAGATAAGAAGAAGAATCAGGTTACGGGCAAAAAGGAAAAGTCTTTTGTTGCTAAGAAAGACAAAAGTCTTACTGATCAATCTTCATCAGAAACAGATTCTGAAGCTGAAGCCTATTGGCTTGTTTGCTGAAGAGGAAGAAGATGAGTTCATGCAGCTAATGAACTCAATGTATGAGCATTAGGACAATCAGTGTAATGGACTGATGGCCTTAATAGAAGGAGACAAGATCTAGGATCATCCTGGACCAAGTAAGGTACAATGTCTTTTAGATTATAGTACTGATTCAGAATCAGATACATCTGCATCAAGTGATGTGGGTGGGTCTGAATCTGAGGGAGATATTCATCAGTTGATGGATGAATATAGAGATGTATTGCAGGCACTTAAGAAGAGCAAAAATCTGGTCAAAACACTGACTAAGGAAATTGCTAATCTTAAGTTGGCAGCTGCTGATTCAGATATAGTGTTAGATCAAAAACTAAATAAAATAGCCAGGCTGAAGAACATTACAGTTATTCAGATGGGAACTATTACATTTAAGAATGATCAAATTAGGAATCTGGAGGTTAGACTCCAGAAGGAGAGAGAGATTGTTGCAAGTTTTTCTAAACCAAAATCAGTTTTACCTTTGATAGATGAGTTTATCCCTCAAAAGGGTAAGACTGGATTGGGGTTTACAAAACCTGTAAGGACAATTAGGTCCAAGTCTAAGGGCAAAGCCCCAGTACTCAATAAGAAGCCCGCTGTAGATAAGACAGCCAGGGTTGTACCTAAACAAAGGTACAACAGATTTGAGTGCTGGTGTTGTGGCAAGGTAGGCCACTTTGCCATAGATTGCTGGCATAATTCAAGTGTTAAGGAGAGTAGCAAACTGCCTGCTAGAAAAGCTACAGGTAGTTTTGTTAAAAGTCAGACTAACCTGTACCAAGGACCCAAGAATTATTTGGGTTCTAAGGTTAAGTAATCTGTTTTGCAGGTGAGTCCAAGTGGTCATGCCCCTATATGGTACTTGGACAGTGGATATTCCAGGAACATGACTGGAACTAGGGGATTGCTAAAGGACTATACACCAATCAAGGATGGTCCTAAAGTTACCTTTGGTGGTTCAGAAAAAGGAATCATCAAAGGCTTTGGTAACATTTCTAGCAACCTTATTACAATTACTCAAGTAGCTTATGTAAAGGATTTGAAACATAACCTCATTAGCATAAGTCAGCTGAGTGATTTAGGATATGACATCTCATTTGTCAAGGATGGCTGTCATATCAGTAGGTCAAGTGATCAAAAGATCATTCTGACAGGATATAGGATGAGAAATGTCTATTGTCTAGACATTATGTGTGAGAACATTGTTTCTCCTATATGTCTTGTAGCTGATGAGAAAGTCTCACATTGTGTTAAATGGCACAAGAGGCTGGCTCATCTTAACTATAAGACAATTGGCCAACTCTTTAGCAAAGAGTTAGTAAGGAATGGTCCTCAGGTTAAGTGTATAAAGGTTAGGATATGCTCAGCTTGTCAAAAGGGCAAGCAGACCAAATCCATCTTTCATAGCCTTGAGAACAAAGATGTTGTGAGGTGTCTATACCTCTTGCATATGGATCTTTTTGGTCCTATGCCAGTTCACAGCCTAGGTAGGAAGGTCTACATATTTGTGGTAGTTGATGACTACTCAAGGTATTCCTGAGTGTTCTTCCTAAGGCAAAAATCTGAAACACCAAGTATCTTGTATAGTTTTGTTAAACAAATTCAGAATGAATTGAACAGTACAGTGGTCAAAATCAGAAGTGACCATGGTACTGAATTTCAGTCTGAAAGTATGACAAAACTGTGTGAAGAGTTTGGTATTTTTCAGGAATTTTCCTCACCAAGAACACCTCAGCAAAATGGTATTGCTGAAAGGAAAAATAGAACCTTGATAGAGGCTGGTAGAACCCTATTGAGTGACACATCTCTCCCAGAATATTTCTGGGCTGAGGCAGTAAACACTGCTTGTCATGTGATCAATAGGGCTACTATCACCAAGAGCCACAAGAAGACCCCCTATGAGATTGTGAAGGGCAGAAAACCAAATCTATCCTATTTCAGGATCTTTGGTTGCAAGTGATATATCCTTAACAATGGTAAGTCTTATCTAACCAAGTTTGCTGCCAAATCCCAAGAGATAATCTTTATTGGGTACAGTAACAACAGTAAGGCTTATAGGGTCTACAACTTGATTACTCAAGTTGTAGAAGAGTCTGTTCATGTAGTTTTTGATGAAGCTAGACTCATTAACAATGAATTGCCTAGAAGTGTTTGCAGCTCCACAGGTGTAACTGAGAAGATGGACAAGCTTACCTTAACAGAAGGTCCTTCTACAAGTCAGCAAGTGGAGGATGGTGGCTGCTGTCCAGGGGGAGTACAAGATACTCCTGTTGCTGAAGAAGACCAAGAGGAGCAGCTGAATGAAGAAGCTGAAGGTGTACAACCAGAAGACAGGCTGCCTCCAGCAAATAGGAATTTAAAAGATCATCTAGCCAATCAAATTATTGGAGATCTCAGACAAGGGGTACAAACAAGGAGCAGGAATCTAAGTTCAGTTCTCTACTCCAGCTTTCTATCCCAGGTAGAGCCAAAGAAATTTGAAGAAGCAATCCTAGACCCTCATTGGATTGAGGCCATGCAAGAGGAGCTGAACCAGTTCAAAAGATGCAAGGTCTGGGAGCTTGTTCCTAAACCAAAGGGCCACAACATTATTGGAACTAAGTGGATCTTTAGGAACAAGTTGGATGAAAATGGAATTATTATAAAGAATAAAGCTAGACTAGTTGCAAAAGGATATAGGCAGGAAGAAGGTATTGATTTTGATCAAACCTTTGCTCCAGTAGCAAGACTGGAAGCAATAAGGATGTTCCTTGCCTATGCAACTTATCAAGGATTTAAGGTATATCAAATGGATGTTAAGTCAGTTTTTCTGAATGGAAACTTGAAGGAAGAAGTCTATGTAGAGCAGCCATCAGATTTTGTAGATTCTCTTAAACCTGATTATGTATATAGACTTAGGAAGGTTTTGTATGGGTTAAAACAAGCCCATAGGGCTTGGTATGAAACTCTGTCTAGTTTCCTCATTGAGAATAAATTCACAAGGGGGAAAATAGACAAGACTCTATTCCTTAGGGAATCTAGAGGCAAGATTATCTTAGTCCAAATATATGTAGATGACATCATATTTGGGTCTACAGAAAGTACTCTTTGCAGAAAGTTTGCAAAACTAATGCAAGGACAATTTGAAATGAGCAGTATGGGGGAACTTAAGTTCTTCTTGGGTCTCGAAGTTAGACATACTGAGGATGGTTTATTCATATGCCAGTCCAAGTTCACCCTAGAATTGATAAGGAAGTATGGTATGGAATCATCCACTACCATGAAAACTCCTATGGGGTCAAGCATGTCTCTAAGCAAAGATGATGCAGCGAAACCTGTAGATGAAACTTTGTATAGAGGGATAGTTGGCTCCTTATTGTATTTGACTGCTAGTAGACCAGATATCATGTATGCTACATGTGTCTGTGCTAGGTACCAAGCTTGCCCTAAAGAATCTCATTTGACAGCAGTCAAAAGAATTTTGAGATATCTTAAGGGCACTCCTTATCTAGGACTTTGGTACCCTAGGAATGGAGATTTTGAACTGACAGGTTATTCAGATGCAGATTTTGCAGGCTGCAAGGAAGATAGAAAGAGTACCACAGGTACCTGTCAATTTCTAGGAGGAAGGCTGATATCATGGAGTAGCAAGAAGCAAACCAGTGTGGCTATCTCCACAGCTGAGTCAGAGTATGTTGCTGTAGGAAGCTATTGTGCACAACTACTATGGATACAACACCAGCTAGAAGATTATCGTATTCAAGTAAGTAGAACACCTTTATTTTGTGATTCTACTAGTGTCATTTCTATTGCAAATAATCTTGTCTCTCATAGTAGGACTAAGCACATAGAAATAAAATATCATTTTCTAAGAGAACATGTAGAAAAAGAAGACATTTTTTTAGAGTATATAAATACAGATAATCAGTTAGTTGATATGTATACTAAGCACTTAGATGAAACTAAATTCAATAAATTTAAAATTGAATTAGGGATGATAAACTTAGAATAGTTTACAAAATTGGCTAAGTAAAATGGTGTCGACACACAGAGTTGTCTGTGTCGACACATAGATGTGGTGTCGACATTTCAGAGAAATGGTGTCGACACATCTAGAAAGTCTGTGTCGACACTTCAGAGAATTTGTGTCGACACATGCAGTGTAGGTGTCGACACATCCAGGGTGGTGTCGACACTTAGGATTTACACAGAATTAGTCTAGTAGAGTCTCGACTAAGTGTCGAGCTGAGTGGTGTCGACACATATATAAGTGTCGACACATATATTCTGTCGACTATACTTGTGTCGACACATGGTTGTCGAGACATTAGCAGTAAGTGTCGATACTTTTCAACAGTGTCGACACAATTTTAGTATTTTGACTCGCCTTTTCACCTTTGATTATAGAAAGCTATAAATAGGTTTTCCCCGGTGTTTGTCGACACGCTCACCAAAGTTTCGAGACCAAACTTGTGTGTCGACATCTCTTTTCTCTAAATTCAAAATTTCTTCAAACCCTAATGGCGCACAAGCTAGAAGAGAACATTAATGAAGGATATGAGCTCGTGCGACACGCCTTTGATGACGCGGAACCCGAAATCAAAGGTGTAATAACCCTAATTACCGAGACTGGATTGGAATACCTTGTATCAGAACCTATTAAGATCTGGAAGAAGGAGGTCCTTGAACTTTTTAGTGCAGCTTCACTTGATGATACTGGACTCAATATTAAGTCCAGAGTTCATGGGACCAAAGTCAAGGTCTCACAAAAAGTCTAAGGAAGGTACTTCAACTACCAAGAACAAAAGAGGAAGAAGATGTATCTGCTTCTAAGACTAGAGAGGCATTGAGATGGTGTGGACTAGATTCAAACCTGAAAATTGGATCAGTTTTCAATAGAAAAGGGATGAACATCCAAGGAAAGTTTCTGTCTGAAATAGTTTGCAAGGTAATCCTGAGCAAGCCTGGAGGACATGACAGAATTTCAGCTCATATGTTCAGTTTGATGACAAGGATTATCTTCAAACTTAAGACTGACTGGTCAGTAGTTCTGTTTGATAAGATAAAAGAGAGCCTGAAGAAACCCAATCTGGGTAGAATTCTGAGTTTATACCTAGCTGGAAGTATTCCTGATGTGATGAACCAAGCTGTAGGTTCCAAAATAAACCACATGAGGAGAATGGATTTGAGAATTTTCTCTAGGTGGGATAGAGTACTGACAAAAGAACTGCCATCTCCAGTAAAGGACACACCTCAGAAGAAGAAGACAGCCATTGTGGCTCAAGAATCCTCTAGCAGCTCTGAAGAGCAAGTGGTGTTTAGTTCTGATGATGAACAGGGTAGAAATGCTGAACAGTCTCCAGGTAGACTAGAAGATGCACAGAGGCAAGGGGAGCTACCACCAGCTAGCCCAATTCACCTGGATCCACTCCAGGGGGAGCCTCTACATGTGGAAGAGCCAACTCCACTAGAGAGTGAAAGGGCTACTCAAACCATTCTAGAGGTAATCACTAAAATTAATCAATTAGATTTCACTATTGAGGATGAAGTTTTGATTGATTCATTACCTGATGTTCCTCAGCAAACACAGATACAACCTCAACCACAAGATGTTGTCATGAAGGACACATCTATTGCTGATAAAGTGGTTGATGAGATCAGAGATTCTCCAGCCCATTCTCAACAGGAATTCACCTTAGAGGAGCTATTCCCTGATCTTGTACAGACAGATCTTGAGAGAGAAATAGCTGCTGTTGAGGGGGAGAAGGCAAATATTGAGGGGGAGCATGTGGAGATTATAGAGGAAACTGCAAGGAAGGAGACCGAGGAGCCAAGAGATGCTAAAGGGCTACCAAGGACTGAGAAGGATTCACATCCTAGTCCTAAGGATATAGTGGATATTGCTAGCACTTCTGCTTCAGAAGATGAAGAGGCTGTTAGAGCCAAGAAAAGAAAGTTCCAGGTCTTCAAGAGAAGAAGCCAGAACTATAAGAAAGCCCTACAGACAATTGCTCCACAGCCTGCCACCACTACTGATTCTAGTTCACTGATGGTGGCTTTGCAGATTAAGCTGGATGAGCAAAGGCAAGCTCTAGAAAAATATATAGATGAAGGGCATAGATCCCTGCAATTTGATCTGGCACAAGACATAAAATCTATCAGATTTGAAGTGAATCTCAACAAGAATGAAATGACTGATTGTTTTCATAAAGGAGGCAATGCAGTGGTCTATTTGGCTACACATCAAGAGAAGCTAAAGACACAACTTGATGACCTAGCACTAAAACAAGGCTATGTCCTGGAGAATCAGCTGAGAATGAATGATAATTTGACTGCTTCTCATAATGTCATAGTCACTGAAATGAAGAATATAGTTACTGCCCAGACTGCACACAGTGCTGCTGCCAAAGCTGAGTTTGAAAAGCAACTCCAAGAAAGCCTACTTACAGTTCACACTGCTATTGCAGATTCTCAAAAGGTTATTACTGACAGGCTACAAAAGTTAAAACCTTTCTATAGAGATGGAGTCAACTATTTGAATGCACAGATAAGATTCCAGAAAGATGATCTTAGAAATCACATAGAGAGAGAAGTCATAAAGGGGGAGAGGGTATTAGTCAAGGCAGGCTCTGATCATGCCAAATGGATTTCAAATTCCATCAGAGCCACCCTTGGATATCCACCCTTATGTGATGATGACAATGTGGCAGAGTCTGGAATAAATCCTGCATACTTTGGAGGAGAGCAAGATGAAGTGGCTCAAGTGATATATCCTCCAGCAGATTTTGACATGATACATCAGGAGGTACAGTCTATGTATAGTCCTCCTGAGGGTAATCAAAATGTTATTATTGAGAAGGTAGTCCAGCCTGTGCCAGAGGCACTACTAAAAGAGCAAGAGGCTTTGTTAAAAGAACAAGAGGCTCAATTATCTAAGAAAAGATTCAGAGAGCAAGCTGAATTAAGGCCAGATTTTGAATAATGGAGCCCCACTTCCAAGAAAATCATCTTGACTGCTTGGAAGGCTGCTAAGGACAATGTCCTGGATAGAGGCAAGTGGTATTCTGACCTGGAGTGGAGAAAACATGAGAATAGATAAGAGGCCATAGTACAATATAGAAGAAAGGCTAAACTGGGAAAGCTACCTCCTAATACACAGGAGCCTAGCAAGTATTTCTCTAAGCCTTATCACTATTTTGAAAGGCAGAAGATAAAGGCTGAAGAGCAGAAAAAGAAAGATCTCAAAGGGAAGAAGCATGCTGCTGCTGATGACAATGAAGCTCCAGTTCAAGTAAAGACTCAATCTGGAAAGGGGATTGTGTTGGAACACCCTATTACTAATTTGGGTCAGGATCACTATGTCTCTAGGAAACCTGTTTTGACCTCATTGTATAGATCTAAAGGTCAATTAGAATTGAGTCTAAGGGTTAGTAGTTAGGTTTGGAAGCTGCCCTCAAGACCAAGGTTTTTTTTATTTGGAGACTAAGTCATTTCGTCGAGCTCAGTACGACGAATCGTCGAACTCCAATCGACGATCGTCTAGCTCAACTTCGACGGATTGTAGAACTCCATTCGACGATCGCTGAGCTCAACTTCAACAAATCGTCGAACTCCATTCGATGATCTTCGAGCTCAGTTCGACGATCTTGACTCCAGTGTTGATTCTCTATCTCTGAGCTCAGTTCGACGATAGTTGAGCTCAGATCGACGATCTCTGTTGTTGTCTAAGTCCAAATCACTGAGCTCAGTTCGACGATAGTGGAGCTCAGTTCGATGTTTTTCTGAAGAGTTAAATGATTTTCAAGATTCAAAATTCAGAATAGTTAAGGAGTTATTGTCAGCAATTAATTCAGAAGATCTTGTAGCCGTTTTCACTTATTCTGGACCAAGTTTCAAGGGATTATCAAGGAATGTTTCTTTGGACTTTCCCCCAGAAGACAAAGGCAATTAAGGATGTAATTAATGACAGGCCAACGGCTATTCTGGACAGAGGATCATTTCTATTCAGATCAAAAGGAATAAAAGATAAGATTTTTTGAATTCAGATAGATCTGTAGAGAGTGCACAAGAAGAAGAAGAGAAAAATATTCTCTACTATAACTTTTCTCTGGAACAACAACTTTTTCTCAACAACAATCACTCAAGAGAAAAAGAAAGAGCTGTAGACATTCTCTATCTAAAAGAATTCATACAAGAACACAACCAAGGAGATCAACCAACTGAAATCTTCAGATCTCTGTTGATTCAAGTGTTCAAGGCCATCATCATTCAAGACTCCAGACACCTAACATTTCAGCTATTGCTGAAATCATCAATTGCTGGACATCAATTTCTGAAGGCCTATCACCCTACAGCAAAGCTTCATTTCCTGAACATCTCAAGAACTCAGGGGGAGCTTTGACAACATCATATCCACATAGTCTTCTCAGCTGCTTTGAGAAAGAGAAGACTTCTATAACTCTCTCATCCCCATCTCTGTAAAGAGTTTTTCAAACTCCCTTCAAAAGTTTGTGCTTGGTTTTTGAGCACCTTATCAAAAGCTCATTGGTGGCAAGACACCTGATAAAAAAATCTGGTTTGGTTTTTGACCACCTTATCAAAAGCTCATTGGTGTCCAGGACACCTGATCAACTCATCCTGCAGTGGATTCCTACCTAGGGTGGTAGAAGAGTGGATGTACCCAAGTTTAGGGGAACCACTATAGCTCTGTGTGTCTTCTGGTTGCTTATCTTTATTTTTGTTTCTGGCTGTGATTGGTTTGTGATCTGTAATTAGTTTCTTTTGTAGTTTGTGATTAGATAGGTTCTGTGATTAGATTTAATATTTGCTTCCCTGTTCACTCAGATTACAACAACTGTTGTAAAAAGTTTTTAAGCACCATACTCTATTCACCCCCCCCCCCCTCTAGAGTATATCAGATCTAGCTTGTACTTTCAATTGGTATCAAAGCCAGGTTGGTTAAATATACCATATCTCAGTGGTTGCACAGGCTAACACCTGAACCCCAAGATCCCTAGTTAGATCTGCGTGTTTTGATTTTGTTATTAGATTATTTCTTCACAAATCATGGCCCAAAACAAAGATTATGCTAGCACCAGACCTCCAGTGTGCAATCTGTCCAAGTTTGCACTTTGGAAAGCAAGGATTAGATTATACATGAATTCTATTGACGAGGATATTTTTAATTCTGTTTTGATAGTTTGTCCAAGACCTCCAGAGAACTCAAGCACAAATGTTGTTCCACCTCCATCAGGAACAGATATTGATATCAAGAAGTGGAAGGTAGCAGATGCAAAGGCTATGAACATCTTAGCACAGACTATGTCTGATGACATTTTTCAAAAGGTGGCTGAATGCAATTCAGCAAAGGAAATCTGGGATAAGCTCACTGAAATAGTCTCAGGATCAGCTGATGAAAGAAAGGACAGGAGATCCCACCTCATATCCCAATATGAGAATTTCAAGAAAGGAGAAGCTAAGCCAGTAGCTGAAATATATAACAGGCTCAGTCTAATAGTCAATAAACTCAAGACTTTGGATAAGGAGATCTCACTGACTGAACTTAATGACAAAATCCTAATGTGCTTCCCAAGCACTTGTGATTCAAGAATCTGGCCAATCAAGGATGCCAGAAGTTTGAATGAGATTACAACAGAAGCTCTCTTGGGCAAGCTCAAATCTTATGAGTTGCTTATTAAGAATAGAGAAGAAGAGCAGAAGGCTGTCTCACCAGCCACAAGGAAGAAAAGACAATAGCCTTCAAAGCAACTGAAGATCAGCCTGAAGACAAAGTCACAGGCAATGATGATCTGCTCAGTCTATTGGCCAAAAGATTTTACAAGATGGCCAGAAAGGACTTCAGAAGGAGATCATACAAAGAGCATGATAAGCCAAGGCATGATAAGTCAAATAATAAAGAAATTGTTTGCTTTGGTTGCAGGAAACCAGGGCACATTGTACCTGACTGTCCAGAGAACAAAAACAAGGACAGAAGGGACAAGAAAGAAAGAAGAAAGGACAAAGACTTCAAGAATAATGGTAATGGCAAACCCTCCTCAAGCAAGAACAAACACACAAGGAAGGGGTTTGTTGCTGAATCCTGGAGTGAAACTGAAGAAGAATCAGAAGCTTCATCCAGCTCAAGTGATGATGAAGATGATGCTGAAGAGAAGGAGTTCTGCATGATGGCAATCAATGCCTCTCAACATAATTCAGATGCAGAAGAGTCAGAGTCAGACTCAGAGACTCAACTTGAAGAGGACCAGGTAATTAGTTCTTTTGATTTCAATTCAGAGGACTTTAAGTCTGAGTTTAAAGCATTATGTTTAGACTTACTAAAATATGAGAAGGAAATTATTTCTCTCAGAAATCAATTATCTGAACATAGTATCTTAAAGTCAGAAAACCTCAAGCTCTCTAAGGAGTTGGAGTGCTGTAGGGAGCAGATAGCTTCACTGAAAGGTGAGCTATCAGAGGCCAAGAAGCTTGAATAATCCCTTAATGGGAGAAGTATCAAGCTGATGGACATCACAAGCACAGTGAACTCCAGATTCAATAGTACAATGGGCTTGGGTGCTTCATCCAGCCAAACTATAGTTCTAACAACCCCAATCAAGTTTATTTCTGATAAAGGGAAGGGAGTTGTAGAGGTAGCTAGGAAAAATTCTGATCTACCTAAGAAAACCAAGTTCCAGCAGAAATCGTCGAACGGAGCTCGACGATCGCCGAACGTAGATCGACGATCTCAGGTAAAATCGTCGAACTCAGGTCGACGATCTTTAATTCCTGAACTCTGTCATAGTCGACCGTCGAACGGAGCTCGACGATCTGACCCAAGATCGTCGAACGCAGCTCCACGATCGTCGAACAGATATTAGAGCTCTGGAAATTCTTTTAAGGGCAAATCAAAATCCAATCCTAGGGGTCCTTCATCCCAAAGCTTTAACCCTTATACTGAATGGATAATACCTCCAAGGAGATATCATCCTGAAGGTTATAAGAGTCAACCTGGGATGTCTTTTATTTCTGAATTTAAAGGTTATCAACCTAGGCCTAAGGTAAACTGGGTCAAAAATAAATGAATTATTTTATGTGCAGGTGAAGACCTATCCAACATCAAACCAACAATGGTATTTGGATAGTGGGTGCTCTAAGCACATTACAGGAAACAAGGACAACCTCATATCCTTTAAAGCCAAGCTTGGACCCAAAGTCATATTTGGTGATTCAAACTTTAGACAAACTAAAGGATATGGTGCAGTCCAGATTGGGACAGTGACATTCAAGAAGGTAGCCTATGTGGAAGGACTGAAGCACAATTTGATCAGCATCAGTCAGCTATGTGATGAAGGCTACCATGTGACTTTCAGCAAAGCTTTATGCAAGATCAAGTCAGAGAACAACACAACTGTGTTGACAGGTAAATGAAAAGGTAACATCTACTTAGTAGATTTTCTTTCAACAGATGTAGACATTTGTCTGTTTAATTCTGTCTGTAGACCTAATGTTTTATGGCATAAGAGACTAGGACATTTAAACCTTAGAACCATTGCTAGGCTATCCAAGGACAACCTTGTTAGAGGACTACCTTCTGGCCCCTACAAGAAGGAAGGACTATGCATGGCTTGTCAATTAGGCAAGTAAACTAAAAATAGTTTCAAGTAACTTAATAAGAGTGATTCGCCTAGGATCTTGTATCTGTTACACATGGATCTTTTTGGACACATTACATTACAAAGCCTAGGAGGGAAATCTTACACTTTAGTAGTTGTAGATGACTTCTCTAGATTCACATGGGTGTTCTTTTTGAGGAAGAAGTCTGATAACTTTAAGTGTTTGACAGAGTTTCTCAAATGTATACAGATTGAGTTCAATACTCACATTACCCTGATCAGAAGTGATCATGGGACAGAGTTTGATTCTCTTCTTATGCAAGAGTTCTGTCAGAGTGAAGGGATCAAACACACTTTCTCAGCTCCTAGAACTCCTCAACAAAAAGGGGTAGCTGAAAGGAAAAATAGAACCCTTATTGAATCTGCCAATACATTGTTATCAGATGCTCACCTTCCTCTATCTTTTTGGGCAGAGGCAGTGAACACCTCCAACTATGTGCTGAACAGAAGTTTAATACATAAACTAAATGGCAAGACTCCCTATGAATTACTCAAAGGGAAGAAACTTAAAGTTGATTATTTTAGAATTTTTGGCTGTATTTGTTATATTCATAATAATGACAAGAGATATTTAGCAAAATTTCAAGCTAAATCAGATGAAGGAGTGTTTCTGGGATACTACATGATCAATAAGGCTTATAGGGTTTATAATAAATCATCTCTTAAAATTGAGGAATCTGTTCACATATCATTTGATGAATCTAACATATCTTTCAAGGAGAAGAACACTTCTACCATAGAACCTTTGTAGGTACATTCTCTTGCTGAAGACTTGGACAAATTACAGATCACTCAAAAAGAGGAAAGCAGTGAAGATGAAGAAAGCATTCAACATATTGAAGAGAAACAACTTGAAGAGCCAGTTGTTGTACCACAAGAGGAAACAACAACACAGGTTGGTGAACAATCAACACCCCCTGTTGATTTAGTAACATCAAGAGACCATCCAATTTCCCAAGTAATTGAAGACATCTCAGCTGGTGTGCAAACCAGAAATCAGGTCAACCAAAACCTGTTGCACACTTGCTTGCTATCTCAAATTGAACCTCAATCCATTCAAGATGCAGAGCAAGATCCATACTGGATCATTGCAATGCAAGAAGAGTTGCATCAATTTGAAAGGAACAAAGTTTGGGAACTAGTGCCAAAGCCTAAGGATCACTCCATTGTTGGAACAAAATGGGTGTTCAGAAACAAATTGGATGATCAAGGAGTCATTGTAAGGAACAAGGCAAGGCTAGTTGCTCAAGGGTACTCACAAGAAGAAGGCATAGACTATGACCAGACTTTTGCACCAGTTGCAAGATTGGAAGCCATCAGAATCTTTTTAGCTTATGCAGCACACAAAGGCTTCAAGGTATATCACATGGATGTAAAGAGTGCATTTCTAAATGGATACATCAAAGAAGAAGTCTATGTCAGACAACCTCCAGGTTTTATCTCTCCAACTTATCCTGATTATGTTTTCAAGTTGAACAAAGCATTATATGGTCTCAAGCAAGCTCCTAGAGCATGGTATGAGACCCTAGCATGCTTCCTTCTGGAAAATGAATTTATAAGGGGTAGAGTAGACCAAACTCTTTTTATTAGAACTCATAAGTCTCATACCCTACTAGTACAGATTTATGTAGATGATATTATCTTTGGTTCTACTGACTCAAAATTGTGCAGAAGGTTCTCCAACCTAATGCATTCTAAATTTGAAATGAGTAGCATGGGTGAGCTATCCTTCTTCATAGGATTGCAAGTCAAACAACATGCTGAAGGCATCTTTATTTCTCAAACCAAGTATGCAAATGAATTGGTCAAGAAATTTGGTATGTCTGAAGCATCTTGCATGAAAACACTTATACCTACTAATGTTGTATTGGATGCTGATAAACATGGGAAACCTGTTGATTAGAAAACATATAGAGCAATGATTGGCTCTTTACTGTACCTTACAGCTAGTAGACCAGACATAATGTTTGCTACATGCATATGTGCTAGATTCCAAGTGAGTCCTAGAGAGTCACACCTAACATTAGTAAAAAGGATTCTTAGGTATGTTAAAAGTTGTCCAAATCTAGGTCTCCGGTATCCAAAAGATTCAGCATTTGAATTAACTGGATTTTCTGATGCTGATTATGCTGGATGCAGAATTGACAGAAAAAGCACCAGTGGAACTTGTCAGTTTCTTGGTGACATACTTGTCTCTTGGTTTTGCAAGAAACAAACATCTGTGTCAACTTCAACTGCTGAAGCTGAATATATGGCTGCAGGTAGTTGTTGTTCACAAATTTTGTGGATTCAAAACCAACTCCTACACTATGGCTACAACTTAGAGAAGTCTAAAATCTTTTGTGATAACACCAGTGTTATTTCTATAACTCAAAATCCAGTCCTCCATAGTAGGACAAAATACATAGAAACTAGGCATCACTTTTTAAGGGATAATGTTGAGAAGAACAAAATTGAACTTCAATATATCCCAACTGATTTGCAAATGAGAGATATTTTCATCAAACCCTTGGATGAAAAGAAACATACCTTCTTCCTAAATCAGTTAGGAATGTTAGATGGAGGAAGTTTAAAATAAGTTCCAAGATTTTGAAACTCTAAAATTGACCAAGACTAGGCAAACATCTTGATTTTTTTAAGTGTCTAGAGTGTATTTCTGGTCTCTGAACTGCGCTCGATGATTTTCCCCCAGATCGTCGAACGGAGATCGACGATTTCCGAAATCGTCGACCTAAGTTCCGCACTTCTCAGATAGTGTTCAACGATCGTCGAACTGAGTTCAACGATCTTTCCTTTTCTGCGTCGAACCATAATATAAAATTCATTTTTCAGTCGTCGTTCTCCTTTTGCGCTTTCAATCTCTCTGCAAAAATTCTCTTTCCCTCCAAACATCTCTACACTTGGTCGTTTTGTTTGTTGATTTTTGCAGGTAACAATGGCCGTCTCAGTTGCTGTTCTAGCCGCAATGAAGTTCGATGCCGGATTTGATATAGACATGGAGTCCTTCAGCACTAGTGATCAGGTTTTTCAGGACATTCTGGAACTGTTCAAGGAGCAGAAGCTTGTTACCATTATGACCACCAGAAACAAGTTGGCTGCTGATGAGATTAAGGAGTGGGTCTATACTGCCCACAACCAGGACCAAAACACAGTGGTTGGTTCAATTTCTGGAACCCAGGTACCTTTGACTCCTGCCATTCTGACAGAGGTTTTTGAGTTAAGTTCTAGAAGAGATTCTGCTGAGTTATCTGGAGAGAAATTTTCTGATTTACTTGCAAGAATGGGTCATTCTGATGCTAACCCTAGCAAGCTGCTGAAAAAGAATCTAGCTGTGGAATACAGGTTCTTAGCTGATGTAGTGGGAAAGGTTCTGCTGGCCAAGCATTCAGCACATGATACTATCTCTAGGTATCAGCTGTGCTTGATGGGAGCCATTGTGGATAAGAAACAGTTGAACTGGGGAGAGGTCTTCTTTGACCTGATCAAGAAGAAAATAAACAAGAATTTTGTTAATTATGGAAGGATACTAGGGCTCTTTCTTCACAACAGATGCCCTGCCCTACTAGTCTCCTTTGGGATGCACATCAATGCTTCAAAGAGGCTGTCCTGTGCCTTGTTTGGCAAATAGGACAGGCAGATAACAAAGCCCAGCAGGCCCTCTGCAAGCACAACTTCAGGCACAAGGACTCTTGCAGTCTCTTCCCCTCAAGTCTCTGCCCCTGCAGAAGACTTGCCTGCTGCTGCTTCTCCTCCTCCTCCTATTCCATCACCACCAGTCATCTCCACCATTCAAACTCCATCCACAATTATTATTTCCAGCCCATCTCCAACATCAATTCCATCCCCAATTCCTACTCTTCCAATCACAGAAGAAATTTTCCATCCATTACACTAGCATTCCCTCCTTCAATCTTCTAGATGATTCCTTCATGGATGATTCACCTTCATCCCCTCCTGATCTACCCTCCTCATCCACCTCATATCAACAACTTCTACAAGACATCATTGATCAACCCTCCTTCACACCTTCTATCTTCATACCACTTTCTTCCATTTCCACCATCCCCATACCTCACCCTTCACTTCTACCATACACCAGCTCTCCACCACCATCACCAGTTGCTCCTCCATCCTTCTCTACCTCTGCTCAAGTCCCTGCTGAACAAGTAGATATTCCTGCCTTAGCTGACAAAATATATGAGCTGATAGCCCCCAGGCTCTCACTCCTGTTGGAGACCTCCCTGGCTCCACTGCTAAAGTCAGTTGCAGACTTATCTGCCAGGCTCTCCTCCCTCTTTCCTCCTCAGGCAATCCCTTCATTTGGGTGCCTTGATCCAGCTCTCTCTGAATCTAGGCAGGGGAAGATGCCTCATGAAGATGTGAGATTGCCTGCTGCTACTTCCTCAGTTCCTGCTGCTGCTGTTACCCCAACTCAAGCTCCAGTTCCACCTCAGGTTGTAGTCTTTTCAGTGGACCTCAGGTCCTTATTATCAGTTTTTGATTCAACGTTTTTCAGCTGTCTTCCAGAACAAAATGTAGTCCAGCCCTCAGAGGATCTCTCCAAGGCCATTGTGCCCTTTCCAAGCTGTGTTTCCAGCTTAATTTGCTCCTACATATCCTCCATATATACTGCTGAGCCTTCTGTTCCCGGTGATCTTACTGCTGCAAATGTTGATATTTCTGTTGCCGTTGCTGATACTGTTGATACTACTGATGAGTTAATCTCTAAGGATATACAGACAGAGGCATATGATTTTGATCCTACTGTTATTCCTGCTGTTATTACTGATGTTGAGGTTCTTGTAGTTGAAAATATTATCTCTGAAAGTAGTGTTTTTGAAACAGTTTTATCTGAATTTGTTGCTACCCCAGCTGCTGCTGTCATTACTGCTGCTATATCTTCTGCAAGTATTGCTCCAGAAAGTTCTGTATCTGTTGTTACAACTGCTGCTGCTACAACATCTGCCAGTACTATATCTGCTGTATCTGCTGCTGCTACAACTGCTGTCTCATCTGCTCCAACCCAACTTCAGAAAGAGTATCTGAAAAAGATTGATGCTTTATATGATGAGCAAAGCTCTGAAAGTGATGAATTTAGGACTGATTCTGATGATTCTTCTGCCACTATAGCCAGGAAAAGAAAGGCAAGGAGCAAAGCTATGAAAAGGGTGCCTCCAGCTAAAGTCAAAGATACCAATGACATTCCCTACTACATTCTTCATGACTGCCCCATTACTGAACATTGGATGCAATATTCCAAGAACCAACTTAAGGCTATGAAGAAGAAGAGGAAGTATAAGAAAGGATCTTCTCAGTTTCATCATCCTTATCCTCCTCCACCTCCTCCTCCTAATGCAGGTGCAGGTGGAAGCTCAGCTACTCATCCTTCTGCTAAAAGCCAAACCCCCTATCAGCCTCATGCAAGATCTCAATATAGGGGAAGCCAGTCTCGAGGTTCTCAATCAAGGAGAGGAAGTTATAGAGGAAGCCAAAGGGAATTCCAAGTCTACTCCAAAGGCTATTCAAGGCAACATCCATACTCTAGGGAAGGACAAGCTTCATCAGATACAACTTCAGGTCCTTTTCCCTACAAGTTGAAAGAAGTAGTCTCATCTAGAGCTCCTCCAGATAATTCTTCCAACAGATATGAGCCTCCAGTGCCCTTTGAAGATCCAGAAAATAATCCTACTGCTTGGACTGCCAGAATGAAAGAGTTAGTTGCCCTGGATCAGATCAAGAAAGCCAGAGAGCAAGGCAGAGACACCTCCAGCATTACTACTCTATCTGAACAAAGGAAAAAGGAACTTGAAAGATATGCCTCCAGCAAATTCTTTGATTCTGAGAGATACATGGAGCTGCATCCTGAAGCTGTGGTACCAATGCCTAAACAACAAACTTCCTTAGGTGCAGCTGATGACAGAAGGTCAAAGAAAGAAGCTCTTAATCCTAATAGAGAAATTAAGCTTATAAAGAGCAAGGAGAAAGAATAATTCTGTAAGGTGACAATCATTCTGATTTCTAATTTCTGTCTGAGATATTATATCTGTGATTCTGCTATGTTGTTGCTTGTTATATTGTTGCTTTGTATGTTGCTCTTTAATTTTTCCAAGTTCTGTAAATAGTAATCCTAACCCAAATAGGGGGAGATTGTTGGAACACCCTATTACTAATTTGGGTCAGGATCACTATGTCTCTAGGAAACCTGTTTTTGATCTCATTGTATAGATCTAAAGGTCAATTAGAATTGAGTCTAAGGGTTAGTAGTTAGGTTTGGAAGCTGCCCTCAAGACCAAGGTTTTTTTTTGTTTGGAGACTAAGTCATTTCGTCGAGCTCAGTACGACGAATCGTCGAACTCCAATCGACGATCATCTAGCTCAACTTCGACGGATCGTCGAACTCCATTCGACGATCGATGAGCTCAACTTCAACAAATCGTTGAACTCCATTCGACGATCTTCGAGCTCAGTTCGACGATCTTGACTCCAGTGTTGATTCTCTATCTCTGAGCTCAGTTCGACGATAGTTGAGCTCAGATCGACGATCTCTGTTGTTGTCTAAGTCCAAATCGCTGAGCTCAGTTCGACGATAGTGGAGCTCAGTTCGACGTTTTTCTGAAGAGTTAAATGATTTTCAAGATTCAAAATTCAGAACAGTTAAGGAGTTATTGTCAGCAATTAATTCAGAAGATCTTGTAGCCGTTTTCACTTATTCTGGACCAAGTTTCAAGGGATTATCAAGGAATGTTTCTTTGGACTTTCCCCAGAAGACAAAGGCAATTAAGGATGTAATTAATGACAGGCCAACGGCTATTCTGGACAGAGGATCATTTCTATTCAGATCAAAAGGAATAAAATATAAGATTTTTTGAATTCAGATAGATCTGTAGAGAGTGCACAAGAAGAAGAAGAGAAAAATATTCTTTGCTACAACTTTTCTCTAGAACAACATCTCTTTCTCAACAACAATCACTCAAGAGAAAAAGAAAGAGCTGTAGACATTCTCTGTCTAAAAGAATTCATACAAGAACACACAACCAAAGAGATCAACCAACTGAAATCTTCAGATCTCTGTTGATTCAAGTGTTCAAGGCCATCATCATTCAAGACTCCAGACACCTAACATTTCAGCTGTTGCTGAAATCATCAATTGCTGGAGATCAATTTCTGAAGGCCTATCACCCTACAGCAAAGCTTCATTTCCTGAACATCTCAAGAACTCAGGGGGAGCTTTGACAACATCATATCCACATAGTCTTCTCAGCTGCTTTGAGAAAGAGAAGACTTTCATAACTCTCTCATCCCCATCTCTGTAAAGGGTTTTTCAAACTCCCTTCAAAAGTTTGTGCTTGTTTTTTGAGCACCTTATCAAAAGCTCATTGGTGGCAAGACACCTGATCAAAAAATCTGGTTTGGTTTTTGAGCATCTTATCAAAAGCTCATTGGTGCCCAGGACACCTGATCAACTCATCCTACAGTGGATTCCTACCTAGGGTGGTAGAAGAGTGGATGTACCCAAGTTTAGGGGAACCACTATAGCTCCTTGTGTCTTCTGGTTGCTTATCTTTTTTTTTGTTTCTGGCTGTGATTGGTTTGTGATATGTAATTAGTTTCTTTTGTAGTTTGTGATTAGATAGGTTCTGTGATTAGATTTAATATTTGCTTCCCTGTTCACTCAGATTACAACAACTGTTGTAAAAAGTTTTTAAGCACCATACTCTATTCACCCCCCTCTAGAGTATATCAGATCTAGCTTGCACTTTCAGATTGTAATCAAGGAACCAGAGCAGCCATAGGATAGCATTTTCTTAAGTTTACAAATTGTAATCATTTGCATTAAAACTCTATGTAAACTTTTGATTAATGAAAATGTTGGAATTTGTAAGAACATTGTGTCATGTGTTCAATCTATTACATTAATTGTTCTGAGATAATTGTTTATATATGTTATGTTTATACATGTTTAAGTTCTTACCCTGTCATATAATACTTTTTTACATCATACTGAAAATTTGTTATGTATGGTGTATATCATTGACTAAGGGTTATGACTTCTCCAAATAAGGGGAGATTGTTGGGTACATTGGAATATATGCACCTGATTTGAAGAAGCCTCACCCTACTCAATGATATACATTAAGATGTATTTGATGTGCTTTGAGTTTATTTGTGCAGGTTAAGTAACTGCAGGTTTGCAGGAAAAGTTTCTAAGTCCATGTGTCGACACCTAGAAGAAAAGTGTCGACACTTAAGGAGGCTTGTGTCGACACCAGAGATGCTGTGTCGACACTTGGAGTAATTATGTCGATACCAGAAAGGCAGAGTCGACAACAGAAGGAAAGTGTCGATACATACAGGCAGTGTCGACACACAGTGAAGAATTATCTACATAATCAGTGGCGACACTTAGAGGTTGTGTCGACACCCAGAGAAACTTTGTCGACAGCAAATGTGTCGACACTAGGAGGCTGTGTCGACACTCAGCAAACTTCAACAAAGTTCAAGTACATGTGTCGACACTAGGAGGCTGTGTCGACACTCAACAAACTTCAACAAAGTTCAAGTACATGTGTCGACACTAGGAGGCTGTGTCGACACTCAGCAAACTTCAACAAAGTTTAAGTACAAGTGTCGACAAAAAGGAGATGTGTCGACACTCAGCAAAAGTTTCAACACAGAAGGCATGTGTCGACACAAAGAAGATGTGTCGACACTTAGCAAGTTTCAACACAAGAAGATGTGTCGACACGAAGGAGTTGTGTTGACACTTAGCAGAATTCAACTAAGTATTGAAGAAGAAGGACTTGTGTCGACACACAGGATCAGTGTCGACACATTCTGAAGAAGCAGTGTTGAGAAGCTGTTACAATAACACAAGGAGTTGTGTCGACACCATGAAGGCTAGTTTCGACACTTAGTCTACTTGTGTCGACACTTAGTCTATTTGGGTCGACACATAAAGACTATCCGTCTCGACACTTTCAGACATTGACAGAGATTTCAAGAAGTGACCGGATGACTTGACAGCTGTCATTTCAACCGGTCAACTGCTACTGTCAGAGCTGTCAGAAGATTGTTAGAAACCGGATCAGCCGGTCACCATGAAGAAAGCTTATATAAAGGCTTATTCCTTCAACAGACAGCAATCGATCGATTGATCAAGCAATCAATGAAGTGAAAAAACAACACAACAAGAAGAAGACCTTCAAATGAAGATCTAAGAAGTTGGAGAGAGAGCTCCTTCTAAGAAGTGCAGTTGCTGAACCGGGCTGCTAAGTTAGATTCAGATTGAGATCTGAACCTCAAGACAGAAGTTGATTAAAGATCATCTTTAGGAGATTCAACCCTACTGTGTTCTAATTCAAGAAGCTTTGAAGAAAGCCAAGGGAGGTTGATCTCAGTCAAGTTCTTCCAAGAACTCATCAAGAAGCCAGTCAACTCATCTCTCTCTATCAGAGTTGTGGTCATATACTTTGTATTTTCTAATTTCTGTAGGATCTTGTATAGATCTGAGTTGTAAGCCTAAATCTATAAAGGCTGAGGTAGGGCCTGTGAGCCTGAGTGTAGGAGAATCATTTTTTTGAGTGTAGGCCTTGTTGAAGGTTGAGGTAGGGTTGTTGTGCATGAGTGTAGGTCTTGTTGAAGACTGAGTGGTAGGGCTTTTGTGTCTGAATTGTAGGAGTGGGATCACTCTGAGTTGTAGGAACCTATTTGGGGTTCTGAGTTGTAAGATCTGAGGATCTGAGGAGAAGTGGAGAAGTTAGGCCGAATCTAGTACACTACTAGATAGGCGAAGGGGGAAAGTGGATGTACCCAGACCTTGGGGAACCACTATAAAATCTGTGTGTACTCTGTGTGTTATTAATTATGTGATTGTTGTGTTATCTGTACTGAATTGCTGTAGAGAATTGCATAAACAGGTCTAATAATTCAGTGTTTCTGCCTTAAAAGTTAAAAAGCTTAAGTGCACCTATTCACCCCCCCCCCCCTCTAGGTGTTTAGGCACTAGTTATTTCACAGATATATCACGCAATGTGCACTCACGCACAATCAACATATCACAAATGTTGACCATGCGGCCCGACGCTCCGTGCACTCAGGGCACATTCTTGGTGTACCATAAATACCAGGGTCCCACCGCCGTTCAAGGCCCGAAGCCCAATGACAAACTTGAGAATTTTGTTCCACGGCCTTCAGCCGGAGACTTTAGTCTTGTTGTAACGACCCGGGATTTGGCCTGTAGCCCCCCATGGCATCGCTACCAGATGGCCTTGTTGTAATGACCCAGGATTTGGCCCGTATCCCCCCATGACATCGCTACCAGATGGCACACACAGGCGCAAGACTCTCATTATGTGTTTCTGCCGAATGCCAGGCACCTAGGCACTCATGGCGGACAACCATAACACGGATATAGTTCAACTCTTTCCCATTGCTCAAATCGTTAGTTCAATGACTAGACTAACGCGGGTCGACATCCCCTTGTCTGTTCGGCACGAAGCCTTTTCAAGAGCTCATAAATCTCACAAATAGCCACACTACCACTGAAGGACTGGCTTCACAATCACAGGCTAGCTAGGAGCCCTCGCCAGCGACACTCACTCTCGCCCGGCGTTAGCGACATAACTCACTTTCCATCCCTAACCCTAAACTTATCTGGATCAACCATCCAGCAATCCCTACAGCCATCTGCAGTACCAAAAACACTAGTCTTTCATAGCATACAACACAAGCACTTTGCGGGTATTTTCCTGAACTTTCACTCCAGTACTTCCTGTTAATATCCTTCACAGGCACAGCCCAGCGAATCTGCAAACATAATCATTTATACGCGAAGTCTTCTCCGGTGTGCAAAATAAAACATCACCAAGCTCTTATTGATCTCGAGATGTCAGGTTTTAGCTCTCGGGAAGTTCCCTCCTTGTTCTCGAGTGGTCCAGTAGTACTCGAGAAACGCTCCTCTTTTTCTCGAGAATCCCTGTAGTTCTCGAGAAGTCTTTCTGTAGCTCTCGAGGAATGTCTTTGGTGTACTTGAGAAGGTCCTTCTGTTGTTCTAGTGAAGGATCCGGTCAAACCCTAGTACGAGTATTCAAAACCCGAGGCCGGTTAGCGAAATTCTTTGGACCCAAAAAGGGCTAAATTGCCAGCTAAGAAGAAGATCATGCTACAAGAAAGGTTTTGGCTCAGACCAGACTTGCTTTTATCCGCGTTGGAAGCTCGAGAAAGAATACGTATTTAGAGCGAATAGGCTAGAAAAGATGTCATATTCAAGAACAAGCGGCATCAAGATCACCAACCTGTCCAGATGGGCTTCACACAGGATGCCTATTTCGTACTCCACATTTCCGGATCTACATGCATGACATCTTGGGGATATCCAAAATCAACCCAAGGGGAATCCCTCAATAATCCACCTTTTGGTGGGGGAAACCCATGTATATGCCAAATTAACAACTTCACATGTCCAAGGAAAAAAAGATCGTTACCCTTGACGATCGCTTTGGAGCCATAGAAAACTAGCCGAAGGAAAAGCACCACAACGGCCTTGCCTCCACAAATCTAGACTCGGCATGCGATTCGGGGCTCTGAAGCTCCACCGGCAGCCAGATTCCTCCTCCTTATCCCTTGCTCTCCCCACCCTCAACCTCTTTAGAAAGAGAGAGAAAAGCCTTTGATAATAAGAGAGTTATCCTCAACTCCTGGCCTTATAACCGCAGAGAGATATAAGGACCGTTGGATCCTAGTTGAAAGGAATGGACGGCCACGAAAAGCCCTGAACACAACCTTCCTGGGCCAGACATGGATTGTGACACGCCCGTGTCAGAGGCCGTGTTCCTTAAGCGGCAAAGAAACTGACTTAACCAGACCAGGACACGACCGTGTGACACGCCCATGTCATAGGTCGTGTGCCAGACAAGGCTTCAGACATGCCCGTGTCCAGCCCGTGTTCATCAGTCCTTGCAAACTGCCCAAGCACAGAGAAGGACACGGCCCTTGACACTCTCGTGTCACAGGCCGTGTACCACACTCAAGGATCGTCGAGCGCATTTCGTCGAGCTTACTCGAGAGAACGTCGAGCGCATAGCAGGACACGGCCCTGAACACGCCCGTGTCACAAGCCATGTACTCAACTCGAGGATCGTCGACTGCATTTCGTCGAGCTCACTTGAGAACATCCCGCCAGCACTAGAGTGCAGGACACGACCATGGACACGCCCGTGTCCCCGACTGTGTACCTCACATAGAGTAGGACATGACTTTGGGACACGCCCATGTCCTAGGCCGTGTTACCCACCCTTCTCAGCCCAGTCACTATTGAGATTTGGGGCATTACAAAACTTCTGACCGTTAGCAGGAATTCGACGCTCGCGCGACATATCAAATCGTGTCTAGCTAAACAAGACCCGAAGACAAGTCAAGCACAAATTGCGGCATGCAGACAAATTTGGACGTACAATCAAATGCAACAACGAGAACTGCAAATGGAGAACATCATTAAAAGAGGATTACCGTTCGGACACTACGACAATGAGGACGAGACATACTACATACATGCAGGAATTCAACCAAAATATCAGTAGATAAGTAGATCTACACTTAAGCGTGATGCATATAAAGCTTATTTACAATCAAAACAATATTTAATTAATTATTTTAAAACTTTCGACGGAAGAGTTAGTCTAACGAGTGATGTCTGTAGTAACAATATTAAAGCAGGATTATCGTATATGTGTATAACGTGTCATTGAATCGATTCTGATTCGTGAGAGCTAAATAATCGTATTATATGTTTTGAATGTTTTGAATGTTTTGAATATCCACATATAGGTCAAGCTATTTATCACGTAATTTCTAAATGTATTCGTGAATTTAAAATTAAAGATAAAATTATTAGTATTTCTTTCGATAATGCTACTAATAATATAGTTGTACAACCTCGTGTCCGGCGAGCAAGGTCACCAGGGTCTAGGCAGATCGGGCTGAGGATAAAAGGCGAGCTCGGCAGTGGAGGGGCCGAGCCCGAGCTCGACATCCGTCGACCAGAGATTGACGTTCGGCGACCCTGAGCTCGGCATTCGTCGAGCGAGCCACAACTCGTGTCCTCGCAGCGGAGCTCGACAGCAGTAGGCGAGCAGAACATGCTGAGGTGGTCAGAGCTCCCCAGCTCGCCTGGACGTAGGAGGTACTTTTTACTGTTTTGCCCCAGCTTGTCTGCCCATAACCATTCAAAACAGCGGAGTTTGGCTGTTGGCAGACCCAACCAAGGGTTTTCTGGTAATTTCAGGTCAGTTCTTTTGGTTATTGGCAGTCCAGATTTTAAAAACTATAAATAGGACCCAAGGGGTACCCTAGAAAGCAGGTTTTTTCCTGTGCTCTCCTGCTCCAATCTTCAAGTGCTTTCTGAGGGTACCTTAGCTTGACTTCTGGCTAAGGAGGGGAAGCACTCTAAGATCTTCCGGGTTTGTGGTGGGACCTCCCCCGCCGAGCCCTTGGGTCGGTCTTACCTTGTCTTCTCTGTTGTTTTGCTTGCAGGGGCGAAGTAGGCACGAGATCACCCCTTTCCTCAAGGGTCGAACTTCACAGGAGACCAAGAAATCGGTTTCAACATTTTGGTGCGGTAAACGTGGATTGTGGTTAGTGCAGAAAAGCTTCAGCGAGTTCGATGACAGGAGGACAGGGATCTGACAGGCCGAACTCGCCCACCCCCCCCCCCCCCCCCCCCCCGCCTCTCGCCATGCTGGGGATGCTTGAAGACTTCAGGAACGAGGTACTGAGCCTCGTCAAGTTTGCACTCGGCACGCGGGCCGAGTGCTCGACTCCAGTCGCCCAGATCGCGGTCGCCCCTTCTTTGGGCGAGGACGCCCCCGGCAGGCGAGCTGGGAAGGAAGTGGTCGAGGAAGGCCGGGGGTGCGACCTCCCCGGGCGCGAGCTCTTCCCCGGCTCGGCAGGCCGAGGCCGGTTCGGCGGGCTGGGCTCGCGAGACTCGCCGACTCTCCCAGTGGGGGGAGGCAGTCCTTTCACCGAGCTGGTCTCCTCAGCTCCAGTTCCAGATAGGTTCAGGGAACCCGAGATGTCCTACTACACCGGGAAGGGAGACCCGGTCCAGCATGTGCAATGGTTTGAGGATGTAGTCTCCATCCGGCAGATGTCGAACGGGTTCAAATGCCGACTCTTCGCTATCACCCTCATGGAGAAGGCAAGGGAGTGATTCCATCGGCTACCGGCCAGCTCCATCTACTGCTTTGAGGACTTGCGCCGAGGGTTTATGCTGAGGTTCACTACCTCGAAGAAGAGGAAGAAGGAGTCTGAGTCCCTGTTCCACATCAAGCAGGGGGTGAACGAGACGTTGGGGAGCTATATGGACCGGTTTCAGGAGGAGGTCACCCAGGTCCAGGAGATGCCAGGCCATAGTCTGATGGTGGACTTCACCCCGGGCCTGTAGCAGGGGTTCTTCCGGATGGAGCTGAAGAGAGTCCCCCCCCCCCCTCCTATGAGGAGCTGATGGAGAGGGCAGCAAGAGAGGTTGACGGGGAGGCGTCGAACCCGGAATTTGCAAGGAAGCTGGACAAGTGGGCCACGGAGGAAGAGAAGGAGACGAGAGGAGGAAGAGGACAGGAGGAGAGAAGAGGAGAGCCTCGACAGAGGGAGCAAAGGCAGCTCCTGTAGCAGCAGCAGCCGAGGTGGGGGCGTCAGGAGCCTGACCGTCGATTGGGCTGGAGACTTGCGTGGCAAGGGTAGGGGCCACAGAGAGGATACTATGGAAGGGATCACTACCAGGGGAGGCAAGATCAGTTCCACCCCCCAGGCTGGAGGCAGGCCCAGAGGCCCCGGCTTCCCAATCAAGAGGAGGCAATGGCCATAGCCTTGGGGGCGAGGAGGGGAATAATGAGGAGGAGGAGGAGAGAAGTGAGGGTGGAGTTACCCTATTGCGACTTCTATCAGGAGGAGGGGCACGCAACAGCCACATGCCCGGAATTTCTTGAGATGAGAGGGAATAGGGAGCAGCAGCAGCAACAGGGGCGGCAATAAGTGAGGATTGAGGAGGTCCTGCCTCGGACGGAGGAGGATCGTTGCGAGGACCGGGTGGATGTAGGAACCAGAGGAGGGATCAGAGTGATCCACGGGGGGGGGGGGGGGGGGGGGGGGTCGAGGCTTCCCGCAAGGCGAGCCTCCACACCATGTACCGCCAGAGTGTTGCCTCCACTTCCCAGACCCCGCCCCGGAGGAAAGGATCACCTTCTCCAGAAGCAACATGCCATATCACGAGGATCTGTTATGTGATGCGCTGGTCATCAAGGCAGCCATCGAGAATTTCACTGTCTCTCGGATCCTCGTTGACAACGGGAGTTCCGTCAACGTCGTCTTCAAAAAGGCGTTTGACGCGATGAAGGTGGAGGCAAAGAGGGCGTTAGCCTCGGACGGACCCTTGTTCGGGTTTTCAGGAGAAAGGAAGGAAGTGGAGGGAGGAGTAGGCCTCCATGTTACCTTGGGGGGGCAGTCCAGGAACTGCATGTTCGTCATTATGGACGCCCCCAGCAACTACAGCGCCATCTTCGGGAGGCCCCTTATCAGCGCCTTCCGCTGCGTCCCCTCATCTTTCCATCAGTGCTTGAAGTTTAATGCTGAGGGGGTCCAAGTCAGGGTCAGGGGGGGCCCAAAGGTGGCACGGGAGTGTTATGTCACTGCGGTGAACACCATCTCCTGGCAGGAGGGAGCCGAGGAGATGGGGCGAAGGATGGAGGAGGCTGAGCAGGAAGTAGGAGGGGAGGAGCTGGAGATGTAGAGCTGCGCAGAGGGGGAGGCGTCAGGAGGAGGCCTGGAGGAGGTGGCCGAAGTGACGACCGTAGGGGAAGAGATGGAGATAGAGGTCCCGGTCCCGGGAGAGAAGGAAGTTGAAGGGTGGGAAGAGCAGTCCAGGCTGGAGGCTGCAGAGGAAGTGGTGGAGCTGGAGGTGCTCGCCCGAGGAGGCAGGGTGGAGAAGATCCGCGTCAGCGGGGGGCTGACCCCGGAGGACCAAGGCAGGATGCTGGAGTGCATCCAGAAGAACGTGGACATCTTTGCTTGGAACGCCGCGGAGATGCCGGGGGTTGACGCGAATGTGGCCTGCCACCGCCTCAACCTGGATCCGGGAACACGCCCCGTTCAGCAGAAGAAGAGGTCCACTGCGGACAAGCTGGCGGAGCCCATCAGGGAGGAGGTGGTGAAGCTCCTCAAGGCTGGCTTCGTGTCCGAGATTCAGTACCCCGGCTGGGTCTCCAACGTGGTCATGGTTAAAAAAGGAGACGGCTGATGGAGGATGTGTATCGATTTTTCTTTACTTAATAAAGCTTGTCCTAAGGACTGTTATCCTTTGCCTCAGATCGACGCGCTGGTTGACTCAGCCGTCGGTTTTTCTGTAATGAGTTTTTTAGATGCTTTTTCAGGTTATCATCAAATCAGGATGCACCCCCCAGAAATCAAGGATGTCTCATTCATCACAGGGGATGGATGCTACTGCTACAAGATGATGCCCTTCGGGCTGAAGAATGCTGGGGCAACCTACCAGAAAATGATGGATAGGGTCTTCAAGGAGCAGAGGGGGAGGAATTTGGAGGTGTATGTAGATGACCTCATGATCAAAAGTCGGGATGTGGACTCCCACCTCCGGGACCTGGAGGAGACCTTTGCCACCCTGCGCAAATACAAGATGCGGTTGAACCTCCTAAAATGTGTCTTTGGGGCCAGCAGGGGAAAGTTCTTGGGGCACCTCCTCACCCCCGCAGGGGTCGAGCCGAATCCTGATAAAGTCAAGGCTATCTTGGAGCTGGGGGCGCCACGGAATGCTAAGGAGGTGCAACGGTTGACGGGGAAGCTAGCAGGGCTGAGTAGGTTCCTCTCTCGAGCAGGAGAAAAGTGCTCCCCCTTCTTCAAAACCCTGAGGGGTGGTCAGAAGTTCGAGTTGACCAATGAGTGCGAGGAGGCGTTCCAGGCCCTCAAGATGCAGTTGGCTCAGGCTCCGCTGCTCCAAGGGCCGAAGGAGGGGGAAGACCTATTCTTATATCTCGGGGTTGGGGCGGAGGCCTTGAGCTCCGTCTTAGTTAGCGAAAAGGGGAAGAAGCAGCTCACTATTTATTACGTGAGCCGGGTCCTGAGGAAGGCCGAGCTCCGGTACCCGATTCTGGAGAAGCTAGACTTCGCCCTGGTCATCTCGGCCCGGAGGCTGCGACCTTACTTCCAGGCACACTCAATCCAAGTGGTGACCGACCATCCTCTCCGCAACATCTTTGAGGGGGTGGAGCATTCAGGCAGGCTGGCTAAGTGGTCGGTGGAACTGAGCGAGTTCGATGTCTCTTTTGTTCCGCGGCTCTCGATCAAAGCTCAAGCGATGGCCGACTTCTTGGCCGACTACGTGGTTGAAGTAGCGGAGGAAGAACTCACCCGCCCGACCCCTTGGAAGGTGAGGGTGGATGGTGCCTCAGGGAGGCATTCCCTTGGAGTGGGGGTGATCCTGGAAAGCCCTCAGGGGACTCGAATTGAGCAGACGGTGGTGGTACATTTCCCCATTACAAACTACCAGGCCGAATACGAGGCTGTGATAGCAGGGCTACGCCTGGGCAGGGAGCTGGGGGTGTCGGACGTGGAGGTCCTTACTGACTCCATGGTGGTAGCTTCCCAGATCAACGGGGAGTTCGAGGCAAGGGAGCCCACCCTGCGATCATACTTGGCCAAAGTGAAGGGGGTCATAGGCACTTTTCAAACATTCTCCATCCAACACGTGCCCAGGGAAGAGAATGAACAAGCCGACCAGCTAGTAAAGCATGGTCCCCAGGTGGGGGGTACCATCACCGACCTGTTCCTCCCCTCCATCGAAGAGGGAGAGCTCATGGAAATTGATCAACAAGCTTCGTGGATGGACCCAGTTGTGGCTTTCCTCTCCATGGGAGAGTATCCGGAGGGGGCAGATAAGAAGAAGCTAAGGCACAAGTCAGCGTATTACCTCCTCCAGGACGGGCAGCTGTACAGGAAGACCCTCTCAGGGATGCTGGCTCGCTGCGTGGCCGAGGGCAAATTGCAAAGGATCTTGGAGGAAGTCCACTCCGGGGAATGTGGGAGCCACTCCGGGAGTCGGACCCTGGAAGGAAGGATAGTCAGGCAGGGGTATTTCTGGACCACCCTGGGCCGAGACGTCGTGGAGTTCGCAAGAAGATGTCATAAGTGCCAGCTGTTTGACCCCCTCCAGCTACAGCCGGCCCAGCGACTCAGAAGTATCACGGCCCCCTGGCCCTTCGCAATTTGGGGGATGGATTTGGTTGGACCATTCCCCCAAGCCAGTGGTCAGAGAAGATTTCTCCTAGTAATGATTGACTACTTCTCAAAGTAGATGGAGGTGAAGGCGGTGGCCAAGGTGACCTCCCAGGTAATCAGGAACTTTATTTGGGGGGAGATCATCTGCCGCCATGGGCTGCCCCAAGCCATCATCACGGGGATTATTCGCTCCCCTGCATGAAAATACTTTGAAACAGTTAGGAATTCAGCAATGATATGGCGAGCTCAGCGGTCAGGCGAACTCAACAAGATGGGGAGAGAAGCGTACCTTCGCCGGGCAGAACAGGAGGGAGCGCGTCGAGGCCCCTCCGCAGGAAGGCGACCTCGAAGTCTTTATGTAGGAAGTACTTGTGGAGCTCGGCGTCATTGTCGGACACGGCCGGCGGGCGGTACACCTCCTCGCCCTTCTGCTGAGGCGAGTAGGGGATGTTGCCGAGATCGCCCTTGATGAAGGCGATCTTGGTCATCCAGTTATGGTGCTTGTTCGCGATCTCGCGAACTTTGATCAGCGAGCCACCGAAGTAGGCGACCCCGTCCGGCGTCGCCTTGTAGGAGAAGAGCTTCCTGAACACCGTCAGGTTGAACTCGATCCTCTCCCGCCAGAGGTAACTCGCGAACGCCACCATCATCGCGATGGCGTTGGAATTCAGCTGCGCGGGCACGGCTCCGTAATATTTCAAGATTTGCCGGATCTCCGACCACAGGGGGAGGCGTAACCCCACCTCGAAATGTGAGAGGGGGAAGGCGAGCTCGTCCTCATAAAAAGTATTGATGGCCTCCTGTCACAACCCGCATTTTCTCAACGATAAAATCGTATCAGAGCTAGAGAAAACATGTGCCGTGATGCCACGTCGTGCAGGGGATAACTGCACACGCTCAGGCAAAACTCCACACCTTAAATTTTAAGGAAAATCGTTGATTAATTATGAAAGGAAAGCAGTTATGTTGATTGGCCGTATCCCTCGGCACTGTGGATCAGCTAGTCCACAATTAAAAGTATAAGTATACGCAGCAGAAAAAAAGTTTGGTTCAATTAAGTTGACACCCTAGTGAGCATGAGTGTTCCCGAGGGACAACTCATGATAAGCACGACTCTAAAGTGAATATAATAGATATAAAAAGTAGTCTTTTTACGCTAAGGAAATATAGTGACTTTGTTTTATAATTATGCTATGAATGATATACATATAATAATGCTTTTAGGGTTTAAAATATCTAACATGCAACCTAGCAAAAATCCTTCCCAGAAGCAAGTAAACAACCACTAAAAGGCAAAAAAACAGCAGTTTAAGTTCATACCCAGCATCGCAAGAAGCCACCAGTGGGCGCCAACAACCTGACACGAACCCACTGGTGAGTATGTATGTCTATACAGAAAAGTAAAGAACTACCTCACATAATCGGGATCAGCTGTCTCAGCTACCCAAGAGGCCGCAAACCAGCCCCTCCAAAAGAACTAGCCGCTGAACCGGCTACAACCTGGACCTGAGGCATTCAAGAAAAGAACACCTCAGCAAGGAAATAATCAAAAGTGTAAATAAAGCATTAGAGTTAAGAGCAAAAAGAAGGGTTTACCAACCCGACAACAAGCTGCTATAAGCAAAAGAAAGAGCATGATAGTAAGAAAAGAGCACTGTTTAAAGCACAGCAAAGCACACCAAGTGCGAGCAATAAAAGCAATAAGCTCAACAAAGGAGTCTAACATTCCTAATACGTGGGTAAGTGGCAGTGGTCAAAAACATGGATCTGAATACATAACCAAAATCAGATCCAACAAAAGGGCTAAGGGGTCGCCAGTGGCAGCTTTAGGGTCCCACACACCAACCCAAACTAGGGCAAACAGGCGGTGGCCACAGCTCTCCACGTCAAAATCCACCCCTCGAGAGGCCACTAAAACTCCACCACCTGCCACAACCCAAGAGTCGGCAAGCAAAAATTTGCCGAACACCCAATACCACCCCCTAAAGGAAGGGAAAAGTCACACTAATAATCCTAAGGTACACATGAACTCAAGACAGAAATGTCGAGCCCACTCGACGCAGCGTTGAGTAAACTCCACTCACCTGACGCCTAAAAATACTTAGCCGCAAGTCCTAAGCTAGGTGACGGCGTTGAGTGAGCTCGGCTCACTCGACGCTGTCAGCGCTTTCCACTTAGGGTAAACGTAAGTCTTGCTAAAATCGCAGCTTAAGCCATCTCATGCGCGAAAAACGGAGAGTTGGAGATTTAATCCCAACCCACCGTTCCGTCCTAACTACACGGAGCTACCGCAACTAACCCTAAACTGTAACTAACAACCACCTCACCCTAACTCTAGCTACCCACTGGACACTAAACCTCCGACAAAAGAGAACATTGATTAAAATTCCAGAAAAAGAAATGAAGAGTCAGCACTTGATTAAAAGTTTGATGAAATAATTCAACCTACTGCCCTAGGGAGGAAAAACAAGGAGAACAGAGCTTATGCACAAGAAATAAAAACGGATCATGGGTTAGAAATAAATTTGGCAAGGGCAAGGGGCCACTTGCCTCTACCTCTTCGGAAAAACAAACAACAGCCGCACCACGGCTTGGCTCCGGCGGCAAGATCGGCCACCTAGAAGACCAAAGCTGAAACTTGAGGGAAGAAAGAAATCAGATATTTAGAAATTCCTGGAATCGAACCCTAAATCAAGAAAAACTTACATGGAAGGGAAGATCTAGCCGAGAGCAAACCGAATCCGCTATCACACGAGAAAAACGGGCTCTAACCTTCCCGAAATCGTCGGCCAAAACAACCACCGCCTCCTCTCAAAACCCTTCCGCTGGAAGCTTTCCAGACTCGGGAATGATGAAAAAATGAGGAGGAAAAGCAGTTCACGGCAACAAAAGATGATTTCAGGAAAAAGTACGGAACACGCCCAAGACACGCCCGTGACACGGCCCGACACGCCCGTGTCACGGGGCGTGTACTCACGCACTCGACGAACGTCGATCTCTACTCGACGAAAACACGGGACACGCCCCCCAGACACGCCCGTGACACGGCCCGACACGCCCGTGTCACGGGGCGTGTACTCACGCACCTACCCACTCGACGAAAGTCGATCTCCGCTCGACGAAGCAAGGGACACGCCCTGTGACACGCCCGTGTCACAGGCCGTGTACCAACTCGAACACCGCCCGACGATCGTGGAGCGCCGATCGTCGAACAGAGAGACACGCCCCAATGTCACGCCCGTGTTCGACACGACACGCCTGTGACAGGGCCGTGTTCTCACTAAACACCGCCTGATGACCATCGAGCGCAGCTCGACGAACCGAAGGGGGACACGCCCGTGACACGCCCGTGTCACGGCCGTGTTCCTACAAAAAACCCTGTCGACCAAAAATTCGTCGACCGGAGAAACGGGAGCTCTACCCGAGCACGACACGCCCTGGGTCACGGGCGTGACCCATGCCGTGTCACCCAAACTTACACAGAAAAATAAACCTGTTAATACCTAGCCAACAAGAGACAAGGCACCTGCCTACAAGCTCAGCCACAACGGCCACGCACAGCACAACAAACATTACAAACATGTAGCTAACAAAACAACGCCGAAACGACGCGAAGGAACACGATCTCGGATTTCGACCAAAACTCGCACCGTAGCTAAACAACCAAGCCACGAAAACAACGGCGAGGTCGAAAACAACATCCGACGATCGAACACTCGGGCTAACACCTCCCGAAGCCAAAACGCAAGCATTTCCCTAAGAAGCCCAACCGAGTCACCAAAACAGACTCCGGCTAGCTGGGGAAACTTGCCAACTGGCTACAACCAGGCTACACAAGGAACCTACAGAGCTAGGACCGCGCTCTACAACGGCGAAGGGCCGGAAATGCGTCATCGTAACGCCAATCCAAAATCAAACAAAACATAGAAAAACCGGGGGCGTTACAGCCACTCCCCCTAAAAGAAAGTTTCGCCTCGAAACTTTACTCACAACACTCCTATGAAGAAGGAGAGAGAAAGAGCCGGGAAAGGACTATAAAATCATAAATAAAACAAAACATACCAGGCACAAGTTCAGGGAAACAGATGAGGGTAAGCCTCCCTCATAGCCGACTCCAACTCCCAAGTCACACTTTCTACATCCTGATTTCTCCATAAAACTTTAACCATCGGAATAGACTTCTTCCGCAGCGCACGAACCTGAGAATCCAGAATGTGGACAGGCACCTCCACATAAGAAAGATTCGGCTCCAACTGAGGCACAGAATCCAAAACCTGCCTGCCATTCGATACACATTTCCGCAGCTGACTAACGTGGAAGACATTATGCACGCCAGGGAAATTTGCGGGCAACGCCAGCCTATAAGCTGATATCCCAATCCGCTCAACAATCGGAAACGGCCCCACGAACCTCGGGTCCAACTTCCTGTTCTTGCCAAAACGCTTGACTCCGATCAACGGGGAGACCTTTAAGAACACCGAGTCCCCCACCAAAAATTCCAAATCCGATCTACGCCGATTGGCATTTTTCTCATACCTCTCCTGGGCTATCCGAAGCTTTTCCCGTATAAGCTTCACAGCAGTTTCCATCTCCTTGAGTGCTTCTGGACCCAACAAAGGCCTCTCGCCAACCTCAGCCCAAAACAAGGGAGTCCTGCAGCGCCTCCCATATAAAGCTTCAAAAGGAGCCATTTGCAAGCTTTCTTGATAACTGTTATTATACGCAAATTCCATAAGCCGCAAGCGCTCATCCCACGCTCCTCCGTGGTCCAGAATATAGCATCGGATCATATCTTCCACAATCTGATTTACTCGCTCCGTCTGACCATTGGTCTGCGGATGATAAGCTGTGGAATATCTCAAATCTGTACCCAACCCTTCTTGAAGGCTCTTCCAAAAACGAGACGTAAACCTGGAGTCTCGATCTGATATGATACTCACGGGTACACCATGTAATCTAATAACCTCATCCAAATACAGCTCGGCTATCTTCCTCATCGGATAATCGATCTTAAATGGTACGAAGTGAGCACTCTTCGTCAATCTGTCTACGATCACCCAAACTGAATCATGCCCTTTAGGAGATCTCGGTAAGCCTGTGATGAAATCCATCGAGATACTCTCCCACTTCCACATCGGAATCTCTAAGGGAGTTAGCTTTCCACCAGGCCTCCCATGGTCGGCCTTCACACGCCTGCAAGTGAAGCACTCAAAAACAAATCTGGCTATGTCCTTCTTCATCCCATACCACCAGGCAATCTGCTTTAAATCATGGTACATTTTGGTACACCCTGGATGGTAGGCAACACTAGATCCGTGGGCTTCTCTGCACACCATATTCTGGATATCTCCAACTGCGGGAATGCAAAACCTGCCACGATACTTCAAGGTACCCGCATCATCTATAGAGAAATCTGGTAATTCACCTTTTTCAGCTCGAAGGTACAAATGCAAAAGATCGGGATCATCTTTCTGATGCAGTCGCGTAAACGCAATCCACGAAGGTTCTGCCACTGCCAAGCTACTCTGCGAATCGCAGCTTCCCACATAAATGTCCATCAAAAGAAACTCTTCCACAAGACGCTCGGCGGAGAGATTGAAAATCTTTCCTGACTTCCGACTTAGGGCATCGGCCACCACATTCGCCTTACCCGGATGATACTGGATTTCAACATCATAGTCGGCCACGTACTCCAACCACCGCCGCTGGCGCAGATTCAACTCTTTCTGAGTGAAGACATACTTCAAACTCTTATGATCCGTGAAAATCTTGCACTGCGCGCCATACAGCAAATGCCTCCACAATTTCAACGCATAGATCACGGATGCAAACTCCAGGTCATGCATAGGGTAATTCCTCTCATGAGTCTTTAGCTGCCTCGACCCGTACGCAATCACCTTCCCGCCCTGCATCAAAACGCAGCCCAGTCCGACGTGCGACGCGTCCACATATATAACATACTCACTATCTTCAGTAGGCAAAGACAAAACTGGAGCTGAACATAACCATCTTTTTAATTCCTCAAAAGCCTCCTCACACTTGTCATCCCATATGAAGGCTGCATTCTTCTGCGTCAACCTGGTCAACGGCGCAGACAAAGTAGAGAATCCCTCTACAAATCTCCTATAATATCCAGCCAAGCCCAAGAAGCTTCTGATCTCTTTGGGAGTAACAGGCCTCGCCCATTCCATAACAGCAGCGATCGTTTCTGGGTCCACCGATATTCCCTCCTTATTCACCACGTGGCCGAGAAAAGAGACTTGAGACAACCAAAATTCGCATTTGCTCAGCTTGGCGTATAGCTTATGGTCTCTCAGAGTCGCCAAGACCAGACGCAAATGCCGATCATGCTCCTCTGCATCTTTGGAATACACCAAAACATCGTCTATAAAGACAATCACAAACTTATCCAGGAAGTCCTTGAAAACTCTGTTCATCAGATCCATAAAAGCTGAGGGCGCATTAGTCAAACCAAATGACATAACTAAAAACTCAAAATGCCCATGACGAGAGCGGAACGCCGTCCGCGGAACATCTGACTCCCGAATCCTCAACTGGTGATAGCCCGATCGAAGATCTATCTTGGAAAACACGGCACTACCACGCAGTTGGTCAAACAGATCGTCAATTCGAGGCAAAGGGTACCTGTTCTTAATAGTAACCTTGTTCAGTTCTCTATAGTCGATGCATAGCCTCATCGACCCATCCTTCTTTTTAACGAACAGCACTGGAGCACCCCATGGTGAAGAACTCGGCCTAATGAACCCTTTTGCCAACATCTCATCCGGCTGAATTCGCAACTCTTCCAGCTCTCGCGGGGCCATCTGGTACGGCGCCTTGGCAATAGGACGCGTGCCTGGCTCCAAATCTATAGCAAACTCGACATCTCGATCAGGTAGAAGACCGGGAAGATCATCAGGAAACACATCGGAGAAGTCACATACCACAGGGATCTCTTGCAAATACGGCACTCTAACAACAGCCCCTACCAGAGAGACCACACAGGCAGAACAACCAGAATCAAGCAACATTCGAGCACGCACCGCAGAAATGACTGGAGACTCCTGGAGAGAATACCCATAAACGCTCCCTGGCTGACCGTTGTCCTTGACGAAGTCCAAGCGCTTACCCTTGCACTGGATCACAGCATCGTACCTTGACAACCAGTCCATGCCCAAGATAACATCGAAGTCCTCCAGGTCAATCACCTTCAGATCTGCCTTGGCTAGAAAATCCCCCAACAAAATCGGACAATCAAGGACACCCAGGTCCGTAACCACAGAGTCACCGGAGGGGAACTTAACGCAAAAGGCACCACCAACACGATCTAGGCCCAAACTGAACCGCTCCACGAAGGCTCTAGCCACAAACGAGTGGGTAGCGCCTGAATCGAAGAGAACGCGCGCCCAGCGGTTCTTTACCTTAAATCGTCCTACAAATAGCGCACACATCTAAGGAAACAAACGCTAAAACGAAAACTACAACCACAAGGGAGCATAACGAAACGACTGAGGAGAAATCAAACCTGAGATAACCTGGGTCGAAGTCTGTGCTTCGTCTGCCGAAAGCACATTCAGCTTCCCCTTTCCTCTATCCAATTGCTGAGGCGGTGGCAAAGCCTGGAGGGGTACTGGCTGCAGAATAGGCTGGGACTGTGGGCACTTTGTCTTGAGATGACCCTTCTGCCCACACTGAAAACAGACTTTATCTCTCGACCAGCAACGGGCAGCCTCATGCCCCTTCCTTCCACACAAGGCACACACCAAGTCTCCTCTGGGAGCACCCTGAATTGCGTGCACCTGTTCCTTATTCTGCGCTCCAAACCTTTTGAAACACTTCTCAAAGGGGTGGCCTGGTCGGCCACAGAAACTACAAACCTCCTTGCTCTTCTTTCTTGAGACCGCATCGGGTTCCTGAGGGCTCTTCCCTCCACCGGACTTTCGCTTATCCTTTCACAACTGCTGACCTCTATTCTTGGCATTCTCAATGGCCTCAACCCTCAAGGCAGCTTCGACCACGCTGGCATAACTGACTGCGCCGTAGGCATTCGCTAACTGCTGAATGTCACTTCTCAGTCCACCTAGAAATCGCTTAACTCGGTCTGCTTCAACACTCACCAGACCAGGAGCAAACCGACTCAATTTACTAAACTCAATCTCATACTCACTGACCGTGAGTTTCCTCTGCTTCAAATGGAGAAAGTCATTCATCAGTCGGTCCCTCTCGACTGAAGGCAAAAACTTACTCAACAGCATCCCTTTAAATGACTCCCAAGAGCATCCTGCCACCAAGCTCTTCTTCTCCCTCAACCACCAATTCTTTGCCAAGCCCTTGAGCTGGTAGGCAGCGAGCATCACTCTCTGATCATCCGTAATCCCCGAATAAGAGAACATCTCCTCAATAGAAATCAGCCAGTCATCCAAAATCATGAAATCTGCTTGCCCATCATAAGTAGGGGGTCTCAGTCGCTGAAACTGGGATATACACGCCATCTCTGGAGGCACCACAACCAAAGGCACGGGGGGAGCAGGAGGGGCAGGAACAGCTACCCCCTCAGCGGGGTCCGGAACTCTCGGGGCCTGTCCCACCACCACTGCTACTAGGGACTGAATCTGAGCCTGCATAGCCACCACCTGCCTCGATAGGGTCTCGTTACTCTGCCGCAGGTTTTCTACCAACGCCTCGCTCTGCGCTCCTGACGTCTCACCCTCGGATTGGGGGGTCGACCTCGTTGCAGGACGTCTTGCCATCCTATAATCGCACAAGCTTTAGACGAAACTTAGCCCAACAGCTAGAACAAACTACCCGGTACAGACAAACACACTTAAATATGAACTTCAACCACAAAACTTGCTCTGGGAGTTGTTTTATCATGATGATGTTATGCTTAACCTAAGATGGTTCACCACCATCATACTAACTCATGTGCCTAAACTATGAATGCATGTATTTGTATTCTTTTTGACTCAAAATCATGTGTGTACATATGTCATCTTGCAAATCTTTAGCTTAACACGTTGTGCTTATGAAATGTTATGCTATGCATGATGTGCTATGCATTCTAAAAAAAAGGCCTTAATGCATGCCATGGGCGGCGTACACATGAAAATGTTATGCATCCCATACTACATAACATTCCCATGCAACGAAAAAAGAAAACGTGCTAGCCGCATTCATGTGGTGAGGTTATGCATCCCATACTACATAACCCTCACATGTTGCCTCCTATGGTGGATCCATATACAAACACATATTATGCATCCCATACTACATAATATGCCCCGTATACTTCTTTATGCTCATGAGTGTAGTGTTCGTGCTTTAGCCAAGACGTGCTGATGACATATCGGTGTGTGTATGGTATGACGCTAACCACAAATGCAAACAAGGGGAAAGGTTGCCCGACCATTTGTCAAGCAACCTCCCTCTGATACCAACTGTCACAACCCGCATTTTCTCAACGATAAAATCATATCAGAGCTAGAGAAAACGCGTGCCGTGATGCCACGTCGTGCAGGGGATAACTGCACACGCTCAGGCAAAACTCCACACCTTAAATTTTAAGGAAAATCGTTGATTAATTATGAAAGGAAAGCAGTTATGTTGATTGGCCGTATCCCTCGGCACGGTGGATCAGCTAGTCCACAATTAAAAGTATAAGTATACGCAGCAGAAAAAAAGTTTGGTTCAATTAAGTTGACACCCTAGTGAGCATGAGTGTCCCCGAGGGACAACTCATGGTAAGCACGACTCTAAAGTGAATATAATAGATATAAAAAGTAGTCTTTTTACGCTAAGGAAATATAGTGACTTTGTTTTATAATTATGTTATGCATGATATACATATAATAATGCTTTTAGGGTTTAAAATATCTAACATGCAACCTAGCAAAAATCCTTCCCAAAAGCAAGTAAACAACCACTAAAAGGCAAAAAAACAGCAGTTTAAGTTCATACCCAGCATCGCAAGAAGCCACCAGTGGGCGCCAACAACCTGACACGAACCCACTGGTGAGTATGTATGTTTATACAGAAAAGTAAAGAACTACCTCACAGAATCGGGATCAGCTGTCTCATCTACCCAAGAGGCCGCAAACCAGCCCCTCCAAAAGAACTAGCCGTTGAACCGGCTACAACCTGGACCTGAGGCATTCAAGAAAAGAACACCTCAGCAAGGAAATAATCAAAAGTGTAAATAAAGCATTAGAGTTAAGAGCAAAAAGAAGGGTTTACCAACCCGACAACAAGCTGCTATAAGCAAAAGAAAGAGCATGACAGTAAGAAAAGAGCACTGTCTAAAGCACAGCAAAGCACACCAAGTGCGAGCAATAAAAGCAACAAGCTCAAGAAAGGAGTCTAACATTCCTAATACGTGGGTAAGTGGCAGTGGTCAAAAACATGGATCTGAATACATAACCAAAATTAGATCCAACAAAAGGGCTAAGGGGTCACCAGTGGCAGCTTTAGGGTCCCACACACCAACCCAAACCAGGGCAAACAGGCGGTGGCCACAGCTCTCCACGTCAAAATCCACCCCTTGAGAGGCCACTAAAACTCCACCACCTGTCACAACCCAAGAGTCGGCAAGCAAAAATTTGCCGAACACCCAATACCACCCCCTAAAGGAAGGGAAAAGTCACACTAACAATCCTAAGGTACACATGAACTCAAGACAGAAATGTCGAGCCCACTCGACGCAGCGTTGAGTAAACTCCACTCACCTGACGCCTAAAAATACTTAGCCGCAAGTCCTAAGCTAGGTGACGGCGTTGAGTGAGCTCGGCTCACTCGACGCTGTCAGCGCTTTCCACTTAGGGTAAACGTAAGTCTTGCTAAAATCGCAGCTTAAGCCATCTCATGCACGAAAAACGGAGAGTTGGAGATTTAATCCCAACCCACCGTTCTGTCCTAACTACACGGAGCTACCGCAACTAACCCTAAACTGTAACTAACAACCACCTCACCCTAACTCTAGCTACCCACTGGACACTAAACCTCCGACAAAAGAGAACATTGATTAAAATTCTAGAAAAAGAAATGAAGAGTCAGCACTTGATTAAAAGTTTGATGAAATAATTCAACCTGCTGCCCTAGGGAGGAAAAACAAGGAGAACAGAGCTTATGCATAAGAAATAAAAACGGATCATGAGTTAGAAATAAATTTGGCAAGGGCAAGGGGCCACTTGCCTCTACCTCTTCGGAAAAACAAACAACAGCCGCACCACGGCTTGGCTCCGGCGGCAAGATCGGCCACCTAGAAGACCAAAGCTGAAACTTGAGGGAAAAAAGAAATCAGATATTTAGAAATTCCTGGAATCGAACCCTAAATCAAGAAAAACTTACATGGAAGGGAAGATCTAGCCGAGAGCAAACCGAATCCGCTATCACACGAGAAAAACGGGCTCTAACCTTCCCGAAATCGCCGGCCAAAATAACCATCGCCTCCTCTCAAAACCCTTCCGCTGGAAGCTTTCCAGACTCGGGAATGATGAAAAAATGAGGAGGAAAAGCAGTTCACGGCAACAAAATATGATTTCAGGAAAAAGTACGGAACACGCCCAAGACACGCCCGTGACACGGCCCGACACGCCCGTGTCACGGGGCGTGTACTCACGCACTCGACGAACGTCGATCTCTACTCGACGAAAACACGGGACACGCCCCCCAGACACGCCCGTGACACGGCCCGACACGCCCGTGTCACGGGGCGTGTACTCACGCACCTACCCACTCGACGAAAGTCGATCTCCGCTCGACGAATCAAGGGACACGCCCTGTGACACGCCCGTGTCACAGGCCGTGTACCAACTCGAACACCGCCCGACGATCGTGGAGCGCCGATCGTCGAACAGAGAGACACGCCCCAATGTCACGCCCGTGTTCGACACGACACGCCCGTGACAGGGCCGTGTTCTCACTAAACACCGCCTGACGACCATCGAGCGCAACTCGACGAACCGAAGGGGGACACGCCCGTGACACGCCCGTGACACGCCCGTGTCACGGCCGTGTTCCTACAAAAAACACTGTCGACCAAAAATTCGTCGACCAGAGAAACAGGAGCTCTACCCGAGCACGACACGCCCTGGGTCACGGGCGTGACCCAGGCCGTGTCACCCAAACTTACACAGAAAAAGAAACCTGCTAATACCTAGCCAACAAGAGACAAGGCACCTGCCTACAAGCTCAGCCACAACGGCCACGCACAGCACAGCAAACATTACAAACATGCAGCTAACAAAACAACGCCGAAACGACGCGAAGGCACACGATCTCGGATTTCGACCAAAACTCGCACCGTAGCTAAACAACCAAGCCACGAAAACAACGGCGAGGTCGAAAACAACATCCGACGATCGAACACTCGGGCTAACACCTCCCGAAGCCAAAACGCAAGCATTTCCCTAAGAGGCCCAACCGAGTCACCAAAACAGACTCCGGCTAGCTGGGGAAACTTGCCAACTGGCTACAACCAGGCTACACAAGGAACCTACAGAGCTAGGACCGCGCTCTACAACGGCGAATGGCCGGAAATGCATCATCGTAACGTCAATCCAAAATCAAACAAAACACAGAAAAACCGGGGGCGTTACACCTCCCCCTGCCTCGGCCTGCGTGCCTCGAAGCCCGGCGGCACGCGCTCCGCCACACACTCGGTGAGCTCCTCCTCGCTAGTGTGCCCCTCGAAGAAGCAGTAGTCCGTGAAGTGTTGCGCGTAATTGGAGCGGCCGTCGGCATCTGGATTCGTCTTGCCCATGTTCGCGGAGGAAGAGGTAGAGCGCGAGCCGGAAATGGAAAAGCACATGGAGAGGGAAAGAAAGCAATAAAGGCACAGTACGAGGTAGGTGAGGGGGGGGCTATTTATAGGAAAAGAAATTTGGGGCAGGCTGTCCAATCAGCGCAGCTCGCCGCCCCAGCTCGCCACCCCAGCTCACCACCCCAGCTCGCCGACTTCCGGCGCATCCCAACCAAGGCTAAGTCAAACATTGCAGCATTTTATTTGAGTAACATGATCAAGAATATTCTAAAAGCTATTTATTACAGAAATAAAGTTCATGAATTAAGAAGCGGGGCGCGCAAGCAGGGAGGGCATCGGGATGCGAGTACCGGTCGGCTCGGCAAAGGAGCCGCTCACTTACCTACCCCGGCTTCGCGACCCCCGCCCCCCAGACTGCCGCACGCGGAGCAGCTCGCGGATCCTTCCGGAATTCCTCTGCGCAACCGAGAGACCGTCATCTATCTCGTCCAGGAGCCGGGAGGGGGACATCAGCTCGCTAGCCTGGCCGCTTCGCACCTCGTCGGCGAGACGCGCGTAGTCGCGCTGCAGCGTCTCGTTGACCCCCTGCACCTCGCGCAGCCCGCACACCAGCTTCTTGAGGAGCTTGACCTCCCTCCTCGTCAGCTCGCCTTGATCCACCTCAGGACCCAGGTAAGAGTCCAGCGAGTTTGGGGAAGGGAGGGGAGAGTAGTGGGCTGCCCGCGAGGATTCCTCGGCAGCGGATTGACTGGGAAGAGCTGTGAAGACAAGTGTCAGCGAGAAGAGAGGCAGAAAAAACTCATGAGGCAAGAAGTCAAGCAAGACTGACAAGACAAGCTCGACAGCTCAAGGGAGATGTGGGGAGGGATGAACCTCAGATCCTTCCCGCGACCTGGGCCGCGAGCCCCCGGCGAGATGAGCTCGAATCCCGGGGTGGGGATGGTCCCCAGACCCGCCCCCGCGGCCACGTCAGTTTGGCGAGGAGGGGAGGCACGCACTGGCGAGTTCGGCCTCTGCAAGCTCACTGGCAGGATCCCAAAGAGGAGAGGCGGGTCCTGGGGACGGCTGTCCGGTGCCATGAACCGCGAGTCGACGAACGTGGTCTCGCCTCGCGGTGTGGGCTCTCGCGGCGCGACGCCCCTGCCGTCTGGTTGACCGTCCGGGTCGTCGCCGACTACAACAACCTCTCTATCCTTCTCAAGAATAGTTCGGGTGGAAGAGCCGGTCTCGCGAGCCAGGGTGGACCTCAGGTCGTTGTAAATGGGCAAAGCCGCCTGAGGGAATGGATTTGACCTCTTGGAGCCGGGCTCGGCAGAATCAACTTGAGGAGCTTTGGCATTGACCGCCGTCAGGGCGGCCACGCGAGCTGCGGAGGCTTGGCGAGCTCGGTCTATGCGCTCTTGGATCTCCTTGGGAAGAGGCATCTTGGCAAGGTTGGAGCAAAGGGAATGGCAAGAGTCAGGCAGGAGGGCAGGTGCACACATATATAGTCGTAGGTGGACCCCACCCGAAGATTCCCTCCAACTCGCCAACCCGCGCTCGCCGCACACTTGGGGTTGGATGTTTCTTTCCGAGCTTTGACAAGCTCAAAAAGAGCAGGGATTGTGTACAAACCCGTGTCCGACGAGCAAGGTCACCAGGGTCTAGGCAGATCGGGCTGAGGATAATAGGCGAGCTCGGCAGTGGAGGGGCCGAGCCCGAGCTCGGCATCCGTCGACCAGAGATCGACGTTCGGAGACCCCGAGCTCGGCATTCGCCGAGCGAGCCACAACTCGCGTCCTCGCAGCGGAGCTCGGCAGCAGTAGGCGAGCAGAACATGCTGAGGTGGTCAGAGCTCCCCAGCTCTGTAACGCCCTGTATTTTTCGTTGAATGATTGCATACGCTTGATGGGCGTTACATTGGCTTTGACCGTTGTTCGAGCATGGTTTTCACGCGGGCTTACGAGTGGCTGTTTTGGTAGCCTAGTTGCACGATTCCCCAGCAATCCGGAGTCCAATTTGGGGACTCGGTGAGGCCTCTTAGGGAATGTTTGCACTTGTTCGAGCCTGGGTCAGGTTGCTCAACACGGGTTGATTGTATGGAAGATGTATGGTGTATAAAAAAGGGTAAAAAGTCTTTAAGGAAGAAATGGTCTAGGACGACACAGAAACACTTTTCAAAACAGTGAAAAATGGTCATTTTTTGAGTGACACTGCCTGGGACATGGGCGTGTCTAGCTCGGGATGCGGTTTGGCTTTGTGGTCGTCGAACTTCGTTCGACGAAGTTGCGGGAGGAACACGCCCCCCGACATGGGCGTGTCGGGGCGTGACCCAGGGCGTGACCTGGGGCGTGACCTCCTCGACTCGATGAATTTTCTTGCGTCGAGTTGAGCTCGACGAATGGGGTACACGCCCCGTGACACGGGCGTGTCACGGGTCGTGTACCGCTGTGTCGAGTGTCGAGTGTCGAGTGTCGAGTATCGGGTGTCGAGAGAGGGGACACGGCCTGTGACACGGGCGTGTCACAGGGCGTGTCCAGCCTTGTCGAAGTGTCGACACTTTTGGTCGACGAGATGTCAAGAAACAGGTTACACGCCCTAGGTCACGGGCATGACCGACCCGTCACGGGCATGTACTTGGTCGTGTACCTTGTGGATACGCTGGAAATTGTCGGATTCTGCGCCGCTTAAGGTACACGCCCTGTGACACGGGCGTGTCATAGGGCGTGACAGGGCCGAAAATTGACTTTTTCAGTTTTTTTGTGCTGTTCGTTTTTCTGATCCTGGATCAAACCATCCAGCTCTGTCCTGGAAGAGTTAAGCCGAGAAGAGAGTTTATTTTCTCCTCACTTCATCTTTCTCCACCCTCTTCATCATCTTCTTCCGCATTCCAAAGGGCACTCAAGGGAGCAAAGCTAAGGGAAGGAAAGAGAGGAGCAGCTGTCGCGGTGTTGTATCGGTTCAGGCAAGCGGTGTTCTCCACCCTTGCCAATCTTGTTTTTGTTCTTTGATTCTTGCAAGTGTAGCTAGTTTTCTTACCACTCTTGGTTTTTGTTCCTTTTCTTAATTAAAATTGCACTTTGTCTAAGATGCTAGCTTTGTTCATCTTGTCTTGACTTTCACCTATTAGACACTCATGAATAATCTTGTCTTTCAAGAATTTCCCAATCTTTGTACTTACCTCTTGTTCATCTAATTTTGCCATGATTTACCTTGTGTTCCTCTAATATTTACCTTTTTTGTTTATACAATTAACGATCTTGTTGTGTTTAACCGACGTTATTCCTTGTGGGGTTCGCTTATGGTGAAGTAGAGACCCAAATTCTCTCAAGTTTGACATAACTTGGACAATTTGTAAGCATGAGTAGGGACGATGAACTGAAACGAGTTTAGCTTGGATTATGGTGAGTTTTGCGAGGAGAATTGTGAACCATGGTAGGAGCGTTGGTGCGAGGATTCGGTAAGGGGTGGTGTGGTTTCAGCCTTGGTGGCCACCGGGTTTTGATTTGTGGTGTAGAGCACCGTTTAGGCCCCAATTTGGGCTGGCTTTTTTTGGTGCGTTCCACTTTAGGGCTGCCACCAAAAGACCCTAAAGATGATAGTTGTTTCTTGTTCTAAAGATGATGGAATGGGCAGGTGTATTGTCTTTTTGCTCCTGCGGGTTGAGCAGGACTTGATGAGAATATCATGCACTTGATGCGTTACATGTTGGGTTGGCAGTGTTTAACACTTATTTTCCACCCTGTTCTTTTCACTCGTTTACATGAATTTCTACGGGGTCGGTAAGCCCCTTCGTTATATTTTATGAATTTAATGCTCTATTTTTTGTATCTTTAATGATTGTTGAGGTGTTCTTTCTTGAATGCCTCAGGTGCAGCTTGTAGCCGGTTGAGCGGCTAGTGCTTGGGTAGAGTCTCTTTGGAGCTAGCTGAGCTTCCTTAGCGAGCTAGTTCTTTACTTTGTTGTACAGACATACATACGCCCCAATGGGTTCGTGTCAGCTTGTTGGCGTCCATTGGTGGTTTTCTTTACTTGTTACATATGAATGCTAGACTGCTACTATGACTCATTTGAATGAGATGATGTCTACTTGCTCTTGAGAAGGGTTTATGGTAGGTTGCATTAGGTATTTTTAAACTAAACAAAACTTAATATTGTATAACATTCATAACATGTTTTGGTCACCTAACAAGTATTTTCCAAACAACGTAAAAAGGATGAGTTTTTATATTATTATAAATCTAGAATGCTTTAGGAGATCGTCATAAGTAAACTACAGTATTTTCCGCCGCGTACAACCACGTTTTGATCCATAAAGCCGAGGGATACGACCATTAACTTAAATGATTTTCTTGCATACAACTGATGGTTTTCAACTACTAAAGTAAGCGTCGAGGGTTTGCCTGAGCGTGTGCAGTTATCCCCTTCACGACGTGGCATCATAACATGTAGTTCCTCTTACTCTGATACGATGTACTCGTTGAGGAAATACGGGTTGTGACAAGCTCGCCTGGACGTATGAGGTACTTTTTACTGTTTTGCCCCCGCTGGTCTGCCCATAGCCCTTCAAAACAACGGAGTTTGGCTGTTGGCAGACCCAACCAAGGGTTTTCTGGTAATTTCAGGTCAGTTCTTTTGGTTATTGGCAGTCCAGATTTTAAAAACTATAAATAGGACCCAAGGGGTACCCCCAGAAAGCAGGTTTTTTCCTGTGCTCTCCTGCTCCAATCTTCAAGTGCTTTCTGATGTTACCTTAGCTCGGCTTCTGGCTAAGGAGGGGAAGCGCTCTGAGATCTTCCGGGTTTGTGGTGGGACCTCCCCCGCCGAGCCCTTCGGTCGGTCTTACCTTGTCTTCTCTATTGTTTTGCTTGTATGGGCGAACTAGGCGCGAGATCACCCCTTTCCGCAAGGGTCGAACTCCACAGGAGACCGAGAAATCGGTTTCAACAACAGTAGCAATCAAGTATTTAAAACGAGATTTGAAATCAATATTAAACGGTTTTTTTTTTCATACTCGTTGCGCATGTCATGCTTTAAATCTAGTTATGCAGGATAATTTAACATATATGAAACCTTATATTAACAAAAATCGTATTATGTTAAAATACATTTACTGTTCTAAAAAACGAAAACAAGATTTTAAAAAAGTTGTAACAGTATAAGGTCATAAATTTTTAAAACCTAAATTTGATATGCCTATAAGATGAAATTCAACATATAAAATGTTAAAACGAGCCGTGCGACAAAAACACAACTAATGGAATTTTATAATATGTTTGAAATGCATGATTTTCAAGATTCTGATTGGGATGTGATTGAAAGTTATATGGATTTGCTAGAAGTTTTTTATAGATCAATAACTATTTTATCCGGCGTTTATTATCCGACAAGTCCACTGGTTATCAAAAATTTTGTATTAATGACAGACAAATTTAGTGTTTATAAAAAATATGAAAGTTGGCGTCTGTTAATTAAAATAATGGAAGAAATTTTTTAAAAATATTAAAGAAATGCCTGCTATGTTTTCATGCGCCACAGCTTTAAATCCTTTAATAGGTGTAGATGACGTAGAAAATCTTATAAAAGAAATAAATATTAATTTGAATTTAAATCAAACATCTATGTATTATGATAATGTAAGTGTTTCAAAATTTAATAATAATTTTACCGAATTTTATAATTATTATAATCAGATATATGGATCACGACCTAGAGAAGAAAGCACACAACCTAAAACAAAAGATAGTTTTAAAAATAAAATTTTAGAATTAGCAGTCCGCAAAAAACAAAGAACGTCAAGTACTTTAAATGAATTAGTATTATATACGAAAACACAATTTCAAGATTTTATGAGTTCAAATGAAATAGAAAATTTTGATATTTTAGAATGATGAAAAAATAAAGTTAATATGTATCCTGTTATGACCTTTATGGTCCGAGATTTACTAACAATTCAAACAAGTATAGTAACTTCGGAGTCTGCGTTCTCTTTAAGTGGCAGGATTCTGAACGAGCGAAGGAGCCGCCTGAGCGACGAGTCTTTGGAAATTTGCATATGTTATAAGGACCACCTGGATGCTATGAAGAGGAGACAACACGTCGCATCGATCGAAGATAGCTCGTCCGAGGTTGAAGACGAGCTAAGCGGCCTAAATTTGGCCGGTGAAGATCAAACTTGAACGACACCTTCGGGTTTTGAGTGATTGAGACATCAAGTATTGTATTTTTCTTAAGTGTATTTTTTTTGCATTTTTAGATTTGTATTTTTTTAATTTTATTATAAATTTTTTTGAGCTTATTGTAAATTTGTGATTATTTTTTTAAATAATAATGTAATTGTTTTTTTTAATTTTGACCTAAATTAATAATGTTAATTTTACTTTTAAAATAATTATTTTATTAAAATAATTATATATTTTATTTGGCCGGGCCAGATCAAGGCCCGACCTGAGCCTAGCCGCCCGGCCTACAGGGCCTAGACAGGCTACCTCCTGATGAGAACGAGAACTGAGCCCGACCTGGGTCTGACAAAAACCAAGCCCGGGCCCAGGATTTTTTGAAAAGGCTCGGGCCCGACAAGCCCGGGCCCGACCTGAGACTACCAGGCCTTATGCCCACCCCTCGGTGACGATGGAGGGGAGCAAGAGAGTTTTCAAAATTGTTTTTTTTGAACGGTGTGAGTGTGACCCACTAAAGCAAGCCCTATTTATTAGCGCACATAAAAATACAAGGGCACTGCTATCCGCACCGCAGTTTTGGCTATTCGCATAACACTTTCTCTTAATTTTTTGTGACTTTTGAAAATACGTCTTGTACATACATTTTAGGAAAAATATTCGAGATCTACAACTTTCGTGTTGAACACTTTTCCTAAAAATGCATGTACAAAGCGTACTTGGGAAATACGTGCAAGTTTTGTGTCTTTTGGAAATACGTTTTGTACATGCATTTGTAGGAAAAATGTTCAACACGAAAGTTGTAGACATCGTCGAGATCTACAACTTTCGTGTTGAACTCTTTTCATAAAAATGCATGAACAAAGCGTATTTTCAAAAGACATGAAAAATTAAGAGCCCCCAAATATAAAATAGATAACGTACCAATTGCTTTTGGTGATTGTTAACCGCAACCCGTAATTGGCTAGTCGCACCCCAAAATCTCCCAATTTTTCGCGCCTTTTCGAAATACGCCTTGTACATGCAATTTCAGGAAAAGTGTTCAACACAAAAGTTGTAGATATCGACGAGATCTACAACTTTCGTGTTGAACACTTTTCCTGAAATTGCATGTACAAGACGTATTTCGAAGAAGCGCAAAACCTGTGCATATTTCCAAAGTAAGTCTTGTACATGCATTTTTAGGAAAAGTGATCAACACAAAAGTTGTAGATCTCGTTGATATCTACAACTTTTGTGTTGAACACTTTTCCTGATATTGCATGTACAAGACGTATTTCGAAAAGGTGCGAAAAATCGAAAGATTTTGTGATGCGACTAGTAAAAAAACGGGTTGCGCTTAACAATCACCTTCCTTTTTAACAGCTACTTTATCAGTTTCACTTCGTAGTGTGCAAAAGAAGTGAAGATCAGGATGAAGAAGAGAGCTTCGTCTCCGAAATCGCGCTCGATGGCGAAATCGCGCTCGATAGCGAAATCGCTTCTTTCTCCTCTACCCTCTACATCGCCGGGTACCAAATCAGGTAAAACGTACGGATATAATGCCTTCGTCTCTGCCAGGTCCAGTAAGAAGAAAGTCGTGTTTCCCCATTCGGCCATCCGATCTCCGTGCACCCCCCTGAAATCGCTATCAACAACTTCTGATTTGAAAGATCTGTCCGCTTCCGGCCTAGAATCTATCAAACGGCGAGTTGATATGCGCTATGGCGACGTTCTCAAGGAGATCGACTCATCTCACGCCAGAATCTCCAAGCGGTTCAAGGTAATCTCCATGCATTATAATGAAATGGCTAATGTTTCTGTGTTTTGAGAGAAATCTAGAGATTTTCAATAGAATTGACGTAACTTGAGTGATACGAATTTCTTTTTGTACTTTGAATTGCTTGATTAGGCTTCTGGGGTAACACACGGAAGTTCTTCTTTAGTTTTTTTTTTCAGTGGGCGGCGATTGTGTTATGAGAACTAGGAATGGATACACTGTTTGTGATTCACATTCTTCGTTTTCTAGAAATGCAATGCCTTAATTTTAAGTTTTGAATTTTGAGTGACAATAGATACTTCAGAAAGATGGTATGCGAAAATCAGGCTCTGCTTCTGTGCATAACTTTAGAACTGTACTCCTATTGGTCTAGTTATTGAGTAACAACTAACGAGCATGAAATTTTGTGTTGGGAGGTGGGTATTTGTTGTATGTTCGCAATCATTGTGAGAAGATGAGAGCTGGATGAATGAGTAGGTGGCAGAAAAAGAATGGGAAAAAATACAATGGAGAGAGAAAACTAGATACTATATTTTTGTATGCATCAATGATCCGTAGTACACTGATGATTACCTGTTACAATTGTTTCAAGTACTGCAATATAGAATGTAGCCATGAATGTAGCGAAGGTCGCTACACCTTGCTACACCCCTACCCGCAAGCTTAAAATGACACTCCCACCCCACCCACCCACCCACCTACCTTCGCCTACCTATAATACAAAGTAGAGTTTTATAAATCATTTTCAGAAACTAATCCTTGGAGAACACTATTGCCGTGGGATACACCACCTCGGTAATTGGTGCAGAAGTCATCATCAAGGGTTTACAACCCATGTCCGTAGCTTTCTCTGTGGTAACCTTGTCAGGTATCTCTGTCATTCTTGTCGTTCCTTGTTTTCTTAAAATCTTATAATGAAATTCGCACACAATTTAGTTTATCCCTAAAAATTATTCAAATTGATAATTCGAAGAAATACATAGCTCAGTTGTTCTCATCTTTCTGCACCTCCAACAGTATTAATCATCAGACCAATTATATGCATTCGTCCCAAGAAAATGAAGTGGAGGAAAGGGATAATCGTCATCTCCTCGATGTTTCTCAGACACTTACGTGTCAGATGAACATGCCCTGCTCCTATTGGGAACTTGCGATTCTCATTTCTTGTTTTCTCTGTACAACCCCGTGTCCGGCGAGCGGGTCCCGCCAGGGAGGTCGAGCGGACCTAGCCCCGCGACCCGCACCCAAGCGACAAAACAGGTATACGGCAGGAGGGCTGACCCGCTCCCGCCCATTTCAGGCGAACGAGCCGGGCGAGGCGAGTGAGCAGGTCGCGCAGAGAATCACTGGCCAAAGCGGTTGAGTTTGGCGACCCGCGACCAGCGAGCCGATCGGGGTCGCGGTGGCCGCCCGCCAGCCCCCACACGCGACCTGGCCGCCGGTCCTCCCCGGCAGAAGACAGGCAGGTCGCGATGGTCCGGCTCGCGCTCGCCCAGGGAGAATAGGCGGGCAGCTGGAGCCAGGTCGTGCTCGCCTCCCGCGGAGGAGGATTGGAGGCGAGCTGACTTCCAAGGGGTGCGAATAGCCCCTCAGAACAGCGGAGCCACGCTGTTGGCAGACCAGGTTGGACTGCGCATAGCTACCTAGAACAGCGGAGTTTGGCTGTTGGCAGACCCAACCAAGGGCTTTTTGGTATTTTCAGGTCAGTTCTTTCGGTTATTGGCAGTTCAGATTCCAAAAAAACTATAAATAAGACCCAAGGGGTACCTCAGAGGACACGCTTTCAGTGCCTCCTTACTCTCGTTTTCAAGTGCTCTCTGAGGGTACCTTAGCTCGGCTTCTGGCTAAGGAGGGGAAACGCTCAGAGATCTTCCGGGTTTGTGGTGGGACCTCCCTGCCGAGCCCTTGGGTCTGTTTCTTCTTGTCTTCTTCGTTGTTTTTCTTGCAGGAGCAAAGTATGCGCGAGACCACCCCTTCCCCAAGGGTCGAACTCCACAAGAGGCCGGATTCCGGTTTCAACATTTTGGTGCGGTGAGCGTGGATCGTGGTTAGTGCGGAAAAGCTTCGGCGAGCTCAATGACGGGAGGAAAAGGATTTGACAGGCAGGACTCGCCGCCCCCCCGCCTCTCGCAACAGTAGGGATGTTGGGGGACTTCAGGAACGAGGTGCCGGGCCTCGTCAGGATCGCACTCGGCGCGCGGGTCGAGTACTCGACTCCGGCAGCCCAGATCGCGGCCGCCCCCTCTTTGGGCGAGGACGCCCCTGGCCGGCGAGCTGGAAAGGAAGTGGCCGAGGAAGGCCGAGGATGCGAGCTCCCGGGGCGCGAGCTTTTCCCCGGCTCGGCAAGCCGAGGCAGGTTCGGCGAGCTGGGTCCGCGAGATTCGCCGGCTCGCCCAGTGGGGAGAGGCAGTCCTTTCAGCGAGCTGGTCTCCTCAGCACCAGTACCAGAAGGGTTCAGAGAGCCCGAGATGTCCTACTACACCGGGAAGGGAGACCCGGTTCAGCACGTCCAATGGTTCGAAGACGTGGTCTCCATCCGTCAGATGTCGGATGGATTCAAGTGCCGTCTCTTCGCCATCACCCTCCGAGAGAAGGCAAGAGAGTGGTTCCACCAGCTCCCGGCCAGCTCCATCTACTGTTTTGAGGACCTGCGCCGAGGATTCATGCTGAGGTTCACTACTTCGAAGAAGAGGAAGAAGGAGTCTGAGTCCTTGTTCCACATTTAACAAGGAGTGAACGAGACATTGAGGAGCTATGTGGATCGATTTCAGGAGGAGGTTACCCAGGTCCAGGAGATGCCGGGCCATAGTCTGATGATGGCTTTCACCCTGGGCCTGCAGCAGGGTTTCTTCCGAATGGAGCTGAAGAGAGTTCCCCCTCTCTCCTACGAGGAGTTGATGGAGAGGGCGGCTAGAGAGGTCGACGGGGAGGCGTCGAACCCGGAATTCGCAAGGAAGCTGGCCAGGTGGGCGACAGAGGAGGAAAAGGAGTCGAAGGGAGGAAGAGGACAGGAAGAGAGAAGAGGGGAGCCTAGGCAGAGGGAGCAGAGGCAGCTCCAGTGGCAGCAGTCCAGGCTGGAGGCCGCGGAGGAAGTGGTAGAGCTGGAGGTGCTCACCCGGGGAGGCAGGATGGAGAAGATCCGCGTCAGCGGGGGGCTGACCCCGGAGGACCAGGGCAGGATGCTGGAGTGCATCCAGAAGAACGTGGACATCTTCGCCTGGAACGCCGCGGAGATGCCGGGGGTTGACGCGGATGTGGCTTGCCACCGCCTCAACCTGGACCCGAGAACACGCCCCGTTCAGCAGAAAAATAGATCCACGGCAGACAAGCTGGCGGAACCCATCAGGGAGGAGGTGACGAAGCTTCTCAAGGCCGGCTTCGTGTCCGAGATTCAGTACCCCGGCTGGGTCTCCAACGTTGTGATGGTCAAAAAAGGAGACGGCCGTTGGCGATTGTGTATCGATTTTTCCTTACTCAATAAAGCTTGTCCTAAGGACTGTTATCCTTTGCCTCGGATCGACGCGCTGGTTGACTCAGCCGTCGGCTTTTCTGTAATGAGTTTTTTAGATGCCTTTTCAGGTTACCATCAGATCAGGATGCACCCCCCGGACATCAAGGATGTCTCGTTCATCACAGGGGACGGCTGCTACTGCTACAAGATGATGCCATTCGGGCTGAAGAACGCTGGGGCCACCTACCAGAAAATGATGGATAGGGTCTTTAAGGAGCAGAGGGGGAGGAATTTGGAGGTATACGTGGACGACCTCATGATCAAAAGCCGGGAGGTGGATTCCCACCTCCGGGGCCTGGAGGAGACCTTCACCACCCTGCGCAGATACAAGATGCGGTTGAATCCCCTTAAGTGTGTCTTCGGGGCCAGCCGGGGAAAGTTCTTGGGGCATCTCCTCACCCCCGCGGGGGTCGAGCCGAATCCGGACAAGGTCAAGGCTATCTTGGAGCTGGGGTCCCCGCGGAACGCAAAGGAGGTCCAACGGTTGACAGGGAAGTTAGCAGGGCTGAGTCGCTTCCTTTCTCGGGCAGGGGAGAAGTGCTCCCCCTTCTTCAAAACGCTGAGGGGTGGTCAGAGGTTTGAATGGACCAAGGAATGCGAGGAGGCGTTCCAGGCCCTCAAGGCGCAGTTGACACAGGCTCCGCTGCTCCAGGGGCCGAAGGAGGGGGAGGATTTGTTCTTATATCTCGGGGTCGGGGCAGAGGCTCTGAGCTCCGTCTTGGTTCGAGAAGAGGGAAAGAGACAGCTCCCTGTCTATTACGTCAGCCGGGTCCTGAGGAAGGCCGAGCTCCGGTATCCGATCTTGGAGAAGCTTGCATTCGCCCTAATCATCTCGGCTCGGCGGCTGCGACCTTACTTCCAGGCACACTCAATCCGGGTGGTGACCGACCATCCCCTCCGCAACATCTTCGAGGGGGTGGAGCATTCAGGCCGGCTGGCCAAGTGGTCGGTGGAGCTGAGCGAGTTCGATGTATCCTTCGTTCCGCGGCTCTCGATCAAAGCTCAGGCGATGGCCGACTTCCTGGCCGACTACGTGGTAGAAGTAGCGGAGGAGGAGCTCACCCGCACGACTCCTTGGAAGGTGAGGGTGGATGGAGCCTCAGGGAGGCATTCTCTTGGAGTGGGGGTGGTTCTGGAAAGCCCTCAAGGGACTCAGATTGAGCAGACGGTGGTGGTGCATTTTCCCATTACCAACAACCAGGCCGAGTACGAGGCCGTGATAGCAGGGCTGCGCCTGGCCAGGGAGCTGGGGGTACTGGATGTGGAGGTCCTCACTGACTCCATGGTGGTGGCTTCCCAGATCAACGGGGAGTTCGAAGCAAGGGAACCCACCCTGAAGTCATACTTGGCCAAAGTGAAGGGGGTCATAGGCACCTTCCAGACCTTCTCTATCCGACACGTGCCAAGGGGAGAGAATGAACAGGCCGACCAACTAGCGAAGCATGGCACCCGGGCGGGGGGCACCATCACCGACCTGTTCCGCCCCTCCATCGAAGAAGGGGAGCTCATGGAGATCGACCAGCAAGCTTCGTGGATGGATCCAGTAGTAGTTTTCCTCTCCACGGGGGAATATCCGGAGGGGGTAGACAGGCAGAAGCTGAGGCACAAGTCAGCTTACTACCTCCTTAAGGACGGGCAGCTATACAGGAAGACCCTCTCCGGGATGCTGGCTCGCTGCGTAGCCGAGGGTGAGACGCAGAGGATCTTGGAAGAAGTCCACTCCGGGGAGTGCGAGAGTCATTCCGGGAGTCGGACCCTGGAGGGAAGGATAGTCAGGCAAGGGTATTTCTGGCCCACCCTGGGCCGAGACGCCGCGGAGTTCGCACGGAGATGTCATAAGTGCCAGCTGTTTGCCCCCCTCCAGCTACAGCCGGCCCAACAACTCAAGAGTATCACGGCCCCCTGACCCTTTGCAATCTGGGGAATGGATTTGGTTGGACCGTTTCCCCAGGCCAGCGGTCAGAGAAGATTCCTCCTAGTGATGATCGACTACTTCTCGAAGTGGATGGAAGTGAAGGCGTTGGCCAAGGTGACCTCCCAAGTGATCAGGAATTTCGTCTGGGGGGAGATCATCTGTCGCCATGGGCTGCCCCAGGCCATCGTCACCGACAACGGACCCCAGTTCGCCAGTGCCGAGTTCACCAGCTTCTGCGAGCAGCTTGGAATCGACCTCAGGTTCGCCTCGGTCCACCACCCCAGGAGCAACGGGCAGGTGGAGGCCGCGAACAAGATCATCGTCAATCTCCTCAAGAAAAAGGTGGAGAACTTGAGGGGAAGCTGGGTGGAGCAGCTCCCCGCAGTTCTTTGGGCCCTAAGAACCACCCCTAACACGGCTACGAGGGAGACCCCCTTCAAGCTCTCCCATGGGTGCGAGGCGGTGCTCCCCATAGAATTTGAAGTCCAAACGCCACGAGTCGGGCCGGCCACGGAGGGTCGAGAGGAATGGCGAACCGAGAACGAGGGGGAGCTGAGGCTCTCCCTTGACATGGTGGAAGAATTGAGGGACCTCTCGGCCATCCGACAGGAGGAGGTAAAAAGAAGGATGGCCAAATACTTTGACAAGCATGTCAGGGTCAAGCAGTTCGCAGAAGGAGATCTGGTGCTGAAGAAGGTGGACGCGGCAGGGAGGTCAGCGTCCGTAGGGAAGCTCAACCCCAGCTGGGAGGGGCCGTTTATTGTGAAAGAAGCTTTGAAGTCAGGGGGCTATCGGCTCCAAAATGTAGAGGGCGAGACCCTGAGTCTCACCTGGAGTGGAGACGACCTGAAAAGATTTTTTCCCTAAGCACCTGTAAGCAACACGTTGGTTATAATGAATTCCTTCCCCCCCCCGTATTGCCGCAGCCAGCTAGCATAGAGAATTGGAATGTGTTTGGACCCCGAGAAGATCCCGCTGCCAGGCTCCCACCTAGCTGGCAGGGCCGGAAGTCACTCGGTGTCATCCCTAGCCTCGAGAAGATCCCGCTGCCAGGCTCTCACCTAGCTGGCAGGGCCGGAAGTCACTCGATGGAATGTGTTTGGACCCCGAGAAGATCCCGCTGCCAGGCTCCCACCTAGCTGGCAGGGCCGGAAGTCACTCGGTGTCATCCCTAGCCTCGAGAAGATCCCGCTGCCAGGCTCTCACCTAGCTGGCAGGGCCGGAAGTCACTCGATGGAATGTGTTTGGACCCCGAGAAGATCCCGCTGCCAGGCTCCAACCTAGTTGGCAGGGCCGGAAGTCACTCGGTGTCATCCCTAGCCTCGAGAAGATCCCGCTGCCAGGCTCTCACCTAGATGGCAGGGACGGAAGTCACTCGATGGAATGTGTTTGGACCCCGAGAAGATCCCGCTGCCAGGCTCCCACCTAGCTGGCAGGGCCGGAAGTCACTCGGTGTCATCCCTAGCCTCGAGAAGATCCCGCTGCCAGGCTCTCACCTAGCTGGCAGGGCCGGAAGTCACTCGATGGAATGTGTTTGGACCCCGAGAAGATCCCGCTGCCAGGCTCCCACCTAGCTGGCAGGGCCGGAAGTCACTCGGTGTCATCCCTAGCCTCGAGAAGATCCCGCTGCCAGGCTCTCACCTAGCTGGCAGGGCCAGAAGTCACTCGATGGAATGTGTTTGGATCCCGAGAAGATCCCGCTGCCAGGCTCCCACCTAGCTGGCAGGGCCGGAAGTCACTCGGTGTCATCCCTAGCCTCGAGAAGATCCCGCTGCCAGACTCTCACCTAGCTGGCAGGGCCGGAAGTCACTCGATGGAATGTGTTTGGACCCCGAGAAGATCCCGCTGCAGGATCCCACCTAGCTGGCAGGGCCGGAAGTCACTCGGTGTCATCCCTAGCCTCGAGAAGATCCCACTGCCAGGCTCGCACCTAGCTGGCAAGGCCGGAAGTCACTCGATGGAATGTTTTTGGACCCCGAGAAGATCCCGCTGCCAGGCTCCCACCTAGGTGGCAGGGCCGGAAGTCACTCGGTGTCATCCCTAGCCTCGAGAAGATCCCGCTGCCAGGCTCTCACCTAGCTGGCAGGGCTGGAAGTCACTCGACGGAATGTGTTTGGACCCAAAACGAATCACGCTGCCGGGCTCCCACCTAGCCGGCCAGGCCGGGAACTACTCGAATGACGTTAATAGCAGATCGGAATCACAAAAGCTAACCAAAAGGGGGGGGGGGGTCTAACATAGCCCCCCAGCCCCAGGGATGGCGGCCGAATGGAGGCGAGAACCTGGGCGAGAATCCGCAAGAAATTTGGCAATACAGACAAAGGACGAGTCGGCTCGCCTCGCTTGGCGGGCGAGCAGCCGCCTCATCAGGGCTGGGCCGCAGAGGCAGGCGACCTTGCGCGGTAATAGCAAATATACAGAGGCAGGCGAGTAAGCATTTATAAAAGCAATAGTAAATAAAAACCACGAAGTCTAGGTACAGCTCGCGCGTGTGTCTCAAAACAGCTAAACGTGCATGATATATACATCTAAAAAACAAATGTCAAAAAAGCGGGGGAGACGCGAGATCCGGGGCGAGGAGTCCTAAATGGGCTGGAAGGATTTGTCCCCAGGGTCCGGCACGGGAAGGAATAGCGCCGGCACCACGTCTTCCGCCGAGAGTTCCGCCGCCTCGCTCTTGAGGAGATCCGCGCGTCGCAGCATTTGCATCGTGTACTTCGCGGCGCTGGCGGCGTTCTTTTGCATCAGCACCTCCAAGTCGTAGTCGGAGAAGTGTTCGAGCGGGCAGACCCTGCTGTCTGGAGGAGGGACAGCGGCGGCGGTCTCCAGCTCGCGTACCCGTGCCTCCAACACCGACTTGTCCTGACCAAGGGTGGCGATCTCAGCACCCATCTGAGTAGCCGTCGCGGCATCCTGAAAAGAGGAAAAGAAAGTTATAAGGCGGATTCGCGTGAAAGGGCGGTTGTCGAGGGCGAGTACATACCACCCCGCCCAGGTACTGCGCGAGGGACTCCTCTGCCGCGTCGGCCCGCCTCCTCTGAAGGATCGCGTCTTCCTGAGCAAGCTTTTGGGCCTCCTCCCTCTCGTCCGCCAGCTTCTTCAGGGAGGTGGCGTTCCGCTCCAGCTGGGTGCAACGCCTCCCCACCATGTGAGCCAACTCCAGGCCGCGCAGCTGGGCCCGCGCGCTCTCGTGAACCAGCACTCGCGACACCTCTTTGTCATAAATAGCGGCGTCCTCTCGCGAGTAAAGGCCGAACGAGAAGTTGTAAGACTCCCCGCCGATGGTGTCCTGCTCTAGCCAACTCGGCAACAAGGTCGAGATCGCGGCGCGATTTGACTCCTTGTCCAACAACAGGAGTGGGGCGCCGAGCTCGTCCAGGTATCTCTCGCCGTAGCCAAAGTTGCGGTGACCCCTCGGCACCGGCTTCGCAGCAGCTTGAGACCCGTCCGGCGGCGCGGAGGTGCCCGCCGCCCTGTCCGGGGTATCGCTGGTCGAAGCAACCAGCGGGGGCGAAGGGCCCTCGGCCGGAAGGACCGCAGGGGCCTTGCCTTTCCTTTGGCTCGCAGCGGGTTGCTGACCCGCGGTCTTCGCCACCTTCGGCGGAGGGGTGGGCTGTCCGCCACCCGGCCGCTTCTTGGCCGGGACCGACGGGGGGTCGCGCTGAGCGGCATCCGCAGCCTGAGCTCGGGCGAGAACCCCGGGAGCGACCCGAGCGCTCTCGTAGGGGGGGGGGGGTGAAGAGGGATGTCGCGCTCGCCTGCCAAGGAAAAGGGATGAGTTAACGAAAAAGGAGGGGGTAAGGCAGAACAGCGGCGAGTGGCAAACCTCCCCCTGGCGGGACGGCGACGAGGTCGTCAAGGTGGCGGCGCAGGTACGCGACCTCGAAATTCTTCCCGGCGAAGAACCCGCACAAGTCGGCCTCATGGCCCCCTAGGCTGGGCGGACGGTAGCTCGCCTCGCTAAGCTGCACCGGCGAGAAGGGGACGTTGCCGAAATCCCCTTTGACGAACAGGAACTTTTTGAGCCAGTTATGACTCTTATTAACTGTCTCCCGCACCTTGAGGTGGGCGCTCGAGAAGTAGGCGGTCCCATCCCGGTTCGCCCGGAAGGAGAATAGTTTCCGGAAAACGGCGAGACTGAACTCGACTCGCTCCTCTCGCAGAAAGCAGGCGAACCCCACCATAACGGCTATGGAGTTCGGGGTCATCTGACCTAGGACGACCCCGAAATACTTCAGCACCTGGCGTACCTCGGGCTACAGGGGAAGTCGCAGGCCCACCTCAAAGTGAGCTAGGGGATGGCGAGCTCGTCCCCGGATAAATCGTTGATCTTTTCTCTATCCCCGGGCCGTCTCGCAGAAAAGCCCGGCGGAACGTGGTCGCCAAGAGCATCCAGATACTCGCGTTCCGAGATGACGGCGTGAGGAAAATCGTGCTCTGAGAAGGTCCAGACGCACTTACTTCGTCCGTCCACGTCGCCGCCGCCTCCGCCCATTCCCACCGAATCGCCGCCGAACGTGCGAGACAGATCCAGAAGGCGAGCACGAGCCGTACTTCGCGGGGAACGGGAAGCGAGAGAGCGTTTTGAATCAGTGAGAGAATAAGGGCCGACAAGGCCTATTTATAGGGAAAGAGAAAGGGCGGGAAACTTCCAGCCGAAAGAGGGGGTGCAGATAGCAAAAATCAGCCAGACGTTTCGACTTCACGGCGTGCGGCCGCGCCGCCGAGGCCAGTCAGGCGTGGTTCTCGCCCGGCCGTGTCCGCGCAAAACTTGAGCGGGCGACTCTCGGCCCGCACCCGTCCGGGATTCCGCGCGAGCCGGGAGACACCCGGCTGGCGAGCCCCTCGGCTCGCCCCCGCCCCGATCGGCAGGACGGGCAGAACGAATCTCTCCCCTGTCCCGCCCCACAGAGAACAAAAGCAACAACGTGGTGATTTCAACATGCATCAGCGGCGAAAAACTAGGCCCATAGGCGGGCAGAAAAGAGTTGCGAATCGTTACAAATATAGGATAGCCTTGAAATGGTAGAAACTCCGCGATATCCCGCGAGCGGGGGGAAAAAGGGCTGGATCAGTACTCGATCCACTGCCACCGGCCCCGCCGCTTCGTTCCCGTTCGCGGCGGCACACGAGGATAGTGGTAATCGCGAACCGCCACCAGCTCCCGCTCAGCAAGGCCGAGTTGCTCTGTGGCGCTCCTGAGACGCTCCTCGGCTCGCGTAATGTGCACACCCGGCGAAGTGACATCGTCGTCTTCTGCTGCGTGCCGGGGTCCCTCCAAGGCCGCGAGCCGGGCCGCGGTGTCGGCTTTGTCTTGATCGACCCTCTTCACGATCTCCTGAAGCAGCAGCGTGTGTTTCTGGAACAGCCGCGTCACCTGCCTCTTCATCCCCACCGCATCGGTCGGGTCGCCCAGGTAATCAGAAACGCTGTCCACGTCGGGTGGAGGCGAATACCCTTCGCTCGTCTCAGTTTCGGAGGAGACCATGTTGTAGCCTACAAAAGGACGATTCAGGAGGAGCGAGCGAGGACAAAGCCAACGGTGAGTACAAGCATACCAGGGGTTGGCACGTCGTCCACGCCTATGGATGGACGAGAGGAGCTCGGCCGCCCCTGAAAGGCTTCTCCCTCGAGGGCCTCAAGAGATTTTCCCAGACCGTGGGGAGCCGACGAGCGAGAGGTTTCCGGAGGTGGGCGGTCCAGACCCGGGGGACTAGCAACCCTCTCAGACGACAAGGGAGGGGGGCGATCCTCCCCCCCGTTCCCCACGTTTCCACAAGGTATTGCCTGCAAGACAGAGATCAGAAATACAACGATAAACCGAAGAGGAGGTTACGTACCCCAGAAGCGACCTCAACACCCGCCGCCGAGCTGGAGCCCGGGAAGACGCTCGCCGGAGACCGCCTAACAATCTTTCCCTTCGCCGGCCTAAAGAGAGGGCCGGGAGACCCGCGTGCTAGCCAAGGGGCGGCCTCGAGGGCCTCCTCCCGAGTCTTCTGACCCGCTGCCGCCAGGCGAGCTCGCACCTCCTCGCTGATCGGCATCGAGAAACTGAAGTTTGTTCAAGGAAAATGAGGGGATCTGGGGAGCCCCCCCTGGGCTCAGCGGTATATTTATAGCCGGACAGTGGGGCCCCACCAGAAGATTCCCTGCCAGCTCAGCACAGCACTCGCCGAACACGCGGGTTGGATGATTCTTTCCGAGCTTGAATCAAGCTCAAAAAGAGCGGGGATTGTGTACAACCCCGTGTCCGGTGAGCGGGTCCCGCCAGGGAGGTCGAGCGGACCTAGCCCCGCGACCCGCACCCAAGCGGCAAAACAGATATACGGCAGGAGGACTGACCCGCTCCCGCCCATTTCAGGCGAGCGAGCCGGGCGAGGCGAGTGAGCAGGTCGCGCAGAGAATCACTGGCCAAAGCGGATGAGTTTGGCGACCCGCGACCAGCGAGCCGATCGGGGTCGCGGTGGCCGCTCGCCAGCCCCCACACGCGACCTGGCCGCCGGTCCTCCCCGGCAGAAGACAGGCAGGTCGCGATGGTCCGGCTCGCGCTCGCCCAGGGAGAATAGGCGGGCAGCTGGAGCCAGGTCGTGCTCGCCTCCCGCGGAGGAGGATTGGAGGCGAGCTGACTTCCAAGGGGTGCGAATAGCCCCTCAGAACAGCGGAGCCACGCTGTTGGCAGACCAGGTTGGACTGCGCATAACTACCTAGAACAGCGGAGTTTGGCTGTTGGCAGACCCAACCAAGGGCTTTTTGGTATTTTCAGGTCAGTTCTTTCGGTTATTGGCAGTTCAGATTCCAAAAAACTATAAATAAGACCCAAGGGGTACCTCAGAGGACACGCTTTCAGTGCCTCCTTACTCTCGTTTTCAAGTGCTCTCTGAGGGTACCTTAGCTCGGCTTCTGGCTAAGGAGGGGAAGCGCTCAGAGATCTTCCGGGTTTGTGGTGGGACCTCCCTGCCGAGCCCTTGGGTCTGTTTCTTCTTGTCTTCTTCGTTGTTTTTCTTGCAGGAGCAAAGTAGGCGCGAGACCACCCCTTCCCCAAGGGTCGAACTCCACAAGAGGCCGGATTCCGGTTTCAACATTCTCATTTATCGTCTAACTTCTTCAACTCTTAAAGGCATGACACATTTTCTCTTCTTGTCCAAATAATACCCCATTTTCTCTCACATTTTGTGTGTTTGGTTGTACTGCTTTTGTCCACACTCATACATCTGGTCGGGACAAACTCTTTGCTCATTCCGCTAAATGTATCTTTACAGGGTACTCTTATACCCAGAAGGGATGCCACTATTTCGTTCCTATCTCTAAACATCAATATGTCTCTGTTGATGTTATCTTCTTTGAGTCTACGCCTTAAGTCTCCGTTGATGTCATCTTCTTTGAGTCTACGCCTTATTTCTCCATAGATAGTGGGGCTCTTATCCCTCCTCTCTCTACTGCCTCTCATTTTACCTATGTTTCATCATTCCTTATCATTCACGCGCCTCCACCAGATATCCCAAATTGACGCCACCAGTTGCCTTTATCAGTACTATCTAAGTACTCGTCTCATTGTCGTCAACAAGAATTGCTAAATGTCTCAGTTCGATGTCAAGAATGCTTTTGTATATAACGATCTGCTTGAAGAAGTCTATAAGGAGCAACATCTTGGTTAAATTGCTCAGGAGGAATCTCAGGTGTGTAAGCTTATAAGATTATCTATGGTCATAAACACTGCCGTCGAGCATGGTTTGACAAATTTATCCAAATCGTCTTTATCATTAGTTTATCTAGAAGCAATGTTGATCACTTTCTCTTTATACGAAAGGCCAATCACAGACTTGTTAATCTTGATGTTTACGTACATGGTTAGAAATGGGGTGTTCGGTACACCTGGCCTTACCTCTTAGTTGAGCAATAGGAATATGTAAATCAGCATCAGGATCTGAGTCCAAAGGCAGCATTGGCAGCGGCGGAACATTGACGGGCTGTTCACCTGTTTTTCGACGATGATAAACTGAGGTAGCGGCGTGATGAGAGATGGATGATGAGAGAAGGGTATATGAGAGATATCTATAGTGGATGACATAGTGGAAGTAGGAGAGATATCTGTAGAGGATGACATAATGGAAGTGGGAGTGCTACTACGCCTACGGGGGATAACTGGAAGAGGAGCAACACCACTAACATCATTATCTTCCTCCCCCTGAGAAGAAGGAGTCGAAGCTAAGTAATATGATTCATCTTCGCAAAACGTCACATCCATGGTACAATAAGTATGTCTAGAGGGTGGGTGATAGCACCTATACCCCTTGGTGGTGGTAGAATAGCCAAGTAAAACACAACGGAGAGCTCGAGGATCGAGCTTGTCACAGAGTGGCTGATGAACATGCACGAAACAGACACACCCAAACGCGCGGGGTGGAAGCGAAGAGGTATGAACAACTGTCATAGAAGGAAGGCGCGCGAGAGGGGTAGCATACTCGAGAACCCGAGAAGGGAGGCGGTTGATAAGATGAGTGACCGTCATGATGACATCACCCCAATAGGGTTTCGGAAGGTGCATGGTGGTGAGGAGACAACTGGCAACATCAAGAAGATGCCTGTTTTTTCGTTCAGCCACACCATTTTGGGTGGAAGTATAGACACATGTGGTTTGGTGGAGGATGCCATTGCTCGAGAGATAGGCCCCAAAAACACCACGATCATCATATTCCCCCCATTGTCGCTTCGAAGAACACGAATTGTGCCATTGAACTATGTTTGTATCATCTTATGAAATGTTTGAAAAACAGAAGCAACTTCTCCTTTCTTCTTCAAAAGATAAACCCACGTGGTACGAGAAAAACAATCAATAAAGGTAACAAGCCATCTATAACCAGTTAAAGACACAATTGGGGAAGGTCCCCAGACATCAGAATGTATAACAACAAAAGGTGTAGTACTAGGAGAAGATATATGAGATGTCGAATGACGAACATGTTTAGAAATTACACATACATCACATTTTAAACTAGGAATAAACTGAGATAAAGCAGGAAAGTGTTTCTGGAGATAAACAGGAGACGAATGACCAAAACGCAAGTGCCAGCGGCGAGCGTCAGTAGCAGTAGCAGCCGAAGAGGAAAGAGCAAGGGATGATGATGTAGTATCCAGGTAGTACAGACCACCATGATTCCTACCACTGCCAAGTATCCGCTTCGTACCCAGTTCCTGAAAAATACAAGAATCAGAGAAAAAGGTTACAGAACAGTTAAGAGATTTAGTACGGTTGCTAATAGAAAGTAAACTGCGTGGAAAGGAAGGGACATGCAAGACGAAAGAGAGAGGAAGAGAAGAGGAACATGAAAAAACCCCTTGCCAGCAATAGAAGACAAGGTACCATTAGCAGAGACCACCTTGTCCTTACCAGACACGGGAGTGTAGGAGGAAAAACCTGTAGAGGACCCGGTCATATGATCAGTGGCTCCAGAGTCGATGATCCGCTCAGACGGGGGAGGCATAGCGGCATGAGCACTGGGCATCGCAGCAGTAGCAAACAATGAAGAAGTACCACTGGGAGTCGGATCAGACTGAGAGTGAAGTAGGCGTCGTAGAACATCCAATTCTGATGTAGTGAGGTGATCCAGGGGCTGGCTATGATGACCCTCCTGCATCTCTATGGAATAAGCAGCATCATGAGAGCAGGTACCCGTCGGGCGAGATCCTCCACGTCCAGGGTCACGACCACGTCCACGACCACAGACATATCCAGGTGGAGCAAGGTGAGGATGAAGCTTGAAGCACACTTCACGAGAATGACCCCGGCGACCACAATGAACGCACGTGAGAATCGTGCTGGTATGACTGGAACCACCACGTCCAGTACTTGTAAAGGCAGAACGGTCAGGAAGAGGAGCCGTATTGCTGAGAGAACGACGACGATCTTCATCGCCAAGAACCATACTGAAGGCCTCACGAAGAGATGGAAGAGGAGACCGATGAAGAATATTGGTGCGAACCATATCTAGCTCCATTCCTAAACCCATCAAGAACACATGTAGGCGGAATCGTTCGTCACGCTTCTGCAACAGGACTGCATCGGCAGTGCAGGCGGGAGTGAACTGGTCAAAGTAATCCAACTCCTGAGATATGCGCTCGAACTCGGAGTAGTAGGTGGACACTGTCATAGATCCCTACCATAGCTCCAACATACGGCGGGTGAGCTCATAAACTTGAGTGGAGTTTCCAATCTGAGAATAGGTCTCCCGGGCACGAGTCCAAATCTCGTAAGCTGAGTCCATTAACATATAACTGCGGTATACCTTGGGGGACATAGAATGGAGAAGCCATGATACCACCAGAGAATTTTCTGAATCCCATCGCGGCCAGGAAGCATCGGCCCTAGATGGTGCCACCTTAGTTCCTTCAATGTACCCAAACAACTGGTGACTGCGGATAACATGTTGAGCTGCACGAGACCATTCGAGGTAGTTCGTTCCATCCAGTGGAACCGTGGTAATTTTCAAGGAGCCAGTATGGCCAGACGGCCGCTGAGGTTCACCCATCGGGGGAGCCATAACCACCGGGGAGGTGGAATCAACCGCTGTCGAGGAATCATCCATGACGAAGGAGCAGCCAGCGAGAAAAAGGACAACGAGCTAATCCCACAAGTAGAGAGTAAGATTACTTTGACAGTAGGAACGATCAGAAGACATCGGGGGAGATGTAGTGCCGAGAACAATCAAAGACCAGCAGAGAAGCGCGGCTGGAGGTGCGGCAGAGCGAGAGCAGCAACAGGTAGACGCGGCTGGAGGTGGATGTCGACCGTGTGATGCGGAAGCAGCGGCAGGTAGACGCGCGGCTGGAGGTGAGGCAGAGCGAAAGCGACAAGGAAAAAAACCGCGGCTGGATGTCGTTGTCGACGCGAATAGCGGCGATGTCGGGTAGCAGAGGAAGGGAGTGCAGGCAGCGAAAGATGTGCGATGCTTCATGAGGAGACGACCGACTCATTTAGCATGCACCGCTGCCCGCGAGAGGGCCGTCGGTCGCCATGCGCGAAGGTGGCGACCAAAACGGGATCGGGGGAGCGGCCGAGCGACTAAAGGCAAGGAAGAAGGAGCGGGCGCCTGCGTCGAGCGAGGAGGATTAGGGTTCGTGGAGTTCCGGCTCTGATACCAAGTAGAGAAAATAAAAGGCTTAATTATTATTGAAAGCTCCCCACACATATATATGAAGGGAGACAAAAATACAAATACAAAGGACAAAACTACCCTTATGGGTAGAATACAATAGACTAGAAATAAGACGATTTGATTTCAACTGTAACACCACTGTAAGAAATTTGACTCCTCTTAGTCTAATAGTTCAGATTAATATTTAATTCATGAATTATTCCAATTGGCATACGCTCTTAGAAAGTGCAAGTTCCTCTAGTTAGAACCAAGTCAAAGAAGTAGTTATACGCTTAGGTTATATTAACAGATTCAGTGTCATGAAAATCCTAACCCAACGCATTTATCGAGAGCGCTACTCCCAAGTTAATTCACTGTATACTAGTCTAAATTTTATTTGGAAAAGTAGCGGGAAAGGTTTACCCCCTCGTGATTCTGGTGGAGGCACACCACCGTATTATCAGGGTCAGTAGGCCACCTCTTGAACTTCAAGCACAGGGTCGTTGTGATATGACCCCCCGACCCAGATCGGGTGATGGGGCCGGAAGAGGATGAAGATCCACGAAGTTCGGAGGAACCCGTTGTAGATCCGGGTGTTGCTATGGTGAAAATGGCGAAAGAAGAGGAGGGAGAGGAGAAGAATAGAAGGGAGAAGGAGGAAGGGGGAGAAGAGAGGATCGAGCGGTAGGAGGAGGCGCGGAAGTGGCCGTCGGCTGAACGCGGGAGTCGGCGCGATTTTTCCGCCCTAGGGTTACGCGGAAACCCCGCTCGGGTAGAGAGGGGGAGGGAGAATTAGGGAGAGAGAGAACTTCTTAGAATAATCCTTGCTTGCCTTCATCATTGCAAAATCCAGACCATATAAGTCACCCAACAACAGAACCCAAATGTTAAAAAGTTCGTGCCCCTCACTTGGGCTTACTACACCTGGGATAAAAACTGGAATAAAAATACTGAAATAAAAAGTACAAGAATTGCAAAAAAATCAAGAGAGTCGAATCATGCGGCCTCGGTCGGTCGGCGACGCTGGTATGTGCAGTCCCAATGCCGGTCTGGCGTGTCGAATGCCGTAATAACACCGCCCTCGCCCGAAGACAGCTTGTCCTCAAGCTGTTGTGGGATGCTAACCAAGGGAGCAGACGGTGGAGGGCCGACAAACGGCTTCAACTGGGAGATGCGGAAGACATCATGAATCCGGGCGTCAGGAGGAAGATCCAGACGATATGCCACTTCGCCAATGCACTCGACGACGGGAAAGGGGCCAAAGGACTTGAGCCCCAATTTGTTTGAGGACGGTCGAGTGATGATGGCTTGACGGAAAGGGCGACGCCGCACCCAAACCCAATCTCCCATGGCGAGTGTGAGGTCGCGATGCCCCCTATTATACGTAGCCTTCATGCGTTGCTGAGCCTGGAGGAGGCGAGTCCGGGCAGTCTGTAGAAAGACATCTCGATCTTCCAATTCGCGATCCAAGGCAGTCAGGTGAGTGGAGCCTCCCGTGTAAGATAACAGGCGGGGGGGGGGGGATCACAACCATAGATGAGACGAAAAGGTGTGGTCTGCAAAGCTATATGATACGCCGTGTTGTAACAATATTCCACCAAAGATAGCCAACGAGGCCAATCCCGTGGAAGATCGCCCGTCATGCACCGTAAGTACATTTCGAGTGTACGGCTGAGCATTTTGGTCTGGCCATCCGACTGGGGGTGATATGCCGAGGAAAAGGCAAGCTTGGTGCCACTGAGGGAGAAAAACTCCTTCCAAAAAACGACTGGTGAAGATCCGATCCCGGTCCCAGATGAGCGTCTCCGGCATGCCGTGCAGTCTAAATATCTCCTGAAAGAATACCCGAGCCACGTGTTCTGCAACGAGTGGCCGTGTCAAGGGAAGGAAATAGTCCCCCCTTGGAAAAACGATCCACCACCACCATCAAAATGCCTTTGCTACGAACTGAGGGCAGCCCTTCCACAAAGTGCATAGAGAGATCTGCCCAAATCTGTGAAGGAACCGGTAGAGGCTGAAGTAAGCCGTCCGGAAGAAGGTGGTCCGCCTTGTTCTGTTGGCATACAACACATGCGGAGATGAATTCGTGGACATGACGACACATGCCCTTCCAATAGAACTCTGTGCGCAGACGTTGGAGAGTACGGTGGACACCCTTGTGGCTATGGGAATGAACGTCGTCCAAGATGGAAAGGATGAGTGGCGAAGCCGCATCTACGTACAAGCGCTCTCGGTAGTAGATCAATCCCTGATGAGTGGTCCATTGAGTATCGGTGAGGCCCTGCTCCACCCGACGACGAAGCTCGGTCAAACTTGGGGAAGCATGAATCTCCTGACGAAGCAAAGAGAGGAGATCGGGCGTGGTAAAAGAGATGGCACAAAGGGTGGCGCCCGCCGTAGTGTCCCTGTGGGATAGTGCATCAGCGACGTAGTTGAGAGAGCCCGCCTTATGTTCCATCTGAAAGTCAAAACCGAGTAACTTGCTGACACACCGCTGCTGTGGCGCGGTAGTGAGACGCTGCTCCAGCAGGTACTTGAGGCTGAAATGATCGGTCTGGATGATGAAGGAGCGGCCCCATAAATACAACATCCAATGTTGAACCGCCTTGGCGAGCCCAATGAGCTCTTGTTCGTATGCCGGTAACTTCCGATGGTGGTTGGCCGTCTGACGGCTGAAATAGCCGATCGGATGGCCCTCCTGTTGGAGTACTGCACCATAGCCCACACCGGACGCGTCGCACTCGACGAGAAAGGACAACGTGAAGTCCGGAAGACGGAGCACCGGGGCGGAAAGCAAGCCCGACTGGAGAGAGTGGAACGCCTGTGTCACTGCATCTGTCCATACAAAAGCATTCTTCCGTAGCAGGCTGAGGAGAGGGGCGGCGATGCCACCGTAGTCGCGGATGAAGCGGCGGTAGTATCCCGTGAGGCCGAGAAAGCCCCGGAGACCGGTGATGTCCTGCGGTAGCGGCATGACGCCACACCCTCCAGCTTGGTCGGGTCGGCCGAGACCCCCCGAGTGATCCACCACGTGTCCCAAATAAGTGATTGAGCTCTGCCCAAGAGAGCACTTGGACGGCTTGAGGATCAAGTGCTGCGCGTGGGCCAAGCCGAGGACGCCTCGAAGATGACATAAGTGCTCCGCCCAAGTCTTGCTATACACCAAAATATCGTCAAAGAAAACTAGAACGGACTTGCGGAGAAAGGGTTGGAATACCTCATTCATCAAGGCTTGAAAGGTAGAGGGAGCGTTGGTAAGGCCGAATGGTATAACCAAAAACTCGAAGTGGCCGTGGTGTGTCCGAAAAGCCGTTTTCTCCACATCCGCCTCCGCCACATGGACTTGATGATACCGAGAAAATAAATCTAATTTGGAGAAGAAGCGTGCTCCGTGTAATTCGTCCAGGAGCTCCTCGACGACCAGAATCAGAAATTTGTCTTTGACTGTTATTGCATTGAGGGCGCCGTAGTCCTCACACATGCTCCACATACTGTCCTTCTTGTGCACCAGCAATACAGGAGAGGAAAAAGGAGAGACACTGCGTCTGATGAGACCCTACTGGAGGAGACGATCACACTGACGTTCGATCTCATCTTTCTGGAGGTAGGGGTAGCGATATGGTCTCACCACCACGGGAGCCGCCCCATGCAGGAGGCATATGCGATGGTCCTGTCGCCTTCGCGGTGGAAGGCCCAAACGGGGGATGAAAAATTCTGGGAATGACCGAAGAAGCGCAGCAAGATCCGTCGGAGAGTCCCCTGACGATGGTGTAGGAATTTCCCACGGCTCTGTGTGGACTAGAAAGGAGGACGGAGACTATGTTGGTACTTGGCCCTGCCAGTGGAGCACACGAGTGCCCTCCCGCCAAGAGATGGTCATGCGGTCAAAATCCCACGTGAGGGGCCCCAATGTACGCAGCCAACGAACGCCCAACACGAGTTCAAAACCCCGAAGGTCAATCAGAAAGAGGTCGGTCTGAAAGGTGGAACCCTCGACCTCGAAGGTCACGTGCCGACATACACCCAAACACTGCAGCTGCTGGCCGTTTGCCACTGCCACCCGGACGTGGCTGCTCGTCACATATGGAAGATGAAGTTGCAGGGCCCGGTCCTTGTATATGAAGCTGTGGGTTCTCCCCGTGTCAAGAAGAGCAAGAAGAGACGTACCCATAAGGGTCACATAAAGTTGGCTGGTGCAGCCCCCTTGCGGCCCGGCCAAGGCATGAAGGGTCAAATGGGGTGTGCCCGAGTCGTCGAATCCATCGTCGTCGTCCTCCGTAGAGTCATCCACTTCCAACCAAAAAGGACGTTTGCACCGGTGGCTGGGTGTATATAGCTCGTCACAATTGAAACATAGACCCTTCTCTCGACGGGCAGCCATCTTCGGGCGTGTCAAGCGAGGCCGAAAAGTAGGCTGCGGGGGCTGTGCCCCATCCGACGGCGGAGTGGGGGAAACTGATGGAAAGGGTCGTGGGCGAAGCGAAGACGGACGATCCAAGGCAAGGCGCCGGTTGAACGCACGAGCGAAATTCATAGCTGCCAACAAGTCTGGAGGTCTCTGAAATTTGACATCCCAACGTAGCCGGTCGGGCAAGCCGACAGTGAAAAGTGGCCCTTGTTGGGAGGGTAAGACAGTAGTAGCACGTGAGAGCAACAACTGAAATTGCTCTAAATAGGATTCCATGGAGCCGGTGTACTTGAGCGCGATAAGTGCGCCTAGAGGATCGCCTTGCATGGCCGGTTCAAAGAGGAGGGAGCAGGCTGTCCTGAATTCGTCCCACGAAGTGGCGGGATGGTCCCGCATGAGCTGCGTGACCCACAGTTGCGCTGGGCCTAGGAGGTGGAAGGAGGCGATGCCGACACGTTCCTCTTCCAGAATGTGTTGGGTGGAGAAGAAGAAATTGCAGCGCGTGAGACAAGATGAGGGGTCTTCACGCTCCTCGTATAGAGGGAAATCCATGCGGACAAAGCGGTTGCCCGAGTGGGAGTCGTCGTGTGGGCGATGCGAGTCCACGAGACTCTCAGACGACGGTGTTGCGGGCGACGACGGAGGGGAAACGCCATGGACGACATCGAGACGCACATTGAGAGCATCCATCTTTTCATTTTGCGCAAAGAACATTGCTTGAAACATCTCCATGAGTTGGCCGATCGTAGGGTTGCTTGCCGTCAGCCATGGGAAGAGGGAGGGATGGTGGGCACGACAGCAGCCCGACGGGCTCTCTTGCGGGCGGAAGGGGTAGGGCCGGACGGAGGCGGCCGACAACGGCGGCGCGGTAGGAGCCGGGTAAAGCGAGGCCTGCGGTTCCCTCTGATACCAAGTTGATATGACCCCCCGACCTAGATCGGGTGATGGGGTCGGAAGAGGATGAAGATCCACGAAGTTCGGAGGAACCCGTTGTAGATCCGGGTGTTGCTATGGTGAAAATGGCGAAAGAAGAAGAGGGAGAGGAGAAGAATAGAAGGGAGGAGGAAGGGGGAGAAGAGAGGATCGAGCGGTAGGAGGAGGCGCAGAAGTGGCCGTCGGCTGCATGCGGGAGTCGACGCGATTTTTCCGCCCTAGGGTTACGCGGAAACCCCGCTCGGGTAGAGAGGGAGAGGGAGAATTAGAGAGAGAGAGAACTTCTTAGAATAATCCTTGCTTGCCTTCATCATTCCAAAATCCGGACCATATAGGTCACCCAACAACAGAACCCAAATGTTAAAAAGTTCGTGCCCCTCACTTGGGCTTACTACACATGAGATAAAAACTGAAATAGAAATATTGAAATAAAAAATACAAGAATTCCGGCGAAATCAAGAGTGTTGAATCATGCAGCCTCGGTCGGTCAACGGCGCTGGTATGTGCGGCCCCAATGCGGGTCTGGCGTGTCGCATGCCCTAACACGTTGACCCTTGTTATAGATAAGGGACTCAGATAGGAGTCTGTGTTTCATTTGAGGGACACCCTATTCAGGGCACCAACAGATTTGCCACTCAGACTGCAGTTTTTAGTTGTTAACAGTCGTCCTTAGTGAATAGAGCTACTGCGAAATTAAAGAAATTGTTTGAAACCTACAACGGTTCCAACTCCAAAGCTTCAGAAATCAACGGTTCCAACTCCTTAGTGTGTCAGATCACATGATAGGTCGGTTCTATGCCAGATCATGAACTCAAGTGTCAAGATTTATATTAAAAAATTACGCATATTTTCAATTCATTTATTAATCACTTAAATTATTTCTTTTCCTTTAAGAGTTGCTGAAAGGAGTATTTTTCTTACTCTTCAGTGAGCTTGACCCATTTGGAACTTGTTTTTACCTGGGGCTCAGGTCAGGGGTTCGCTTAAGATAGGAGGAAGTAGTTTTCTTACTCTTCAGTAAGTCTGACCCATTTAGAACTTGTTTTTATAGGAGGCTTAGGTCAGGGGATTCGCTTAGAATAGGCGGCGCAGTCTCCTCGGTCGTCAGTTTTGTACAAATGTACTACTGTTTTGTACTTGTTGTATTTGCAGACATTATGTATTTGTTGTATCGGTTTATTTCAGACTGACGGTATATCAGTTTCAAAGTGTTGTTTACTATTTTAGTCAAGCTTTTGAAAACCGGAACGGACCGGCTGGTCCGACCGGTCGAACCGCGGACCAGACACATAGCCGGTCCGGTCCAGTTAAAAAATCGCCTCCATCCGTGGACCGTTTGGGAACCGCAGAACCAGGCGGGCGGACTGGCGGGCCGGGCGGGTTTCTCGTAACCGGGCGGGCCAAAGCCCAAAATTTTAAATGAGAGAAATTCATAACCGTGGGGTTTCGAACTTACGCCATTTTCTAATTCAAGGACAAGTGGACCACTGGACCATTTAGTTCTTGCTGTTTTAACATGTATTATATTATATGAATATAAATATTAATGTATTTATAAAATAAACATATATACATAACTATATAAATATAATTAAATATTTCTTAGATATATTATTATAATAACTTATTAAATTATCTTTTTAAAATTAAAGTTTATGATATATTTAGGCTCTTTTTGGCATGACGATGACAGACATAAACGCGGTGGTTATGAAATGTCGTTCTTTATCACCCGATCTTATCTAGGAAACTTCATCAACTTTTATGTTCAAAAGTCAAAACTAGTTTTATTTTCTCGGTTTTGATTGTGGTCTTAACTATTGTCATGTCAAACATCCATTTTATTACGGTGGTGTTTTTGTCCAAACTCAATAGAGGAAAAACCGGACCGGACATTGAACCGGCAGAGGGAAAGATTCAAGGTTGAACCGGACCAATAGGTTTAACCAGGTATCAAATCCAGGTTTAGGATCCCTGAACCCAGAAGATTCACAGAGCCATAGGATTGTGTCAGAATCAAACTCTTGTCAGTAGAGTCATCGAGCTTTGTCTAACTCAGTTTTTGCGGTTGCATGAAAATACTTTCAGTATTAGATTTTTCAGATTTATCTTTGGTAATAATAATTCCTTTTCTTTGTCCTTTAGGCACTCGAAGAAGTGAAGCGAGGGAACCCTCGCGTCAGAACGCTGTTCCTGATACCGCCACAAGTGATGCTAATGCACCACATCCGCCACCCGCACCAACAGCTTCAGAACCGACTGATTTGGCAACCCAGATTGTCAAGGCAGTACCTGTCGCATTATTAGAATTTTAGAGAGGTCAGCCTGCAGGGATCCCAGCTCCGGTTCCCGCCCCAGTCCCTATACCGATAGCCGTGGAGGTCGGTATGGATCAATACTTAAGGGATTTCAGAGACCTCCACCCTTCCAACTACAGTAGAGATGGAACCTTGATGGATACAAATGATTGGATTGTAAACACCAGAGATTTGTTGAATATTATGCAGTGCCCAGAATATAAAAAGGTCTCACTGACCCAGTAGGTCGCCATGGAGAGCTCCAATCCTTTTTGTGAAGAAAAAGGACGACAGTTTGAGATTTTGTATTGACTAATGAGAGTTGAATAAACTTACTATTAAGAACAAATATCCTCTTCTAAGGATAAATGACTTGTTCGATCAACTTGAGGGATCTTGCATGCATTCCAAGTTAGATTTGAGGTCGCGATACCATCAGTTGAGAATTCGAGATGAGAATATCCAGAAGGCAACGTTTAATACCAGATATGGGCACTTCGAGTTTGTGGTCATGCTGTTTGGGTTGACCAATGCCCCATTTGCATTTATGGATCTGATGAATAGGGTGTTCAGAGAGTTCTTGGACTGATTCGTGATTATTTTTATTGATGATATACTAATGTATTCCAGGAGCAATGAGGACCATGCCACGCATCTCAGGATAGTTTTAAGCACTCTTAGACAGAATCAGTTATATGCTAAATTTTCTAAGTGTGAGTTCTGGCTCCCATAAGTGACATTCTTGGGTCATGTGGTTAGTATAGATGGACTTGCCGTTGATCCAAAGAAGATTGAGGAGATCAGAGATTGGACAAGTCTGAAGACAGTTGCAGAGGTCCGTAGTTTTCTCGGCTTGGCAGGCTACTACAGGAGATTTATTCAAGTTTTTTTCGAAGATAGCCCTTCCGGTGACTTCGCTTACCAGAAAGGGAAGAGCGTTTAGTTGGACCACAGAGTGCGAGTTCGCTTTTGGGGAGTTGCAGACTAGATTGTCAGGTGCACTGGTACTATGTCTTCCTTTAGGTGTAGATGACTTTCAGATTTGCAGTGATGCTTCAGGTCAGGGTCTGGGTTGTGTTTTCATGCAGTATGAGAATGTTATAGCTTTTGCATCTAGATAATTGAAGAATCACGGGAGAAATTACCCTGTGCACGATTTGGAGTTAACAACTATCATCCACGCATTAAATATTTGGAGACACTACCTTTATGGTGTACGGTGTGAGTTCTTCACAGATCATAAGAGTCTCAAATATATCTTAGATCAGCAGGAGCTCAACATGATGTAGTGTAGGTGGCTCGAGTTTTTAGCGGATTATTATGTGACTATTTAGTACCATCCGGAAAAAGCTAATGTTGTAGCGGACGCTCTCACCAGAAGAAGTTCGAGTTATTCTCTCATCACCCAACAGGAAGAGTTGGTGTGAGCTTTAGAAAGGCTAGAGATTTGTGTGATGTCGCGCCCTAGTCTTAGCCCTGTCAGTTTGGGATGGATTGAGATAAAGTGCGACATCAAAGAGAGGCTCCGTGATGCCTTGCCCTTAGATCAAAAGATGACAGAGATTTTTGATTTGACTCGGACAGGTCAGAGAAACGATTTCATGGTTCGTGATGGTTGTTGATGTTTATGACGAGTGTGCATTCCTGATGTCGGTCATCTTCGCGAGGATATTTTAGTTGAGGCTCATAACTCTAGGTACTCCATACATCCGAGCAACACAAAGATGTATGCAGACCTCAAGAAGTCAGTTTGATGGCCAAGTCTTAAAGGAGATGTCTCAGAATATGTTGGGAAGCGTGAGACTTGCAAGCTAGTTAAGACAGAGTGTCAAAGGCTAGGAGGCAAGCTGCAACCTCTCCCTATTCCGTAGTGGAATTTCAAAGACATCTATATGGATTTTGTGCATGGCCTCCCTAAATCCCAGAGTGAGAATGACTCAATTTGGGTGATTGTGGATCGACTGTCTAAGGTTGCACACTTTATTCTTAACAAAAGGACCGACCATCGTCCAAAGTTGGCCCAGTTGTATGTGGACGAGATAGTCTGCCTTCATGGTGTGCCGAAGTCTATCGTGTCGGATAGAGATGATAGATTTACCAGCAGAGATTGAAAATATATTCAGGAGCGTCTGGGTACTCAGTTGAAGTTCAACACAACTTTCCACCCTCAGACTGATGGACAGACAGAGCGTACAGATAGAACCATGAAAGACATGCTTCACATGTGTATTTTGGATTTTGGTGGCAAATGAGAGAAGTATGTCACTTTAGTGGAATTTTCCTATAATAATAGTTTTCAGACGAGTATCGACATGACATCATTCGAGGCTTTGTATGACAGACGTCGGACACCTTTATGCTGGGCAGAAAGCGAAGAGAGAGCTTCTAGCAAAGAATCATGGATAGATTAGACCACAGACCGAGTCAGACTCATTCAAGAGCGTACGAGGATTGCTCAGGACAGACATGCTAAGCACTACGATCAGAGACATAGAGCAGTTGAATTCAAGGTTGGAGACCACGTTTATCTGAAGGTGAGACCAGTCAAGGGAGTCTCTAGGGTTAAGCAGATGAAGAAGTTGAGTCCCAGATTTATCGACCCATTTGAGGTACTAGAGCGCATTGGCGAGGTTGCATACAAGTTAACCTTACCCGAGGATATGAGTGGGTTACATGATGTATTTCACATTTTCTATTTGAAGGGAGCAGCCAGAGACCCCAAGCATGTGATCAGTGCCAAGGATGCGCCGATTGAGCCCAATCTGAGTATCAGTATTTTGCCAGTCAGGATTGTGGACTCGAGGACTTAGAAACTCAGAGACAGAGAGATCCGTGTGGTTAAGGTCATTTGGATGAATTGTGGTCGGCTAGAGTATACTTGGGAAAGAGAGGACGAACTCCGTGGCATTGAAGATTATGCGTTCCTTTTCAATTCAGATATGATTGTAATTTTCGAGGACAAATTTTTTTTTGGAGGGAAGATTTGTAACATCCCAATTTTGACGTTGCGTTTAAATTAATTTCAGGATCCGATTGCGAGCTTAATTAATTTAGTAGGCGGAGTATGAAGGTAACATTCATCTGATATGGTCCTTCTGCGTGGTAGTGTATTAGTTTATTATAATAATAATTAAACTAAATAACCATAATAATATACATAAAAAATTGGATTCCCCCTCTCTAATAACCGGTTCACGATTATGGAACCGTAAGAATAAACCGCTCCCAGTTAAAAGTCGCGCCCCTACATCCCAATAACCCCCAGTCGTTAAAACCACACTCCTCTAGCCGAGCGGTAACATTTCTGCATTCCAGGAGGGTTGCGCGTTCCGTCTCTCGCAGCCACATCGCAAGGAGGAAGCCGAAGCCCTAACCGACCACTCCTCCGTCGCCGGAATCTAGTGTCTAACAGTTCAGATTAATATTTAATTCATGTATTACTCCAATTTGTATACGCCTTTAGTAACTGCAAGTTCCTATAGTCAGAATCAAGTCAAAGAAGTAGTTATACGCTTAGGTTATATTAACAGATTCAGTGTCATGAAAATCCTAAGTCAACGCATTTATTGAGAGTGCTACTCCGAAGTTAATTCACTGTATGCTAGTCTAAATTTTATTCGGAAAAGTAGCGGGAAAAGTTTACCCTTGTGTTTATGGTTGAGGCACACCACCGTGTTATCAGGGCCAGTAGGACACCTCTTTAACTTCAAGCAAAGGGTCGTTGACCCTTGTTACAGATAAGGGACTCAGATATGAGTCCGTGTTCCATTTGAGGGACACCCTATTCAGGGCACCAATAGGTTTGCCACTCAGACTGCAGTTTCTAGTTGTGGACAATCGACCTTGGTGACTAGAGCTATTACAAAATTAAAGAAATTGTTTGAAACCTACAACGGTTCCAACTCTAAAGTTTCAGAAATCAACGTTTGATACAATTAAGAAAATAGTGTGTCAGATCACATGATAGGTCGATTTTATGCCATATCATGAACTCAAGTGTCAAGATTTATATTAAAAAATTATGCATATTTTCAATTCATGTATTAATCACTTAAATTATTTCTTTTCCTTTAAGTGTTGCTGGAGGGAGTAGTTTTCTTACTTTTCAGTGGGCCTGTCCCATTTGGAACTTGTTTTTACAGGGGGCTCAGGTCAGAGGATTCGCTTAGGATAGGCGGTGCATTCTCCTCAGTCCTTAGTTTTGTACAGTTGTACTACTGTTTTGTATTTGTATTTGCAAACATTATGTATTTGTTGTATATGTTTATTTCAGACTGACATTATATCAGTTTCTTAGTGTTGTTTACTGTTTTAGTGGTTCTGTGAATACAACTTTTGTGAGGTACACTTTTACCCATAGTATATATATTTCTTACTCTACTCTTGCTGCAGTTTTCTTTTCGCACTTTTAATTTACCTGCTTTATACCAGTTTATGTACCGTTATTTAGTTTACTTTTTATCACGGGCCCGACCAGACTCCTTATTTCTTGTTAAAATAGGTTGGGGTGTTTCAATACTGAGGTATCTTAAATCCTCTCCAGGCAAAGACATACTGTCTACACCTAGCAAGGCATTAACACATACTGTCTACACCTAGCAAGGCATTAACGGTAGAAGTTTACGCGGATGTAGACATCGCAAATTCTATTGATGATCGACGATCTACATTTGGATATTGATCCATTGTTGGGGGCAATTTGGTGACCTGCAGAAGCAAGAAACAACATATCGTAGCCAGATCCAGTGCTAATGCGGAGTTCCGGGCAATGTCGCTTGGGATATGCGGAGGGATATGGATTCAGTCAATTATGAGGGACTTGGGTGTGGAAGGTGGTGGTCTAATTAGGATCTATTGTGATAGTAAAGCCGCTATTAGTATTGCCCACAATTCAGTCCAACATGATTGTACAGAACTTGTGGAGATTGTTAGTCATTTCATTAAAGAGAACATTGTAAAGGAGGTGGTGTGTACTCCCTTTGTCCCATCAAACTAACAATTTGCAGTTGTGCTTACTAAAGACCCGAGTCAGTTACTTTAACAAGATATTGGGCAAGTTAGGCATTACCGACATTACACGCCCAACTTGAGGGAGAGTGTTGGAGATTCCGTATTTATTTTTGGTTGTATTTTGCCCGTCTTACCCACTGTATGTTTTTTCCCACTCCTATATATGGAGTGGTGCCGAATAATAGAATTAATTCCTTCCACTTAACAATATGTTTATTAAATATAAATATTAAAAATTTCATACAAAGGGCACCGTGCACCATTCTAAGTACTCCATTCCAGATACTGAACACACTGAACTATTGCGATAATTGAAGTACCCTTGTCATCTGATGTTCACGGGGATTCATGCCCATTCTGCTAGATAGTTTGTGTAATGCTATTGCCCTCAAAAAACCATTGATTTTAAAAAACGAAGGGTTCTACATGGATTGTGTGGATAGTTTTAAGTATACTATGTTATGAAAGAATGAAAAAGGATTTGATCACATAAATTGTTACTCTCTTTAAACTTTTAAATATAAATTTATTTGATAAATATTTAAGCAGTCTATTTCAGGCCAAACAGCTCAACACAACTGAAGAAAACTTTTTGAATGACATAATCTTCATCTTTTCTCAGATCCAGACACAAGCATGTATGGAATTAGTTGATGAAGCCGAGAAGGAATATACAAAGATATTGAATAAGATTGATGAAAATACAACAGCAATAAAGGTGCATCCTTGTAAATGTGTTGATGGAATTTTCGTAGCTTCTGTAATTGCTAGTTCATTGATCCTATGGATTGTTTTGCTAGGGTTCGTTTGTGGAGTTCATGGCAGAAGTTCAAGCAACAACATCCCGGGGTATGAAATATTTTAGTTTTCTGACCTTTGCTGCATATATATTTAAACTACTTAACATCTTAATTAACTGCTTTAAAACTTAAACAACTAAGTTTTACAAGCCTTCGGTGCATTGAAAGATTCTGAAGATGTTTGGTGTGCGTGGCTCATTGCCATTATGTCCTAATTTAGCATTACCGCTCAATTTGAAAATAGAACCGTGTTTGTTGCTTCATTTGCTGAAAATGCTCTTGGAACATGTAGAAAATGAAATCTTAATAATTGCCATGAAACTAACAGGGAAATCCTTTATTTGGTTGACAATTATCTCTGCTTTGCTTCAGCACATGAGTTCCAATGTTTTAATGCTCAGTAAGATATTTATTTTGGACAGTTTGCAAGGTATCCATTCCTGAGCTTGCGAAATCAGCTGAGAAGGCTATTGAAAGCTTGCATGCACGCTATGGTATAACAACAAATCCAGCATGACTTGGGGAGCAATTATAGCACTAATATGGAAAGTATACCATTTGCCTCTTCTTTATTTCACTTAGCCTTCATACTTTACTTTTGAAGGTTTCCTCCATTTTGATAGTTTATACAGATCTATTTATGGTAGGTCTATGATTTTTATTTTTAAAATTCAAGCTGCAGTAACAAGCATAGCAGTTATTCCTTTTGACTTCAATAATAGCCTGCCAGCTACTTGAGTTTGATGATGATGGGGATATCGACCTCATGTTCGTGATCGGACGAGATCGAGCCACCACGTGGCGGGACCCGCTTTTGTAGATTTCTCGTTGATTCGTTGATCGGATCGACGATCAGAGACCGCGAGCGCGCCCGGAGCATCTGTTTTCATCTTATATGTATTTTTTTGGAGTTGTATTTATGTTTTTTTTGGACACCGGACGTAACAGACGATCGTGGCCGTTCATGCCGGACGCTCACCCCCTCTTGTAATAAATAGGGGCGGATGTCCAGGTTTTCAGTCATTGTTGAGTTTTGTTGAGAGATTCCAGAATTCTTGCAATCATTCGTTGTGCGGCGCCGCGAACCCGGGGTGTGGCGCCGCGAACCCGGGGTGCAACGTCCCGGTCTTCTGTAATGTCTGATTTACTGTTCAATTACTATTATTTCTAATTCACTGTTCTATTTCCCACACCCGTGAAACAACTCCATTTTCCCTAAAAACCGTCACTGTTCATCTCCCTAAACCACGATTCCTACAGTTCTATTCATCGGCAATGGAGAAAACCGCCCGTGCTCCGCTGTTCCACTTCCTCCTCTCCTGACGAAAACAAAACAGAGTCACAATATTCCCCATGTACTTGCCGATTCCCTTGCTACACCCTCTCGCCGAACTCACCAACATCAACGATGACTCCTACAGGGGAATCGGCTCGGTTCTAGATCTTCTACCCCTGTTCATCATCTTCCCCGTTCGACGATCATGCCATTCAAGACGCACGTTAACCTCCTCCAATCTAGGTTTCGATCGTCATCCTCTCTCCCCGCAAGTGATCGATTCCCGTCTCACTCACCATGTAAGCCGCAACCTGTCGCCGTCCCCCCTCTGCGGTACTTCCTCTGCCCTAGGCACAAGCCAACCCAGTTTTCCTCCATGTATGAAGCTACAACCAACCCCCATCCCCATCGCAATATCCCTGCTCAGAATCACCACTCCCGCCTCCTGTCTGCTTCAAAATAATCGGTCCATTCTCATGTTTAACATTGTCCACTAGACTTTTCATCATTATTCCTCACTATTTCATACATCCTGGTGCTCCTCCTTTATTATTCATTTTGATGCGGAGCCACCCACAATTTGCCCCTGTTCCTCTTACCGTGGTGCCACCATCATTTGTTTCGCGACAGATACCGTCTTCTGCCACCGCCAGATTCCTATTTTGTGAGTATTATCGAGTTGTGTTGGTTTATTTTTGTATTAAATATTGGACGTGTATCACATATATGACAGAGATATTGGCTTGTTTTCATAGTTGGTTCCAAGTTTTTATTTTTCCTATAAAATTTATTCGTGCAAGCTGTTTGTGAAAATCCTCCGTGTGGGAAAAAACTTTGATACTGTTCGTGCACTTGAAAATTAAAGATTCATATTGTGTTAATTTTCCACGCTAATATAATTTTCGTTTGTGAAAGTTTTATTTTCTGAAAATTAATTAAATCATGCATGCAACATTTATGTCTAGCTTGATCACATTCATGTCACACATGAACGTAGGATTACATTAGCGTGTCGACACCTTTATTATTTCCATGATTCACAGCGGGCTGTCCTGCGTCAGTTTGGTTTCAGAGCCCAGGTTTGGGCTTACTTTGAAATACTTGGGACTACATGTTTTGTCACCCAATATCTTATCTTAGTGGTCGTCACTACACTAATCCTCTATTTGAGGATCTCAACTCCACTCACACCCGCTCCTATAGAGCCCCATCAGAGAGATCTTTACGATACCTCAGTGAGTATTCTCAATCACAGTACACCACTTCTAGAGGTCGTGTTGATCCACCGATACGATTCCACTATGTTAGATACGATCAATATGATGATTATCGTCATCCTTATCTCCGCACTATAGTGGATCCTATTGATCATTCGACACGATATTATGATGATTGAGTTTAGTATCGTTCAGGTCGTCGTTGCTATACATCTCCTCTATTTGAAGAACCCGAGTCTATATGATGCGGAACAGAGACGAGGACGAGCTTTGGGCCCATTCAGGACTGATTTTGTGACTTACCATATATGGCGTGCCCATATCGACGATCTGACTCCCTGGATGCGTCCAGATTCGCGTTGTGAATCAATTTCATATATAGTTTTGTACTTTTCAGATTTTATTTCATGTAGTTTTGGCCCCGAGACCAACAACCAATCATAGCCGTTGATTCCGAGTGCCCTAATTTATATTTCTTATAAATAGATGGTTTCGGGATGTCGTCATTTCTTATTGCTGAATGTTTGGAGAAGAGAGTGTCTTCCTTCATTCCGGCGATCTCTGCTCCGTGGAACCCCTTGGTGACGATTCTGCGGAACCCCTTGGTGACGACTCCTTGGAAAAAGTTTATTCGCCGCGCACTCTTGCTTTGGCCCTCAACGCGGAGGAATGCCTAATCTTATTTTTGCCCAAATAAATTATCCTGTCTTGCTTTTGAATTATTTTCGTGAAATGTTAGTATTTACTCTCTAATTTGTGATCTAACCGTCGGACTTTTGCATAGTATGTAGGGTTAGGTCGCAGATTTCCTACCGCCTATAGATTTGTCCTGCGTCACTATATATGCACAGCCTCCGCCATACATTTGTAGGACCCACGTCCACCCACGGATACGACATGATTATTTTATGGATGACCGTCATGGCGTCCCTCAGGAATCTTATAAAGGTCACTCTCATCGAGATTATATCACACGTAGTGATCTTCCTAGTGTTCCGAAGACGGATATGGCGGAGGCCGAGTTTCAGCAATGGGTTACTTTCGAACCCCCCAAATGGAACCCTTTATCCCTATTTATATACTACAGGGCCATTGCGGACGGTCGTGAATATCCGATCATGACATCCCCAGGTACACGAAGATAAAAATCACAAAAATAGAGAAAATGACTAAAATTCTTGGATCGTTGATTCTCATAAAACGGACGACTCCGATTGTTGAAACCGGAAATCGGTCTCCTGTGGAGTTCGACCCTTGGGGAAGGGGTGGTCTCGTGCCTACTTCGCTCCTGCAAGAAAAACAACAAAGAAGGCAATAAGAAACAGACCCAAGGGCTCGGCAGGGAGGTCCCACCACAAACCCGAAAGATCTCAGAGCGCTTCCCCTCCTTAGCCAGAAGCCGAGCTAAGGTACCCTCAGAAAGCACTTGAAGATTGGAGAAGGAGAGCACAGGGAAGATCCTCCTTTCTGGGGTACCCCTTGGGTCCTATTTATAGCTTTTGAAATCCGAACTGCCAATAACCAAAAGAGCTGACCTGAAATTACCAGAAAACCCTTGGTTGGGTCTGCCAACAGCCAAACTCCGCTGTTTTGAAGGGCTATAGGCAGACCAGCGGGGGCAAAACAGTAAAAAGTACCTCATACATCCAGGCGAGCTGGGGAGCTGACCACCTCGGCATATTCTGCTCGCCTACTGCTGCCGAGCTCCACTGCGAGGACGCGAGTTGTGTCTCGCTCGGCATATGCCGAACTCGGGGTCACCGATCGTCGATCTCTGGTCGACGGATGCCGAGCTCAGGCTCGCCCCCTTTACTGCCGAGCTCGCCTATTGTCCTCAGCCCGATCTGCCTAGACCCTGGTGACCTTGCTCGCCGGACACGGGGTTGTACACAATCCCCGCTCTTTTCGAGCTTGTCAAAGCTCGGAAAGAAACATCCAACCCCAAGTGTGCGGCGAGCGCTGGTTGTCGAGTTGGAGAGAATCTTCTGGTGGGGGCCAGCTGCGGCTATATATATGTGCACCTGCCCACCTGCCTGATTCTTGCCATTCCCTCTGCTGCCCTGCCAAGATGCCTCTTCCTAAGGAGATCCAAGAGCGCATAGACCGAGCCCGCCAGGCCTCCGCGGCTCGCGTTGCCGCTCTGACGGCGGTCCCCGCGAAAGCTCCCCAAACCGATTCTGCCGAGCCCAGTTCCAAGAAGTCAAAGCCATTCCCTGAGGCGGCTGAGCCCATTTTCAACGACCTGAAGGCCACCCTGGCTCGCGAGACCGGCTCTTCCACCCGTACTGTGCCTTTATTGCTTTTTTTTTCCCCTTCTCCCTGTGCTTTTCCGTTTCCTGCTCGCGCTCTACCTCTGCCTCCGCGAATCATGGGCAAGGCGAATCCAGATGCCGACGACCGCTCCAAGTGCGCTCAGCACTTCACAGACTATTACTTCTTCGAGGGGCACACTAGCGAGGAGGAGCTCGCTGAGTTTGTGGCGGAGCGCGTTCCGCCGGGCTTTGAGGCTCGCAGGCCAAAACAGGGGGAGACCATCAATACCTTTTACGAGGATGAGCTCGCCTTCCCCCTTTCTCATTTTGAGGTGGGGTTACGCCTCCCCCTGTGGCCGGAGATCCGGCAGATCTTAAAATACTACGGAGCCGTGCCCGCGCAGCTGAATTCCAACGCCATCGCGATGATGGTGGCGTTCGCGAGTTACCTCCGGCGGGAGAGGATCGAGTTCAACCTGACGGTGTTCAGGAAGCTCTTCTCCTACAAGGCGACGCCGGACGGGGTCGCCTACTTCGGCGGCTCGCTAATCAAAGTTCGCGAGATCGCGAACAAGCACCACACCTGGATGACCAAGATCGCCTTCATCAAGGGCGATCTCGGCAACATCCCCTACTCGCCTCAACAGAAGGGCGAGGAGGTGTACCGCCCGCCGGCCGTGTCCGGCAACGACGCCGAACTCCACAAATACTTCCTCCATAAAGATTTCAAGGTCGCCTTCCTGCGGAGGGGCCTCGACGCCCTCCCCCCCGTTCTTCCCGGCGAAGGTATGCTTCCCTCCTCATCTTGCCGAGTTCGCCTACCCGCCGAACTCGCCATATTATTGCTAAATTCCTAACTTTTTCGGAGTGTTTTCCTGCAGGGGAGCGAATAATCCCCGTGAACCCGCCGTTCGCGGATCCGGGGCTCCATGCCGACCCCCTTGCTCGCGAGAAGGCGGCGGCGGCGGCTTGCCGAGATGAGGCGGCGACGGCGGCCTGCCGAGATGAGGCGGCCCTCTCGCAATCCTCCTCCAGCAAGAGGCGACCTGAGGACGCGGGATCGAACCCGCCATTCGGCCATCGACAAATGAAGAAGATGCGGAGATCCCTGCTGGCTCCGCGGGGGCAACAACAACAACAGTCCAACCCCAAGTACATCAGCTCGTCGGCGACCCCTCCCGACGCGTCGCCGGAGAGCCCGCTGAAGGAGAAAACCAGCAAGGGGCGGAAAGGTGGCGAGGGCCCCTCTTCCACGGCGGCGATCTCCCCTCCTCCATCGGCGAAGAGGGCTTCCCGCGAGCGCGCGCCGCCGAAGCAACACCCCCCCTTCAACTTCGGCGCGCGCTGGAAGGATTCGGCGGGCGAGCCCATGCTGCAGTGGGACGAGCTCGCTCATCGAGTCTCCGTCTCCACTCTTCACCCCTCCTGGCACGACCGCGAGCCTGCCACCGGTCACGCATACGCCCTCGACTTCGGCCTATATGGCCGGGAGGATGCCGAGGCCTACAAGAAGATGACCCTTCAGCAGCTCGGCCATGAGGGCCTGCAGTCCCACCTGCGGACCCTGGAGCTGCATCACATGCTGGCACGCCGCAGCTTTGCCCTCAGCCACCAACTCGAAAAAGCTGAGCAGGCTCGCGACCTCGCCAAGGATAAGGTCACCGATCAGGCGAGGCGGCTCGGCATAGCGGAGGGTCTACTCGCCCAAGCCGCTGGCGGGTTGGTAAGTTTCAAGCGCTGTCCTTTTTCACTTAGAATATTTTGTGCTGCTGCTAAATGGACTCTTTTCCAGGATGCCAAGGCGGCGGGCGAGCTTCAGGCTCGCAACACCGAGCTGGGGGAGGAGGTCAGTCAGCTGCGCGCACTACTGGCCGCGGATGCCGAGGCTGCAGGGGAACTCCAGGCTCGCAACGCTGAGCAGGGGGAGGAGATCGGCCAGCTGCGCGCACGCCTTGCTGAGCTGGAGGGCGCGAACACGAAGCTGAAGGGGGAGAATCAGCACCTCCTCAGCGAGGTGCGTCGCCAGGCGGAGATCTTCTTCCCGCCTCACGACCTCGACCCCACCCTCCCCTACAAGAGCCCGCGGATCTTTGGCGAGGCCGACCTCGTCGAGAGATTGCGGATCAACTCTATCCAAGCCACCGAGTGCACCCTCTAGATGATGAAGGATTCTGGGGTGCTGGTGGAGGGGTGCGAGGGGATCTCGGCTCGGGATCTGATGCCGAGCCTATTCCCGGCAACGCCGCCCAGCGAGAAGGAGGACAGCCTGGACGCGATGTTCGGGAAAAGCTTTCAGGATCCTTCGGGCGACGGCGAGGACCAGTCCGGTCGAGGGGGCGAGGCCCGAGGGTAGCCTGTATTTTCTTTTTTCCTTTTTCGTTTACTCGCCGAGGCGAGCCTCCTGTAATTACTTTTTGTAAATAATAAAAGTTTTTTTGATCATACCCGTGCCACTTCCTTTTCTTTTCTTTACTTTCTTTGTTGAGCTCTAAATATATGCGAGTGTTTCTCCACGCGACCTCGCCGAGACAGGTTCCGCGAGCAGGGTAGTTATGAGAGCGCGCCCGCGAGTGGATGCGCTTCCCTTCGCGGCCATAACTCGCACGCGAGCCATCCAGGTTGAGGGAAAAAAGGAAAAGTTTCCAAGTTAAACGGGCAAAGGGGTGAGGTCCCCCGGCCTGGCTCGCCCTCCTTTGGCGAGGCCCGGGTCCGCGACCTACTTGCCAATGCCGAGCCGGGAATGACGAGTCCGTACTCGCTCATGCGGAGTCCTCCAGCCTGGCTTGCCTTTTTGATCATGTCGAGCTGGATTTGCCGAGTCCGAGCTCGCCCTGACAGAACCTTTTCCCCTTTGCCTCTTGGCACTGAGACTTTGACCTTTATCTGACGATTTCAAGGCTGACACCATCGAGTGACCTCCGGCCCTGTCAGCTAGGTGAGCCTGACAGCGGGATCTGCTCAAGGCTAAGGATGACACCGAGTGACTTCCAGCCCTGCCAGCTTGGTGAGAGCCTGACAGCGGGATCTGCTCGGGGTCCACTACTAACACCATCGAGTGACTTCCAGCCCTGCCAGCTAGGTGAGAGCCTGACAGCGGGATCTGCTCGAGGCCAAGGATGACACCGAGTGACTTCCAGCCCTGCCAGCTAGGTGAGAGCCTGACAGCGGGATCTGCTCGGGGTCCACTACTAACACCATCGAGTGACTTCCAGCCCTGCCAGCTAGGTGAGAGCCTGACAGCGGGATCTGCTCGAGGCCAAGGATGACACCGAGTGACTTCCAGCCCTGCCAGCTAGGTGAGAGCCTGACAGCGGGATCTGCTCGGGGTCCACTACTAACACCATCGAGTGACTTCCAGCCCTGCCAGCTAGGTGAGAGCCTGACAGCGGGATCTGCTCGAGGCCAAGGATGACACCGAGTGACTTCCAGCCCTGCCAGCTAGGTGAGAGCCTGACATCGGGATCTGCTCGGGGTCCACTATTAACACCATCGAGTGACTTCCAGCCCTGCCAGCTAGGTGAGAGCCTGACAGCGAGATCTGCTCGAGGCCAAGGATGACACCGAGTGACTTCCAGCCCTGCCAGCTAGGTGAGAGCCTGACAACGGGATCTTCTCGGGGTCCAAAATACATTACATTCCTCTATGCAGGCTAGCTATGATAATATTAGAGAGTTGAAGGAATTTATTATAATCAAAGTGTTGCTTACACGCTTCAGGGGAAAAATCGTTTTATGTCGTCACCACTCCAGGTGAGACTCAGGGTCTCGCCCTCTACATTTTGGAGTCGATAGCCCCCTGACCTCAAGACTTCCTTTACAATGAATGGTCCCTCCCAGCTGGGATTGAGCTTCCCTACGGATGCTGACCTCCCTGCTGCATCCACCTTCTTCAGCACCAAGTCCCCTTCCACGAACTGCTTGACCCTGACATGCTTGTCAAAGTACTTGGCCATTCTTCTTTTCACCTCCTCCTGCCGGATAGCGGAAAGGTCCCTCACCTCTTCCACCATGTCAAGGGAGAGCCTCAGTTCCTCCTCATTCTCCGCTTGCCATTCCTGACGGCCTTCTTTTGCCGCAACGACTCGCCGTGTTTGGACTTCGAATTCTACGGGGAGCACTGCCTCGCATCCATGGGAGAGTTTGAAGGGGGTCTCTCCCGTAGCCGTGTTGGGGGTGGTCCTTAGGTCCCAAATTCTCCACCTTCTTCTTGAGGAGGTTGACGATGATCTTGTTTGCGGCCTCCACCTGCCCGTTGCTCCTGGGGTGATGGACCGAGGCGAACCTGAGGTCGATTCCAAGCTGCTCGCAGAAGCTGGTGAATTCGGCACTGGCGAACTGGGGCCCGTTGTCCGTGACGATGGCCTGGGGCAGCCCATGGCGACAGATGATCTCCCCCCAAACAAAGTTCCTGATCACCTGGGAGGTCACCTTGGCCAACGCCTTCACCTCCATCCACTTTGAGAAGTAGTCAATCATTACTAGGAGGAACCTTCTCTGACCGCTGGCTTGGGGGAATGGTCCAACCAAATCCATTCCCCAAATTGCGAAGGGCCATGGGGCCGTGATACTTCTGAGTCGCTGGGCCGGCTGTAGCTGGAGAGGGGCAAACAACTGGCATTTATGACATCTTCTTGCGAACTCTGCGGCGTCTCGGCCCAGGGTGGGCCAGAAATACCCTTGCCTGACTATCCTCACTTCCAGGGTCCGACTCCCGGAGTGACTCCCACATTCCCCGGAGTGGACTTCCTCCAAGATCCTTCGCACTTCTCCCTCGGTCACGCAGCGGGCTAGCATCCCTGAGAGGGTCTTCCTGTATAGCTGCCCGTCCTGGAGGAGGTAATATGCTGACTTGTGCCTCAGTTTTTTCTTATCTACCCCCTCCGGATACTCTCCCGTGGAGAGGAAAACCACCACTGGATCCATCCACGAAGCTTGTTGATCGATTTCCATGAGCTCTCCTTCTTCGATGGAGGGGCGGAACAGGTCGGTGACGGTGCCCCCCACCTGGGGACCATGCTTCGCTAGCTGATCGGCTTGTTCATTCTCTTCCCTGGGCACGTGTCGGATGGTGAAAGTTTGAAAAGTGCCAATGACCCCCTTCACCTTGGCCAAGTACGATCGCAGGGTGGGCTCCCTTGCCTCGAACTCCCCGTTGATTTGGGAAGCTACTACCATGGAGTCAGTAAGGACCTCCACATCCGACACCCCCAGCTCCCTGGCCAGGCGAAGCCCTGCTATCACGGCCTCGTACTCGGCCTGGTTGTTGGTAATGGGAAAGTGCACCACCACCGTCTGCTCTATTCGAGTCCCCTGAGGGCTTTCCAGGATTACCCCTACTCCCAGGGAATGCCTTCCCGAGGCACCATCCACCCTCACCTTCCAAGGAGTTGGGCTGGTGAGCTCTTCCTCCGCCACTTCAACCACGTAGTCGGCCAAGAAGTCGGCCATTGCCTGAGCTTTGATCGAGAGCCGCGGAACGAAGGAGACGTCGAACTCGCTCAGCTCCACCGACCACTTAGCCAGCCTGCCTGAATGCTCCACCCCCTCGAAGATGTTGCGGAGAGGATGGTCGGTCACCACTCGGATTGAGTGTGCTTGGAAGTAAGGTCGCAGCCTCCGAGCCGAGATGATCAGTGCGAAGGCTAGCTTCTCCAAAATTGGATACCTGAGCTCGGACTTCCTCATGACCCGGCTCACGTAATAAATAGGGAGCTGCCTCTTCCCTTCTTCACGAACCAAGACGGAGCTCAAGGCCTCCGCCCCGACCCCTAGATATAGGAACAGGTCCTCCCCCTCCTTCGGCCCTTGGAGCAGCGGAGCCTGTGTCAACTGCACTTTGAGGGCCTGGAACGCCTCCTCGCACTCCTTGGTCCATTCAAACCTCTGACCACCCCTTAGTGTTTTGAAGAAGGGGGAGCACTTCTCCCCTGCCCGAGAAAGAAAACGGCTCAGCCCTGCTAGCTTCCCCGTCAGCCGTTGGTCTTCCTTTGCATTCCGCGGGGACCCCAGTTCGAAGATAGCCCTGACCTTATCTGGATTCGGCTCGACCCCCGCGGGGGTGAGGAGGTGCCCCAAGAACATTCCCCTGCTGGCCCCGAAGACACATTTCAGGGGATTCAACCGCATCTTGTATTTGCGCAGTGTGGCAAAGGTCTCCTCCAGGTCCCGGAGGTGGAGTCCACATCCCGGCTTTTGATCATGAGGTCATCTACATACACCTCCAAATTCCTCCCCCTTTGCTCCTTGAAGACCCTATCCATCATTTTCTGGTAGGTTGCCCCAGCATTCTTCAGCCCGAAGGGCATCATCTTGTAGCAGTAGCATCCATCCCCTGTGATGAACGAGACATCCTTGATGTCCGGGGGGTGCTTCCTGATCTGATGATAACCTGAAAAATCATCTAAAAAATTCATTACAGAATAACCGACGACTGAGTCAACCAGCGCGTCGATTCGAGACAAAGGATAACAGTCCTTAGGACAAGCTTTATTAAGTAAGGAAAAATCGATACATATCCTCCATCGGCCGTCTCCTTTTTTAACCATAACCACGTTGGAGACCCAGCCGGGGTACTGAATCTCAGACACGAAGCCGGCCTTGAGGAGTTTCGCCACCTCCTCCCTGATGGGCTCCGCCAGCTTGTCCGCAGTGGACCTCTTCTTCTGCTGAACGGGGCGTGTTCCCGGGTCCAGGTTGAGGCGGTGGCAGGCCACATCCGCGTCAACCCCCGACATCTCCGCGACGTTCCAAGCGAAGATGTCCACGCTCTTCTGGATGCACTCCAGCATCCTGCCTTGGTCCTCCGGGGTCAGCCCCCCGCTGACGCGGATCTTCTCCATCCTGCCTCCTCGGGTGAGCACCTCCAGCTCCACCACTTCCTCTGCTGCCTCCAGCCTGGATTGCTCCCCCCATCCCTCGGCATCCCCTTCCTCCGGAACGGGGACCTCTACCTCCATCTCTCCTCCCACGGCCCTCACTTCGGCCACCTCCTCCAGATCTCCTCCTGCCGCCTCCTCTGCGCAGTCCTTCACTTCCATCTCCTCCCCTCCTGCTTCCTGCTCGACCTCCTCCATCCTTCGCCCCATCTCCTCGGCTCCCTCCTGCCAGGAGATGGTGTTCACCGCAGTGACATAACACTCCCGCGCCACCTTTGGGTCCCCCCTGACCCTGACCTGGACCCCCTCAGAGTTGAACTTCAAGCACTGATGGAAAGATGAGGGGACGCAGCGGAAGGCGCTGATAAGGGGTCTCCCGAAGATGGCGCTGTAGCTGCTGGGGGCGTCCACAATGACGAACTTGCAGTTTCGGGACTGCCCCCCCAAGGTGACATGGAGAGCAACTCCTCCCTCTACTTCCTTCCTTTCTCCTGAGAACCCGAACAAGGGCCCGTCTGAGGCCAGCACCCTCTTAGCCTCCACTTTCATTGCGTCAAACGCCTTTTTGAAGACGACGTTGACGGAACTCCCGTTGTCCACGAGGATCCGAGAGACGGTGAAGTTCTCGATGGCTGCCTTAATGACCAGCGCATCGCAGAATGGGTCCTCGTGGTCCGGCATATCGCTCCTGGAGAAAGTGATCATCTCCTCCGGGGGTGGGGTTTGGGATGTGGAGGCGACGCTTCGCCGGTACATGGTGTGGAGGCTTGCCTTGCGGGAGGCCTCGACCCCTACTCCCCCGTGGATCACTCCGATCCCCCCTCGGGTTCCAACATCCACCCGGTCTTCGCACCGATCCTCCTCCGCCCGAGGCAGGACCTCCTCGATCCTCACTTCTTGCCGTCCTACCTGCTGCTGCTGCCGTTGTTGTTCCCGATTCCCTCTCATCTCAAGGAACTCCGGGCAGGTGGCTGTGGCATGCCCCTCTTCCTGATGGAAGTCGCAATAGGGCAGCTCCACCCTGACCTCTCTTCTCCTCCTCCTCCACGCTCCCCTCCTTGCTCCCAAGGCTATGGCCATGGCCTCTTCTTGATCGGGGAGCCGGAGCCTCTGACCCTGCCTCCAGCCTGGGGGGTGGAACTGATCTTGCCTCCCCTGGTAGTGATCCCTTCCGTAATACCCTCTCTGTGGCCCCTGCCCCTGCCACTCGGGTCTCCATCCTAGCCGTCGGTCGGGCTCTTGACGCCCCCACCTCGGCTGCTGCTGCCCCTGGAGCTGCCTCTGCTCCCTCTGCCTGGGGTCTCCTCTCCTCTCCTCCTGTCCTCTTCCTCCCTTCGACTCCTTTTCCTCCTCAGTTTCCCACCTGGCCAGCTTCCTTGCAAATTCCGGATTCGACGCCTCCCCGTCGACTTCTCTTGCCGCCGTCTCCATCAACTCCTCGTAGGAGAGGGGGGGAACTCGTCAGCTCCATTCGGAAGAAACCCTGTTGCAGGCCCATGGTAAAAGTCATCATCAGACTATGACCCGACATCTCCTGGACTTGAGTAACTTCCTCCTGGAATCGGTCCACATAGCTCCCCAACGTCTCGTTCACCCCCTGCTTTATGTGGAACAAGGACTCAGACTACTTCTTCCTCCTCTTCGAGGTGGTGAATCTCAGCATGAACCCTCGGCGCAGGTCCTCGAAACAGTAGATGGAGCTGGCCGGGAGCTGGTGGAACCACTCCCTTGCCTTCTCCCGGAGGGTGATAGCGAAGAGTCGGCATTTGAATCCGTCCGACATCTGACGGATGGAGACCACATCCTCGAACTATTGGACATGCTGGACCGGGTCTCCCTTCCCGGTATAGTAAGACATCTCGGGTTCCCTGAACCCATCTGGGACTGGAGCTGAGGAGACCAGCTCGCTGAAAGGACTGCCTCCCCCCACTGGGCGAGCTGGCGAGTCTCGCGAGCCCAGCTCGCCGAATCGGCCTCGGCCTGCCGAGCCGGGGAAGAGCTCGCGCCCGGGGAGCTCGCACCCCCGACCTTCCTCGGCCACCTCCTTCCCGGCTCGCCGGCCGGGAGCGTCCTCGCCCAAAGAGGGGGCGGCCGCGATCTGGGCTGCCGGGGTCGAGCACTCGGCCCGCGCGCCGAGTGCGAACTTGACGAGGCCCAGCACCTCGTTCCTGAAGTCTTCCAACATTCCCACCGTTGCGAGAGGCGGGGGGAGGGGCGGCGAGTTCTGCCTGTCAGATCCTTGTCCTCCTGTCATTGAACTCGCTGGAGCTTTTCTGCACTGACCACTGTCCACGCTCAACGCACCAAAATGTTGAAACCGGAAATCGGTCTCCTGTGGAGTTCGACCCTTGGGGAAGGGGTGGTCTCGTGCCTACTTCGCTCCTGCAAGAAAAACAACAAAGAAGACAAGGAGAAACAGACCCAAGGGCTCGGCAGGGAGGTCCCACCACAAACCCGGAAGATCTCAGAGCGCTTCCCCTCCTTAGCCAGAAGCCGAGCTAAGGTACCCTCAGAAAGCACTTGAAGATTGGAGCAGGAGAGCACATGGAAGAACCTCCTTTCTGGGGTACCCCTTGGGTCCTATTTATAGCTTTTGAAATCCGGACTGCCAATAACCAAAAGAACTGACCTGAAATTACCAGAAAACCCTTGGTTGGGTCTGCCAACAGCCAAACTCCGCTGTTTTGAAGGGCTATGGGCAGACCAGCGGGGGCAAAACAGTAAAAAGTACCTCATACATCCAGGCGAGCTGGGGAGCTGACCACCTCGGCATGTTCTGCTCGCCTACTGCTGCCGAGCTCCACTGCGAGGACGCGAGTTGTGTCTCGCTCGGCATATGCCGAACTCGGGGTCACCGATCGTCGATCTCTGGTCGACGGATGCCGAGCTCAGGCTCGCCCCCTTTACTGCCGAGCTCGCCTATTGTCCTCAACCCGATCTGCCTATACCCTGGTGACCTTGCTCGCCGGACACGGGGTTGTACACCGATCATCGTGTATGTCGATGTGTGTCGCGATCCCCATCATAAAACTTCTTTTGCTACTTCGTCTTTCACGTGTGCTTCTACTGGAAGATATTTGAATAGGTTCCTATGGAACGAGACATGAAAAATTTCTAATGTCAGAACTTCCAAGCTTCGCACTTAAATTTCTGGCTTTGGCACCAGGTAACCAAAAGGTGGAACCATTTTTTTTTCAACTTTTGATCCCTCAAAATGGAACCCTCTATCCCTATTTTTATACTACAGGGTCATCACAGATGGTCATGATTCTTCGATCATGACGCCCCCCAAATACATGAAAATAAAAACCACAAAATACAGGAAAAATAACCAAAATTCTCGGATCATCGATTCTCATAAAATGGACGGCTCTGATTATCATGTTTGTCGATATGTGTCACAATCCGCATCACATAGCTTCCTTTGCTACTTCGTCTTTCACGAGCTCTCCGCTGGAATGTACTTGAATAAGTTCTTGTGGAATGAGACATAATTAGCTTCTAATGTGAGAACACCTAAATAAGATATTCTTAAGTTCTTATTATGTACATTATTCAGTACTCATTCAGTTAAAACTCGAAAACTAATTTTGATACCACTTAATTATGACTACCCGTAGACCTCTATAATTTACAATATTCATCACATAACAAAATGTCGAGTTTGCATCACAATAATGCATAAACACAATGACTACAAAAACGTTTTATTTCGTTAAAAGCATATCTATACATAGCCATGTTTTCAGATCCACATATATTATGTTAGAGTACACATACAAATGAGTACAAATATATATACAACTAAACTACATCTATTTACATCATATAATATAATAGACATTACTATATAATAATCTACTCTAATTAGTCCTTCGACATGTGGGATATTGCAGGTCCCGACACTACTTCCCTTGCTCTTCGATCACCTCGGTGATCCCTATTAACAACTTTACCCACATCTTGTACTACTCTCTTTTCTTCTTTTTCCCATCTTATGAAAGTTTCTTACCTGTGTTTGACTTTGTGCTTGGACCTTAAATACTAGAATATAAAGGGTTAGCCATAAAATTATAAGTGACATTTTTTACTTTTGTAATCGCTGAACATGCAAAAAAATGCGGCACACTGCTAGATAGGTGGAGTGGGAATGCGGATGTACCATAATTGAAGAATCACTTTAAATCTTGGTATGTTCTCCGTGATGTGTTTTATTATTTGTTTTCTGTGCTATAATAGTTAACATATTTCAAAAAATTCAAAAACAATCAAATACCTATTCACCCCTCTCGAGGTTATTAGACACCCTTAATCTTTCAAGTGGTATCAGAAGGAGGTTGTTTAAAAAGGCTTAACAACTGAACAAGATCCTCAAGAGTATTAAAAGTCGAGACACCATGAATTTTGGTGAGAGCTACAAGGAGTTGAACTCCATGAAACTTCCTATCTGCAGGAAGGAGAATTTTGATATCTGGAAGCATATGGTTAAACTATTCATAGAGGCATATGCCCACAGGTTTTTTACAACTATTGAAGTGGGACCCTTAATCCCCATGAAGGTCTCAGTTATAAATGTAGATCTGATAGTTTCAAAGAAGCTCTTAGAAATATCAGAAGATGAGGTTGTTCTGACTACAATGGATAGCAGAATCAAGAACATAATAGTCAGTATCATTGATGATTCCACATTTTAGAACTTAATTCACTACCAAACTGCCAAAGAAATGTGGTACACTCCGATTGTATATATGGAAGACTTAGATGAAGTAAGAGATGATAGAAAATCCCTACTGAACCAAGTGTATGACGTCTTTAAACAAAGAAAGGACTCTATAGATGATTTCTATGAGAAAGTTTTCAAAATTGTGAATGGCTTAGAGAACTATGGGAGAACATTCACTGACTATGACTTAAATGATGAATTCTTGAGATCCCTAAATAATGAGTGGGATATCAAGATACGTGCTATCAAAAATATGAGAAATCCAGGCAACATCCAGCCCCAGAAACTGTTTGGAAAGCTGTTGTCCCATGAACTGCATCTAAATACCAAAAAAACTGAAGAGAAAAACAACAGAGAAAATATCGTGACCTTGAAAACTGAGAGATCCAGGAGAAGTAGAGAGAAGGTTCCCTCTCCAAGAAGACTAGTTGAGTTAGAGGAATGTGATTTCAGCAGCTCTGATATGGAACTATTTGATGGAGAACTTGCCTTGTTCTCAAGATAGCTAAGGAAGATGCTAAACAGGTGGAGACACTGGAAGAACAAACCCTCTTTCACCTCCAGCTCAAAAAGTACTACAGCAACTTTAACAAATTAAGGAAAGATCTCAAAGAGGACATGTAAGAGTCAAAACAGAACAAATGTATTTCTAATGACACGATCCATTTTTGATGTAGTTAATAAGGACACATGATAGCTGATTGTCCCTCAAAAAGAGAGAAAAACAATAAATTTGAGGAGAAGAGGTTCACAAAGAAAAGAAGAAAGAAAGAAGCTTCTTGACAAAGAAGACTAAGACTCTCACTGATAGTGATCCATTCTACTCCATGATGCAGGACAGGCATCACCACCTGCCTGCCACCCTGGCGCCAGGAGTCAGCACCTGCCCAGGGGTCCCACCGGGAGTCCCCCCGATAGGCTTTATCAGGCCCGCGGGCCGTACACCCCAACCCATCCCCGGCCCCACAACGGAGCCGATAGGTTGTTGAGCCTAGGGCTCGATCCCCCGACCTCCTTGATAAAGCATGCTCCTGCGAATGCTCATCACCAACTGATCCGTTGGTGATGAGCATTCGCAGGAGAATGCTTTATCAAGGAGGTCGGGGGATCGAGCCCTGGCCTCAACAAACTATCGGCTCCGTTGTGGGACCGGGGATGGGTTGGGGTGTACGGTCCGCGTGCCTGATAAAACCTATCGGGTGGACTCCCGGTGGAACCCCTGGGCAGGTGCTGACTCCTGGCGCCAGGGTGGCAGGCAGGTGCTGATGCCTGTCCTGCATCACTCCAGCTCTGAAGAATAAGAATACATGGTTGTAATGACCATGAGTGATGAGGATAATGAGCAGGAAAACTCTCTCCCTGCATAGGTAACTATTAAAACTCCTCTGTCTCAGATTCTGACTCTGAGGTAGAATCAACCTCTGGAGATGAATCCGAAAGTGATCTATTAGAACAATATGATGAATTGCTTGATTCCCTTAAGGGATACAAGAAACTCTGCTTGTCATAGGCTGATGAGATAACTAATCTTAAAGCTACGGAGTCAAATTTACTTGAGAAAGCTAAAAGGCTGTTTCAAGAAAACACTGAATTCAGACCACTCAAAAAATGACTTCAAAGCAAACTCTAATGATGAGCTAATAGATCGGTTTGGGAACTTGCTATAGGTCTTTGTTGACAGCAAAGAGCTGTGCAAGACACAAACAAGAGAAATTGAGTCTCTGAAAATGATTGGAGATCAATCTAGTGCCCTGAAATTAAGAGACTTAAAAATCTTAGAATTGGAAAATAAGCTTTTTATAGAAAGTAAGCTAGTCGCAAATTTCTCCAAGCTCAAGATAAGTTTGTCACTAATTGATGAGTTCTCCCCTGTTCATAAAAAAGTATTAGGATATCATAAGGAGAACAATAATGATAAACCAATGACTAAGAAGATCAACTTTAGGAAGGTAATACTACCCTCCAACATGTATGATCAAAAATTCATTTATGAACATTTCGTAAATGAATGTTCCACAAGTAGAACTAAAGATGTGCATAATGGTACAAGTACATTCAAGACAGCTCATGAAGAAATACTGATAAAAATCATGATTCCTTTGTGTTTGGTGCCAACACAAGCACGAAAAGCAAAGAGAACGCTCTTTTTAAAAGAACTACAGGCAAAAACAAGGAAGTGGATGTGCACTCCACGATAAATCTAACATACAACCACATTCCATGCAAGGAATCTCATGCAGTCTCATTCGGGTATCATTCTGATCACAGGAAGTATCATCCAATTCCTGTGTGAGCAAAAAGAAAAAGTATAACAAGTTTGAATGATGGTGTTGTGGCAAAATTAGCTGCTTTGTCATTGACTGTTGGTTCATCCCCACAGTCTCTAGGGCAACAAATGTCAAGCTTGCATACAACCTTGAAAGGGTCCATCAAGCACATCAAAATGGTCAATAAATTAAATCAGGTTATTAATGCTAATAGGAATCTAGGGTCCAAGAAGTTTTGGATGCCTAAGATAAAATGATTTATTTTTGCAGGTATGTCCAAAAATCAACCACACTCTCATATGGTATTTGGATAGTGGATGTTTCAGACACATGACTGGAATAAGAAGCCTATTAAAGGAATACTCCCCAGTGGAAGATGGTCTAAAAGTGATCTTTAGAGAATCTGACAGAGAAAAAACTAAAGTCTATGGTAAGATCTCCAATGATATAGTCACTATCGCAATGGTAGCTTATTTAGGCTCTGTTTGGTTGGGCTGTTGCTGATGGTAAGCTGCTGATAGAAAAAGTGTTGATTCCGGAAAATGGAGTTCAAGGAAAATGGAGTTTTGTTAAAAAACTGTTTGGGTAAAATGGAGTTTGTAAAACGGAATTTTTAAAAAGTTGTTATTTCCAAAACGGAGTTTTGAGTGAAATTTTTTCCCTAGTTTTTAATTAGGAACAATTTAATTTTTGGAATAAACTGTGATTCAAAGATTGCTGTGATAAGTTACAATCGGAAGCAAGTATTTCATCTGAATGCAAAATGTTTTCTAATGCAAATGTTAAGCAATTTCGTTCATCCTGAATTTTCCTGTAATTTTCAGATCTGAAACAGAGACTGCGACTATTCAAAGAAATCTCTAGATAATAAAACAAACTGTAATCCGTGAGCTAGGAAGTAGTAATTTGAAGTGCTTCATGATTTAAAATTCGTTCCAAATCTGCTGCAGCTAATCTAGTATTTGAATTCTCGTGAATCTGTGGTTGATTTAAATCCGTACCTCTGTTTCACTTCCACATCTCATGAATGTTCAATGCATACTAGCTAAATAGAAAATTTATTTCAAAAAAATTACTCCAGATCGGAGCAAGGAGGATCTAATATGCAATTCATATAATTAAGTAGAGGAGATTAGTGAAAACTCTAGAAATATTGTTGAGACTACTAGATCGGCAAGTATGAAAATTGTGTATAACAGCTAGCAGATTGTCGAGTCCAACGAATTACAGATCCCGATCAAGGATGAGAGAAATACCAAATCAAATCAAAACAGAAAGCAAATCCGTATCAAGAGAGAAAGAGATCGAGTGAGAGAGGACCATGAGAATTCGGAATGCGGGGCGAGGAAGGAGATACGAGGAGAGGTGCGTGAGGAGAGCGATCTTCCCCTCTTTCTCGGCTTCTGAATCTGCGCTTCGACGGCTCTTCCTTTCCTCTTGGATGGGATCACGGATTCACCCTTAGGATCTCGAGCTCTCCTCCTCGTCGCGCTCCGCTCGAGCTCTAGGGTTGCGGCAGAACGCAAAGGTTGCGGCTGAACGCAACATTTTACAGCGGATCGTGATCAATAGGAAGCCGCAGAATTTTAGAACCGGCGGTTCTTGAAACAGCAACGCCAAACATAGCTTATGCGCAAAATTGAGGTGCGTTTCAAACCCACCGTAGACAAAAATCCCAACCAAACACTACCTTAAAAGGATTGCAACACAGTCTGATAAGCATAATTTGTAACAGCAGAACCTAGTTCAACAGTAAATCAGCAGTCCGGTCGGGCCCGCGATAAGAAGTAAACTAAATAACGGTATAAAAACTGGTATAAAACATGGAAATTTAAAGTGCTAAAGAAAACTAACAGCTGAAGTAGAGTAAGAAATATTAACTTTGGGTAAAAGTGTCCCTCACGAATGATGATTTCACAGAGCCAACTAAAACAGTAAACAACACTAAGAAAATGATACTGTTATTCCTCACTATTTCATACATCCTGGTGCTCCTCCTTCATTATTCATTTTGATGCGGAGCCACCCACAATTTGCCCCTGTTCCTCTTACCGTGGAGCCACCATCATTCGTTTCGCGACAGATACCTTCTTCTGCCACCGCCAGATTCCTATTTTGTGAGTATTATCGAGTTGTGTTGTTTTATTTTTGTATTAAATATTGGACGTGTATCACATATATGACAGAGATATTGGCTTGTTTTCATAGTTGATTCCAAGTTCTTATTTTTCCTATAAAATTTATTCGTGCCAGCTGTTTGTGAAAATCCTCCGTGTGGGAAAAAGCTTTGATACTGTTCGTGCACTTGAAAATTAAAGATTCATATTGTGTTAATTTGCCACGCTAATATAATTTTCTTTTGTGAAAGTTTTATTTTCTGAAAATTAATTAAATCATGCATGTAACATTTATGTCTAGCTTGATCACATTCATGTCACACATGAACGTAGGATTACATTAGCGTGTCGACACCTTTATTATTTCCATGATTCACAGCGGGCTGTCCTGCGTCAGTTTGGTATCAGAGCCCAGGTTTGGGCTTACTTTGAAATACTCGGGACTACATGTTTTGTCACCCAATGTCTTATCATAGTAGTCGTCACTACACTAATCCTCTATTTGAGGATCTCAACTCCACTTACACCCGCTCCTATAGAGCCCCATCAGAGAGATATTTACGATACCTCGATGAGTATTCTCAATCGCAGTACACCACTTCTAGAGGTCGTGTTGATCCACCGATACGATTCCACTATGTTAGATACGATCAATATGATGATTATCGTCATCCTTATCTCCGCACTATAGTGGATCCTATTGATCATTCGACACAATATTATGATGATTGAGTTTAGTATCGTTCCGGTCGTCGTTGCTATACATCTCCTCTATTTGAAGAACCCGAGTCTATATGATGCGGAGCAGAGACGAGGACGAGCTTTGGGCCCATTCGGGGCTGATTTTGTGACTTACCATATATGGCGTGCCCACATCGACGATCTGACTCCCTGGATGCGTCCGGATTCGCGTTGCAAATCAATTTCATATATAGATTTGTACTTTTCAGATTTTATTTCATGTAGTTTTGGCCCCGAGACCAACAACCAATCATAGCCGTTGATTCCGGGTGCCCTAATTTTTATTTCTTATAAATAGATGGTTTAGGGATGTCGTCATTTCTCATTGCTGAATGTTTGGAGAAGAGAGTGTCTTCCTTCATTCCGGTGATCTCTGCTCCGTGGAACCCCTTGGTGACGATTCCGTGGAACCCCTTGGTGACGACTCCTTGAAAAAAGTTTATTCCCCGCGCACTCTTGCTTTGGCCCTCAACGCGGAGGAATGCCTAAGCTTATTTTTGCCCAAATAAATTATCCTGTCTTGCTTTTGAATTATTTTTGTGAAATGTTAGTATTTACTCACTAATTTGTGATCTAACCGTCGGACTTTTGCATAGCATGTAGGGTTAGGTCGCAGACTTCCCGCCGCCTATAGATTTGTCCTGCGTCACTATATATGCACAGCCTCCGCCGTACATTTGTAGGACCCACGTCCACCCACGGATACGACATGATTATTTCATGGCGACCCTCAGGAATCTTATAAAGGTCACTCTCATCGAGATTATATCACACGTAGTGATCTTCCTAGTGTTCCGAAGACGGATATGGCGGAGGCCGAGTTTCAGTAATGGGTTACTTTCGAACCCCCCAAATGGAACCCTCTATCCCTATTTATATACTACAGGGCCATCGCGGACGGTCGTGAATATCCGATCATGACACCCCCAGGTACATGAAGATAAAAATCACAAAAATACAGAAAATGACTAAAATTCTTGGATCGTTGATTCTCATAAAATGGACGACTCCGATCATCGTGTATGTCGATGTGTGTCGCGATCCCCATCATAAAACTTCTTTTGCTACTTCGTCTTTCACGAGTGCTCCTACTAGAAGATATTTGAATAGGTTCCTATGGAACGAGACATGATAAATTTCTAATGTGAGAACTTCCAAGCTTCGCACTTAGATTTCTGGCTTTGGCACCAGGTAACCAAAAGGTGGAACCATTTTTTTTTCAACTTTTGATCCCTCAAAGTGGAACCCTTTATCCCTATTTTTATGCTACAGGGCCATCACAAATGGTCATGATTCTTCGATCATGACACCCGCCAAATACATGAGAATAAAAACCACAAAATACAGGAAAAATAACCAAAATTCTCGGATCATCGATTCTCATAAAATGGACGGCTCTGATTATCATGTTTGTCGATATGTGTCACAATCCGCATCACATAGCTTCCTTTGCTACTTCGTCTTTCACGAGCTCTCCGCTGGAATCTACTTGAATAAGTTCTTGTGGAATGAGACATAATTAGCTTCTAATGTGAGAACACCTAAATAAGATATTCTTAAGTTCTTATTATGTACATTATTCAGTACTCATTCAGTTAAAACTCGAAAAACTAGTTTTGATACCACTTAATTATGACTACCCGTAGACCTCTATAATTTACAATATTCATCACATAACAAAATGTCGAGTTTGCATCACAATAATGCATAAACACAATGACTACAAAAACGTTTTATTTCGTTAAAAGCATATCTATACATAGCCATGTTTTCAGATCCACATATATTATGTTAGAGTACACATACAAATGAGTACAAATATATATATACAACTAAACTACATCTATTGACATCATATAATATAATAGACATTACTATATAATAATCTAGTCTAATTAGTCCTTCGACACGTGGGATATTGCAGGTCCCGACACTACTTCCCTTGCTCTTTGATCACCTCCGTGATCCCTATTAACAACTTTACCCACATCTTGTACTACTCTCTTTTCTTCTTTTTCCCCTCTTATGAAAGTTTCTTATCTGTGTTTGACTTTGTGCTTGGACCTTAAATACTAGAATATAAAGGGTTAGCCATAAAATTATAAGTGACATTTTTTACTTCTGTAATCGCTGGACATGCAAAGAAATGTGACACACTGCTAGATAGGTGGAGGGGGAATGCGGATGTACCCATAATTGACGAATCACTTTAAATCTTGGTATGTTCTCCGTGATGTGTTTTATTATTTGTTTTCTGTGCTATAGTAGTTAACATATTTCGAAAAATTCAAAAACACTCAAATACCTATTCACCCCTCTCGAGGTTATTAGACACCCTTAATCTTTCAAGTGGTATCAGAAGGAGGTTGTTTAAAAAGGCTTAACAGCTGAACAAGATCTTGAAGAGTATTAAAAGTCGAGACACCGTGAATTTTGGTGAGAGCTACAAGGAGTTTAACTCCATGAAACTTCCTATCTGCAGGAAGGAGAATTTTGATATCTGGAAGCATACGGTTAAACTATTCATAGAGGCATATGCCCCCAGGTTTTTTACAACTATTGAAGTGGGACCCTTAATCCCCATGAAGGTCTCAGTTATATATGTAGATCTGATAGTTTCAATGAAGCTCTCAGAAATATCAGAAGATGAGGTTGTTCTGACTACAATGGATAGCAGAGCCAAGAACATAATAGTCAGTATCATTGATGATTCCACATTTCAGAACTTAATTCACTACTAAACTTCCAAAGAAATGTGGTACACTCCGATTGTATATATGGAAGACTTAGAAGAAGTAAGGGATGTTAGAAAATCCCTACTGAACCAAGTGTATGACGTCTTTAAACAAAGAAAGGACTCTATAGATGTTTTCTATGAGAAATTTTTCAAACTTGTGAATGGCTTAGAGAACTATGGGAGAACATTCACTGACTATGACTTAAATGATGAATTCTTGAGATCCCTAAACAATAAGTGAGATATCAAGATACGTGCTATCAAAAATATGAGAAATCCAGGCAACATCCAGCCCCAGAATCTGTTTGGAAAGCTGTTGTCTCATGAGCTGCATCTAAATACAAAAAAAACTGAAGAGAAAAACAACAGAAAAAATATTGTGACCTTGAAAACTGAGAGATCCAGGAGAAGTAGAGAGAAGGTTCCCTCTCCAAGAAGACTAGTTGTGTTAGAGGAATGTGATTTCAGCAACTCTGATATGGAACTATCTGATGGAGAACTTGCCTTGTTCTCAAGACAACTAAGGAAGATGCTAAACAGGTGGAGACACTGGAAGAACAAACCCTCTTTCACCTCCAGCTCAAAAAGTACTACAACAACTCTAACAAATTAAGGAAAGATCTCAAAGAGGACATGAAAGAGTCAAAACAGAACAAATGTATTTCTAATGACACGATCCATTTTGATGTAGTTAATAAGGACACATGATAGCTGATTGTCCCTCAAAGAGAGAAAAACAATAAATTTGAGGAGAAGAGGTTCACAAAGAAAAGAAAAAAAGAAGCTTCTTGACAAAGAAGACTAAGACTCTCACTGATAGTGATCCATGCTACTCCAGCTCTGAAGAAGAAGAATACATGGTTGTAATGACCATGAGTGATGAGGATAATGAGTAGGAAAACTCTCTCTCTGCATAGGTAACTATTAAAACTCCTCTATCTCAGATTCTGACTTTGAGGTAGAATCAACCTCTGGAGATGAATCTGAAAGTGATCTATTAGAACAATATGATGAATTGCTTGATTCCCTTAAGGGATACAAGAAACTCGCTTGTCATAGGCTGATGAGATAACTAATCTTAAAGCTACGGAGTCAAATTTACTTGAGAAAGCTAAAAGGCTATTTCCAGAAAACACTGAATTCAGACAGCTCAAAAAATGACTTCAAAGCAAACTCTAATGATGAGCTAGTAGATCGGTTTGGGAACTTGCTATAGGTCTTTGTTGACAGCAAAGAGCTGTGCAAGGCACAAACAAGAGAAATTGAATCTCTGAAAATGATTGGAGATCAATCTAGTGCCCTGAAATTAAGAGACTTAAAAATCTTAGAATTGGAAAATAAGCTTCCTATAGAAAGTAAGCTAGTCGCAAATTTCTCCAAGCTCAAGATAATTTTTTCACTAATTGATGAGTTCTCCCCTGTTCATAAAAAAGGATTAGGATATCATAAGGAGAACAATAATGATAAACCAATGACTAAGAAGATCAACTTTAGGAAGGTAATACTACCCTCCAGCATGTATGATCAAAAGTCCATTTATGAACATTTCGTAAATGAATGTTCCACAAGTAGAACTAAAGATGCGCATAATGGTAAAAGTACATTCAAGACAGCTCATGAAGAAATTCTGATAAAAATCATGATTCCTTTGTGTTTGGTGTCAACACAAGCACAAAAAGCAAAGAGAACGCTCTTTTTAAAAGAACTACAGGCAAAAACAAGGAAGTGGATGCGCACTCCACGATAAATCTAACATACAACCACATGCCATGCAAGGAATCTCATGCAATCTCATTCAGGTATCATTCTGATCACAGGAAGTATCATCCAATTCCTGTGTGAGCAAAAAGAAAAAGTATAACAAGTTTGAATGATGGTGTTGTGGCAAAATTAGCTGCTTTGCCGTTGACTGTTGGTTCATCCCCACAGTCTCTAGGGCAACAAATGTCAAGCTAGCATACAACCTTGAAAGGGTCCATCAAGCGCATCAAAATGGTCAATAAATTAAATCAGGTTATTAATGCTAATAGGAATCTAGGGTCCAATAAGTTTTGGGTGCCTAAGATAAAATTATTTATTTTTGCAGGTATGTCCAAAGATCAACACACTGTCATATGATATTTGGATAGTGGATGTTTCAGACACATGACTGGAATAAGAAGCCTATTAAAGGAATACTCCCCAGTGGAAGATGGTCTAAAAGTGATCTTTAGAGAATATGACAGAGAAAAAACTAATGTCTATGGTAAGATCTCCAATGATATAGTCACTATCGCAATGGTAGCTTATGTAAAAGGATTGCAACACAATCTGATAAGCATAATTTGTAACACTCTAACCTAATTCAACAAGAAATCAGCAGTCCGATCGGGCCCGCGATAAGAAGTAAACTAAATAACGGTATAAAAACTGGTATAAAACATGTAAAATTAAAGTGCTAAAGAAAACTAACAGCTGAAGTAAAGTAAGAAATATTAACGTTGGGTAAAAGTGTACCTCACGAGTGATGATTTCACAGAGCCAACTAAAACAGTAAACAACACTAAGAAAATGATACTGTCAGTCCGAAGTAAACGGATACATCAAAACATGAGTGAAGTGCAACATATACATAATGTCATCGAAATAAACAAGTACAACAACAGTGGTACAACTGAATAAACTGACAACTGAGAAGATTGCACCGCCTATCCTAAGCGGATTCCCTAACCTGAGCCGCCTGTAAAAATAAGTTTCAAATGAGTCAGACCCACTGAAGAGTAAGAAAAACTACTCCCCCCAGCAACATTTAAAAAAAAATTACAAGTGAATATTACTTGAATTTAAAATTTGCAAAATTACTCTAACATAAAACTTGACACTTGTTCATGATCTGGAATAAAATCGGCCTATTGCGTGATATGACACCCTTGTCTCAATTGCCCCAATTGTTGATTTATGTAGTTTGAATTTTTGACTACTGTAAAATTTAACCAGCTTCTGGGTTGTCTTATTAACACTTGCTGTTAAGGACGACTATGCACAAACTTGTGACTGCGGTCTGAGTGGCAAACCTGATGGTGACCTGGACTGGATGTCCCTCAAATGGAACACAGACTCCTATCTAAGGAGTTACATATCAGTAGCAAGGGTTATCGACCCTGAGCTTGAAGTTCAAGTGGTAGCCTACTGGCCCTGAGCACGCAGTGGTGTGCCTCCACCACAATCACGAGGGTAAACCTTTCTCGCCCTTTTCTTTCCCGAATTAACTTAGACTAGTGTTCATTGAGTCATACATGGAGTAGCGCTCTAGTTAAGAAGAATATACCGAGCTTAGGGTTTTCATGACACTGAAACTGCTAACTTAGTCTAAACGTATGTCTACCCCGTTGATTTAGTTTTGATTATAGGAACTTGAAATTTTAAAGTGCAATTACTGATATGATTAACACATGAAATGAAAATTTTATCTGAACTGTTAGACTAAAAGGGGTCGAGTTTCTTACCGTGGTGTTACGACGTTCGTACGCGCGACAATGTGAAATTATTCTTCTTTCAAGAGGTCTCCTCACGACGAACTCCTCCAATTAGAGACAATTATCCCCTATCCAAAAGCTAGGAGAACCACGAATCGGTGTTAAAATTTGTGAAGCTTCTCCGATTTGCAGCACCCACATTTCAACAAATCTAAAATTAAGTGGAAATCTCTATGAAATTAGATCCCATGATATTAGGGTTACTCTAAAACTCGCCAAGGTGAGCGAGACATAACTATTTCTAAAGGAAAACCCAACAAAAGTTCATTACCTTAACCTCACGGCAAGGGTTTACACCTAGTTCGAACAAGTCTCAACACCAGGAAATGCCAAACCCTACAATTCTTGAAAACACCAAGACATTAGGTAAAACCGATGATAAAGAAATGAAGAAACCCTAGAATAGGAGGAAAAAGAGCAAAACATACTCACCAGAACCAAAAACGGCGAAAGAGGAAACTTCTACCACCTGCTAGGGTTAGGAACGGAGTCCCATGGCATTAGAAGGGAGGAGGAAGGTCACTGGCGCCTGCAGAGGGAGGAGAAAGGGTCGGCGCTTTAACCCGTCGAGGAAGGAGAGGTCGGCTAGGGTTAAGCTTGCCGAACTCACCTGCGGATACGGGAGGAGAAGTCGCCGACTCCACTGCGTGCGAAATGCGGAATGAGGTGGTTACGGGAGGAGAAGTCGCGGTTTTATTTGGGAGCGGCTAAGAGATTGTGTTTTTTAAAACCGCCGGGCCGGTTGAACCTGAAGGGGGGAAATTGTTTGATATTAATTTGATATTTTTCTCCTTTTTAAATTACTAACTTGCCACTAAGTAGAATCAAATAAACTAGAAGATACCTTCACGGTTCGCCGACTTGTTTAATTTTGCTTGCGATCGCATCCTGCAATTTAATTTAACGCGACGTCAAAACTGGGATGTTACATAAGGCAACTATATGATCTTGAATATGTAATTTAATTCCACAAGGATGAGTGTCTGATTAAGAAATCTGAAAATTCAGAGATTATTCTGACTGACACTAGTAGTGAAAATATTTATTGTCTTAACTTTTTATGTGTAAATTATAATTCCCTTATAAATCTTATAATTAAGAATAGAGCATCTCTTTGTGTGCAATAACACAAGAGATTAACTTTATTAATTATTAAACTATCAATAAGCTCTTATCAGAAAACTTAATTAGGGCAAGTCCCAAGGGGAATTGTGCTCAAGATAGCCCCTATCATGCACACCAAATGGACATGCAAAAAAAAAGCTTCTTTTAAGTCAGTTGGTGTCAAAGATTCTACTAGATGTTTACACTTGTTGCACTTGGACTTATTCTGCTCTATGCCAATTCGTAGTTAGGAGGGAAAGCCTATACTCTTGTAATTGTTGATGATTTCTCTAGGTTCATATAAGTGTTCTTTTTTAAACAGAAGTCAGATACCCTAACCACATTCACTACATTTGTTAAGCAAATTTAGAATGAAATGGACTGTTCTGTGATCAAAACTAGTGACAATGAAAATGAATTTCAGTCACGTGCCATAACCAAATTCTGTGAAAGCCTAAATATCTTTTAGGAGTTTTTCTCTACAAGAACTTCACAACAAAATGACATTGCAGAGAGAGAATAAAACTCTTATTGAAGTTAGTAATACTATGCTGAGTGACTACTCACTAGCAGAATACTTCGGGTTTGAGGCTGTCAATACAGTCTACCATGTGCAAAATGAGGCTTTAATCAACAAAAATTACAATAAGACTATGAGCTTCTGAAAGGCAAAAAAATAATCTTGGCTTATTTCAGAATCTTTGGAAGTAAATGTTATGTGTTAAACAATGAGAAACACTCTCTATCTAAGTTTGCTGAAAAATCCTATGAAGATATTTTTGTTGGATACAATCATCATAGCAGAGCCTATAAAATCTATAATATTATGTCTAGAATAATTGAAGATTCTATAATGTTGTCTTTGATGAATTCAACATGCTACTTGAATATTCTTTTAGATCATTTATGTCAAGTTCAAGCTCCAAGCTCCAGACTTTAAAGATAACTGATATTGAAAATGCAAAGGAAACTTTCACCCCTAATCCAGTTTGTGTTGAAGGAGCTGGAGAACAAGAGATAAACCAAGAAGTTGAAGGTTTTCAGCTTACAAAAGAAGCTATACCTGAGAGAAATAGAAGCTTAGCTACTGCTACTAAGTTTCAGAAAGTCCATTCACATGATCAGATCATTGGGGACATAAATCAAGGAGTCCAGACAATGAGAAGTACACTAAATAAGATACTCTACTTGAGTTTCCTCTCTTAAGTGGAGCCAAAGTAGTTTAATGAAGCCAATTCAGATCCATCCTGGATCATGACTATGCAAGAAGAATCAAGTCAATTCAAAAATGTAAATTTTGGAAGCTGGTCCCAGACCCCAAGATCATAATATCATTGAAACTAAGTGAGTGTTCAGAAACAAGTTGGATGAACAAAAAATAATTGTCATAAAGCAAGGCTGGTTGCAAGGGTTACAAACAAAAAAAGACATAGATTTTGACCAAACCTTTGCACTAGTAACAAGATTGTAGGTTATCAGGTTGTTTCTAGCATATGCAGCTCACAAAGGCTTCAAGGTATATCCTTAGTTGTCAAGTCGTGCGGCTAGGCACGCCTGAGGCCCTGGGCGCACCAGGCGCAGCCCACCGCGCCTCAGCACGGCTGAGGCGGGTGATGTGCCCCAGGCGTGCCCGAGGTGCGCCCAGGCACACGCCTTACAGGCTCCCAAGCGCGCCTGGGCCTTTCAAGGTATTGTTTTTAAAAATTTTTATGATATGGGGGGAAAACATGATCTTAGACACACCCGAGGCACCCCTAGGCGCCCAATTCTATGAAATTAAGCACTTGGGCGCCCAATTCGCTGAAGTTAAGCGAATTGGGCGCTCAATTTCCCTTTTCCCCCATTTTTGCGCCTCACGTGCCTCAGACGCGCGCCTGCGCCTTGCGTCTAGGCTCCAGGGGCTCTTTGCGCCTTTGATAACTTAGGGCATATCAAATGGATGTGAAGACTGTCTTCCTAAATGGAGACTTGTAAGAAAAAGTATATGTAGAACAACTCACATGTTTTATAAATTCAACTTATCTTAATCATATATACTATTTAAAGAAAGCTTTATATAGTCATAAGCGTACCACAAGCTTGGTATGAGACTCTATTTACCTTTCTCATTGAAAACGAATTTTCAAGGAGATAGATAGATATGACATTATTTCCAAGGAAAATAAAAGGCAAGACTTTGCTGGTTCAGATATATGTAGATATAATTTTTGGATCTAACAGATAGTCACCTTTGTAAAAGATTTGTCAATTTTATGCAAAAAAAGTTTGAAATGAACAACATGGGAGAACTGAATTATTTCTTAGGTCTCTAAGTGAAGCAATTTGAGTATGACATATTCATTTATCAGACCAAGTTCACAAAAGAGCTCATAAAGAAGTTTGGAATGTAGAGTGCAACCTCAATGAGCTCCAATGTGTCTCTGGACAGGAATGAGAAAAAGAAACCTTTTGATGAAATCATGTACAAATGCATCATTGGATCTCTACTCTATCTAGCTGCTAGTTGACCAGACATTATGTTTGCTACATGTGTGTGTGCCAGATATCAAGTGAACCCTAAGCGCTCTCACTACATCTCGATTAAGAGGATTTTGAGATACCTCAAGGGTACGCCTAATCTTGGCTTATGGTACCCCAAGTATAATGATTTTACAGGATGCAAGGAAGATAAAAAAAGCACATCAGGGACATGTCAATTTCTTGAGAGAAGATTAATTTCTTAGAGCAGCAAAAAACAAATAAGTGTTATCATCTCAACAGTTGAATCAGAATATATTGCAGCAAAAAGTTGGTGTACTCAGCTTTTATGGATTCAACATCAACTATAAGATTATAATATCTAACTAAGTAAATCTCTCATGTTTTGTAATTCATCTAGTGCAGTCTCGATTGATAAGAATCTTGTATCACACAGCAGGACTGAACACATTTCGATTAGATATCACTTCTTTAGACAGCATGTTGAGAAGAAAAACATTTTCCTTGAGTTTATCCCCACGGACAAACAAGTGTTAGGTATCTTCACCAAGGCTCTAGATAAAGAGAAATTTAACATCTTCAAAATTGATCTGGGCATGCTAAACCTAAAATAAATTTCATGTCGGGTAGGTTTTCTTAGTTAATTCAGAATAAATTTATAAATTGCAACAAACAAACAAATATTATCATCATAAATTTTTATTTTATGCCAATAAATAGGTGTTAGGATTCTAACAAAGCACGCAGGTTGCAACTTAGAAAGCTGTTAGTGACACACATAAGAAGTGTTTATGTTGTTTTATTCATTAAAGCAGTCAAGAGTGATATCGTTTTGTTCACTAAACGATATTGTCGTAATAACACAACGATAATTTTTTGACTGGCTGTCAAATCAAGTATACTGAATCAATTTATCTCAACCCTTGGATCTGAAATTGATTACATCTCCAGGTACGCACCTTTACGCCTTTCGAAATAATATATATATACGTGTCAAATGTCTTAAACTTTATGAAAAATGGACAAATAGCTAAATAAAACGCAAACTTTATTGCTCCAAAAAGATAAGATTATTAATTAGGTATGCCCCCTTATTTATAAAAACTGTGGGAGAAAAGAAAATACAATAAATGATGTGTGACTAAATACAATTCGCGCGGCTTATGCGGTTTGACAATGTCAAACCGCACACTATACAAAAGAATAACAAACCACCCAACAACACCAAGGGAAACCGCCAGTCCGCCAGGGAAGACCGTCGGGCAAGCCGCCAGACCGCAACTGCGGGTTGCCACCAGGCCGCAGTTGCGCCTTTCCGCCAGTCCGCTAGGGAAGTCCGCTGGGCAAGCCGCCAGACCGCAACTGCGTGTGCCACCAGGCCGCAGTTGCGGCTAATCATCAGATCGCTGCTGTGGGTTGCCATCTGTCCATAACTACGGGTTGCCACCAGACCGCAGTTGCGGCTAACCATCAGATCGCTGTTGCGGCAAGTCGCCAGACTGCAACTGCTGGTTGCCAACAGGCCGCAGTTGAGGCTAATTATCAGACCGCCAATGGAGGATCACTGCCAGACCGCTGCACTAACCCGCCACACAACCAGACCGTCTGGACTAACCGCCAGACCGCCCGAACTGCTAACCGCCCGAATAGAGTGTCAAACCGCCAATTTCTAACACTTCCCCTCAAGCTGGAGCGTATATGTCAACCATGCCCAGCTTGCTACAAACATCTGAAGCGGAAACAGGTTTTGTGAAGAAGTCTGCCAGTTCTTTATCAGAAGTGACGAATGAAGTACAGATCTGATTCTTCAATACCTCTTCTCTAATGAAATGAAAATCCACCTCGATGTGCTTTGTCCTCTCATGAAAGACATGATTCTTTGATATGTAAATGACGGCTTTGTTATCACAGAACATAGGAGGAGGATGGTCGTAGACTTCTCCCAAGTCAAGCATAAGTGCCCGTAGCCATTTCAACTCAGAGGTAGTTGAGGCCATGCTCCTATACTCTGCTTCAGCACTTGACCTAGAAACCACTGCCTGCTTCTTGCTTTTCCAGCTAACAAGGTTTCCTCCTACAAAGGTGCAAAAACATGATGTAGATTTTCTATCTTTCTTGTTATCAGCATAGCTGACATCAGAATATGCTTCAATCTTCAGGTGACCATTCTTCTGAAAGAACAAGCCCTTTCCTGGAGACCCTTTCACATGCTCCAGAATCTTCATGGCAGATCGAAGATGACACTCTCTAGGATTCTGCATAAATTGACTGACCTTCCCAACAACATAACAAATATCTGGTCTAATAACAGTCAGATATATGAGTTTTCCTACATGACGCCTGTATATAGTGAAATCTAAAATAAGAGGAGAATCGTCCGTCCACCCTTTATCATCTCCAACCTCCATCGGGCAACGAGCAGGTTTCGTGTCAAGAAGACCGGTTTCTTTTAAAAGATCTAACACATACTTTCGCTGTGAAAGAACCACCAAGTTTCTCTTTCCTGAAATCTCAATTCCCAGAAAGTACTACGGAGTTCCCATATCCTAAGTAACAAAATGTTGTCGAAGATGTCGTTTGGCTAGATCAATGCCTTCTTTATCATCCCCAGTCAGAAAAATATCATCAACATAGACAGCAAAAACCACAAGGGCTTTAGTAATCTTGCATATAAACGGAGAATGATCAGCAAAGCTTCGATTGAATCCAATAAGAGAAACAACTCCACCTAACTTGTCAAACCAAGCTCGTGGACTCTGCTTTAAGCCATAAATCGCATTCCGAAGTTTTCATACCTGAGACTCCCCCTGAGCAACATACCCTGGAGGTTGCTCCATGTAAACTACCTCATGCAAATCTCCACGGAGGAAGACATTCTTTACATCTAATTGAGACATCTTCCAGTCTCGATTTACAGCGACAGAGAAGAGAACACGTATAGTGCTGATGCGGCAACAAGAAAAAATGTATCAAAGAAGTTCACCCCATATGTCTGAGTAAACCCTTTGGCAACAAGCCGTGTCTTATAACGATCAACTGAGCCGTCAGGAAGATATTTAACTGTTGGGTGTTACTAGGGTGGCACAACACTTGTGCACGCAGCGGAAAAAGAGAACAAAAAACCCAAAAGAAGTTCAGATCTGACAATATTCATGAATCAAGAAGAAAACATATTGTAATTGAAATTGCCTTTGAGTGATTGAGTATATACTCAACCAAGATGCTCCAGAAAATTCCAGCCGGGCACTGGCGGTTTGAGTCTTGAGCACGGAATTGTGTCCGCTCCTCTACAGGATAAGCACACGATTGGGAGAACCCACAACAACTTGTCGCACAAGCTCTGGGTCGGGAGAGGACACTCAGCGTCTCTACAGATTGCTAGATCTGTTAAAGGAGAGGCGACAGCGACACTCGCCGGGATCAGGATCTGTGACAATTGCGGAATCGGCGAAACGCTTCCGTCGGACTTCTAGGGTTTCCGTGTTTCGTACAATAACTTCTTAGACAGAAAGAATAATCTCCTATATAGAAACCCTAAAATATATCTAGTTATACTCCAAGAGATAAATAGAACAACCCGCCCCCGCTAATCGCAGACCCAACACATAGAATTTAGAAATGGCCAGACAACCCTTGTCTCGACGATTCGTCGAGTATCCATGACATATACGACGAATCGTCGAGTATCATCTTATATTCGACGAATCGTCGAGTTTCCATAAGATACACGACGAACTCAACGCCTACCTTCAACCAAATCAACACTTGACCCGATGAAGACGTTGAGTGGACTCGACGCTGGCAACGCTTATTGCGCCATGGCGTTGAGTGAACTCATCACTTAACGTCTAAGGCCAGATTCGTCGAATGACGTTTAGTGAACTTAACACTCAACGCCTAAGGCCAAATTCGCCTAGTAACGCTTTACTCGACAAAAGCGTTGAGTGGACTCGACACACTCAATGCCTGAGACTCAGACTCGACGAGTCAACTTCTTGACTCAACGAATCGTTGAGTATACTCAATACACTCAACGCTTATGTGTTATACTCGACGAATCAACTTCTTGACTCGACGAATCGTTGAATATACTCAACTCACTCAACGCCTCCATTCGACGAGTCAACCCTTAACTCGATGAAGGCGCTGAGTGATCTCGACGCTTTTGACTTAGAGAATTTTAAGTTTTTTTTCAACTCATCATATGAGCTATACCATATATATCCTATCTCTCAATTTCTCCACAATCTCATGTGCGACCCTGATAGGCTCATACTGAGTTGACAGTGATGCTATATGCTTAATCACTTTCAGATCACAATGATAACACCAATAATCTCCCACTTGATCTTGAAAGTATCAAACAAAAGCTTCACAAACAATGAGCGACATCTAGCAATGCATCATTGCTCCCTAAATGACAAGAGTTAATAAACTCAAAAACCATTGTGACCAATGTTATAGTGTTGTCATGTCCCTTCGTCTCTTATATCCGGATAGAACTAGAGGTATAGACTGTGTCACCCTCATAATTATTCAATCTCAGTTTCCTGGTCTAGAATGAACTTACAAAAATTGGTTAGCCCAATATCATATATTGACTCAACCAAGCATGTCCATGCATTTCTCAGTCCCATTCCATCAAGGGGCCCATGCAATGTTTTTAAGATCGCGATTTAGATCGTAAGATCGTCCGATCATACAATCTTACACAGGTGACCGATTCACATTCTACGTGGGATTGCCAGGACAATAAGATCGTTAAGATCGCAGTGTAAGATCGTAAATCGGTAGGATCGCCAGGCTCATAGATCCTAAAATCCGGCATAAGTAAATTTCCCGATCCATCGTTCTAGGTCATCCCGGTCCCGATCCGTCGTTCTTCTTCTTCTTCTTCTTCTGCTTCTTCTTCTTCTTCTTCTTCTGCAGCAGGTCCCAATCCGTCGTTCTTCTTCTTCTGCAGCAGGTCCCGATCCGTCGTTCTTCTTCTTCTTCGATTTCCCCATCCTCCTAACCGATTTCTTCATCATTCGTTCTCAGCAGCAGAATCCCTACTCGGAAGTTTTTCTTCTGGGGTGGTATAATATCAGATCCCACCTAAACCGATTTTTCTCCTTATTGTTCTTTGTGCTTGGTAGATTTGTTTGCTTACAGATTATTTAGATTTGTTATTAAAAGAAATCAAATTATTTTTAGGTATAGAGTTTCTTAAATTGTTAACACTAGCAATGAGCCAATGAGTTCCTTTCTACTATTTTGTTCAACTTGTTTTAAATTGTTAATAATTTAACACAACTAATTGTTTTAGAAATGACTTCAAGTGGTGCTTCGAATAGTGAATCTGGGAGCAACAATGTTGATGCTCGTATGAGATCTAGAACGCAAAAGACTGCTGCAGGATCTAGAAGTGATGTTGGATGGAAGTATGACTTTCCAGTAGAGGGAGATGTTAGAAATTTAAAATGCAAATTTTGTGAGAAAGTGGTGACTAGAGGGATCTATCAGTTAAAACATCATTTGACGAGAACACAAAAAGATGTTGGAGCTTGTAGAGCCGTGGTAGAAGATGTGACAAAAGAATTATGAGATATTTTAGTTGGTTTGCAAGATCGACTATTGAAGAAAACAATCGCCCATGTGGAAGAAGAGTCAAGTGGAAGTGCGAAAAGGAAAATAGATGATAAAAGCTCTGCTAGTTTTTTCAAGAGAAGTGAAAAAACACAATCAACAATTAACAATATTTTTAAAAAGGGGGTGCAAAAGGAAGCGTGTAATGATATTGTTTTATTCATTTACAACAACGCAATACAATTTAATGTGGTAAAGAGTGATGAATTTCATAAGATGTGTGAGTCTATTTCAAAACATGGATTGAGTTTCAGACCACCATCTTATCATGAAATTAGGGTCAAATATCTGATGCAACAGTATGATTTGACAATGAAGACTCTTGCTGAACATAGAGTTCATTGGAAGAAGTTGAGATGCACAATAATGACCTATGAGTGGACGAATAAAAGAAAAAGAACACTAATAAATTTCTTAGTAAACAGCTCTATGAGTATAGTTTTCCTCAAATCTATTGTTGCTTCTCATATGACTAAAACACCAGAGAAGATCTTTAAGATGATTGGCGACATTGTTTAGGAGGTTGGTGAAGATAATGTTATGCAAGTAGTAACAGATAATGCTGCAAACTACAAAGCTGCCGGAGAAATGTTGATGGCTAAAAGATAATAGTTGTATTGGACAGCTTGTGCCGCGCACTACATTGACTTGATGTTGGAGGATATGAAGAAGATAGTTGTGCATTATGAGACAATTCCAATGACGAGGAAAATTGCAACTTATATTTATTCTAGAACTAATCTCATATCGTTCTTGAAAAATTTACAAAAGATAAAGATTTGGTGAGGCCGGAAATGACTCGCTTGGCCACTGCATACTTAACTCTGGGATGCCTTCATGACAAGAAACTAGCATTGATAAGAATGTTTAACTCAGATGAATGGAAGAGTAGTCGGTTTGCAACTTCCAGAGGTGAAAAATTGATTGACGATATGATTATGGATATGGAGTTTTGGAAGAATATTGTTATTTGCTTGAAGGAGGCATATCTATTGATGAAGTTGCTTCGATTGGTTGATTCAGATGAGAGGCCTGCCATGAGATTCATTTATGAGGAAATGAATAGGGCCAAAGAGAAAATTACACATGCCTTTGATGGTGTGCAAAAATAGTAAGTGTTTTTAAATAAAATGTAGTATTATTTATTTGTCTTGTTTTAACTTATTTGAATTTTTTTCATTGTTTAGTTATCAACCTATATAAGATGTTATTGTTGCAAGATGGGACAAACAACTCCATAGGCCCTTGCATGCTGCTGACTATTATTTGAACCCCCAATTTCATTACAATCGTACATTTAAGGCTGATTATGAAGTAAAACGTGGACTATATGACTGTATAGTAAGAATGATAGGGGGAAATCTAGATGAAATTAAAAAAATTGATAGCCAGTTTGAAGATTTTAAGAATAAGAAATAATTTTTTGGATTAATAGTTGCCAAAGCTGGAGTTAATATCAAAACTCCAGCGGCGTGGTGGGATTCATATAGGGAGGAACATCCAGAGCTTTAGAAATTTGCTCTTCGTGTGCTAAGCTTGACATGCTGTTCCTCTGGATGTTAAAGAAACTGGAGTGCCTTTGAAATGATATAATTAAAAAAAAAAAATTCTTTTATATGTTGTATTTAAATTATGTTTATGTATATTAACTTATTTGATTTTTTTTTAGGTGCACGCAAAGAGAAGAAATCACGTAAAGCAAAAGACCATGAATGATGTCATTTTTGTGATGACAAATTCAAGATTGAGCAAAATGAAAAAAAGGAGTACGAATAATTTAAAATTTGATGATATCCCTTTAGATGATGAGTGGATTGTTGAAGATGAAGATGAAGACAATCTGAATGATCTTGGGGACACATGAAGTAGATGCTCTAAATGAAGCGGAGTTAGATACTCCTGATTTTATTAAAAAACTTGCTGCAGCCGCAGGAGAGGAAGAAGTGCTAGTGATGGTTGAAGGAGAGGCAGATGTTTTTGAGAAAAATTTGAATTTTGACTTGAGTGATTTTATTTAAAGTTGAATTGAACACTTTTGAGTTTGTCTTTTTGGAATATTATATTTTGATGTGATGGTATGATATGCAACTATACATTAATTACAATGTCTTTTATATTAATATTTGTCGAATATTGATTGTTATATATTTTTCATGCTTTTGTTTTACATTTTTCTGATGCTTTTGTTTTATAAAAATAATTCTTCCAATGTGTATATTTTTTTAAATTTATACTATAATACGATCTTGCGATTCGTGTCGATCCTACGTTTTACGATCTTAGGGATGTCTCTCGATCCGAAGTAAAATCTCGATCTTTACAACATTGGGCCCATGGATGCAACTCCTGTCATAAAGGAGGACAAATTTCATCTCTACTCGCACGCAAACACCAAAATGACTCGTAACGTACCAAACAACCACCTTTATCATCCAACTTTCTCAAGACTGGACTTTTTCAAAGCACGCTATTCCTCACTCGATTAAGGTTGTGACTTCAGGTCAAAGGACCGCAAACACCATTGCCACTTAAGCCATACTTGTGACACATTCATATAATAATCCACAAAGTATTCTCATCGTGAGTCTGTCTAATACAACTTATTCATAACAAGTACCCATGTGATGACTTGATATCACAATATCATGATATGTGAGTGTTGGGTACATTGGTCAAATGTACCTGATTTGAAGAAGCCTCACCTAACTCAATGATATACATCATAATGTATTTGATGTTTGTTTGAGTTACTTGTGCATGTTAGGTATTCACTGAACTGAAGCTAAAAGTTTCTAAGTCCATGTGTCGACACCCAGAGGGAAAGTGTCGACACTTGAGAAAGCTTGTGTCGACACCCAGACAAGCAGTGTCGACACTTGGAGTAATTGTGTCGACACCTGAGAAGAAGAGTCGACACCAGACAGAAAGTGTCGACACTTGGAGCTGTGTCGACACTCAGTGAAGAAGAATGCAGAAAAGCTGTGTCGACACTTAGCAAAAGTGTCGACACCTAGAAGAGCTGAGTCTACATCAGAAAGTGTCGACACTTGGAGTTGTGTCGACACTCAGCAAAATTCTGCAGAGACTAAGGACAAGTGTCGACACTCTACACAATGTGTCGACACTCAATCAGCAGAGTCAACATATGAAGAATGTGTCGACACTCAGCACAATGTGTCGACACACACTCAAAGGAGTCAACACTTGAAGTATGTGTCGACACTCAGCACAATGTGTCGACACACAACCAGAAGAGTCAACACTTGAAGAAAGTGTCGACACCCAGCACAATGTGTCGACACTTAGTTGAAGACTCTACACTTGAAGGAAGTGTCGACACAAGGAGCTGTGTCGACACTTAGCAAAGAACAGAAAAGTTTACAAAATATTCTAAGTACAAGTGTCGACACTAAGGGAATGTGTCGACACTCAGCTGAAGAAACAAAATTGAAGACTTGTGTCGACACCAAGAAGCAGTGTCGACACTTGACAGATTCAACACAAGAAGTTGTGTCGACACAAAAGAGATGTGTCGACACTTAGAAGAATACAGTTAAAGAATGAAGAACAAGTACTTGTGTCGACACTCAATTTCAGTGTCGACACATACAGAAGAATCTATGTCAAGACATACAAGGAGTTGTGTCGACACCTTGTAGACTTGTGTCGACACTTACACAGCTTGTGTCGACACTTGGTCTATAAGTGTCGACACTTAAGAACAGAAAGTCTCGACACTATCTGACAGTTAGAGAATTTCAAGAATTGACTGGATGACATGACAGCTGCCGTTCCAGCCGGTTTACAGCACTTGTCAGAGATGTCAGAAGTCAGTTATGAACCGGACCAGCCGGTTACCATGAAGAAGGCCTATAAATAGGCACAGACTGTTTACAAAAAAAAAGTTGATAAGGTGTTAATAAGTTGTTGTTGAAGCTATTTGAAGTAATTGATCAGATTAATCAAGTAATCAGAAAAGTGGTATACAGAGTATCAACACAAGAAGATCTGACAGTCCAACTGCAGATCTAAGAAGTTGGAGAGAGAGAGCTCCAATCAAGAATTCAGTCTTTGGAACTAAGGCTGAGAAGAAGGATTCAGAATCATCTGGATCTCAAGAAGCAGAGGTCAAGGAACAACTGCAGAGGATTCAGACTAATTCAGTTCTACTCAAGAAGCTTTGAAGGAAGCTAAGTCAGTTTGGATCTAGCTGAGTTCTTCCAAGAACTCTTCAAGAAACTCTCAACTCCTCTCTTATTTTCTGAGTTGTAGAGTTAGTTTTTGTAATTCAATTTTAACTTGTAGGATCAATTGGATCTGAGTGAATTGTAAGCCTATATTATAAAGGCTGAGGGTAGGGCTTGGTTGCCTGAGTGTAGGAGTTGAAGAACTCTGAGTGTAGGCCTTGATTGGCTGAGTGTAGGCCTGGGTGGCTGAGTGTAGGCCTTGGTGGCTGAGTGTAAGGCTTTGGGCCTGAGGTATAAGAACCTAGTTGGGTTCTGAGATAGTGGAGAAGTTTGGCCGAATCTAGTACACTGCTAGATAGGCGAAGGGGGAAAGTGGATGTACCCAAAGATTGGGGAACCACTATAAATTTGTGTGTCTGCTGTGCTGTGCTGTGCTGTGGATTAGCAGTTTATATTTTGTTATTGCTGTTAGCTGTAGAAATCTGTGAGATAACTGTTTTGCTGCCAACAAAGTCTCAAAAAGATTTAGGTCACCTATTCACCCCCCCCTCTAGGTGTTTAGGTACCATATCTTTCAAGTGGTATCAGAGCCAGGTTCCTCAAAAAGGACTAACTGTCTGAGGAGATCCAGTTTGGCAGATTCAGTGTAAGTCAGAACACAGTTTCAAGAAAATCAAGAAACATGGGTTCTTCAGAGAATCACAAGGAATTGGGTTCAATGAAACTGCCCATATGCAGAAAAGAGATCTTTGGGATCTGGAAAGAAAGGGTTAGACTATTTATGGAGGCCTCTGACCCTAGAATCTACATCACAGTCAAAGAGGGGCCATATGTGCCCATGAAGGTTTCAGTTTTGGATGCTACACAGAGAACTCCAAAGGATTTCTCTGAGATGACTAAGGATGAAATTGTCCTAGCCACTATGGACAAGAGGGTACAAAACATTATAGTAAGTGCCATTGATGATGCCACTTTTCAGAACTTAATTCACTGTAAAACAGCAAAAGAGATGTGAGATACTCTCATTGTCTATATGGAAGGTTCTGAAGAAGTTAGGCAAGATAGGAAGTCCTTGCTTAATCAAGAGTATGAGAGCTTTAGGCAAGGAAGAGGAGATATCATCACTGAATGCTACAAGAAGTTCTATAGAATTGTTAATGAACTCATGTCCTATGAAAGAGAGTTCACTAACTATGAATTGAATGATAAGTTCTTAAGGTCCCTAACCAAAGATTGGGACACCAAGATCTGTGCCATCAGAGAAATGGCAAAGTTGGGAGAAATTCCTCCTCCCACACTGTTTGGCAAGTTATTGTCTTATGAGATGCAGCTGTCAGTGAGAAAAGAGGAGGAAAAATCAACAAGGACTGAGCACAGGGAAAGGACTGTTGCTTTCAAGTCAGAAGTACCTAGAAAGGGCAGGACTAAGTCATCAACTCCTCCTCTAGAGGTAGTTGAATCAGAATCTGATGAGTCTGTTAGCACAAAGTCTACAAGCAGTGAAAGTGATGAAGACTTTGCTGCATTCACCAGACATTTTCAGAAATTCCTGAAGAAGAAACAGTGGAGGTCCAGACCTTCATTTTCCAAAGGGAAAGAAGTCCAGTATCAGGAGAAGAAGCCTTCAAAGAAGGAAAAGAAAAAGACAAAGACTAGCAAGGCAACTGGGTCTAAGATAGTGTGTTACTGCTGCAATAGACAGGGTCATGTTATTGCAGATTGTCCTGAGAGAAGAAAAGAATCCAGTGACAAAAAGAAGACTCACTTCAAAGGAAAGAAGGAGAAGTCCTTTGTTGCAAAGAATGAGAAGACTCTTTCAGACATTTCTTCTTCAGACACTGAGACAGATGCTGAAGCCTACATAGGGCTATTTGCTGAAGAAGAAGAAGAGTTTATGCAGATCATGGAATCAATCTATGAACAAGAAGAGTGTCAGTGCCAAAGACTGATGGCATTGACTGAAAGTACCAAAATCCTGGAGCAGCCAGGACCTAGTCAGGTACAAAGTCCAACTCAAAGTTCAGATTCCAGTTCTAGTTCAGAGTCAGATTCATCTTCATCAAGTGATGGAAGTGCTTCTGAATCTGAGAGAGATATTCATCAGCTCTTAGATGAATATAAAGTACTGTTGCAAGCCTATAAGAAAAGCAAGACCCTAGCCAAAAGTCAGGCAAAGGAGATTGCTGATCTCAAGACAGCTGCAACAGATTTTGAGAAGAAATTTGATCAAAAGCTCAATGAGGTAGCCAGGCTGAAACACATTACTGTGATTCAGATGAGAACTATCACCTATAAAAATGATCAAATTAAGAGACTGGAGATCAATCTTCAGAAGGAAAGAGAGCTAGTTGCTAGGTTTTCAAAACCTAAATCAGTGCTACCCTTGATTGATGAATTTGTTCATCATAAAGGAAAGACTGGATTGGGTTTTATTAAACCAGCTAGGACTGTTCAGGATCAGTCCAAGTCCAAGGGCAAAGCCCCAACATTCAATAAGCCTGCTGTAGTCAAGACAGCCAAGTCTGTAGCTAAGCAAAGGTACAACAAGTTTGAATGCTGGTGCTGTGGCAAAGTTGGCCACTTTGCCTTGGACTGTTGGCACAATGCAAGTGCCAATGGGAGTAGCAAGCTACCTGGTGGAAATCCAGTAGGTAGCTATGTCATGTTGCAAACTAACAATCACCAAGGACCCAAGTTTACTTTGGGTTTTAAGGTTCATTAATTTGTTTTGCAGGTGAATCCAAGTGGCCATACCCCAACATGGTACTTGGATAGTGGATGTTCCAGACATATGACTGGAACAAGGGGACTACTGAAGGACTACATTCCAATCAAAAATGGTCCTAAAGTGACCTTTGGTGGTTCTGAAAAAGGAATCATCAAAGGGTTTGATAACATTTCTTCAAACCTTGTTACCATTACTCAAGTGGCTTATGTTAAAGGGTTGAAACACAACCTTATAAGTATAAGTCAGTTAAGTGATGTAGGTTATGACATCTCATTTGTTAAAAATGGTTGTCATATCAAGAGGTCAAGTGATCAAGAGATCATTTTGACAGGATATAGAAAGAGGAATGTCTACTGTCTAGACATCATGATTGAGAACAATGGTTCTCCTGTTTGTCTTGTAGCTGATGAGACAGTCTCTCATTGTGTCAAGTGGCACAAGAAGCTAGCTCATCTTAACTACAAAACTATTAGCAAACTCTTTAGCAAAGAGTTAGTGAGGAATGGTCCTCAAGTTAAGTGTGTTAAAGATGACATTTGCTCAGCTTGTCAAAAGGGCAAGCAGACCAAATCCACCTTTAAAAGCATTGAGAACAAAGATGCTGTGAGGTGCTTATACCTCTTGCATATGGATCTCTTTGGTCCAATGCCAGTTCACAACTTAGGTAGGAAGGTCTATACCTTTGTAGTTGTTGATGACTACTCAAGGTTTTCCTGGGTGTTCTTCTTAAGGCAGAAATCTGAAACAACTAGTGTCTTCTACAGCTTTGTCAAGCAAATTCAGAATGAACTAAATAGTACTGTGGTCAAAATTAGAAGTGACCATGGTACTGAGTTTCAATCTGAAAGCATGACAAAACTATGTGAAGACTTTGGGATATTTCAAGAATTCTCTTCACCTAGAACACCTCAGCAAAATGACATTGCTGAGAGAAAGAATAGAACCTTGATAGAGGCTGGTAGAACCCTACTTAGTGATACATCACTGCCTGAGTATTTCTGGGCTGAAGCAGTTAACACTGCATGCCATGTGATAAATAGGGCTACCATCACTAAAAGGTTAAATAAGACCCCCTATGAAGTTGTGAAAGGCAGGAAACCAAACCTATCCTATTTCAGGATTTTTGGTTGCAAATGCTTCATACTTAACAATGGGAAGTCTTAATTAACTAAGTTTGCTGCCAAGTCCCAAGAGGGAGTGTTTGTTGGGTACAACAATAATAGTAAGGCTTATAGAGTCTACAACTTGACTACACAAGTTGTAGAGGAGTCTGTGCATGTAGTTTTTGATGAGACAAAACTTATTAACAATGAGTTGTCTAGTACTGTGTGCAGCCCCACAGGTCTTACTAAGAAGATGGACAAGCTAACCATAGAAGATGTACCTGCTGCAAGACAGCAAGTAGAAGAAGATGGCTTATGTCCAGGGGGAGAACTACATGTACCAGGAGCTGAAGAAGTACAAGGAACTCAGCATGATGAATATGTTGTTGAAGTACAACCAGAAGTAAGGATGCCCCCAGCCAACAGACATCTAAGAGATCATCCAGTAGAGCTGATTATTGGAGATCCAAGACAAGGTGTTCAGACAAGGAGCAGAAATCAGAATGCTGTAGTATATTCAAGTTTTCTGTCTCAAATAGAACCTAAGAAATTTGAAGAAGCTATACAAGATCCACAGTGGACTGAAGCTATGCAAGAAGAACTTAATCAGTTCAAAAGGTGCAAGGTTTGAGAGCTGGTTCCAAAGCCTAAAGACCACAATGTTATAGGAACTAAGTGGATCTACAGAAATAAGTTAGATGAACAAGGGGTCATCATTAAGAATAAAGCAAGACTGGTTGCAAAAGGATATAGGCAAGAAGAAGGTATTGATTTTGATCAAACCTTTGCCCCAGTAGCCAGACTGGAGGCCATAAGGATGTTCTTGGCCTATGCAACCTATCAAGGATTCAAGGTATACCAAATGGATGTGAAGTCAGCATTCCTAAATGGTAATCTAAAGGAAGAAGTATATGTGGAGCAGCCTTCAGGTTTTGTTGATCCAACTCAACCTCATTATGTCTATAGACTTAAGAAAGCATTGTATGGGTTAAAGCAAGCTCCTAGAGCTTGGTATGAAACCCTATCTAGTTTCCTCATTGAGAACAAGTTCACAAGTGGGAAAATAGATAAGACTCTATTCCTTAGGGAATCTAGAGGCAAAATAATACTTGTCCAAATATATGTAGATGACATTATATTTGGGTCTACTGAAAGTAGCCTTTGCAAAAAATTTGCAAAGCTTATGCAAAGTCAATTGGAGATGAGTAGTATGAGAGAACTGAAGTTTTTCTTGGGTCTCCAAGTTAAACAGACTGAAAGTGGTCTATCCATATGTCAGTCCAAGTTCACCCTAGAACTCATAAGGAAGTATGATATGGATTCATCCAGTACCATGAAGACTCCTATGGGGTCAAGTATGTCTCTTAGCAAGGATGATGCAGGGAAACCTGTAGATGAAACCTTGTATAGAGGGATAGTTGGCTCCCTTTTATACTTGACTGCTAGTAGACCTGACATCATGTATGCTACATGTGTTTGTGCCAGGTATCAAGCCTGCCCTAAAGAGTCTCATTTGACTGCAGTCAAAAGGATTTTGAGATATCTAAAGGGCACACCTTATCTAGGCCTCTGGTACCCTAGGAATGGAGATTTTGATCTAACAGGCTATTCAGATGCAGACTTTGCAGGATGCAAAGAAGATAAAAAGAGCACTACTGGATCCTGTCAATTCCTAGGTGGAAGACTCATTTCATGGAGTAGTAAGAAGCAAACCAGTGTGGCTATCTCCACAGCTGAGTCAGAATATGTAGCTGCAGGAAGTTGCTGTGCTCAACTTCTGTGGATTCAACATCAGCTAGAAGACTATGAATTTCAGGTAAGTAGAACTCCACTTTTCTGTGATTCTACAAGTGCTATTTCAATAGCTAATAATCCTGTATCACATAGTAGAACTAAACATATTGAGATTAAATATCACTTTCTTAGGGAGCATGTAGAAAGAAATGATATTGCACTTGAATATGTTAAAACTGATAATCAGATAGCTGATATGTTTACTAAGCCCTTAGAAGAAGCTAAGTTCAATAGGTTCAAAATTGAACTAGGTATGATAAACTTAGACTAAGTTTACAGAACTAAAAATTGGCTAAGTAAAAAGGTGTCGACACATAGATAAGTCTATGTCGACACAGAATAGTAAGTGTCGACACTTCAGGAAAATGGTGTCGACACATCTAGGAAGTTGGTGTCGACACTTCAGAATGTTAGTGTCGATACCTGTCGAGTTGGTGTCGACACATCCAATGAGGTGTCGACACTTAAGTTTTACTCAGAATTTTCTAATTAACGTCTCGACTACATGTCGAGTAGTGTGTTGTCGACACATAACCAAGTGTCGACACATAAAATCTGTTGACTAAACTTGTGTCGACACATGAGTGTCGAGACTTATAAGTCAGTGTCGACACTTATTGCCAGTGTCGAGACATCTTTAGTAATCCATCCCGCCTGTTCGTCTTCAAACCAGAAAGGTATAAATAGGATTCTGTCTTTGTTTGTCGACACGCTTTCAGAGTTTCGAGACCAAACTACTGTGTCGACATTTCTCTTTCCTAAAGACTAATTCTACAAACCCTAATGGCTCCCAAGCTCGAGGAGAATGTCAATGAAGGCTATGAACTGGTTCGTGGCGCGTTCGACGATGGCGATCAAGAAATCAAATCGGTGGTAACCCTAGTCACCGATTCTGGATTGGAGTACTTGGTTTCAGAACCAACCAAAATATGGAAGAAGGAAGTTCTTGAATTCCTTACTGGAGCTTCTGTAGATGACTCAGGTTACAGAATCAAATCAAGAGTGCATGGAACCAAGGTCAAGATTTCACCCAAAACTCTGAGAAAGGTACTTCAGCTACCTAAAATTCAAGCAGAAGAGGAAGTGACTACATCTAAGACCAGGGAAGCACTTACCTGGTGTGGTCTAGATCCTAAGATAAAGATAGGATCTGTATTCAACAGGAAAGGAATGAATAACCAAGGAAAATTCCTGTCTGAAATTGTGGGGAAAGTTATACTCAGCAAGACTGGAGGGCATGACAGGGTGTCAACCTCCATGTTCAGTGTTATGACCAGAATTATCTTCAACCTACAAACAGACTGGTCAATGGTTGTGTATGAGAAAATTAAGGAGAGTCTGAAGAAGCCCAATCTGGGCAGAATACTAAGTCTCTACCTGGCTGATACAATACCAGAGGTAATGAGCAATGCTGCTGGTACTAAAATCAATCACATGAGAAGGATGGATCAAAGGATATTTTCCAGGTGGGAAAAAGTACTATCTAAAGAAATACCTACCCCAGAGAAGCAAGTTTCTAAGAAAGATTCACCTCCAAAGAAGAAGAGGAAGATAGCTCCTGTGACACAGGAGTCCTCCAGCAGTTCAGGTAGTGAAGAACAGGTTGTTTTCACTCCTGATAGTCAAGTAGAAGTGGCTGCAGAGAAGTCTCCTGCTCCTCTAGAGACAGCTGAAATCCAGGGGGAGCTGCCTACAGCTAGCCCCATGCATAAGGATCCAAGCCAGGGGGAGCCTCCAGCTGTAGAACAACCCTCTACACTGGAGAGTAAGCAAGCTACAATCATTATCCAAGAGGTACTTTCTGACCTCAATACTTTAGACTTTTCTGTAATAGATTCTGATTTGTCTGATGTCCATCAGCAAACTCAGCAAGCAAATCAAGAACCAGATGTTGTTCTCCAAGACACATTAGTAGTACAAGAAGTAGTTCCTGATAAAGTAGTTGATGAACCCAGTACTTCTCCTGCACAGTCTCCAGCTGAATACACAATGGAAGATCTATTTCTTAATTTAGATCAAGAGGATTTTGACATGGACAAGCATGCTGCTGCTGAAGAGAAGGGTGCTGCTGCTGAGGGGGAGACACTGCAAGTTCAGGAAGAGCCTATAAGGCAAGAAAGTGAGAAAGCACTTGATGTGCAAGCTGACCAACCATCAAGCCCTAAGGACAGGGTGAATATAGCCAGTACTTCAGAGTCTGAGGAAGATAAGACTGAACAAGCTAAAAAGAAGAAACTCTTTGTATTCAAGAGAAGAAGTCAGAGCTACAAGAAGGCTCTACAAACTGTTGCTCAACAATCCTTAGCCACACAAGCTCCATCTCCTGATTACAGTGCCTTAATGGTAGCCCTGCAAATCAAGCTGGATGAGCAAAGGAAGGCTATAGAGACTTATGTTGATGAAGGGCACAAGACCCTACAATTTGATCTGGCACAGGACATCAAGTCAATAAGGTTTGAAATGAACCTTAATAAAAAGGAGATGAATGAATGCTTCCACAAGGGTGGAAATGCAGTGGTGTTTCTGGCAACACATCAAGAGAAGATAAAGGAAAAAATAGATGATATAGCATTGAAGCAGAGCTATGTGCTGGAAAATCAACTAAGGATGAATGACAATCTGACAGCTTCTCACAATGCTATAATCACTGAACTAAAGAATAAGACTGCTGAACCTTCAACATCATCTGCTGCTGCAAAGGCTGAATTTGATAAAGCTTTTCAAGATGAAATTGCTGCTGTCAAGACTGCAATCAAGGATTCACAGAAGATCATTTCTGAACAACTTACCAAGCTTAGACCTTACTTTAAGGATGGCATCAGGTACTTGGACAGTCAGATCAGATTCCAAAAGAATGATGTGAGAGACCATGTTGCACAAGAAGTCATAAAGGGGGAGAGGGTGTTAGTCAAAGCTAGCTCTGACCATGCCAAATGGATATCTAACTCCATCAGAGCTATACTGGGCTATCCTCCCCTGTGTGATGATGATAATGTTGCTGAATCTGGAATTCAAAGTGCATATCTTGGAGGTGAGCAACAGGAAGTAGCTCAGGTGATTTATCCACCTCCAGATTTTGACATGGTTCATGCAGAAGTAAGCACAATGTATAGCCCCCCAGCTGGAGAGTCCAAAGTTGTTCTGGAAAAGGTTGTTCAACCTGTTACAGCAGCTATGCAAGAGGCTTTGGACAAGGAAGAAGAGACAAGGCTGTCAAAGAAGAAGTTTAGGGAACTAGCTGAGCAGAAGCCAGATTTTGAACAGTGGAGCCCTACTTCTAGGAACATCATTCTCACAGTCTGGAAAACAGCCAAGGACAATGCTCATGAAAGGAACAAATGATTTTCAGAAGCAGAATGGAGGAAGCATGAGATTAGGCAGGAAGCCATTGTCCAGCATAGAAGGAAGGCTAAGTTAGGAAAGCTACCTCCTACAGCTGTGGAGCCTAGCAAGTACTTTTCTAAGCCCTATCATTACTTTGAGAGACAAAAGATCAAGGCTGATAAGCAAGATCTCAAAGGAAAGAAGACTGCTGATGCTGAGCCTGCTGCTGCTGTAAAAGCCAAAGTACAAGCTGGGAAAGGAATAGTTATAAAAGAACCTGATCAGAATTAGACTAAGATTAGACTAAGAAACATTGTTGTAATCTTTTACATATGAAATATTTTTGTAAACCAATGGAAATGTATTAAAACAATGTTAGAACAATTTTTGATAAATATATCTCATGATTGTTCAGAAGCATGTGTCTATTTCTTGTTTGTTCTGCAATGTTTAATGAGTATACATGTGTGCTTTATTACATGTTTAAGTTTACCCTGTTGACATATACCTGCTTTACATCATTTTCTAATTTTTAATTTTGAGTGGTGTATATCATTGACTAAGGGTTATGACTTCTCCAAATAGAGGGAGATTGTTGGGTACATTGGTCAAATGTACCTGATTTGAAGAAGCCTCACCTAACTCAATGATATACATCATAATGTATTTGATGTTTGTTTGAGTTACTTGTGCAGGTTAGGTATTCACTGGACTGAAGCTAAAAGTTTCTAAGTCCATGTGTCGATACCCAGAGGGAAAGTGTCGACACTTGAGAAAGCTTGTGTCGACACCCAGACAAGCAGTGTCGACACTTGGAGTAATTGTGTCGACACCTGAGAAGAAGAGTCGACACCAGAAAGAAAGTGTCGACACTTGGAGCTGTGTCGACACTCAGTGAAGAAGAATGCAGAAAAGCTGTGTCGACACTTAGCAGAAGTGTCGACACCTAGAAGAGCTGAGTCTACATCAGAAAGTGTCGACACTTGGAGTTGTGTCGACACTCAGCAAAATTCTGCAGAGACTAAGGACAAGTGTCGACACTCTACACAATGTGTCGACACTCAATCAGCAGAGTCAACATATGAAGAATGTGTCGACACTCAGCACAATGTGTCGACACACACTCAAAGGAGTCAACACTTGAAGTATGTGTCGACACTCAGCACAATGTGTCGACACACAACCAGAAGAGTCAACACTTGAAGAAAGTGTCGACACCCAGCACAATGTGTCGACACTTAGTTGAAGACTCTACACTTGAAGGAAGTGTCGACACAAGGAGCTGTGTCGACACTTAGCAAAGAACAGAAAAGTTTACAAAATATTCTAAGTACAAGTGTCGACACTAAGGGAATGTGTCGACACTCAGCTGAAGAAACAAAATTGAAGACTTGTGTCGACACCAAGAAGCAGTGTCGACACTTGACAGATTCAACACAAGAAGTTGTGTCGACACAAAAGAGATGTGTCGACACTTAGAAGAATACAGTTAAAGAATGAAGAACAAGTACTTGTGTCGACACTCAATTTCAGTGTCGACACATACAGAAGAATCTATGTCAAGACATACAAGGAGTTGTGTCGACACCTTGTAGACTTGTGTCGACACTTACACAGCTTGTGTCGACACTTGGTCTATAAGTGTCGACACTTAAGAACAGAAAGTCTCGACACTATCTGACAGTTAGAGAATTTCAAGAATTGACTGGATGACATGACAGCTGCCGTTCCAGCCGGTTTACAGCACTTGTCAGAGATGTCAGAAGTCAGTTATGAACCAGACCAGCCGGTTACCATGAAGAAGGCCTATAAATAGGCACAGACTGTTTACAAAAAAAAAGTTGATAAGGTGTTAATAAGTTGTTGTTGAAGCTATTTGAAGTAATTGATCAGATTAATCAAGTAATCAGAAAAGTGGTACACAGAGTATCAACACAAGAAGATCTGACAGTCCAACTGCAGATCTAAGAAGTTGGAGAGAGAGAGCTCCAATCAAGAATTCAGTCTTTGGAACTAAGGCTGAGAAGAAGGATTCAGAATCATCTGGATCTCAAGAAGTAGAGGTCAAGGAACAACTGCAGAGGATTCAGACTAATTCAGTTCTACTCAAGAAGCTTTGAAGGAAGCTAAGTCAGTTTGGATCTAGCTGAGTTCTTCCAAGAACTCTTCAAGAAACTCTCAACTCCTCTCTTATTTTCTGAGTTGTAGAGTTAGTTTTTGTAATTCAATTTTAACTTGTAGGATCCATTGGATCTGAGTGAATTGTAAGCCTATATTATAAAGGCTGAGGGTAGGGCTTGGTTGCCTGAGTGTAGGAGTTGAAGAACTCTGAGTGTAGGCCTTGATTGGCTGAGTGTAGGCCTGGGTGGCTGAGTGTAGGCCTTGGTGGCTGAGTGTAAGGCTTTGAGCCTGAGGTATAGGAACCTAGTTGGGTTCTGAGATAGTGGAGAAGTTTGGCCGAATCTAGTACACTGCTAGATAGGCGAAGGGGGAAAGTGGATGTACCCAAAGATTGGGGAACCACTATAAATTTGTGTGTCTGCTGTGCTGTGCTGTGCTGTGGATTAGCAGTTTATATTTTGTTATTGCTGTTAGCTGTAGAAATCTGTGAGATAACTGTTTTGCTGCCAACAAAGTCTCAAAAAGGTTTAGGTCATCTATTCACCCCCCCTCTAGGTGTTTAGGTACCATATCTTTCAGTGAGGATGAGTCATCAGTCAACGTACATGTTAGTTTTAAAGGTATCATAATCGCCCTTAGCTTTTAAGATGATACACGACCAGAGACTTTTAAGAATGAAGCTTTTGAGATCATATGTTCTCATATTCAAGTCACTACTTGACCTATGAAAGCAAACATTGTAAGGACATTTATTTAGTTAACTACTCTATCACAATATAAATAATAACACAATAAAAAACTTGTCAAAATATATAAAATGAAATGCATACAATACATTATTCATCAAATGAAAAATTATAGCCAACAAACATACAATCCAGAAGACTTTAACTAGAGTTGATCATTCAGATATCGTATACCCATAGATCTAACATGATCATCATGCTTTCTCTGTTCGAGAGGCTTTGTCAGTGGATCTGCAATGTTCTCCTTAGTCGGCACTCTGCTAATGCTCACATCTTCTCGATCGACAATCTCTCGAATTAGATGGAATCGGCGAAGTATGTGCTTGGAGCACTGATGAGATCTAGGTTCCGAAGCAAGTGCAATTGCACTGTTGTTGTCACAGTAGTGATCTACGGGACGAACAATGCTAGGAACTACATCTAACTCGCCGATGAATTTCCTAATCCATACATCCTCCTTCGCTGCATTTGCAGCGGCGATATACCCGGCCTCAGTTGTAGAATCAATAACTGTCTCATGCTTGGAACCTTTCTAGCTAACAACACCTTCATTAAGGCAAAATATGAAACCTGACTGAGACTTTGAGTTGTCCCTATCAGTCTGGAAGCTAGCATCCGGGTAACCTCTTACAACGAGCTCTTCCTCTCCACCAAACACCAAGAACGTATCCTTAGTCCTTCTCAAGTACTTCAGGATATTCTTGACGACTATCCAATAACTTTCACGGGGATCAGACTGATACCTGCTAGTCATGCTTAAAGCATAAGAGACATCAGGTCTAGTACATAACATTGCATACATGATTGACTAAATTGCCGAAGCATATGAAATCAACTTCATGCGGTACTTATCTTCACAAGACTTAGGACGCTAGTCCTTAGAGAGACTCACACCATGAGACACGGGTAAGAATCCTTTCTTGGACTCAAGCATGTTGAACCTCTTCAACACCTTGTCAATGTATGTACTTTGAGTCAAACACAGCAACTTTTTCGATCTATCTCTATAGATCTTAATAACAAGTATATATGTCGCTTCACCCATGTCCTTCATTGAAAAGAAGTCTTCTAGGTTGTTCTTAACAACTTGTATGGTCGGTTTGTCATTCCCGATAAGCAGTATGTCATTTATATACAATATCAGAAGGACAACTATGCTCCCACTAATCTGTTTGTAAACACACAGTTCATCCTCGTTTTTGATAAAATCAAACTCTTTGATTTTTTCATCAAAACGAAGATTCCAAATTCGAGAAGTCTGTTTCAATCCATAAATTGATCTCTGCAGCTTACATATTTAAGTGACGTCACCTGGAGATACAAAACCCTCGAGTTGTGTCATATACACTTTCTTAATGACGTTTCCATTTAGGAACGCCATTTTGACATCAATCTGTCAGATCTCGTAGTCATAATACGCAGCAATAACAAGCAGAATTCTGATGGACTTAAACATGACAATAGTGGAAAAGGTCTCATCATAGTCAGTACCATGAATTTACTGAAACCCTTAGCCATCAGTCGCCCTTTGAATGTTCGTACATTCTCATCTATGTCGGTCTTCTTCTTGAAGATCCATTTGCACCCTATGAGTCGTATCCCTTCAGGTGGTTCCATCAAGGTCCAAACTTGGTTTTCATACATGTAGTCCATTTCAGATTTCATGGCCTCAAGTCACTTTTCGTACTCCGGTCCACTCATAGCATCTTGGTAGATTGCAGGCTTATCACTATGATCCATGAGTAATACATTATCTATTTGAGACACAAGAAATTCATATCTCTCAGGCTCAAATCTTGGTCTACCAGATCTACGTGGAACTTGTGTTTCCTGAACTGGTTCTCCAGCTACAACAACTTGTAGTCCTGACTCATGTTTCAATTCCAGTTCATTCACAATTTGTGGTTCTTCAACTTCTTCAAGTTCTATCCTGGTAGTCTTTCTATTTAAGAACTCTTTCTCAAGAAATACACCAGTTCTCGTGACAAATATTTTGCCCTCGGACGGTAGGTAGAAATAATACCCTTTAGTTTCCTTAGGATACCCCACAAGATAACACATATCCGATTTGAGTTCCATCTTGTCAGACATTTGACGTGACACGTATGTCTCATAGCCCCAAACCTTAATGAACGACATACTAGGACACTTCCCAGTCCATATCTCATATGGTGTCTTTAGAACTGCTTTCGTTGGAGCACAATTTAATGTTAAATCAGCAGTTTTTAGAGCAAAACCGCAAAAGAAAACAGACAAATATGCATGACTCATCATCGATCGTACCATATCTAACAGAGTACGATTTCTCCTTTCAGACACACCATTATGCTGTGGTGTTGTAGGTGGAGTGAGTTGTGATACAATACCACACTCTTTCAGATGATCACGAAACTCTTAACTTAGGTATTTGCCACATCGATCAGATCAGAGTGCTTTAACCCTTTTACCCAGCTGTTCTCTACTTCGTTCTTAAACTTCTTGAACTTTTCAAATGTTTCGGATTTGCACTTCATAAGATACACATATCCGTATCTACTGAAATCATCAGTAAATGCAACAAATTAGAGAAACTTACCTCTAGCCATAGAACTCATGGGTCCACATACATCACTATATACTATACCAAGGAGATCATCAGTCCTCTCATTGTTTCCAGTGAAAGGAACCTTAATCATCTTGCCTAACAAACAAGATTCACATCTCTCAAATTATGCATAATCAAATGTGTCTAATAGTGCATCTCTATGGAGCTTGGATATACGCTTCTAATTTATATGTCTCAAACGATAATGTCAAAGATACGCAGGGTTCGAGTCATTCGCTCTTAGTCTTTTAGTATTTTCTATGTTATAGATCTAATGGTGTAAGTTCAAAACATATAAAACATTAAATATTTGAGGTACACCATAACAAACATCATTCTTAAATATTGAACAATAATTGTTCTTAATGATAAAAAAAATCCACCATGTCCAAACATAAATGTATATAATGTTTTTAGTTATGAAAGAAAAAAAAATAACAATTATCCAATTCAATTACAAGCCCACTGGGCAAAGAAAGTCGGTAAACTCCTACGGCAAGAACAACTCTTGCTTCATTGCCAACACGCAGGTCCACCTCTCCTTTACTCAGCATTCTTCTCCTTCACAGTTCCTGCACATTTATACAAATGTGAGAACCACATCCGGTATCCAATACCCAAGATGAATGAGGAGAAAAGTTTATCTCTATAACATATATATCTGAAGTGGAAGTCATACTTACCGTCATCTTTTGCAAACCCTCGATGTATGAAAGACAGTTCCTTCTCCAATGACCAGTCTTGCCACAGTGGTGACACTTTCCCTCTTTCCCTGAATCTTTCCTTTTCAGTGCAGAAGACTTGGGCTCCAGAGCAGACTTAGGTCCTATCTTCGTCTTCTTGAAGCCCTTGGCCTTACCCTTGCCTTTATGCACCATCAGTATGGGGCTAGCAGGCTTGACCTTCTTCATGTTGATTTCGACAGTTTGCAACATACCTAAAAGCTCGAGCAGTGTCTTGTCTATTTCATTCATGTTATAGTTCAAGACGAATTACTCATAACTGTCCGACAACGATTGCAGGATCAGGTCCGTGGCCAACTCTTGGGCCAAAGGGAACCCTAGTCTTTCAAGATTCTCGATATACCCAATCATGTTGAGTACGTGAGTGCCTATTAGGTCCCGAGATCCCATCTTGCACTAAAATAACGCCTTAGTGACATCGAATCTCTCTTGACGAGCTCGCACATACTGTTTGCGTAGATGAGTTTCAAAACAACGACAACCCTTCTGAGTAGGACAATAACCAAGGAATATACATTTAACAGAACGGGGAGAAAGTTTATCACAACCAAGAGAAGATATGTGAACAAATGCTGTACATATAAAAACCTTAAGCGGTAAAGGAAACGGCTCGGCTGTGGGATACAAAATGGAAAAAGGAGTCCTGCCCTGAAGCACAAATGAGGGTATCCGATTAATGAGATAGCATGAGAGAAGAACGACATGACCCTAATAGTACCGAGAAACATTCATTTATAACAGAAGACTGCGAGCAACATTTAAGAGATGACGATTCTTGCGTTCAACAACACCATTCTGTTGAGAGGTATATGGGCAAGAAGTTTGATGGATCAAACCATGGTTCACACATAAATCAGAAAATTATCGTCTGACATATTCCTTGACATTATCAGTTCGAAGAACTTGAATAGACACCTGAAACTGTGTCAAGATCTCATCATAAAAGGCGGTGAACACAGTGTAAAGTTCAGAACGATCTTTCAGGAGATACAACAAGTACACCTGAAGAAATCATCAATTAAAGTGACAAAATATAAGCTACTTATACCAACAGTGGCAGTAGGAGCAGGACCCCAGATATCAGAATGAACTGGTTCAAAAGAATGTGAAGAACTACGTCCCGTTCGTGTTGGGAAAGAAGAGCAATGATGTTTGCCAAACTGGTAGGCTTCCCAATTCAAGGGTGAATCCTCTTGAGGAAGATATGGAAGAAGTTGGTGGATGAGACGAGAAGGAGAGTGGCCAAAACGACAATGCCATTGCTGAAGAGATGAAGAAGCAGAAAGAGCAACGTCGTGGTCAAGAAAGTAGAGTCCACCACTGACAGTCCCAGTAGCAATCGTAGCTTTGAAGATAGAATCAGAAAAAGAACAAGTGGTGCCCGTAAAATTAACTATGTAATTTAACTGAGTGCAAAGAGCATGAACATAGTAAATTACACGGGAAAGTAGGGACATAGAGAGTGTCTTCAAGCAGTAAATACGGAGAGAGACGTACAGTGCCAACACCATGCACATGAGCAAAAGTCCCATCTGCAATAACAACAAGAGACAGCCTGTTCTGTTCAAGCAAAGAGGACAACAAACGAGAGTTGCCGGTCATGTGACAAGTGACACCAGAGTCAATAAGCCACTTATCAGAAGAGGTCACAAGAGCACGAGTTGTAGAAGAGAAAAGAGAAGTCATCCGCAAGAAGAAACCGGAAAGCGGAAAAACTAACCGCACGGTTAGAAACAAGCCGACAAAAGAGGAGAAACCGCACGGTCAAGGTGACAACACACCAGCGACTAGAAAAAGCGGCCGCGACCAAAATGCGGAACAACACGCGCAAAGGAGGAGAAATCGCGCGGGAAGAGAAAAGAACCCGCGCAAGAAAAAACATGCCGCATGAAGAAAGGAGAGAAGAAAGAGTCTGCCCGGTCAAGGTGACAACACACCATCGGCAAGGAAGGAGCTGCGACTAAAAAACGGAACATGCAACCGAGGAAAGAAACCGCGCGAACACAACAAGTCGCAAAAGAAACGCGCTTAGCAAAGAAAGCCGGACTAATAGAAAAGCCCGAAAGCAAGCAAGCAAACAAGCACAACGAGAAACAAGGGAGGGAAGAGAAGGGAAGAAACCAAAAGAAGTCGGACGAAGCCGGTAGAAGAGGCCGCGAGGTTAAACAACCAAACCGCGATCTGATTGGAGCAAATGATCGGTTACCTCTGATACCATGTGAAAAATGGACAAATAGCTAAATAAACCGCAAACTTTATTGCTCCAAAAAGATAAGATTATTACATCGGTATGTCCCTTGTTTATAGAAACTGAGGAAGAAGAGAGAATACAACAAACGATGTGAGATTAAATACAATTCGCGCAGATTATGCTGTTTGACAATGTCAAACCATACACTATACAAAAGAATAACAAACCATCCAACAACACCAAGGGAAACCGCCAGTCCACCAGGGAAGACCGCTGGGCAAGCTGCCAGACCGCAACTGCGGGTTGCCACCAGGCCACAGTTGCGGATATCCGCCAGTCCGCCAGGGAAGTCTGCTGGGCAAGCCGCCAGACCGCAACTACGGGTGCCACCAGGCCGCAGTTGCGGCAAATCATCAGACCGCTGCTGCGGGTTTCCACCTGTCCGCAACTGCGGGTTTCCACCAGACCGCAGTTGCCACCAGACCGCAGTTGCGGCTAATCATCAGACCGCCAGCAGAGGATCACTGTCAGACCGCTGCACCAACCCGCCAGACAACCAGATCGCCCGAACTGCTAACCACCCGACTAGAGTGTCAAACCGCCAATTTCTAACAAACTTAAAACAAAAGCTACATTTGCCCTAAAAATCCGTCTCGACTACTCTGTCTCCTGTAAGTGAACAAAATAATATAGTTTAGAATCTCGTCAATCAACTGGGAAATGAGTCCAAAGGGAGAAGACTATCTATATGAGGGTTGCGAGGTGGTTAGGAATGGCTTCCAAAATGCTTCAGAAGAAGTTAAGTCTGTCATAAGATTGCTAGATGTCATCGACTTGCATTATGTGTTGTTCGAGTCAACTGTGATCATAAAAAGAGTAGTGTTTGAGTTCTACACAAATGCTGAAATTAGCTCATCTGAAAAGGTCATCAAGTACAAGATTGGTGGAAAGAAAGTGAAAGTCAGTTCCAAAAAGCTGGTCAAGGTACTGCACTGGCCTCCATTTGTTGCTGGAGAAGAAAATAAGGAAGTTTCAAAGCAAGACCTCACTGATGCCCTAGAATGGTATGGCTACTCAAAGAAGACATATGGGTCCTTGGAGAGAAGGCATTTTAATCAGCTGGGGATACTTTTGGCTGATATTATTGGAAAAGCCTTTCTATGCATGGTTGACTCACATGATAGAATTTCTAAAACCTTGTTTGAACTGATGGCTCGGGTGATCCTGATCAAGAAGACAAATTGGGCACAAGTACTATTTCAGAAAATTCAGGAAAGCATTCAGGTGCCAAACTTTGGCAAAATTTTATCTCTTTACTTACTGAAATCTTATACAGATCGTCTCAAGAAGAAGCTAGGAAATAAAATTCATCATATGAGAATAATGGACATCAAGATACTGGAAAGGTGTGAGAAGGTCCTGTCAACGTCACCTAAGGGGAAGAAATAAAAGAAATCACTAAAAGGGTAGAGGCCAGTTGTCTCTGAGGAAAGTTCAGAAGAAGGTTCATCTTATAGCAATGAGCAAGGTAATGATCCAATTTCTACAAACTCTAAGGGAGAAAAAGAGCAAAGAGATTTCACTGTTCAAGTATCCTTCTCAAGCAATGAGCCCATGGACAATGAAGTGCCTCTATCTATTGAGCCAGATATCACAAATGAGTCAGTCCAAGATGGAACTATCAAAAGTGAACTTGCTGCTGAAGTAAATGTGGATGAAAGTGTTGTTGTTATTAGTGGTGTTGTGGGGAAGAGTGGCTCAGTTGAGGGGGAGATTGGGAAGGAGCTTCCAGCACAACACACAGAAGGGGAACAATCAGATGATGTGGATGGTGGTGAAACTCTAGATGAGTACTTAAACCTAGAGGCTGAAGCAAAGGATAAAGATGATGCTATTGCTGAGGGGGAGCCTCATTAAGCTCCTTGCTTAAGGTGTTGAAATGATTAGTGTGAATCCAGTGGTTGAGGATGCAACTCACACTGGGTTGAGAGTCCAAGAGGACCTAGTAGTAATTTCTGAAAAAGGAATTGATGAGAGTGGAGGAATGAAGGATCAAAAAGACATATTACCTATGATCACTCAGTTAGTTAAAAATGTCTGCAAAGAAATTGTTTCCTTTGGAGGTGTAGTGGATTCTACGTAAGTTGATAACTCCGTTCTTGACAATGCTCCAGGTTCACCTGAGTCTATGAATGAAGAGGCTGATGTCTCTGATCTATTAAAGACACATAAGAAGACAACAATGAGAGCATCAGAACTTCCTGGCAACTCCAAAACAAATGCCTCTGAGGATTCTTCTAGCTCAATCATAAAACAGATGAAAGTGATGCTAGATGAGCATAAAAAATCATGTCACAAAATCGATAAAGGCAGTAAAGGTTGATCACAATCATTAAGGAAAGCATGAATCATGTCAATACTGAGATAACTAGATGGTTTGCTAAAGCAGTTGTAGTAGTGCACAACAATGTCAAGATCATGAAGTCCATAGATGACAATTTGAAGATCTGCACTCATGATATTACCAGTATTAAGCAATATATCGGCACTACAAATGAAGTTCTGGAAAGTGACATAGATCATTTGTACCAATACATCCATGACTGTCAAAATGATTTTACTGCAGCACATATGCAGCGACAAAAAATAATCTTATTGAAGAACAAGAAAACATCTTTCAAAGTGTAGTAAGCAGAATTGATGCATCTAAAATTGATCTTGAGCAAAAAATGTTTGAAGAAGTCGGAAAGGAGGAGAGTCTGAATGCTGAGCAAGCTATCTGGATCCTTCAAAGAGTAAGATTGGCTCTCAATCTTCCTCTTCTGAACTTGAGTGTAGATTGTACTGAAAAAGAAAGGGATGCTTAAGATGTGCAAAAAGCCAGGAAAAGAGAAAGGGAAGGAGTGATGCATCCTAAAGAGTTCATGGACAAGAGAAGAAAAGAGATAGCAAACAATCCATATTATGAATACTGGAGTGATGACTCAAAAACACTCATAATGACTGCATGGGTAAATCATGGCCAAAAGACAAAAAAGATTTATCCCTCAGCTGAATGGTCCAAACATTTACAGAATGAATCTCTTCAAGCACACCAAAAACAATCTCAATCTTGTCAGAGTTCCATCAAGATACCTCCCAAAACTATACACTTACTTTGATAGACAGAGAATAAATGAAATGAAGTATGGAAAGAAGTTTGTTGAGTGAAAAAAGATGAGGCTTTACAAGGGTGTTGCAAATGTAGTATTCGTTTTAAATGTTTAAACACTCTTGATTGAACAAATATATATATATATATATATATCTTATCTATATAAGGGAATATAGATATTTGGAGGCACGCCAAAGATTGAATATTGGTCATTGAATCATGAGAGAGAAGGAGAGGAGAGTTGGGAGAGAGAGATAGGAGGGAGAGGGAGAGAGAGGGGGCGGGAGAGAGAAAGAGAGGGGGGAGTTATAATGAGAGAGAGGGAGAGAGAAATTAATTTTTATTGATTAGAATTTACAAAATTTTATAAAATAAAAATATGAATAGTACTTCATATTTTTTTGCAGTCATTTTAAGTACTCATATGTATATATTTTGGAAAACAAATTCGGGTGCGTGCGCAGCCCGCTCATAGACGGTCGCAGCCCGCTGCGACGCATCGAGCACGGGGGAAGTCCGTGCGCAGGAGGGCGAAGCCTGCCTGGATGCGGCTGAAGGCCGCCCGAGATCTTCGAGCACGGGCGTAGCCCGTGCGAAGAAGCTCATGTATATATATATAATATTTCTCTACATTAGTTTGAATGCTGTTATAAGTTTATGTCTCTATGGTTGATTATCATTATTTTTCTTTGTATGTACTTTATCATTGGTTGAGTTCTGACTTCTTCAAATAAAGAGAGATTGTTGGGAACATTGCCCATAATATTCCAGTTTTAAAGAAGTCCCTCACTCAATGATAAGTATATTTTGTAGTGGATGCTTATCTAATGTGACATGTGTAGGATTAATATATTTTCATATTAGTCAACCTCAATAAGTCAGGAGATCAACATAGACCAAGAGTATACATAATCAAGATTTCATATTGGTCCGAGTACAAAATCATTGAGTATAGACAAAGCATCGTTGCGGTGACAGACCACACACAACGATATCGTTGAGTGAGCTCTTCTAAAGAAGCGGAGATAAAATTTCTAAGGTATTTATCGTTTTGTTGATAGACAGATTACAACGATATTGTTGTGAGCTCTTCAGAAAAGGAGGAAGAACTTTCTATCATTTATCTTTGTATGAAGAATCACCACACAACACTATGGCCATGTCAGCTGGATATTGAAAATCAATTCTTTAAGTCCAGAATCGTTTAGCTATGAAGAGTTATGGTTGTGTTTACTCTCAAGAAAAAACAGAAAGAAGTTTCTAAGTACAGAATCGTTGTGTATACAACCTTCACACGACAATATTGTCGTGTCATTGAACATCGTTGTATCAACTTCAAACGACGGGATTTTTAATTGGCAATAGTGCATAAAGTAAATGTCAAATCAACCTTAATTGGAAAGTGTGTCGACACGATTTTTCTATTGATTTGACCGTTAAAGTTGCCAGGCTTATAAAAGGAGAGGATAAGTCAAACCCTAATTTTGCTAACTTTGTGAATTGTGCAAACCTGCTGTCAAAATCCAATCGAACAGTAAACTCAGAACAAATCAGAAAAGTTCTTTGAGAAGAAAGCTAATCATCAAGTGCTCAAGATCTCTGTGTCAAATCTCACAAGAGGAAGCCTTAATGTCTCAAGATTCATAAAGATTCAATCTCCAAAAGAAGACCTTCTGAAGATTTGTTGCTGAATCTGAAAAAGACATTCTCTTCATAAAGCCTCAGAAGACTCCAAGCTTAAAGAGATATTTTTATTGTGTCTATTTCTACTGTAACAAACTATTGCTATTGCTGTTGCTGTAAGATCTCTTTGAGATCTTAGTGTAGGGTCTTTTCTTGAAGGCCTGAAGTAGGGTTGATGTTGTGCACCTGAGTTAGGATTCATCAATTGAATCTAAGTTTTAGGAGTGCTGTCACTCTGAGGTGTAGGATCTAGGGAGTGGATCTGAGGTAGGTGACTTGCTTGTGTTCCTGAGTTGTAGGAGTCAAGGACTCTGAGTTGTAATATCTGTGATCTGAAATATTGGAGAAGTTGGCCTAGTCTAGCACACTGCTAGATAGGTGAAAAAGAAAAGTGGATGTGTTAACCCCGAAATCGGCGATCCTTCCCAAGGGACCAGCTCGCCCGTCACGGCCTGCCCCGGGTTCCTCCCGGAGGCCGTGATGCCCTAGAGAGGGCGGACAGAATTCTCTGTCCGCTCAGGCTGCGCGGCTTGCGCGGTCTCAGCGGTCTGACCGACCAGGCCGCGCGCCTTCCCTTTGTCGGCAGGGTCCGCGGACTGCTTCCGCAGTCCGCCTCTGCAGGCCGCCCCCTTTTTTCAGCTTAACCGCAAGGTTGTCTCCGCAGGTCTCTCTCTGCCGGACTCAACTACCTACCTACCCCAGGTCGCCAACTCCGGCTACCCGCCAAGACCAGCAGCAACGACCAAGTTCCTCGCGAGCTGGGCGGACTCGAAGTGCGATCAAGACTTCCAGTCCGCCTTCACCGCTGAACCACAGCCTCAACAGCCAGGCTCCATCTCCAACGCAAGTGGACTCAGCTTCGCAGCAGCCGCGGACTTGGCGGACTCTCTATGCAGTCCGCCCCTTCCCTTAGTCAGCACCAGCTTCTCGGCAGCAGTGCCAGTTTCCTCCTCAGTCCGCAGGCCTTTCACAGGCTCTGCCAGTAGTAGCAGACTTCTCCCTCAGTCCGCAGCCTCCGTGCGGACTCAGTCAGCGGTTGCGGTCTCCTTCTAGTCCGCTAGGCAGCAGACCCTCCAGGAGAGTCCCAGTCCGCATAACCTCGTGCGGACTCGCCGGACTCCGCGGGCATTCTCCTGCTCGCACCCCTTACAACTCGCTCAGTTCAGCAGCGGCGGACTCTGCAGATTCTCCTTGCAGTCCGCCGCTTGTCCTCCAACATCCGCCACCCCAGCAGTAGGCGGACAGTCCCAGCTCAGCAGTGACGAAATCCGCGAACCCGCATCGCAGTCTGCCACTAAGTCTCCCATTTTGCCGTCAGCAGCACCGGCTTCAGTACCAAGCGCCAGTCCGCGCGGCCTATTGCGGACTCGGCGGACTCCGTCTCCATCTCGCTCAAGTTACCGTCTCACCGGAGGTAACGTCACCGCAAGCCGTTACCTCCTCGGGCCTATAAATAGCCCCCCCATGCCTCTCGTGTGGAAGGAGGATCGGATCATCGCCAAGGTGCTCACGTTCGAAGTCAGCCGACAAGCCCTCCTCCTGCGGACTCCGTTTCTCAGTCCGCATCCCCCTCTGCGCCTTTAGTCGCGCGGCCTGCCAGCCAGTGGTTCTCCAGTCCGCGCGCTCTCCCGTTGCCCTTAACCGCGCGGCCTGCCAGCTTCGCTCTTCAGTCCGCGCGGCCTCCTCTGGCATTCTTTTTCCTCAGCCGCCAGCTTCTTTCTTGTACCCTTTATTGCTTTGTTGTAAAGGTGTATTAGCAAGTTGTAACTCTCGCTATTAATAAAAGAAAAGCCCGTCGCAATAGTGGCGTTTAAGCCGCGGCGGGCGAAGTCTGCTGTTGCCGCTGCTAGCGGCCCCCTCTCTCTCCCTTCTTCCTAGCTCAGCTCAGCTCCCTCGGCAACCAACCTGCAAGCACAACCGTCATAGTAACCGTCTGCTCGACAGCTCCTGGTCAACCTCCTCTCATCAGCCTTCCCGGCTGCTCTCAGCACCCTCTCCTCTATCCTCGCAACCCCTTTGACAAGCGCTTGCTCCACTCTCGAGCACTCAGAAGTTTCCTTCCTTCCTCTTCCCACGCAACCTTCGTCCTCTTCCTCTCCTAGCCTGTGAGATCGAACACTCCCTCCGTGTTAGCTGCCCGGTGCCGTTTTCGCGCATCAACAGTTAACACGCGACCTTCAGATCCGAACAGACGGTGAACAACGACAGTTTCCCATGTCAGATCGTCAACCAGCCGAGAACTTTGCTCCAAGTCCTAGAGATGATCCTCTCTGGGAGGCCTTTGAACAATCGCGCCGTGAGAATGCTCAGCAGTTTCAAGCAATCAACCAAATGCTCGCTCTGATCACGCAACGACTAGACTCTCAACCAGCAGCTGCTCCAGCTGCTCCAATCAACCCAGCACCAACATTGGATCATCAACAAGCTTGCCCGCCGTTCTATCCTCCTTACACAGCAACCTTCCCGCAAGGTCCTGCAGTCCCCCTGCGACCTCAAGATGAAGAATTTGCTGCTCGCTAAAACTTCTTCCCGGAAGCAGCCCGGGGAAGTCCTGCTAGATTTCTCAATTTTCAGGGAAGTCATCCTTGCCCCCCAGCTCCTGCCTCTGCTCCTGCAGCAGCTTTTCCCTTTTATCCTCCTGCTTCTTTTGCAGCTGCAGCTTATGCTCCTTTTCATCCTTATGCTGTAGGAGAGCAAGAAGAACCTTCACCATTCACAGAGAATGTTCGCCATGAGCCAACTCCAGCTAACTTCAGAGAGCCGCGGTTGCCAATCTACACTGGAGAGACTGATCCAGTGAAGCATCTTCAAGCCTTCGAATCGGCCGTTGCTCTCAAAACGCTTTCAGATGCAACTAAGTGCAAGCTCCTTGTCACTACTTTTGATGGGCAAGTGTGGGACTGGTTCTATGGCCTTCGTCCTCACTCCATCACTTCCTTTGCTGATCTGCGAAGGGAGTTTTTGCTCAGATTCTCTACCTCCACCAAGAGAAAGGGCGGTCCTGAAGCCCTCTTTGAGATCAAGCAACGCATCGATGAAACTTGGTCTCAGTTTGTTGATCGATTCCAAAGAGGGATTTTGGACATCGAGATTGCTGATCAAGAAATGTACATAGTAGCTCTTATTCACGGTCTTCGTGAAGGGCCTCTCAAGTTTGAAGCCAATGTATGTGCACCAAGAACATACCAAGAGTTGATTGCCTTAGCCAACTCATACATCCGAGGAGAAAAGAGCAACCCAAGCTTCGTCTCCAAGCTTACATCCGAGGAAGATCTCTCTCACAAACATCCTCCAAGGTCTCCTCACAATCATTTCCCAACTCACTCAAGAAAGGAGAGAAGGTTTCAACGCCATCGATACTCCTTCCCGAGCCGTGATCGTGCTCAAGATTCATTGCTACCACTAGCTTCTTCTCAAACAGCAGCAGTTCATCAGCAGCAAGACAATGACTTGCATGAGTCTGAACTCGACGAGGCCATGCAAGAAGTAATCCAAATCATGAAAGATAGGGCCAACTACAAGAAGCCCTATCAACCAACCGATCAAAGGTCCAGAGATTCAGAACCTTACTGCGAATTCCACAAAGAGCCAGGTCACCTGACTGAAAACTGTCGAGCACTCCGCCAGCTTGTGCAAAGGATGCTCCGACAGGGTAAGATGCGTGACCTTCTTTCCAAAGAAGATCGCCCTGATCCATCAACCGCAAAGGGCAAAGAAGTTGCAGATGCTCCTTGCTCCTCAAAAGGAGTGAACCTAGTCGAAGAACCCCCTCTCCTCGTTGTTAACAAAACTGTCGAATACTTCGATGCCGATGACGCGGGTGTGCTTGGAAGGCTATTCTAAGCCAGCAAAGGACTTCAGTCCTCCAAAAGCTCCTCACAACCTTGATGAGTTATCTCAACTCTTGCCCTTAATCTTTTTCATTTCAAAGCACTTCTCAGTGTTCATTACTGTTTTTCAACAAAGCTTTTATCTGAGATCTTATACTGACACAGTTCCCTTCTTGTGATGCTTCTTCCTCCACTTTTATCTTTGCCAAAGAGATCACTACACCCGGGAGATATCTCCAAGTCCGAAATGCTCCCTCCGTAGATTGTTCTCTGGCACGACCGCTTCGACCACATATGACGGGAGTATACCCATATGTGTAGTGGGAGCCGTTCAATCTACGATGTTGTGCTTCAGACTTTGGATCCTAGCCGGCATCTGACACAGAGTGTGTGCTAGGGGAGCCCCATGTGTTAGCTCTGCTGTGCTTCGCAAAGGATACATTATAATTACGATGATCTTTGCTTGACAAGCAATGACGATCAAGCGTAGCCTTGTCTTTTTGATCATCTCACAACTGTGATGACCGAACACTCTCTGGTACTCTCAAGCCGTGTCTTTGCGGGATCCCACAACTCCACTGATCAATCCACAGACAAGTAATAGGCCACTTGGCGCAACTAGTCTCATTGATCAGTGATGATTGTACCCGAGGCAAGAGAGCAGTGCATCTAGCGATCCTTCTCAGGATTTCTCCTTGTTTTTCTCCTTTGTGCCCTCCTAGAGGATGCGCGGACAGCCCGCTTTGAGTAGGACTATACTCGGGATGATTTTCTCAGGCGAGCGATGCATAAGAGGCCCACGGGGAACACCTGTGGCAGCATCCAGCCTTCTTTAGTCACTTCCGAGTATAGACCTCTTTTTTGTCAGCTGCCTTCTTTCACAGGTGAACAGTTTAATCTTACCTACCAAAAGGATTTTCAGCATTCACTTTACTTATGCTCATCTTATATGCATCGCTTGCTCAAGCTCTATCAGATGATGGTTCACAGAGCTATTCATTACTCTTATCAAAATCTAATGGCGTCAAACATTGATCAAAGAATCTTACTCTCCTTGATCATCAAGCCGTGCTATTACAATCTATTTAAGATTGGCAGGATTCGTCAAGTTACTTCTCTGCTAATCTGATCATGTCCATCCAGCCATATCAACAGTTAACGCTCAATTTATTGATCTGGGCTTCATGATAAAGAGTTCATCAGGCATTTTCCTCCACTATATGGTCATATCCACCTTATCTCATCAACAGTTAACACTTGCAAGCCTTCTTCACAGGTACTTGCAAACTATTTTCATGTTTTGTCTGCTCCTAACTCTTTTCTTGCAGAGAATAGCAGACACTTGCAAGCCTTCTTCACAGGTACTTGCAAGCTATTTTCATGTTTTGTCTGCTCCTAACTCTTTTCTTGCAGAGACTAACAGACACTTGCAAGCCTTCTTCACAGATACTTGCAAACTATTTTCATGTTTTGTCTGCTCCTAACGCTTTTCTTGCAGAGACTAGCAGACACTTGCAAGTCTTCTCCCAGGTACTTGCAAGGTTCTTTCGTATATTGTCTGCTTCTAACTCTTCTCTTTGTAGAGATCAACAGACACCTGCAAACCTCATCCAAGTACTTGCAGTTTAATTCATTATTCTATGTCTGCTACTCACTCTTTTCTTAGCAGTGGTTAGCAGACACCTGCAAGTCATATCCATGTATTTGCAGCTTATTTTTTTGTATACAATACCTGCTCCTAACACTCTTCTTGTAGAGATCAGCAGACCCTTGCAAGTTTCTTCACAGGTACTTGCAAGCTACTCACATATACCATGTTAGTTCCTAAATCTCATTTTGCAGAGATCATCCGACCCTTGCAAGTTTCTTTACAGGTACTTGCAAGTTACTTTCATATACTGTGCCTACTTTTAACTCTTCTTTTTGCAGAGACCAGTAGATACCTACAAATTGCCTTCAAGTATTTGCAGCTTTCTCTACCCCCGAATTTGTTTCTAAAACCTCACTTTTGCAGAAACCAGCAAAGACTTGCAAGTTCCTTTCAGGTACTTGCAGCTCATTTTTCTTTCTTGTATACTCTTCATCCTTCCTTTTTTGCAGAGGATAACAGATGCTTGCAAGCCTCCATCAGGTACTTGCAAGTTATTATGCTTCTATGTTTTCCTCTCACTTTTATTTTGCAGAATTTAGTGGAAGACACATCTTCATCATTTTGCAAAAGCAAACTCAGGTACACACACGATGTACCACCCATACATGCCTACCCTAACTTTTCTCTTGCAGAAAAATAGACAGGCAACACCAAACTCCTAAGGAGAGGCTTCAGGTTCTATCTCTCCTTGCCCCTTCTCTTTCCTTTGGGGTGGATCACGATTTTTGTGGGTCTCCAACTTTTTCGAAGTTCTATTCGGAACTTAAAAAAGTGCGGGGATTATGTTAACTCCGAAATCGACGATCCTTCCCAAGGGACCAGCTCGCCCGTCACGGCCTGCCCCGGGTTCCTCCTGGAGGCCGTGATGCCCTAGGGAGGGCGGACAGAATTCTCTGTCCTCTCAGGCCGCGCGGCTTGCGCGGTCTCAGCGGTCTGACCGACAAGGCCGCGCGCCTTACCTTGGTCGGCAGGGTCCGCGGACTGCTTCCGCAGTCCGCCTCTGCAGGCCGCCCCCTTTTTTCAGCTTAACCGCAAGGTTGTCTCCGCAGGTCTCTCTCTGTCGGACTCAACTACCTACCTACCCCAGGTCGCCAACTCCGGCTACCCGCCAACACCAGCAGCAACGACCAAGTTCCTCGCGAGCTGGGCGGACTCGAAGTACAATCAAGACTTCCAGTCCGCCTTCACCGCTGAACCACAGCCTTAACAGCCAGGCTCCATCTCCAACTCAAGCAAACTCAGCTTCGCAGCAGCCGCGGACTTGGCGGACTCTCTATGCAGTCTGCCCCTTCCCTTAGTCAGCACCAGCTTCTCGGCAGCAGTGCCAGTTTCCTCCTCAGTCCGCAGGCCTTTCACAGGCTCCGCCAGTAGTAGCAGACTTCTCCCTCAGTCCGCAGCCTCCGTGCGGACTCAATCAGCGGTTGCGGACTCCTTCCAGTCCGCCAGACAGCAGACCTTCCAGAAGAGTCCCAGTCCGCATAACCTCGTGCGGACTCGCCGGACTCCGCGGGCATTCTCCTGCTCGCACCCCTTACAACTCGCTCAGTTCAGCAGCGACGGACTCTGCAGATTCTCCTTGCAGTCCGCCGCTTGTCCTCCAACATCCGCCACCCCAGCAGTAGGCGGACAGTCCCAGCTCAGCAGTGACGGAATCCGCGAACCCGCATCGCAGTCCGCCACTAAGTCTCCCATTTTACCGTCAGCAGCACCGGCTTCAGTACCAAGCGCCAGTCCGCGCGGCCTATTGCGGACTCGGCGGACTCCGTCTCCATCTCGCTCAAGTTACCGTCTCACCGGGGGTAACGTCACCGCAAGCCGTTACCTCCTCGGGCCTATAAATAGCCCCCCATGCCTCTCGTGTGGAAGGAGGATCGGATCATCGCCAAGGTGCTCACGCTCGAAGTCAGTCGGCAAGCCCTCCTTCTGCGGACTCCGTTTCTCAGTCCGCATCCCCCTCTGCGCCTTTAGTCGCGCGGCCTGCCAGCTTCGCTCTTTAGTCCGCGCGGCCTCCTCTGACATTCTTTTTTCTCAGCCTCCAGCTTCCTTCTTGTACCCTTTATTGCTTTGTTGTAAATGTGTATTAGCAAGTTGTAACTCTCGCTATTAATAAAAGGAAAGCCCGTCGCAAGAGTGACGTTTAAGCCGGGGCGGGCGAAGTCTGCTATTGCCGCTGCTAGCGGCCCCCTCTCTCTCCCTTCTTCCTAGCTCAGCTCCCTTGGCAACCAACCTGCAAGCACAACCGTCATAGTAACCGTCTGCTCGACAGCTCTTGGTCATCCTCCTCTCATCAGCCTTCCCGGCTGCTCTCAGCACCCTCTCCTCTATCCCCGCAACCCCTTTGACAAGCGCTTGCTCCACTCTCGAGCACTCAGAAGCTTCCTTCCTTCCTCTTCCCCCGCAACCTTCGTCCTCTTCCTCTCCTAGCCTGTGAGATCGAACACTCCCTCCGTGTTAGCTGCCCCGTGCCATTTTTGCGCATCAACAGGATGTACTCATAATTGGAAAACCACTACAAATCTTGGTGTGCTCTCTGTGATATTTTTATTATTTCTTTTCTGTGCTAGAATAGTCAACATTTTTCAAAAAGTTCAAAATCACTCAAACACATATTCGCCCCCTCTAGGTGATCACATTACCCTTAATCTTTCAATTGTAGGTATACTTGAGAAAACTAATCAATTTATTGATGAACTAAGGTTGGAGCTCTCGATTATTGAAGATGATTGATGGAGTTGATAGTATTAGAGAGTGTTTAATTTTTAAACTATATATTTTGAATGTAAATGTAACGAAATAATGATCAGTTGATGTAATAATGTGGACATGTAGTATATTGTTCTTTATGATGCTTGTTTTCTTAAATCTTCTCTATATTTCTGTAGCATTAAATGAAATGTTATTTATAACATTATATGAAATGTCAATGATGTATAATATAAGTTTTAAGACCCGATTTTCATATGTATGGTCTATGTTGTAGTCTTATTAAATTATTTTCATTATAATTCAAGGTATGCACACTTAGTTTGTTAGTTATTTTATTTTATATTAATTAATACTTATATTAAAATAAATAAAATTTAAAAACATTTCACACAAATCCTTATTTTTCAAAAAATCACGTTTCCCGTATTTGTTTCGTATGGTATCTCGTTTTTGTCCCCGTGCTTCATAACATAAAACAAGGTTCCACAAAAAGACCCAAATGCCCCCTCACAAGGCTTAACAAAAGGCGAGGTTAAAATTAACAAAACATGCAATGCGTAAAATACTAATGCAAGATAAAAGAGTTCAGGCGTGCGCCACTTGCGACTCGCGGAGCTTGTACGTGATCCTCTAACGAGGATCCGTAACATCTCCACCCTGCTCTACATCAAGCTTGTTTTGTGGCTGCGACAGAAGTGGAACCAAGGGCGCTGTGGGAGGATCGCCGACAAAGGCCTTCAACTGGGATACGTGAAAGACTTCATGAATTTGGGCGTTGGCGGGGAGTCAGATATAGTACGCTACGTCCTTGATGCGATGCAGGATCTCGAAAGGGCTGAAGAACATGTGCTCCAGCTTCTGGTAGGTCCCCTTGGATATAGTAGACTGGCGGTAGGGACGACGCTTCAGCCAGTCTCAATCCCCAGGAGTGAAGAACAACTCACGGTGACTCCAGTTGTGGCAGTCCTCCATCTGTGCCTGGGCCTGTATGAGGTGGTCACGTGCCAGGAGCAGAATCTCATTGCGCGTGCAGAGCTCGGTGTCGACCACGGTGGAGCGGGCGGAGCCGCTAGCATAGGTGAGGAGGCGGGGAGGATCCCAGTCGTAGATTTGTCAGAAAGGGGTAGTCTGGAGGGTCGTGTGGTAGGCCATTTTGTAGCAATACTCCACCCAGGGCAGCCAATGGGCCCAGTCCTTGGAGCCGTCCCTTATAAGGCTATGAAGGTACATCTCGAGCGTCCGATTGATCACTTCGATCTGGCCATCAGACTGTAGGTGGTAGGCGGAGGAGAGGGACAGTTTCGTACCACAGAGGGTGAACAGTTCCTGCCAAAATTGAGAGGTGAAGACCTTGTCCCTATCAGACACAATGGTCGAAGAATGCACATGCGACGGTGGGGCCAATGATAGGGCGACTCGTGACAAATAAGTGAGCCCCCTCGGAGGGAGACTCATGACAAATAAGTGAGCCCCCTCAGAGAAGCGATCAATGACTTCTTCGAGGGGGCTCACTTATTTGGTATTTTGTGGAGGCAAAACACCTGGTCGAAGAATGCACATGCGACGGTGGGGCCAGTGATAGGGCGACTCATGACAAATAAGTGAGCCCCCTCGGAGAAGCGATCAATGACTTCCAATATGTCTGAATGGCTCCGATAAGGGGGTAGGCCTTCAATGAAGTCCATCGAGATGTCCGCCTAAATCTGTGTCGGAACCCGAAGGGACTGTAGAAGACGGGCAGGTGAAATAGACTCCGTCTTGCTGTGCTAGCAAATCAGGCAGGTGGCAATGTAAGTCTGGACACTCCGTTTGAGTCCTTGCCGGAAGAACTCGGCTCGCAAGCGCGGAAGGGTCTTTTGGACCCCTTCGTGTGTGTGGTCATGGATGGACTCCAAAATATTTGGAATCAGTGAAGAGGTTGTCTGGCAAGTAGAAACGGTTCCTGCACAGGATGATGCCGTAACGGACTGTCCAATGTGGCGGAAGACGCCCCTCCTAAATCCGATGAAGCAGCTCGCGGAGAGAGGGCATGTCGTGGATCTCCTGACAGAGGCGAGGGAGAACCAGGGACGACGGCTCGGACATGACATAAAGGAGTGAGCGTCGGTTGTGCGGTTCAGGTGGCCCGCCCTGAAATGGTAGCCCAAAAGGCGACTCACCCAATGTTGTTGTGTTACAGTCATCAGGTGTTGCTCCAGTAAGTATTTGAGGCTGTAATGGTCTGTGACGATCACGAAGTAACACCCCCACAAGTAGGGCAACCAACGGTGGATGACCTTCGCTAGTCCGATAAGCTCCTGCTCATAATCCGGGAGCTTCCGATGGTGGAGGGTCGTCGTGCGACTGAAACATGCAATCGGGGGTCCCTCTTGCTGAAGCCCTGCACCCGTGTTTGGAAGCATCGCATTTTACTTGGAATTCCTTCTTGAAATCTGGAAGCTGGAGGACTGGAGTCGATATTAAGGCCGGCTGCATGGCTCGAAAGGCTGTCGTGGCGGCGTTATCCCATGCAAAACACTGACGACACAAGAGGGACAACAAGGGGGCTGCGATCACCGTGTATCATTGGATAAATCTGCGGTCGTAACTGGTTAGCCCAAGGAATCTGCGAAGTTCCCGCTGAGTCTGGGGAAGGGGCCAATTGAGAACCCCCTGAATATTGACTGGATTAGCGGAGACTCCCGAGTGGTCGACAATATGCGTCAATTAGGCCACCCTGTTAGTGCCAAAGGAGCACTTGGCCTGCTTCAGGAAGAGTCGGTGAGAGCGGGCTAACTGGAGGACCTGGCCGAGATGGTCGAGGTATGCTTCCCAAGTCTTGCTCTACACCGAAATATCATCGAAGAAAACAAGTACACAACGATGAAGGAGAGTATGACATACCTCATTCATGGGCGCCTGGAAAGTAGACAGGGCATTCGTTAGCCGAAGGGCATTCGTGAGCCGAAGGGCTTCACGAGGAACTCAACGTGACCATAATGAGTACGGAAGACCATCTTATCCACGTCAGCCGGAAACATATGAACTTGGTGGTACCCCGAGCGAAGATCCAACTTTGGAACTCGCTCAATAACTCTTCGACCACCGGAATGAAAAATTTATCCTTCACCGTTTACGCGTTCAAGGCGTGGTAGCCAACACAGAAGCGCCAGGAGCCATCCTTCTTGTGGACTAAAATGATCAGTGAGGAAAAGGGGGAGACATTGTGGCGGTTGATGCCCTGGCGAAGCATATCAGAGCATTGCTGCTCAATCTCATCCTCCTGTAGAAAAGTATAGCGGTAGGGGTGGATGCCTACTGTGGTGGTGTTCAGAAGGAGGCAAATGCAGTGGTCCTGACGGGGCGAGGGGGGAAGCCCTATATGCACGACCATGGTATCACGGTACTCGTGAAGAAGGGCTGAGAGATCTAGTTGTATGGAGGGATCAAGATGAAGGGAGAAAATGCGGCCCGCGCCTGCCGTCAGATGGTCGTGCCAAAACGTCAAATAGGGTACCTGGCCCCAAAACATCGTTAGGCCCTCCATATCCCACAAGATAGGGTCTAGAGTACGCAACCCACATGTCCCTAAGACGGCCTCGAATCGTCATAAGGTGATGAAAAAGAAGTCAACATGAGAATGGTAGTCCTCTACGATGATAGAGACGTCCCGACAAACTCTGGTCCAGGCCATGGCTGAGCTATTTGGCACGACCACGCACAAACAACTGCGACTGGTAATGGGATGCTGGAGCCGCTAGGCAGTGAGGTCGCTGATGAAACTGTGCGTACCGCCTGTGTCCATGAGGGCAAGGAGTTGGTGACCCGCCACGGTGATGTGCATCTACACGGTGTCCCCAGAGTGGGGGCCCGACATGGAATACAAGGAAATTGCGGGGTCCCCTGACTCGTCATCCCTGGCTTGCCCGTCTTAAGGATTCTTGATCTCGAGCCAAAAAAGACGATTACACCGGTTCCCACAGGTGAAAGTCTCATCACAATTGAAGCAGAGGCCTTTTGCTCGTGGGTCTGCTATCTTCTGGTTCGACAGATGCTGGATGTTGGCGGGACGCTCCCCGTCCTTGGGCCTGACCGAACCACCGCCCAGGGGAGGTCAGGGCTGACTGTAATGTCGGAAAGTTCTATCATTGCTTCAACGCCCTAAGTGGGGGAGGTCCATCAAGATGCGCTTCTCACAAATGCGATCTGGACTCATGGCAGTAGTAAGATCCGGAGGGTTCTGGAACTCAATGCCATGCAGAGGTGCTCATGTAATCTCGCAATAAAGGCCACCTGGTGAGCCGCCAGGACAGACAGGGCGCCGACAAGGAGCACCTGGAACTGCTCTAAGTAGTGATCGATAGAGCCCAACTGCTTCAAGGAGATCAAGCCGCTGATTGGGTTGCTGCGGAGCGGTGGGCCAAAATGCAGGCTGCACTGGATCTTGAAGTCGTCCCATGTATGGTGAGGCTTCTCTCGTTGAAGTTGGGAGAACCAGAGTTGTGCCAAAACCATGAGGTGGAACGAGGCTACAACTAGCCAATCGTCCCACGGAGTGCGTTGTGCAGAAAAAAATTGCTCACAACGGGTCAACCACGTCAGGGGATCTTCGCGGCTCTCAAAGATGGGAAAATTCAACTTCACAAAATGTGGCACTATAGAATAGTTGGAGCGTGCCAGGAGATTGGTTGACTGGTAATGGTGCGGTGGCTCGTGAATGGACAAAGAGGAGGCAGAGGCGGTGCGTGGGGGTAGTCGAATGCTGTCCGGGTGTAGCGTGACGAGAAGAGTTGATGGTTGTCCGCCTTTATAGTTTTGAAAGATTCCAAAATTTGGGCCAAGGTAGGACCGCCAAAATTTCCATTGTCCATGATAGAAGAAGGCCGGAGTAGAGGTAGGGTCGGCGGAGGTAGTAACCCAAGAGAGGCAGCGATCATGGAGCCTCCGGTGAGAGAAAAGACAAACTGAACTGGCGACAGGGCTGTGGCGGAGGGAGGCAACAGTGGGGTCTGCTGGATCGGGTGCGAAGAAGTTGGGTCGCAACAGTGCCAGGTGTTGCCAGGTATGGTGTCGTCGCGGTCGGCCACAGGAGGAGTCGGCGGTGCTGAAGCGGGCCGGTTGACGGATGGAAGGACTGGTAGCTCTGATACCAAGTTTTTTCGTGCCCGAGATTGCTACCTCGTGCAAGGAGGATAGAGGGGGAAGTCTTGGAGGAGGGAGGAGGATCCCTTCTTGGAACCCTTAGGCGTCATAGTGAGGAGGAAGGGGGATGCCGACGAAGAGGGACTTCGGTGGAGCGGCAGACAGGATGTGCAGCGGGGATCAGGATTACGGCGCCGGTCGGGTATGTTACGAACGAAAAGAAAGGGGTAGAGTGAGAATTAAAGAGAGGGAGAGATTTGATTTAATTGTTTCTTGTCTTTTCTCATAGCCAAACCACAAACATAAAGCAAGGTTGCATCAAAAACCCAAATGCCCCATCACAAGGCTTAACAAAAGGTGAGGTTAAAATTAACAAAACATGCGATGCATAAAATAATATGCAAGATAGAAGGGTTCAGGCGCGCGCTACTCGCGACTCTTGGCACTTGTATGTGATCCCCAACGAGGATCCGTAATATATGTTTGAACACCTTTTGGGCTACCAAGTTCTATCTAGTGACAACTATTTTCTTAGTTGATTTTTTTTGGGGGGGGGTGTAAATATCGGATGTCGGCGACATGTCAGATTGAGTATATAAATGTCGGATGTTAGAGACAAGCCAGAGATATTTTTAAATATCGGGTTTTCATATCTTTAAATAAAAAGATTATTTTTATGTATATTAAGTATAATCATTTGTTCCAAACGAAAAAAAATTTAACTTAGCAAGTAAATAAACAATGAGTATGTATATCCTAAAATAAATTTAAAAAGCATTCAAAGTAAAATATTTTAACAAGTACAAATTAGTACAATTTAAATATATTTAATATTATATAAAAAAAATTATTTTGTTAATACTAGATTTTATTACAAATAAAGAAGATTTAAATGTTGAATATTTGATTTATTTTAAGTCTATTCATAATAAGTTTATCTTAAAATCATATAAATAACAACTATTATTTATGTTAACTTTTTCATAATTTTTGTAATGTGGAGTAAGAAAAATAGTGTGAAATATTAATACAAAATTGATTATAAGAATAACACATAAAAAAGAACGAAACAATAAGCTTAATTAATTTAAGCATACATTATTTATATACATATATAATTTAGACATACTCGGCTAGACTGCTAACATAACATAAAATAAAATAGCGGACGATAAGTTTAAAAGTAATGTCGGCCGATATATCGTTAATAACTGGTCTATATTTTACAAAATGACATAATTTTTTTTAAAATGTCGTTTTAACCTAAAAAATAACACGTCGGAGGACATTTAAAACAATGTTAGCTTTTAAAGGATGTCAAGCTAAAAGAAGTTGATGCTTTCCAGTTTAGATAGATGGCCACACGAATGTGGTTACATAAGTATGTTGCATTTTCTATGAGGATACCACACTTGCGTTTGTTTACAATCAAGTTGTACATTCCTCCACTCTAAAGGCATCCTGATGTAGGGTAGGCCAGTGGTGCTCGGAAACTATAACTCTAAGTGCAGGTGCGGGGGTGACACACTAGTGCAACACTAAATGCAATGCGACCGCCGGTCGACAACGATAATTACTATAAGCAATGAAATTAATAACGTCACACAAATAATTGAAATAAAGATACAAATAATTAATCTTTAGCAATTTGACAACGACTTCTTCCGCTCGGAGGGCCTAAGCAAGCGCACGACGAATAATTCCACAAACAATTATTAGCATAAAGCGAAGGAACTACTACACAACCATAATCTCAGCACAATATAGATAAAAACCGAACGAAAATTCAAGTCACAGAATACAATACCATAAATGCTCATAATGTAGAGGGCTGAACCGAGGCACTACAGGATTTGAAGGCCGGATGTATAGACGGACGATCGGAGTTGAAAACAGTGGCACAGTGACGGCGGGGTGGCTGCCCACGGTGGAAAAGAGGGGAGACGGGCCAGAAACAGAGAGATCCGGCCGCTAAGAAGTAGATCTGAGTGTAGGTGGATAGATCCGGTATTTTTACGGCGGATCCGAGCTACGGGAAGAGGAATACGGAGGAAATTGGTAGATCGGAGAGTGGTAGCACTAGATCAAAATAGATTTAGGGTTTTCGGAGCAGTGGGAGGCGGATCCACGAAGGGGAAGGGGGAGGAGTGGCCGGCTGGGGCAGACCGAGCCTTAGAGGGGTCAGTTTTGAGGGGGAGAGGGGCGGTGAGGGGGCTGGAGGGCTGGAAGCAGGCCGGAGGCCTGTTGTGGACAAGGGGGCAGCGACAGACAAGGGGAAAATAAGGAGGAGCAGGTCGGTTTGCTGGCAGCAGGCCGGCGGCTGTTGGGAGAGGGTTTTTAGGGATTCCGGTGGTGGAAACAAGGAGAAGGTGATGGAGAATGATGGAGGGGGGTTGGGGTTACCTTGGGGGGAAGTTTGACGGCCTAGGAGTCGTCATCTTGGGTTCCACGGCGTCGGCACCGGGGAGGGATCGCTGGAATCCGGGAAACTCATTCTCCAAATCCAACCATCCCCATTTCAGCCCTCATACCTCCTATTTATAAGAAAAGGCAAGCTTGAGTTTTCCCATCAACGACTATGATTGGTCGGTGAGTTCGCCCTTAAAATACATCAAAAATAAACTGAAAAATATAAAGTAATATAGTATTTCGACTCGCGGCGACGCTCCGGACGCTATCGTGGAGTCCTATCGTCGATCTGGGCACGCCATATATGGAAAGTTGTCAAATCATCCCCAAACGGACCCAAAGCGTGTCCTCGTCTCTGCTCCGCATCAATCTCCCCGGCTTGAAAGAATTCATCTCCTGATGAATCGGGATCAGAATTCTCTCGCTGATCGCCAGGTACAACTCGAAGAGGTCCACCGGAAGTCGTCCAAGTGTCGTCGGCCGAAGGGTGTCCTCGCCAATCAATTCACCCTGACTGAAAAGCTGTTATCTCTGGTGAATGGAGATCGTCGTGCTGAAGTCGAAGTGCAGGGGCGAATCTATCAAGCCCTGCTGCAAGTGTCCAAATGTCAATTGCATCGGGGCGGTCCTGCCAATGTACCAAGTAGCGACAACGCAGCCCATCTGAAGTAGGAACAAACTGGTGGAATCTGAACTATGTGATGCTCTCATCGCTCATCTCTCGAAGGGTGGTTCCCGGTGCGATCGGTGGTGCCTGCAGTGAAACCAAAGAAGACGAGTTCCCAGGTGGGTGGATGTCAACAATGGGTGGACTGGGGTGGCCATCAGACGGTGGTGACGTATGAGGGTGGTAAGGTAACGACAGTGGGGGTGGGGGTGACTGGGCATCTCCACTGCTCGTGTCCACATAGTCATGAGGTTCATAGTATGGAGTTAGATCTCCAATATTAAACACAGGTTGAATTCTCATACTGGCTGAGATGTCAAGTTGGTAGGCGTTGGTCCCAATACGACTAATAATGGAGTACAGACCCATTCGCCTTACGCTTAACTTCTTGGCAGGCCCCGAAGGGAGCCTCTCAGGACGGACTCGCACCATTACCTTCTCGCCTACATTAAACATTTGCCCTCGCCTACACTTATCTGCATGGGTTTCATAACTTCTCATTGCTCATTATTATTTGTTAACGAACCTATTCATGTAATGCATGCGAATGATGAACACGCGACCCAACTAACTCATGCAAATGAAGCAAATGATGCACATAAAGCGCAACATACTCGACACACTTCCTAAGGGAAGGCTCGACAATGACTTGGGTATTACTAACATGGGGTGGCCTATCCGGAGGCTTACCGGGTGGTCGATAGAAAAATCCAGTTGACCGACGTCATCACCCGTGGGGACGATATAGATGGTGACAAAATAGTGCGGAGCACTGATGTGATGGGTACCTCTCAAATGATATAGCTCATCAGGTGGCTCACCAGGGGGTGTATGCCAGAAGTCATCACGTATGAGATGATCACTAGTGCGGATACACGATCTATCAATAATGTGTAGGTGGGAAGGCTTGTCAAATGAGCCTCTCGGGGACTTGATCCCGAAGAGGTCGATAATGATAGGATAGCCCACCACGAGGAGGGCACCAATAACAGTAGTGTCATTGGGAGCAAGTAGCACACCCATAACAAAGTCAACGCTAACTTCATGAACCTCCCAAGGGAGTAGTGACTCATCAGGAGGCTTATCTCGAGGTTCAACAATGAGGTCATTAACAATGGGAAGATCCCTCAGATGAGTATCGCTGATAGAGGTAGTGTCCTCGTAACTGGGCGAGGTAGCCACAATGAAGTCAACATCATACCCTTGACTCTCAGTAGTGAAGTGACTCGAGATAGTCCTAAGGGAAGAGCAGGGGGTGACCGGACTCAAGTGTGGATCAATCGATATAGCATTGATAGTTGTGTCTCTGTTCAAAGGGGGCACTAGGTCTAGATGTAGGTCTAGGTGAGGTGAAAAGGATGGGTATACCATCATAGTATCACTAGGTCGCTCGTCCTCACCCACGTGACCATGCTCACTAGTCAGGCTAGTATCACTCTCCACCTGTATTATAGTGTCATGATCATATTCAACCTCAAGATCACACGAGCACTGAATCTCATCAAACTGAGAAAGATTAGAACCAAGTGTCGGGTCTCTTATCTCGGTGGGAGCACTACTCTCCGCATTGGTGGCTTGACCCAAATCCCTAGGCTGTCTTCGTAATGTAGATCTTAGGTGATCAAACTGAGTTTCTAAGAGATCAAAACGGTCAAGTACTAATCGCATAAATTCAGCCTCAGGTAACTCTATTGGTGGAACACTTGGAGGGTCTTGACTTGTACTGTGATCCTGTCGATGGTGACCTCTATAGGGTTCCTGAGGGTCGTCTAGACGGTAGTTCCTAACATAATTAGATGGTGCTCGTGGGTGCGTATGAGCCCTGTGAACGTGCAGTAGAGGTCGCTCATATCCAAACTCAGGTTCCTCTCCTAGAGGAGATGTGTACCAGCGATAACCTGAACGATATCCAATTCTATCGTCGTGAAATCGCGGAGAGGTGTAATGATGAAGACGTGAGGACATCTCGTCGTGGTGATCCCCTCTAGCATGATGAAATAGTGTCGAGGGGTCGACACAATCTCTAGGAGTGGTGTGTGAGGAAGATCTCTCTAGAGGAGCTCTATGAGGTCGGGTGTAGGTAGACTCAGGATACTCAGATGGAGGAGACGAACGACGGCGATAACTAGACATAAATGAACCCAATGATTATTTAAAACCTACCACTACGAAGCATGTAAATGACCTAACCTTGACATCTGATACCATCGAAAGGGGTAGAGCCCCCGTTCTTGGGTGACATAGCCACTACGATATCAACACTATACTATCGACTTTCAGTAGTGAAGTGAACCGAGACAGTACTAAAGGAAAAGTAGGGGGTGCCCAGACTCAAGTGTGGGTCAATCGTTATAGTGTCGAGAACTGTGTCTCTGTTCAAAGGGGGCACTAGGTCTACGTGTAGATTTAGGTGAGGTGAAAAGGATGAGTATACCATCACAGCGTCACTAGGTCGCTCGTCCTCACCCACGTGACTATTCTCACTAATCATGCCAGTATCACTCTTCACATGTATCATAAGGTCATGATCATGTTCAACCTCAAGATCACATGAGCACTGAATCTCATCAAAATGAGAAAGATCAGAAACAAGTGTTGGGTCTCTTATCTCAGTGGGAGTACTACTCGCCGCATCGGTGGTTTGATCCAAATCCCTAGTTTTTCTTTGTAATATAGATCTTAGGTGATCAAACTGAGCTTCTAAGAGATCAAAACGGTCAAGTACTAATCGCATAATTTCAGCCTCAGGTAATTCTATTGGTGGAACACTAGTAGGGTCTTGACATGTACTGTGATCCTGCCGATGGTGACCTCTATAGGGTTCCTGAGGGTCGTCTAGACAGTAGTTCCTAACATAATTAGATTGTGCTCGTGGGTGCGTATGAGCCCTGTGAACGTGCAGTTGAGGTCGCTCATATCCAAACTCAGGTTCTTCTCCTTGAGGAGATGTGTAGCGGCGATGATTTGAACGATATTCAATTCTATCATCGTGAAATCGCGGAGAGGTGTAATGATGAAGACATGATGACCTCTCGTCATGGTGATCGCCTCTAGCCTGATGGGATTGTGTCGAGCGGTCGATACGATCTTTAGGAGTGGTGTAATGGGAATGCTGATAATCATAATGATAACATGAAGGTTTCTCTAAAGGGGTTCTATGAGGTCGGCTATAAGTAGACTCAGGATCCCTAGATAGGGGAGACTGTCGTTGGTGAAAACTAGACATAAATGAACACAAAGACTATTTAAAACCTACCACTACGAAGCATGCAAATGGTCTAACCTTGACCTCTGATACCAAAATGATGTAAGGTAGGCTAGTGGTGCTCAGAAACTATAACTCTAAGTGCAGGTGCGGGGGTGACACAATAGTGCAACGCTAAATGCAATGTGACCGTCGGTCGGCAACGATAATTACTATAAGCAATAAAATTAATAACGTCACACAAATAATTGAAATAAAGAAACAAACAATTAATCTTTAACAATTTAGCAACGACTTCCTCCGCTCGGAGGGCCTAAGCAAGCGCACGACGAATAATTCCACAAACAAGTATTAGCATAATGGGAAGGAACTACTACACAACCGTAATCTCAACATAATATAGATAAACACCGAATGAAAATGTCAAGTCATAGAATACAATACCATAAATGCTCACAACGTAGAAGGCTGAACCGAGGCACTGGAGGATTTGAAGGCCGGATGTAAAGACGGGCGATCGGAGGTGAAAACGGTGGCACGGTGACGGCGGGGTGGCTGCCCACGGTGGAAAAGAGGGGAGACGGGCCGAAAACGTAGAGATCCGGTCGCTAGGAAGTAGATCCGAGTATAGGTGGATAGATCCGGTATTTTTACGGCGGATCCGGGCTACGTGAAGAGGAGTGCGGAGGAAATTGGTAGATCAGAGTGTGGTAGCACTATATCAAAATAGATTTAGGGTTTTCGGAGCGGTGAAGGTGGATCCACGAAGGGGAAGGGGGAGGAGTGGCCGGCTAGGGAAGGCCGGGCCGTAGGGGGGTCGGTTTTGAGGGGGAGAGGGGCGGTGAGGGGGCTGGAGGGCTGGCAGCAGGCCGGCGGCCTGTTCTGGACAAGGGGGCGGCGGCGGACAAGGGGAAAACAGGGAGGAGCCGGTCGGTTTGCTGGCAGCAGGCCGACGGCTGTTGGGGAAGGGGTTTTAGGGATTTCGGTGGTGGAAACGGGGAGACAGTGATGGAGAATGATGGAGGGGGTAGGGGTTACCTTGAGGGGAAGTTTGGCGGCCTACGAGTCGTCACCTAGGGTTCCACGACGTCGGCACCGGGGAGGGATCGCTGGAATCCGGGAAACTCTTTCTCTAAATCCAACCATCACCCATTTCAGCCCCCATACCTCCTATTTATAAGAAAAGACAAGCTAGGGTTTCCCCATCAACGACTATGATTGGCCGGTGGGTTCGCCCTTAAAATACATCAAAAAATAAACTGAAAAATATAAAGTAATATAGTATTTCGACTCGCGGCGACGGTACAGACGCAATCGCGGAGTCCTATCGTCGATCCAGGCACGCCATATATGGAAAGTTGTCAAATCAGCCCCGGACCCAAAGCGTGTCCTCGTCTCTGCTCCGCATCACATACTTTAAGGCATGTTTGCGTTAATGTAACCCACCGCATACTCTTTTATTGGAATTACGTTATTTACTTGAATTTTTTCTTTATTGCACTCTTATCTCCCTCCTATATATATAGGAGAAAACCTCCTTTTCAATGAATTAATCTCTCATTTCTATTCTCCAATATGGTATTAGAGCCAGACGTTACCTAACTTTTTCGCTCATCCGCCTTCCGCATTGTTTACAACTCTACTTGATTTATCGATTACGCCCTCTTTCGCGAGTCAGCCACGTCCTCTCCTTCACCGAGCCCTAGCGCCGCTTTCGCGAGTCTCTCGCGTCCCCTCCTTCACCGAGTCCTAGCTCCTCCCTCACCCCCTCTTCGGTACTTCATGTTCCTAAGTTTACCCGCAGCCTACTTTCTATTAGTCACCTTACTAATTCTATGAATTGCGCTGTAACCTTTTTCCCTCTCCGTGTGTCTTTCAGGACCTGAAGACGGGGAAGATGATTAGCTCTGGTAGACTGCGTGACGGCCTCTACCTGTTTGACCGCTCCGGCTCTGCCCCTTCTCCGAAGGATCTTTCTGCTGCTCAGGACTTTGTTGACTCCTAGCACTGCCGCCTGGGCCATCCTTCTCTATCTACTATGCATCTTTTATTTCCGCATATGTCAATGTATTTTTTAATACGTTTAAATGTTATGTTTGTGCTCTTGGTAAACATCATCGTGCTTCTCTTAATCACGTGTCTACTCCGAGTGCTTCTCCTTTTGCTGTGGTTCATACTGACGTTTGGGGTACTTGTCATGTTGCTTATATTTCTGGATTCCACTGGTTTGTTGCGTTTATCAATTGTTTTTCTCATTGTACGTGAGTTTAATTAATGAAAAACAAAGATGATATTTTTTTTCTTATTTCAACGTTTTCATAAGATGATGACTACTTTGTTTAACGTTGCCATTAAAGTTTTGCGCAGTGATAATGGTCGTGAGTACGTTGATTCCTCCTTTGAGCGTTATCCTTGTGATCAGGACATTATACATCAGACATCTTGTGTCTACACCCCGGCTCAGAATGGGGTCGTTGTGCGCAAGAATCACCATCTTCTAGAGATAGCTCGTTGCCTCCTCTCGAAGATGAACCTCCCTAACTATTTTTGGGATGATGTGGTTCTTATTGCGGCGTATCTTATTAATCGTTTGCGGACTCTTGTTCTTGGCCACAAATCCCCTTTTGAGGATCTTTCTGTCTCTCCCACACATCTCCTTCCTCGGATTTTTGGGTGTGTGTTTTGTCCATGTGCGCCCCACGTCCAAACTTGATACTCGTGCCCTCATGTGTATTTTTATTGGGTATTCTCCTACCCAGAAAGGATATAAATGCTTCCATCCAACTTCCAGAAAGACCTTCATTACTATGGACGTCATGTTTCTGGTGTCTGAGTCCTACTGCGAGTCCTCACTTTAGGGGGAGTCTTATCCAATGCAAGTGAGCTCTTTTCACCTACCTATTCCTCCTCCTGTGCCTATGCCTGCTATGTTTACATCCATGCCGACTCTTACTCCTCCTATGACCGCTCTTCCTATGACCGCTCCTCCTTTACAGGTGTATACTCGACGGAAAAGGGGTTCAGGTAAATCGACATCTTTGAAGTTACCCGCTCCAACATCGGATCCTTCTTTTGGGACTCAAGGTACTGTATCTCTACCCAACAATCGATGCCCCACTTTGTCTTATAACTCATTATATCCCTCACATAAACTCTTAATTGCCTCTCTCCTCCATTTCTATCCCCTCAACTTAGCAAATGCTATTGCACACCAAAAGTGACAAGATGCCATACGTGAGGAGATGTTGGACCTGAAAAAGAATTGCACATGAGACTTGGTCCCTTTCCCCCTGGCAAGACCATGGTAGGGTGTAAGTGAGTGTTCTCTGTCAAGCAGAACTGCCAAAAAGTTGTTGAGCGATACAAGACTCGATTGGTGGCTAGGGGTTATACTCAGACCACGAGGATTGACTGTCAAGAAATCTTTGCCCCTGCGGCGAAGATGAATTCTATAAGAGTTTTGCTCTCATGTGTTGCTTACAAAGGGTGGACTTAGCCTGGTTCAATATGAAAAATGCATTTTTTTTCATGTGGACTTGGAAGAAGAAGTCTACATGTCATTACCGACCGGTCATACCCTGACAGGATCTGGGGGAAAGGTATCAGGCTGAAGAAAGCCTTATATCGCTTAAAACTGTCTCATCGGGCCTGATTTGGGAGATTTTATAGTGCTATGGTCACATTTGGCTACTCTTAGAGCAATGCTGATCATACTTTATTTGTAAGGCAAAAAAATGAGAGACTCGCTGCTCTAATTGTTTATGTGAATGATATCATTATCGCGGGTGATGATACTGAAGAAATCCAGAATTTGAAACAAAGACTGACAAATGAGTTTGAAGTAAAAGACCTGGAAAATCTCAGATACTTTCTGGGAATTGAGGTTGCTCGATCAAATCATGGTATATTCATATCTCAGAGGATGTACATCCTTGACTTGCTCCAGTCATGTGGTATGAGTGGGTGTAGATTTGCTGACACCCCAATTAAAGTCAACTACAAATTTAGAGATGATGGAGAAGCGGTGGTTGATATCACCAGAGTGGTAGCCGTATCTATTTATCTCGTACTCGTCTGGATACTTCGTATGTTGTTGGTGTCTTCAGTCTGTTCATACACTCGCCAAAAACCCGGCCCTTAGAAGCTGCCTACCAAATTCTTCGGTATCTCAAATTCTTTCTTTGAAAGGGTATCCTGTTCTCCCCGAGCTAGAATTTACTGTTGAAGTTTATACTGATGCTGATTGTGCCGGTTCAGTTGTTGATAGGAGATCCACCTCTGGTTATTGTTCATTAGTTTATGGTAATTTTGTAACATGGAGAAGTAAAAAAACACGTGGTTGTCATGTCGAGTGCAGAGGCAGAATTCAGCTAGCGGATGCTCTCACCTAGGGGTTAAGTCAAAACTTGTTTGAAAAATTATGTGCATGTTGGGCATGCAAGATATCACACGTCCACCTTAAGGGGGAGTGTTGGAATTACATTATTTACTTGTATTGTTCCTTTATTGCACTTGTTGTATCTCCCTTCTATATATAGGGGAGAGCCTCCTTTTCAATGGATTAATCACTCATTTAAATTCTCCAACATCTTTTTAATATGCACTTCTGTAATATTCCCATATTAGAGGATGGGTCGGAATCCACACAATGATGAGCTTAACTTTTCTTTAAAAACATCTGAAAGAGTATACTGGAAGGTGTAGCAACAAATGAAGAATACATTGCAAAAGCACAATGTGAGGCCTGATAAAGATCACCTCCCAGCTGATTTCAAATATGGTGATTAGGGTTTACTTTATCTGACCAAAGACCACCTAAAGTAGATTAGATAAAAACAAACTCAATTAGATTCAATCCTTCTAATCGCACAAAATCCTTCTAATCCTAAAGAAAGTTGGAGACAATGCATCCCAACTACAGTTGCCACCATACATGCGGATTCTGGCTATAAAGGACAGGATAGCTCATCACTAGCTGCATTAAGTTTTATCCCTATTTAGGTACATTGGCAACAACTCATTATGGCCAACTAAGATTTTATTATACCAAAAATCTCATTACTATAATATTTCTCTTTGTAAGGAAAAGAAGGCATAGATAGATATGTGCCCCAAAATCTTGAATGCTCAAACTAAAACAAAGAAAGTGAAGTGAGTTTTCCCGAGAAAAAAAATAAGTAAAAGGGCAAATTTGAAAAGATTCACGAGTCAAGAAAAAAATACGAATAATTAGTGTGGAAGTGTTTTGCAAAACTGTGCACAATAGTGCATAATATTGGCCGTATACAGTTGCCTACATTTGTGTAAAACTGCATATACTGTGAATATTTTATGTAAAACTGCATATACTGTGAATATTTTATGCATAAATACGCATATTTGTGTGTACAATATAGGGCAATGTTTCGCTGTGTACAACTATATTATACTGTGGATTATTTGGATCCTGATGTGCAAATTTCATATAAATATATACAAGCATGTATTATAGTTTTTTTAACCGTGAGCAGGTGTGTATAATTATGTATATATTATCTCTCGTGCGCAAATTTATGCATGTTAGATTGAATTAGCACATGGGTTTCCTTAAGATTGGACAGCCACAAATATCCATAAAAAAAGTTTTAGATCATCATAGCGGTTAGTCTTAATAAGGTTGAGATTGGTGGGTCATTGTGGTATGTTCTAGATTCAGATTTGCAGTTGAGTTAGTTATTGTAGAGAAGAGCCATAGAGAAAAAATATTCCAAATTTTATAAATTTCTCACACTTTAATTACACAGTGCATGTATGCATACATTTATATATGAAGAGAGAGGATGAGAGAACTCCAATCCTATGATGTGAGACTAAAGAGAATGCACATGGACTTCAAGAATGGACTTTTCATACAGGGTTTTTACCATTTTTTCTTAACACTTCCCCGCAAATTGGAGCATACAAGTCGTAGGCACCAAACTTAGATAAGAACTGATGATATAACGGTCGAGAAAGAGCTTTAGTGAGGATGTCAGCAAATTGCCCTGTAGCAGGGACATGCTCTACGTCTATCTTCTTTGATTGAACTTTTTCCCGAATGAAGTGACATTCAACTTCAATATGCTTGGTTCGCTCATGAAATACGAGATTCTTGACAATGTGTATGATTGCTTGACTGTCACAAAACAAGGTCGCCAGAGAAGAGAGTTTGAGTCCCAAATCATTAAGAAGACTCTCAAGTCAGGTGAGCTCAGAGACAAAAACTGCCATAACACAGTACTCGGCCTCAGCAGAGGAGCGAGCAACAACAGACTGCTTCTTGCTGCGCCAGGTAATAAGGTGTCCCGCGAAATATGTACAAAAACCAGTTGATGAACGCCTATCATCAAGAGAACCCGCATAGTCAGCGTCAGAGCACGCAACAAGAGATAGAGAGGAAAATGACTTGTAAACAAGTCCTTGTCCAGGAGCAGTTTTCAAATATCTGAGAATGCGCTCAAGAGCCTGGAGATGAGATGTCCGCGGAGCATGTATAAAGTGACTCACAACCCCAATAGTAAATGAGATATCAGGTCGTGTAACCATAAGATAAATCAACTTCCCCACCAAGCGTCGATAGTACACTGGATTTGTAAGTAGTGGGTCGAAGTCAGAACCATGTGCAGAGAGCTTGTGATTTACATCCATGGGTGTGTCCTCTGGTTTGCACCGAGTAACCGGCATCTTGAAGAAGATCTATACAGTACTTTCGTTGGTGTAGAACAAGACCATTAGGTCGCCTTGCGATCTCAAGTTCAAGGAAGTACCGAAGATTTCTCAGGTCTTTTGTCTGAAATGCTGAGTTTAAATGTTGCTTGATTTGTTGAATCCCAGTCAATTCGTCGCCCGTAATTAAAATATCACCGACATACACAAGGAGAATTAAAATGCATGTTGGTTGGTGACGAGTGAAGAGGGAGAAGTCAGCCGAGCTCCATGTAAAACTAACTTCTCAAACAACCTTACTGAATTTTTTAAATCAAGCTCGAGAAGACTGTTTGAGACCATATATATACTTTCAGAAATGTCATACACGAGACTCCCCTGTGGTCTCAAACCCGGAAGGTTGACACATATAAACAGTTTCTTGGAGGTCGTCATTGAGAAATGCATTTTTAATATCTAACTGATGTATGGGTCACTGACGATGCACTACCAAGGAGATCAGGACTCAAATGATATTTAACTTGGCGATCGGTGAAAAGGTTTCATCATAGCAAGGCCTTGTTGCTCAGTGAAACCCCAGGCAATGAGGCGAGCTTTTAAGTGGACAACAGTCCCATCCGGAGCATCTTTGATAACAAAGACCCACTTGCAACTGGCATATGACTGGACGGGAGGAAGAGGAACCAAATCCAAGGTCTGGTTAGCCCAGATGGCAGTCATCCATGACCGCACGCCACCTCGAATGTTGAAGAGCCTTCTGCACAGAGTTAGGAATAGAAATATAGTAAAGAAAGATGACAAATTTGAGGAGTGGCGTAGAGAGGCGATGTAAAGATACATAATTAGGCAATGGATGAGCCGTAGAGGTTGATGCGGGATCGGCGAGCCACGGGATAGTGCTGGTAGTTGGGAGCTGCTGGAGGGCATCAGTCTTGGAAGGATGACGAGTATAGAGACGAAGAGGCGGTTTAGATAGAGCTGGCTCCGGGAGTGGTGGAGGAACCAAATCCAAGGTCTGGTTAGCCCAGATGGCAGTCATCCATGACCGCACGCCACCTCGAATGTTGAAGAGCCTTCTGCACAGAGTTAGGAATAGAAATATAGTAAAGAAAGATGACAAATTTGAGGAGTGGCGTAGAGAGGCGATGTAAAGATACATAATTAGGCAATGGATGAGCCGTAGAGGTTGATGCGGGATCGGCGAGCCACGGGATAGTGCTGGTAGTTGGGAGCTGCTGGAGGGCATCAGTCTTGGAAGGATGACGAGTATAGAGACGAAGAGGCGGTTTAGATAGAGCTGGCTCCGGGAGTGGTGGAGGAAGAAGAGGGAGAGACAGAGTCTTGACGGGGACATCCAGACAAGCGACAGGGGAAGGGAGAAACGGTGGGGAGGGAGAGGAGTAGAACGGTTGATCTTCAAGGAAAGTTACATCAGCCGAAACGATCAGCTTGACATGAGTAGGAGAGTAGCAGACATAACCCTTCTGAGTGCGGGGGTAATCAACGAACATGCATTTTGTGGCGCGAGCAAGCTTGTCAGAAGGCTGACCAAGAATGGGGACATATCATGTACATCCAAAGGCACGAAGCTTGAGGGAGAACGGAGACTTGGAGTTAAAGAGTAGGCCAAACGGAGATGCGAAGTCGAGCATGGAGGAGGGCATGCGATTGATGAGATGACAGAAAACAGAAATGACGAAATTCCAATATTTTGTGGGCACCTGCATTAACATGAATGACCGAGCGACATCAACAAAGAGATGATTTTTCCGCCCGGCCACACCATTTTGCTGGGGGGTATATGCACACGAGGTTTGATGTATAATTCCAAACTCGGTGCATAAAATTGAGAAGGTGCTAATAGTATATTCACGAGCATTGTCAATGCGGATTATTTTTAAAGTAGCTGAGAATTGCGTACGTGTTTCAATAATAAATGCACGAAAAATAGAGGTAAGTTCATTATGATCACAAAATAGATATAAACAAGTGAAACATGAGTAATCGTCAATAAATATAATAAAATAGCGATATCCAAAAATACTATGGAGTTTATATGGACCTCAGATATCAGAATGCACTAAAAATAAAGGAGTATCACTCCGAGTACACTTAGGAGAAAAAGAAGTACGATGTTGTTTGTCATTGATACAAGATTCACAAGTAGACTCTTGCAATGAGACATCAGGAAGTGCCTTCTTGAGAATCGGAAGATGAGCATGCCCAAGGCGACGATGTCAATCAACAAAGGAGACTGCAGAGAGAAGGGTAGGTGGAACATCCAACAGATAGAGCTCATTCGACAGTCGCCCTTTATCAATGGTATTCCGTATTTGACGATCCTGCACAACAAAAAAGGATGAAAAGAAGGTTATACAACAATCAAGTTTCTGAGTAAGGTGATTAACTGATAGTAGATTGAACGACGACCCCGGAACATGAAGAACCTAGGAGAGAGGGGGGGGGGGGGGTAAGCCATAGATCAGCAGTGCCAGAAACCGAGGTGGTGCCAACATTTGTTATAGTAATGAACTTGAGATATGCAGACTGCATGTACTGACGTAGTTTCTGGGAGGTAATATGATGAGTTGCACCCAAGTCCACAATCTAGTGGGGGCTATGGTAGATACAAAATATACTTGTTGGGTCCATTGATCACAATGTCCTGAATTTGAAGAAGACACACAAGTCAATCAGATACACATGAATATATTTGATGCATGCCCTAAGTTCAATGTATGCAAGTTGTTCTTTGTTGAACTGATTTGACAGGTAGTCTGAGTCACAAAGACAGGATGCTGACAAAGCAAAAATCTGGAGACAAGATGCACTCGAGACAGGATGCTGACAAAACAAAAATCTGGCTAAGTTCAGAAGCGTTGAGTAAAGGCAGTTCACTTAACGCCAAGAGGCTAAAAGCGTCGACTAATGCTCTGACAGTCAAAGCCTCAGTATTGCCAAAGCAGAAATCTGGTTAAGTCAATAAGCGTTGAGTGAAGGCAGTTTACTGCACGTCAAGAAACAAAAGCGTCGACATAACACCCAACAGTCAATGTCGCAGTGTTGCTGCCAAGAAATCTGTCTGAGGAATGAAACGTTGAGTGAAGACAGTTCACTCAACGCCTACTCAACAAGAATTCTGTCTAGGGACAGAAGCGTTCAGTGAAGACACCTCACTCAACGCCTCATCTATAAACCATGCAAAGGCAGAAAGCGTTGAGTGAAGAAGTTGCACTCAACGCCTTCATTCAGAGAAATCGAAGTAAGTCCAGAAGCGTCGAGTGATGAAGGCTCACTCGATGCCTAAGCTGTTGGACTATAAAAGTCAATATGCGTTGAGTGATGAAGGCTCACTCAACGCACTCAACGCTTGAGATGCAGAATTCTGTTAAGTTCTTTAGCGTTGAGTGTCAAGGCTTCACTCAACGCCTGAGAAGTCTGTCTGTATTTTACTAAGTCCAGAAGCATTGAGTCATGCTGACGTTAGCAGTAACTGAAATATCGTGGGATCTGCTCGCTTGAAGATAAAAGGCGCTGTTTGCCTTTAGTACAGCTGTAAATGCAATAATGACGGAGCAGTTGCAATTTCCGGCCAGTCCTACTACGCAAAGAGCCGTTGGACGGCGAGATACAAAAGTTGAGTTCAGAGAAAGAAAGAAATTAACTTTTGGAAACAAGAGCTTTGAGCTTTATCCTATTCCTCTCATCTAAGTTGCAGAGCTTGAAGAAAATACACTTACTGTTAGTCTGAGAAGTTCGGACAGTTAGTTGTTGATAGTCACATCTTCAACAATAAGTTCAAAAGTTCACTCTTTGAGATAAAAGAGGCAGAGCAAGCCTAAGATGTTGTTGATCTTCAAGGTCACTGCATTCAACTCTTTTATTCACAAGGCTTGAAGAAACAGTATTCTGCAAGTTACTTCACAGCACAAGCTGAACAACCTTGACGATCTATTCTTGGTGTTGTGAAGATGATAGGACTGAGTCTTCTCAGTTCAGGAAGAGCCATACTCAGAGATCACTTCTCTGGAGTCAATCATCAACAACAACGAACACTTCATTTGTAGGATCTTAACAGATCTGAGTTGTAATCCTGTACTATAAAGGCTGAGGTAGGATCCTTCTGTGAATCTGAGTGTAGGATCCTTCTGTGGACATGAGGTAGGGCCTGTGTGCCTGAGCTGTATGAGATTCATTCTCTGAGGTAGGATACTGTGGTGGATCTGAGTGTAGGGCTATCCTCCTAGCGCGAGTTGTAGGACTTTGATTAAAGTCTGAGGTAGGTGATCTGTGGATCACTGAGCTGTAGGAGCATCATTTGCTCTGAGTGGTGGGGCTTTGGGCCTGAGGTAGGACTTGAGGAGTCTGAGAGATCCTGAGAGATCTGTGTTGTAAGATCTTGGAGTCGAGTTTGGAGATGTTAGCCTTGTCTAACACACTGTTAGAAAGGTGAGAGGGATAATGGATGTACCCATACCTTGGAGAATCACTATAAACACTTGTGTGTTGTGTATTTTTGAAAGCTAACTTAAAACTAAGTCACAACACATCAAAACAAAAATATAGTCATAAAAGGCAAAAAAACCTATTCCCCTCTCTAGGTGTTTAGCTACTCTTGAAAACAAAGACTTTCAATACCTTCAGTGGAGAAAGACGCAACAGAGCCAGAAGAGCGACCAATCACTCCTTGGAGCTATTGAAGCTAGGTGCGGAGAGCGTTGATGTCTTGCCGGGTAGAAGAGTCAGAATCCTGTGGAGCAACAACAGTGGGATGAGGAGTAGCTGTAGTAGAGGTAGTAAGATGTGGAGTCAGACCATGCTTGAGGTAGCAGGTGGCTTCAAGATGACCTTCTTGACCACAATAAGTACATTTCAAAGTAGAACGCCTAACACATCCTCGTCCCCGAGACATGAAGGCGACCTCCTCGAGCTGAGGAGCCACGAACTGAAGCAAGAGTTGGTAAAATGGGCTGCTGGAGGAGAGTCAGAGAGAAATTTCCAGGGACCTCGGATAATGGGGTAACCTTGAGCAGCATAGAACAGACATCGGACAGACGGGGCGTTGTAGAAGAGGAAAGAATCTGAGACCTGACACTGTGAAGATGAGGAGGAACACATACCATCATCATAGCAATCCTAACAATTTCCTTTTGTGCTTGTTGTGTAGCAAGATCCGTGAAGGGAGGCTGATGTTGTATCCAGGCCTCCACCAGAGTTTTGGCCTGGTCAACGAGCCAACGAAGGAGGTCAAATTGCCTGTTGTGACTTGGTCCAGATTTTGAAGCGCAAAGATGATGTCAAACAAATGCAGTAAGCTGTCTTTACCAGAGTAGATAGAGTGAAGCTCTTCCCACATCGCCTTGGCCATCTCATGATCCATGACCATTCGGTATGTCTCGGTGTCCATGGAATTGAGGATCCAAGATTCGACCCGACCGTCATTACAGAGCCATTCATCAGTGGGGACAATTGGAGCATCCCGAGTAAGATGAAGAAGACCTTTAGTTTGGAGAACACGACGAACAGAATGCACCCATTCCACAAAGTTATGCTTCCTGTTGAGAGAAATGATGGTGATCCTAAGTTCATCACGAACTTCAGGAGAAGCAGTGGCATGAGTGGGAAGAGAAGAGACAGTCGTTGAATTCATGACGGAAAGAGAAGAATTGGTCAAGAGAAGAAAAATAAACGATCCGACGAATAGAGGATGGCCTGGCGAGTAGAAGAGGGCAGCCTGGCTAGATGAGAAGGGAGGCAAACCACAGAGAAGCCCACAGCGGGCAGAGGAGAGGTGGCTAGAAGTGATTGCAGATCGCAGAAGACAGAGCTTGCAACGACTAAACCAGTTCGCGGCGGGCAGAAGACTGCAGCTAGAGGAGATACGACAACACGCGACCTAAGAGGAGAAACATGCCAACAGCCAGAGCCCGCATCGGGTTAACTGGGGCAGGCCGCAGAGGAGAACGAGGTAGAGAAGGGAATTTGTTTGGCCGCAGATCCCGCAGAGGAGGCCGCCGAAGATCACATCGGAGAACTCTGGCAGGCCGCAGATCCCGCAAATTCCGTAGCGAGATGAGAAGGGCAGCGGTTAGAAGGTGCAAATAGAAATTGCGGGTAGAGGAAGAAGCGACTAGGAGCAAGAGGCGGCAAGGAGACGCCACAGCGAGCAGTGCTGCTTGCAGCAAGGGGAAAGCCGCAGCGGAAAGACAAGGCTCCAAGAGGGCGGACAAGAAGAACCAAGTAGAGGTGACGACAAGAGGGTGGACAAGAAGAACCAAGTAGAGGTGCCGACAAGAGATAGCCGGAAGAGGAAGAGGAAGAGGCGACAAAGAAGAGTGGTAAGGGTAAATCGCAGCGGAAAAGGAAGATGAGGCCACACTATAAGGAGAGTCCGCAGAGTTGTCAAGCCAGTGGGACCCAACAGAAAGGCTTATAAATAAGCAGAGACCCAGAGACAAAGAGGAACTACAGCTGAGAACCCGACGGTTAAAACAGGGCTAGCCTCCAAGGGCCCGAAGTGGAACCCGTAGGGGTGGTGCGGTTAGAAAAACTGTTACCGCCAAAGATGACCAAAGGCCTTTGATACCATGTTGAGGAGCCATAGGGAGAGAAAAATAATTTAAATTTTATTAATTTCTCACACTTTAATTACAGAGTGCATGTATGCATACTTTTGTGCAGGAAGAGAGAGGAGGAGAGAACTCTAATCATATGATGTGAGACTAAAGATAATGTACATGAGCTTCAACAGTAGGCTTTTCATACAGGGTTTTTACCATTTCTTCTTAACAGTTATAAACATAGACTTAGGCGTCATTTGGTGGGGCGCCTTCCATGATAAGTGCATTTGCATTAATCAAAAAGAAACATACAAATTGCACATAAAACATACTCCCCAAGTCATCTCTTGGAGAATCTCCAAGAACTCGGGAGTAGCACCAGAAGTACCATGCCAAATAAAGTCATTGCCCTCTCCAAATCTAGCACAAAAGTCCGTCAGCCGGTTAGCCTCCCGAGGAAGATGACGGAACAGCATCTAGTTGAACTCCACGAGAATGGATAACTCCCGCACCATAAATGTGGAATCAAGCCAAGCCGAACAATGCATGGATCTGCTGCAATAATTCAGGACATTCTTGCAATTTCTCTCAATAATAACCCCCTTTGAGGCGCCTTCCAGTGGCCAGAACGGGACCTGCCTTTTTGAGGCTTACTGCTCAGTACATGACCACACTCCACGATGGAATCTAGAAATGTACGGCTCCATTTTTGCAGAAACCACCCCAAATTGAAGCTTTATAAACAATTAAAATCTGTAAGTACTAAACTTTGCTGAGAACTTAGGTTTAAATCAGTGCATGCATTGAATGATCGTGTCTAGGTCTTAATTGATATTTTTCTTCATTGCCAAGCCTCAACGACACATAATACCTTTCTGGCCAGTTGTCACCCCCCCCCCCCCCCCCCATGGTTTTATGATGCTGAATATTTTTTGTCATTTGTCAGGTTAATGGTGGCTTACGCTGTGCCGTCCTTTGCGCGTGCTTGGAAAAGACAATAAAGTGTAAAAATTAGGATATTGCAATTCCACATGCTTGGGTGTTATGAATTTGCTGTTCTGACTAACTTCTTTCTAGTCTTTACTTACATGCGTAGCCAACCATCTTCAAGTTCATGTCTGCCTGCTACAAAATTTCTAATATTTGGTGGGGATGACCTTCGTTACCATGAAAGATCTATAACACAATACACGTGTTGGTTGCCATTTTGGTTCTGGCCTAATGATGTTTCGGCGTCATTCCCTCACATTGTAAATCACATTCACCAGCCCCTCACACAAAGTATGGACTTGATATTTTTCCTTGCACAGCAGATCCTTAGGTTTTGGGGCTATTATCGTGAATTGTTTTTGGTCTTAAGACAATATGCTGAGCCATGAGTTCTGATATTTGTGTTGAGTAATTTTGAACCATCTCAGTTCTCACACACAAGAATTAGCTCACTCATACTTACAAAAAAGTATCTCCTCTTACCACAAATGTGTGGGATAAACAAAACATGTATATGCCAGCGATAGTTATTATTCATCAATATGTACTGGATACTTCAGTACTATTGAGGTACTGATGTGGACACTCGTAATTTATAGGGCTTTTAGGCTGCAAATTGTCGGAATCCCCTCCCTCCACTAACTAGTGGGGCTCATGGGGGCGAAATGGAATTAACCAAAGTAGACCCCACTAACCCCATGGGGGTGGGGACCGCCCTAGTTGTTGCGCGCGGTAAAACCGCCGTGAGGCCTAGCGGCCGACCTCTGCTCACCTGCTTGCCGTGCGGATCGCCTGGGGGGCATGTTCGTCAATTCATGAAAATTGACAATCAAGGTGGCCGAAACGGAGGAACGTCATTCGTCAACTCAAGACTCGGTCATATGCAATTGCCGACACATCCATCCAGAAAGATATAAAAAGGCCTCTAGGCCTTCATTTGAAGACAAACAACTCCAGAGATAGAGAGAGTTCTGAGGTTTTTCGGCGATAACGTGGGACTTAGATCGTTCCTTCGCTCGGCATTCACTCTACTTTCTCTCTAGTCCGCTCAACGCTCACTTGCATGCTTCATTAACCTGGGAGAAGACAAAAGAGAGCGCCCTTGTGGACGCATCGAGGAAACTCTGTGGACGTGACCTTTTTTCCTCCCTTTTTATGCTAACTGCTTGAATAGAAAGGTGATCTATCACCCTTCAAGGAACTCTTAATATTTGTAAACAATCGGAAAATAGTGCGTTTTGTACCGGCACCGATCCCACCGTGTGATTTTTCACTCTTTCCAGTCTTTTCACGGTAAAAAAGCATCTTGCCTTACTGCTTAATTTTCAATTGATTGTTTGCTCATCCGGTCCAACTCGGAGCCAAAGTTATATGATTCTACGGACCAGAGGAAAAACGGGTGACCCACAACAAACTCTTATTTTTGCTTTTTGTATGTTGTCTTATTTTAGAGCCAACATGTTTTATGTAAACATTTGACCCGTCCGGCGCCCGCCCGCGCACGCACGCATGCACGCACTAGCGTTGCGACGCTCGTACACTCGACGTGGTGCCATGGCGCTCCTTCCCAACAAATCTGACTTCGAGCATTTTCGATTGGGCTACGCCCGTTCCCGATGTTCTCGGGAGGTCTTCGACCTCATCTATGCGGGCTTCGCCTGCCTCTGCACGGGCTTCAACCGTTCTCGATGCTTCTGGTGGCCTCCGACCACATCTAGGCGGGCTTCGCCAGCCTCCGCACGGGCTTCGGACGTGCTCGATGCTCTCGACTGGCTTTCGACTGCATCTAGGCGGGCTTCGCTCGAGTGCGGCGTCGAGCTGATAGATTGTAGCCGAAGGCTGTTAATGTATATTTGGACGAATAACGGGTTCAGAGGCATAACGGGTCAGTTCGGACACGTGTAAATCCGATACCCGTAGAAACTTCTTGGGTTTGCTTATTTATACCCGCCTAGGGGCAATGGGTAGGGGATTCCACTTTGATGCCCATCCGGATGCTTCGAGTGACTATTCATTCTCGAAGCAACTGCTCGGTCGCTCACGCATCACGCTCCCGTTTACTTCCCGTAACCGCTCGGATTTCGCCGTCGCTGCAAGGCTCTGGAACCGCTGCTCTCGATTTCCTGTAGCCGCCTGTGATCGAAAAAGAGGCAAAGCGGGCATCGTGGAGTTTCACGTCGTCGACTGGAACGGGAGGAGGAAAGAAAACCGCCGTCGCTGTTCTTCTTTCTAGACGGGAATCGCGCTCGGGTTTTCTCCTATCCTGCCGCTGACGTTGATCAACAAGAAATTTTTTTTCTCGCCGCTCGCGATCACTCCCGTCGCTGCAAGGCTCGCCGATCGTTAAGCAAAGGGTTGGGCCACCGCTGGTTTCCGCCATTTGGAATCGGAGGAGGAAACCTCAAGCCGCTGCAGTTGAAAAAAAAATCGCCGCCACTGGTTTTTGATCGCGAGGAGAAGACGCCGACGCTCACGTTTCTCTTCCCCGAGCTCGATTTCATCTTTTTTTTCCCCTTGTCCCGTTGCCGTCCAGGATCGCAAAACAAAAAAAAAGGGAGAAGAAATTTTCTGACTGCAGGAAGCTCCTTCTGTTGTTGTCTTCGTCCCCATTTCCTCTGTTGTTAAACCTCGGAAGATCGTGTTATCTCCTCGCGATCAAAAACCAGTATTAAAATGAAGAGGAGAAATAAGAAGTGTGTATATATATATTATAAATATAGTATTAAAATAATTACACTTATAATATCTATATCTTTAAAGGAACACAAATGTTGAACAAGGACCAGCCGAACCGGAAACTTCTCGAGACGGACCATGGATTTCTCAAGAAGGGCTGGATTTCTCAAGTGAAGGAGATGATTTCTCGAGTAGAAGAAGCAGGTTTCTCGAGCACAGAAGATGATTTCTCGAGTAGAAGAAGCAGGTTTCTCGAGAATAGAAGATGATTTCTCGAGTAGAAGAAGCAGGTTTCTCAAGAACAGAAGATGATTTCTCGAGTAGAAGAAGCAGGTTTCTCGAGAACAGAAGATGATTTCTCGAGTAGAAGAAGCATGTTTCTCGAGAACATTAGGCACCACTCGAGAACAACTCGACATTTCTCGAGAATAACGCTAGATATCCCGAGAACAAGAAGGAAGGATAACCCCTTTCGACGAATTCTGCCGAAATTCGTCGAACACAAAACCCGTTCGATGAACTTTGGAAAAATTTCGTCGAACAAAAAGGAAAAGCCCGTTCGACGAACTACGTTTAAAATTCGGTGAACTCAAACCCGTTCGACGAACACCTGATTGCTCGGCATTTGTCGAACCCAGAACCGTTCAACGATCGTTAAACGCCCAGTTCGCCGCTCCGTCGAACGCTGTTCGACGCTCCGTCGAACCCCAGACAGCGGCCAAAAATTTCGTTGAACGCCTCTGTTCGACGAAATCCAACCCTTAAGGGGGGCTTCTCGAGAATCAAAATGTAGCATAAGGCTGAAATATAGTATAACAAGCAGTCGTGCACGGGGGACCCCGTGCGAGCAACATTTGTCGTGGGTGCGACATTTGTCAACGGTGCGCCATTTGTCGAGGGTGCGACATTTGTCGAGGGTGCGACATTTGTCGAGGGTGCGACATTTGTCGAGGGTGCGGCATTTATCGAGGGTGCGATATTTGTCGAGGGTGCGACATTTGTCGAGGGTGCGACATTTGGCTGAGGCAGAAACATTTGTCGTGGGTACGACATTTGTCATGAAGGCGACATTTATCGTAGGGGTGACATTTGTCGTGGGGGCAACATTTGTCGTAGAGACAACATTTGTCATGGGGGCGACATTTGTCAGGAGGCGACATTTGTCGTGGGGGCGACATTTATCGTGGGGGCGACATTTGTCGTGGGGCATCATTTATCGTGGGGAGGGGACATTGGTCAGGGATGACGACATTGGTCGGGGGCGGCGACATTGATCGTGGTCGATGACATTGGTTGTGGGCGGCAACATTGGACGTGGGTGGTGACATTGGTCGTTGGAGGGGGGTGGGGGGGGGGGGGGCATCGGTCGTGGGTGCGACATTTGTCAACGGTGCGCCATTTGTCGAGGGTGCGGCATTTGTCGAGGGTGCGGCATTTGTCGAGGTTGCGGCATTTGTCGAGGGTGCGACATTTATCGAGGTTGCGACATTTGTCGAGGGTGCGACATTTGTCGAGGGTGCGACATTTGGCTGAGGCAGAAACATTGGTCGTGGGTACGGCATTTGTCATGAATGCGACATTTATCGTAGGGGCGACATTTGTCGTGGGGGCAACATTTGTCGTAGAGGCAACATTTGTCATGGGGGCGACATTTGTCAGGGGGGCGACATTTATCGTGGGGGCGACATTTATCGTGGGGGCGACATTTGTCGTGGGACATCATTTATCGTGGGGAGGGGACATTGGTCAGGGATGACGACATTGGTCGGGGGCGGCGACATTGATCGTGGTCGATGACATTGGTTGTGGGCGGCAACATTGGACGTGGGTGGTGACATTGGTCATGGGAGGGGGGGGGGGGGGGGGGCATCGGTCGTGGACAGCGATATTGGTCCTGGGGCGACTTTGTTCGTGGACGACGACATTGTTCGTGGGGGCGACATTAGTCGTGAGCAGCGACATTGATCGGAGGCGGAGACATTGGTCGGGAGAGGCGACATTGATCGGGACCGACGACATTGGTCTGGTGTTGAAGCCAAAAATTGACATCGGGGCCTGCGACATTGGTCGGGGGCAGCGACATTGGTCGTGGGCGGCGACATTGGTTGTGGGCGGTGACATTAGTTGTGGGCGTCGACATTGAACGCAATGACGAAGAGCTATGAGTAATGGGTTGAAGATGCACAATTTAGACTGGGAAAAAGCATATGCCATCTAAGGACTATAATGATGAAGTTGTTGAAGGAGCACATAATGAAAACACGTATAAATATTTCACCAATTATTTGTCAAATTTTGTGAGCAATGGAAGTCACAACTAAAAGTAAAGAACACCGAATATGTTGTTTGCATGTACCTTGGATTTTTCGTTCCAGCAGTTCAATGTTTGATCTGGTTTTAAAACCTTATGACATGTTTCAAGGTGGAGGTGATCCCCCTAGAAAGAATCATTTGAGCCATCCCTAAAAAGAATCACCTTTACAGTCAAAGTCATGCTTTCCACAGTACCCGACCGGCGAAGGCGGGCTTCGCTCGCACCCGGCGGGCTGCCCGCCCATGACGGGACGCTGCGCGTTGCGCCCGCATCGATGTAGGTTGCATCTACATCAAGATGCGACAAAACCCGGACGGGGACGGCGAGCTACGCTCACATTCGCGTCGGTTGCGCTCCCTTTCGAGATAAATTAAGAAATATTAACATATGACATAGCTAAATTAAGAAGCTAAAAAATCATAAGATGTCAGTTCTCAAAAATGACAACAAAAGTGGTGTACAAAAAAACCAACTGAACAAAGATACACAATCAACCAATCTCCACCATTGGATGGGACCAAAGATATTAATATGAAACCCAAATAACGATAGATATGCCAGAAAGCAGGTTCGGCGAGTCCTCGACCAACAACATTTCAATCAAACATATGCGCAAATACTAACTTTGTTCACCCCAATAATTTTAAATAATCATGGATATACTCTAAATGAAAAATAAAGTTTAAAGAAAAAAAAATATACAAAAGCTAAGAAAATCCTACACCCCCATCTCCATTCAATTATATAGCACAAATAATATGAGAAAGGGAATGTAGCGTGCAGTCTTCAAATATAAGCAGACATTTGCATCTTATAAGCAGACATTTGCATCTAATACCATCAGCTAAGAAGCTAAGAATCTATGATAAAAAAACTTGGAAATTAAGGTGAGATTATGGGTTAAAGAACATGGTGTAAAAAATTGTTGCAAAATTCAAACATGGATTGGTATAACACCATGGTGTAAGTTTATTTTTCGTGCAGTGAGGCAGTTGTGTAAAAAATGATGCAGTGAGGCAATGATGTAAATTTATTTTCATCAAACATGAACTGCTATAATAACCAGAAATAATCTCTTCTAACAGACATTTAATCAAACATCTTAACAACATAGTGTAAATTTTTTTTGTATATGCATTTCATCAAACATGCACTGCTATAACAACCAAAAATAATCTCCTTTAACATGCACTTCATCAAACATGTTAACATCATAGTGTAAATTTATTTATTTTTAACAACCTTGGATTGATAGAGGGAGAGAAAGAGCCGAAGTTTACTTGAAGTGGAAGTCGTAGAATACCTGTTCAGGATGATCTCTCCCAGAAGATTTTGAAGTCGAAGGTTAGGAGTTGAGGATGGAGGTTAGAAATGAAAAAGAAGAAATCATACATATTTTTATTCAGTGTCTAAGATTAAATTGTGGATTTGATTCAATGGCTCAGATGCTACCCAATGTAGGATGAGAACATATTTTTTTCTAATCAGAAATGATATATAGAAAATGAAAAGTTTGAGAAACATAAATGATATACAGAAATGATGCAAAGCTTAAGAAGGAGAAATGATAACCTGGAAATGATTTGGGCGGCGAAGTGAAGCCCTAAATTGCAGAGGATGCATGTTGAGGTGTCAGAGAACTGAGGATAGAGGAAATGGTGTCCTTACCCTGGAATATAGAGTACCTAAGAATGAAAGACCGACAGAGAATAGAAGTTGTAATCTGAAATCGAACAAAGAGCACCCATGGTAGGAGTTAAGGGAGATGGAAGAAGAGGGAAAACCTGTAATCGAATGATGAGTAGCCACGGTGGTCAGACGTCGTCACAGTATGGATCACGGTCGGCGTCCGCGTCGGTGTCGGCGTTGGTGTCGGCGATGGCGTCGGCGTTGTCGTGGGCAAAGAAGGAGGAGTTACCGGTGGAGAGCGGTAAGACGGAGGAGAGCAGAGTGCAAAAATGGGAATCTGAAATTAGAAATATGATCATTGCACACAAAAATATGAAGGAAGCAAAGACTAATCATCTTTGCAGTCCAAGGAATCAAAGACCCAATCAGCAACCTATAACTCATTCATTATATGCAATACTCTCTTAGAGGAATCACAACTAAACAAAATTGAAGAGGTGCTGGTAGATTTTAAAAGCAAAACGCTGAATAAACACTAACCCGAAAGGACGCTATTGTCGAATAGGAACTGCCGAGGAGTAGGAGTAGATATTTAGGTTTTGTTGTCGAGGAAGCTTGCAAAAAAGTTGAGTAATCTATCTGTAGTTGTAGCAAAAAGCTTGTCTGGTAAAAGAATATAAAACAGAAATAAGAAATACAAAAACTGAAATCTGAATTAGTAATTTCTAGCATCACTGCACAATGTTTAAGCTTGAGAATCAACCTGAATGCAGTTGGTCGAAAAAATTGTTGGAAAACTGGAATGGGACTGCTTCTCAGATGTCTGCTTGAGAGCTTGACCCACAGTCCTTCTGTGACAAACTGAAATCTGAAATATGAAAGCGAAATTCTGGTTATAGTCTGTTTTTATGTATAAATAACAACTAAAATACATGTAAAATAATTCAGATTTGATGGAAGGACCTTAACCTCAACCAAATCAGGCGCAACGGTCCACTGAAAGAGAAACATAAATAATGAATTAAATTGTTCAAAGGATGTCAACTTTATAATGGTAACCTCATATCAGAACACAATTAAATTTGAAGTAATTACATTTCTCAACAAATGTCTGAAACAAAAAACATCAATAAAAAATAAATGAAATGATAGAAGTACCTCTTTGAGATTCAGTCTATTCTCAAACTTTGTCCCACAAAAGAAATCATTTTTTATTGGTGATTTTTGTTTTAAAAAGCTCTCTTCCTATTAGTTGAGAGAAAATGAAATAAAAAACTGAAATCAGTTGAGACTTGGGAGCTTTATAATCGTAACCTATATCATAACATAATTAAATTTAAAGTAATTATATTTCACAATAATGATTAAGTGAAAAAAATAAACAATCAAAAATAATTGAAATGACAGAAAAATATACATCTTTGAGATTCATTCCAATCTCAAACTCTGTTCAACTAAAAAAATATACTCTTGATTAGTGGTTTTTTGGAATGAAGCCCTCTTCCGACTGTTTGAGATAAAATCAAAAAGAAAATGAAACCAAAAATTTGAGAGCGGACCATTGTTTATAGTGAACTTGGAGGGAGAGAGGCGTATGCAGTGGCTTCTGCTGCAAATAGCTGAGAGGTAGAGCGTTCTGCTGAATGGGGATTTGGAGAAAAAGGAAGAAAGATCTGCGTGAATGGAGGTTTGTTCAAAATGGAAGAATGCAAGGAAGTGTACCTAAGGACACTTTTAGCGAAGTGCACCTTCGCAGCGGAAGAAAACGGGAAGAGTGTAGTGTCCGCAAGAGAAGTGATCGGGAAGAGTTAATGAGGTCGTGGATGGAGTTCTTTGTAGGTAGGAGCTCGCTGATGGAGTTTCTTGCGGAGAGTTCGCCAATGGAGTTTCTCAACCAAATCAGAGGCTTGGAGGAAGGACAAAAAGTAGATGAACAAAATTAAATGGAAAGCTTGAAGCAGAGACTTGGATGAAGCAAGAAATTGCTAAGGTATCAGATTAGAACCCAACAGAAGAAGACTGTGGGAATAGAGTTTAGCAATGGGTTGGAAGCAAAACCTCGAAGAAGGCGGTGGTGCAGAGGCGCTTCCGCAGAGATGCTACCAAGGAAGAGCTGCGGAGGAGCCGGTGAGGAAGAGTTGCGGAGGAGGGTCTGTGTGTCGCGGTAGGAGCTGCCGTTGTTGCGTAGAAGAAGAAGATGGAGAAGAGGGGTATCGGGATTTTGAGGCGGATGAAGAGTGCCAGATTCTTTTAATTAAGCCCTAATCCGTCAAAAAGAACAAAATATCCCTTATTTAACCCAACAAAACCGATTTTATGAGGGCATTTTGGTCCACCGAATGTTACACCATGAGGGATTAAGTCTTCCCTTATAGTATAAAGATAATAATCATATACAAATAGTTTGAACAAGGAAATACGAGTTCAAAACGGAGAACCAAACGCGCGCCGAATTAAACGAATTTAATAGCGAAGACAACCCTAGAATCCGACGCACCATTCTTGAGACACTATAATCAAATGCTTACACAAGCACAAATCAACACAAAAGTCCAAACACGCGCCGAGGTTCCAAAATGCCCGGATCGCAATAAAACTGGACAAGTCCAAAACCTCAAAACTTCATCCTTTCAATCAAGGAAAACATTTAATCCAACCAAAAATCCCAAAATTTGGTCAAACAGACCCAATGGGCGCGAAAATGCACTAACAGTGCAGCGAGCAACGCCCTGACGTCATAAATATGACGATACTAAATCAAATAATATTATCAAAAAATCAGGGGCGTTACAGTCACTCCCCCTAAAAAGAAGTTTCGTCCCGAAACTTAACACAACTTCAAAACCAAGCCAAAACAAGAAAATCAAATACCACCAAAAATACGGCGACATACCAGAAATTAAGGGAAGAGGTGCGGATGAGATTCCCTCATCGCCAACTCCAATTCCCATGCCGCGCTCTCGACGTCTTGATTTTGCCAGAGAACTTTAACCATGGGGATGGTCTTTCTTCGCAATACTCGATCTTGAGATTCTAAAATTTGGACAGTTCTTCCACATACGAAAGGTTGGGCTGAATCTGGGGCATCGAGTCAAGGTTTTGACGATCACTACGAACACACTTCCGTAACTGGCTCACATTGAACACATCTTGGACACCAAGGAAGGTAGCATGCAACTCCAGCCTATAAGCTGACGCTCCGATGCGCTCCAGAATTTGAAAAGGTCCCACATACTGGGGGTCTAACTTGTGCTTCCTTCCAAACCTTTTAATACCTGACATCAGAGAGACTTTCAGAAAAACGAGTCCCCAACGACGAACTCCAGATCGACCCTTCGACGATTAACATATTTCTCGTAACATTTTTGTGCTACACGGAGCTTCTCTCAAATATGAGTTACAACACAATTTTTCTTTTCAAGGTCTTCTGGACCTAGCAATGATCTCTTACCAACCTTGAAAGATAGTGTACCTATACACCTAGAGGGGGGGGGGTGAATAGGTGACTTGAATTTTTTTAACTTTTTATGGCAGCAATCAGTTTCTAACACAGATTTATAGCTACTTTTGCACAACAATCACACAACAATCACAGCAAACCACAACACACAGTAGACACACAGTTTTATAGTGGTTCCCCAAGGTTTGGGTACATCCACTTTCCCCCTTCGCCTATCTAGCAGTGTACTAGATTCGACCCAACTTCTCCACTATCTCAGAACCCAAAACAGGTTCCTACACCTCAGGCCCAAGGCCCTACAACTCAGCTTCTTCACAAAGCCTACACTCAGCCACAAAGGCCTACACTCAGCCACCAAGGCCTACACTCAGCCACCAAGGCCTACACTCAGAGATTTCAATCTCCTACACTCAGGCACTCAAGCCCTACACTCAGCCTTTATAATTACAGGCTTACAAAACTCAGATCCAAAGGATCCTACAAGATAAAATGAATACAAAATTGTGACTCAACAACTCAGAGAAAAGAAAGAGAAGAGTTGTGAGTTTCTTGATGAGTTCTTGGAAGAACTCAGCTGAAATCAATCTGACTTAGCTTTCTTCAAAGCTTCTTGAATGTAGAACTCAATAAGATTGACTCCTTCTGCAGTTGATCTTTGATCTCTGCTACTTAAGATTCAGAATAAATCTGAACCCTTCTTCTCAGTCTGGTTCCAACAACTGATTTCTTGGATGGAGCTCTCTCTCTCCAACTTCTTAGATCTGCACTTGATTCTTCAAGGAATAGCAAGATCTTCTTTGTATATTGATCACTTGTACTTGTGTTCAATTGATCTCTTCAACAACTTGAACAACCTCAACAACAGTTTCTGTAGACTGTATAAGCCTATTTATAGGCCTACTTCATGGTAACCGGCTGGTCCGGTCCATAACTGAATTCTGACAACTCTGACAGGTGCAGTAGACCGGCTGGAATGGCAGCTGTCAAGGCATCCAATCAGTTCTTGAAAATTCTGTAACTGTCTGCAAGTGTCGAGACTTTCTGTCTTTAAGTGTCGACACTTATAGACCAAGTGTCGACACATGTTGTCTAAGTGTCGACACATGTTGTCTAAGTGTCGACACTAGCCTACAAGGTGTCGACACAACTCCTTGTGTTGTAGATTTTATATCTCGACACTACTTCTTCTTTATGTGTCGACACTGAAATTGAGTGTCGACACAAGTACTTGTACTTCAGTATTTTGCTGAATTCTTCTAAGTGTCGACACAACACCTTTGTGTCGACACATCTTCATGTGTTGAATCTGTTAAGTGTCGACACTGCTTCTTGGTGTCGACACATGTCTTCAGTGTTGATACTTGCTGAGTGTCGACACATTGCTCTGGGTGTCGACACATTCCCTTAGTGTCGACACTTGTACTTAGAATATTATTGTTGTACTTTGCTGATCTTGACTAAGTGTCGACACAGCTCCTTGTGTCGACACTTTCTTCAAGTGTTGAGTCTTCAGCTGAGTGTCGACACATTCTTTCTTGTGTCGACACTCCCTTCAAGTGTTGACTCTTCTGCTGAGTGTCGACACATTGTTCTGGGTGTCGACACTTGTACTTAATTTCTGCTGACTTTTGCTGAGTATCGACACAACCTCCAAGTGTCGACACTTTCTGGTGTAGACACAGTTTCACTAGGTGTCGACACAACTGCTATGTGTCGACACTGCTTCACTGCACTTTTCTTCACTGAGTGTCGATACAGCTCCTTGTGTCGACACTTTCTGTCTAGTGTCGACTCAACATCCCTGGTGTCGACACAATAACTCCAAGTGTCGACACTGCTTGCCTGGGTGTCGACACAAGTCTTCTTAAGTATCGACACTTTCCCTCTGGGTGTCGACACATGGACTTAGAAACTTTTTCATCATTTCCTGCAAATACTTAACCTGCACAAGATAACTCAAAACACATCAAATACATTTTGATGTATATCATTGAGTTGGGTGAGGCTTCTTCAAATCAGGTACATTTAAACCAATGTACCCAACAATCTCCCCCTATTTGGAGAAGTCATAACCCTTAGTCAATGATATACACCATTCATAATAAAATTACAAAATGATGTAAAGCAGGATTATATATATAACAGGGCAATCATAAATATGTATCGATCAAACATGTATACATAGACATCAACACAGAACAAATATGAAATAGATTTAACATACAACACATTGTTCTAATATCTATCATATTCATTTTCAAAAGTTTACAAAATGTTTTACATCAAAATATTACATAGTAAACTTTAAGAAAATTCTAATTCTATTTCTGTTCAGGCTCCTTGATCACTATTTCTTTTCCAGCTTGTACTTTGGCTTGAACAGGAGCTTCAGCAACTTCAGCATCAGCAAGCTTCTTGCCTTTCAGATCTTTCTTCTTTAGCTCTTCTGCTTTAATCTTTTGCCTTTCAAAATAATGATAAGGCTTGAGAAAGTACTTGCTAGGCTCCTGAGCAGTAGGAGGTAGCTTTCCCATCTTGGCCTTTCTTCTGTATTGGACTATAGCCTCCTGCCTTGCCTCATGCTTTCTCCATTCAGTCTCAGAAAACCACTTGTTCCTGTCATGAATGTTATCTTTTGCAGCTTTCCATGCAGTCAAAAGTATGTTCCTAGAGGTGGGGCTCCACTGCTCAAAGTCAGGTCTTTGTTCAGCTTGCTCCCTGAATCTCTTTTTAGACAATCTAGTCTCTTCTTCTTTCTGCATAGCTTCTTGCATAGCTTCAGAGATTGACTGAACAACTTTTTCTATAATGACATTGTCCTTGCCCCCAGGTGGGCTATACATGGACTGTATGTCAGCATGAATCATGTCAAAATCTGGAGGAGGGTAGATTACTTGAGCCACCTCAGGTTGCTCCCCTCCTAGATATGCAAGATGTATTCCAGATTCAGCAACATTATCATCATCACAAAGAGGAGGATATCCAAGAGTTGCTCTGATGGAATTAGATATCCACTTAGCATGATCAGAGCTGGCCTTGACTAACACTCTCTCCCCCTTTATGACTTCTCTTTCTATATGATCTCTGACATCATCTTTCTGAAATCTCACTTGATTATCCAAATAATTAACTCCATCTTTAAAGAAAGGTTTTAACCTTTGGAGTTTGTCAGTTATCAACTTTTGAGAATCTTGGATGGCAGTCTTAACAGTAGTGATTTATTCTAGGAATACGTTGTCAAATTCTGCTTTAGCAGCAGCAGTAGAAGTAGGCAAGCCAACAGCCATGTTCTTCATCTCTGTAACAATTGCATTATGGGAAGCAGTTAAGTTATCATTCATTCTGATTTGATTTTCAAGTACATACCCTTGCTTCTGTGCAATGTCATCAACTTGTGTTTTTATTTTCTCCTGGTGTGTAGCCAAGTACACCACTGCATTCCCTCCCTTGTGGAAGCAGTCTGTCATCTCCTTCTTATTAAGATTCATCTCAAATCTTATTGACTTGATATCCTGGGCCAGATCAAATTGCAATGATTTCTGCCCTTCATCCACATATTTCTCAATAGCCTGCCTGTGCTCATCAAGTTTAATTTGCATTGCAACCATTAAAGCACTATAATCAACAGTTGGAGCTGGCTGTGATATAGGCTGTGGAGCAACAGTTTGTAAAGCCTTCTTGTAACTCTGGCTTCTTCTCCTGAAAACTTGAAACTTTCTTTTCTTAGCCCTTGTTGCTTCCTCATCTTCAGAAGCAGATGTGCTGGCTATCTCTACCCTCTCCTTAGGTAGCTCTTCAACAGCTTGGGTCTTTTCAGGTTCTTGCCTTGCAGGCTCTTCAACAATTGACACTTGCTCCCCCTCAACTCGAGCATTCTCCTCTTCAGCAACAGCATTGTCCTTGTCAAAGTCTTGTTGATCCAGGTTAAGGAACAGATCTTCCATTGTGTATTCTTATGGAGAATGAGCTGGAGAAATTCTTGGCTCATCAACCACTTGATCAGATACTACTTGATCAGATACAACTTCAACTGTAACAGATGTGTCTTCCATGACAACATCTGGAACTTGACTATGAATCTGTGGTTGCTGATAAACATCAGGCAAATCAGTATCCTCTAAAGGAAAATCTAAAGCATTAAGCTCAGTGATTACCTCAAGGATGATATTTGTAGCTTGCTCACTCTCAAGAGGAGTGAGCTCTTCCACAACTAGTGACTCCCCCTGGATGTGATCCTTGTGTATGGGGCTAGCTTGAGGTAGCTCCCCCTGGATTTCAGCAACATCTTGAGGAGCTGGAGACTTTACAACAATTCCTTCTTTATTCTCATCAGGTGAGAAAATAACTTGCTCTTCACTTTCAGAGCTGCTAGTTGGATCCTGAGCCACTGGGGCAATTCTCTTCTTCTTCTTTGGAGGGGAAACTTTCTCAGGAATTATCTTCTCAGGGGTTGGCATCTCTTTAGACAACACCCTGTCCCATCTGGAGAAGATCCTCATGTCCATTCTTCTCATGTGGTTGATTTTTGTTCCAGCAGCTTGACTCATTACCTCTGGAATACTTCCAGCAAGGTATAGACTTAAGATCCTGCCCAAGTTGGGCTTCTTCAGGCTTTCCTTGATCTTCTCAAAGATCACTACTGACCAGTCAGTTTTTAGATTGAAGATTATCCTGGTCATTATGCTGAACATATAGGCAGATACCCTATCATGCCCTCCAGGTTTGCTTAGAATCACCTTGCTAACAATTTCTGACATGAATTTCCCTTGGCTGTTCGTGCCTTTTCTATTAAAAACAGATCCAATTTTCATCTTAGAATCCAGACCACACCATGCCAATGCATCTCTGGTCCTGGAAGCTGTAACCTCTTCTTCTTCCTTGGTTCTAGGTAACTGTAATACTTTCCTCAAACTTTTAGAAGAGACCTTTACTTTTTCACCATGAACCCTGGATTTGATCTTGAATCCAGATTTGTCTACCTTAGCACCACTGAGGAATTCCAGTACCTCTTTCTTCTAGATTTTAGTAGGCTCTGAAACAAGAAATTCCAACCCCGAGTCTGTAACTAGGGTTATCACATTCTTGATTTCTTGGTCTGCATCACCAAACGCGTCTCGCACCAGTTCATACCCTTCGTTGACGTTCTCCTCAAGCTTTGGCGCCATTAGGGTTTGAAGAATTTGAACTGAGAGAAGAGAGGTGTCGACACACAAGTTTTGGTCTCGAAACTTTTGAAAGCGTGTCGACAGACTAAGGCAAAATCCTATTTATACCTTTGTAGGTTTGAAGATGAAAAGGCGGGCAGCTAACTTAAATTGTGTCGATACTGTCGATAAGTGTCGACACTGACTTATAATATCTCGACACATATGTGTCGACACAAGTTTAGTCAACAGATTATATGTGTCGACACTTGTTTATGTGTCGACACCACTTATCTCGACACATAATCGAGACTTTACTTAGATAATTCTGAGTAAACACTATGTGTCGACACCATCTTGGTTGTGTCGACACCAACTTATCATGTGTCGACACTAATATTCTGAAGTGTCGACACTAACTTTCTAGATGTGTCGACACCTTTTCCCTGAAGTGTCGACACCACTTTTCTGTGTCGACACAGATATCTCTGTGTGTCGACACCTTCTTACTTAGTCATTTTTAAGAACGTAGTCTAAGTTTATCATTCCTAGTTCAATTTTAAACCTATTGAACTTAGTTTCTTCTAGGGGCTTAGTATACATATCAGCTATTTGATTATCAGTTTTAACATATTCTAGTAAGATATCTTCTTTCTCTACATGCTACTTAAGAAAATGATATTTTATCTCAATATGTTTAGTTCTACTATGGGAAACATGATTATGTGCAATTGATATAATACTAGTAGAATCACAGAAGGGTGGAATTCTACTTACCTGAAATCCATAATCCTCAAGCTGATGTTGTATCCATAGAAGTTTAGCACAGCAACTTCCAGCAGCCACATATTCTGATTCTGCAGTGGAGATAGCCACACTTGTCTGCTTTTTGCTACTCCATGAAATCAGTCTTCCACCTAGGAATTGACAGGTTCCAGTTGTGCTTTTTCTGTCTTCTTTGCATCATGCAAAGTCTGCATCTGAATAACCTGTTACTTCAAAATCCCCATTCCTAGGGTACCAGAGGCCTAGATAAGGAGTGCCCTTTAGATATCTCAATATTCTTTTGACTGCTGTCAAATGAGACTCTTTAGGGCAGGCTTGATACCTTGCACAGACACATGTAGCATACATGATATCTGGTCTACTTGCAGTCAAATATAACAGGGAGCCAACTATCCCTCTATACAAGGTTTCATCTACAGGTTTTCCTGCATCATCCTTGCTAAGAGACATACTTGACCCCATAAGAGTCTTCATGGTACTGGATGAATCCATACCATACTTCCTTATGAGTTCTAGGGTGAACTTGGATTGGCATATGGATAATCCATTCTCAGTCTGTCTTACTTGGAGACCCAAGAAGAACTTTAGCTCTCCCATACTACTCATCTCAAATTGACCTTGCATTAGTTTTGCAAACTTTTTGCAAAGGCTACTTTCAGTAGACCCAAATATAATGTCATCTACATATATTTGGACTAGTATTACTTTGCCTCTAGATTCCCTAAGGAATAGAGTCTTGTCTATTTTCCCCCTTGTGAACGTATTCTCAATGAGGAAACTAGACAGGGTTTCATACCAAGCCCTAGGGGCTTGCTTTAACCCATATAAAGCTTTTCTAAGTCTATAGACATGATTAGGTAGAGTTGAATCAACAAAACCTGATGGCTGTTCCACATAGACTTCCTCTTTAAGATTACCATTCAGAAATGCTGACTTGACATCCATTTGGTAAACTTTGAATCCTTGAAAGGTTGCATAAGCCAGGAACATCCTTATGGCTTCCAGTCTGGCTACTGGAGCAAAGGTTTGATCAAAATCAATACCTTCTTCCTGCCTATATCCTTTAACAACCAATCTTGCTTTGTTCTTAATGATGACTCCTTGCTCATCCATCTTGTTCCTATAGATCCACTTGTTTCCAATTATATTGTGGTCTTTAGGTTTAGGAACAAGCTCCCAGACCTTGCATCTCTTGAACTGATTCAGCTCTTCTTGCATTGCCTCAATCCAAAGAGGGTCTTGGATGGCTTCTTCAAACTTCTTTGGTTCAACTTGGGATAGAAAACTGGAGTAGATTGCTGCATTCGGATTTCTGCTCCTTGTTTGTACCCCTTGTCTTGGATCACCAATGATTTGTTCAGCTGGATGATCTCTAAGATGCCTATTGGCTGGAGGCATCCTGGCTTCAAGTTGAACTTCATCAACATCTTCATCATGCTGTACTCCTTGAACTTCATCTGCATAAGGTACATGTAGTACTCCCCCTGGACAACAACCACTGTCTTCTACTTGCTGTCTTGCAGTAGATCTTTCCTCTATAGTGAGCTTGTCCAACTTCTCAGTTATACCTGTGGGGCTGCAAACACTACTAGACAACTCATTGTTAATAAGTCTAGTTTCATCAAATACTACATGTACAGTCTCTTCTACAACTTGTGTAGACAAGTTGTAGACTCTATAAGCCTTACTGTTGTTGCTGTACCCAACAAAAATTCCCTCTTGTGACTTGACAACAAACTTAGTTAAGTAAGACTTTCCATTGTTAAGTATAAAGCACTTACAACCAAAGATCCTGAAGTAAGATAGGTTTGGTTTCCTGCCTTTCACAACCTCATAGTGGGTCTTGTTGAGGCTTTTAGTTATGGTAGCCCTATTGATAACATGACATGCAGTATTAACTGCTTCAGCCCAGAAATATTCTGGTAGTGATGTATCACTTAATAGGGTCCTACCAGCCTCAATCAAGATTCTATTCTTCCTCTCAACAATGCCATTTTGCTGAGGTGTTCTTGGTGAAGAAAACTCTTGAAATATCCCAAATTCTTCACATAGTTTTGTCATGCTATCAGACTGAAACTCAGTACCATGGTCACTTCTTATTTTGACATTTAGTTCATTCTGAATCTGTTTGACAAAACTATAGAAGACATTGGGTGTTTCAGATTTCTGTCTAAGGAAGAACACCCAGGAAAACCTTGAGTAGTTATCTACAACTACAAAGGTATAGACCTTCCTACCTAAGCTGTGAACTGGCATTGGACCAAAGAGATCCATATGCAAGAGGTATAAGCACCTCACAGCATCTTTGTTTTCAATGCTTCTAAAGGTGGATCTAGTCTGCTTGCCCTTTTGACAAGCTGAGCAAATACCATCTTTAATACACTTAACTTGAGGACCATTCCTCACTAACTCTTTGCTAAAGAGTTTGCCAATTGTCTTGTAGTTTAGATGGGCTAGCCTCTTGTGCCATTTGACACAATGAGAGACTTTCTCATCCGCTACAAGACACACTTGAGAACCATTGGTCTCACACATAATGTCTAAGCAGTAGACATTCCTCTTTCTATAATCTGTTAAAATGATCTCTTGATCATTTGACCTCCTGATATGACAACCATCTTTGACAAATGAGATGTCATTTCCTACATCACTTAATTGACTTATACTAATTAGGTTGTGTTTCAAACCTTTAACATAAGCCACTTGAGTAATGGTAACTAAGTTACTAGAAATGTTACCAAACCCTTTGATGATTCCTTTTTCAGAACCACCAAAGGTGACTTTAGGACCATCTTTGATTGGAGTGTAGTACTTTAGTAATTCCCTTGTTCCAGTCATATGTCTGGAACATCCACTGTCTAAGTACCATATTGGGGCATGACCACTTGGACTCACCTGCAAAACAGATTAGTGAACCTTAGAACCCAAAGAATTCTTGGGTCCTTGGTACTGGTTAGTTTGCATCCTAACAAAGCTACCTGCAGGTTTTCCAATAGGCAGTTTGCTACTCACTTTGGCACTAGCATTGTGCCAACAGTCCATTGCATAGTGGCCTACCTTGCCACAACACCAACACTCAAACTTATTGTACCTTTGCTTAGGTACAGTCTTTGCTGTTTTATGTACAGCAGACTTGTTGAGAGTTGGAGCTTTGCCCTTGGACTTGGACTTGAACTGAACAGTCCTTGCAGGTCTAGTAAATCCCAGTCCAGCTTTACCTTTGTGATGAACAAATTCATCAATTAAGGGCAGAACTGACTTAGGTTTAGAAAACCTAGCAACTAAGTCTTTCTCCTTCTGAAGATTAATCTCCAGACTCTTGATTTGATCATTCTTAAATGATATAGTTCTCATCTGAATCACAGTTATGTGCTTCAGTCTGGCTATCTCATTAAGCTTTTGATCAAATGACTTCTCAAAATCAGTTGCAGCAGCCTTGAGATTAGCAATTTCCTTTCCCTGACTTTTGGCTAGGGACTTGCTCTTCTTATAAGCTTGCAACAGAACTTTATATTCATCTATCAACTGATGAATATCCTCTTCAGACTCAGATGCACTCTCATCACTTGATGATGATGAATCTGATTCTGTACTGGCACAAGAAACTGAACTTAAAGTTGAACTTTGTACCTTACTAGGTCCTGGCTGCTCCAGGATTTTGTCACCTGCTGTCAATGCCATTAGTCCTTGGCACTGACTGTCCTCTTGTTCATATATAGAATTCAAAATCTGCATGAAATCTTCTTCTTCTTCCTCAGCAAACATGCCTATATATGCCTCAGTATCTGACTCAGTTTCTGATGAAGATAAATCTGACAGGCTCTTGTCCTTTTTGGAAACAAAGGACTTTTCTTTCTTGCCCTTGTATTGAGTCCTTTTCTTGTCACTAGACTCCTTCCTTTTTTCTGGACAATCTGCAATGACATGTCCTTGTCTATTACAGCAATAACACACAATTTTTGATAGTGTAGCTTTGCTAGACTTGGACTTTTTCCTGTCTTTCTTTGAAGACTTCTTATTCTGATAATAGTCTTCCTTTCCCTGTGAAGTAGATGGCCTTGTCCTCCACTGTTTCTTCTTTAAGAACTTCTGGAAATGTCTTGTGAAGGAAGCAAAGTTCTCATCACTTTCACTGCTTTCAGATTTTCTGCTGACTGACTCATCTGACTCAGATTCAGCTGCTTTTGGTGGTGGAGAAGGTGACTTACTTCTGTACTTTCTGGGGGCTTCTGTTTTGAAGGCCACTGTCCTTTCCTTGTGTTCACTTCTTGTTGATTTCTCCTCTTCTTTCCTCACCATTAACTGCATTTCATAGGACAGCAGTTTGCCAAACAGTGTTGGTGGAGGAATTTCTCCCAACTTTGCCATTTCCCTAATGGCACAGATCTTGGTGTCCCAATCTTTTGTTAGGGACCTTAGAAACTTATCATTGAGTTCATAATTACTGAACTCTCTGCCATAGGACATAAGTTCATTCACAATCCTGTAGAACTTCTTATAGCACTCAGTTATGCTATCAACCTTACCTTGTCTAAAACTCTCATATTCTTGGTTTAGCAAGGATTTTCTGTCTTGCCTTACTTCTTCAGAACCTTCCATGTACATAATAAGAGTATCCCACATCTCTTTGGCTGTCTTACAGTGTATCAAATTCTGAAAAGTTGCATCATCTATGACACTCACTATGATGTTCTGAGCCCTTTTGTCCATTGTGGCTAGAACAATTTCATCCTTGGTCATTTCAGAGAAATCCTTAGGTGTTCTCTGATTTGCATCTAAGACTGACACCTTCATGGGCACATATGACCCTTCTTTTACTGTAATATAGATCCTAGGGTCTGAGGCTTCCATAAAGAGTCTCACCCTTTCCTTCCAGATCCCAAAGATCTCTTTCCTACATATGGGTAGCTTCATAGATCCCAATTCCTTGTGATTCTCAGTGGAACCCATGTTTCTTGATTTTTTTGATTCTGTACTTTGACTTAGACTGAATCTGCCAACAGGATCTACTCAGACAGTTATGTCCCATTTGAGTAACCTCGCTTTGATACCACTTGAAAGATAGTGTACCTAAACACCTAGAGGGGGGGGGGGGGTGAATAGGTGACTTAAATCTTTTTAACTTTTTATGCCAACAATCAGTTTCTAACACAGATTTATAGCTACTTTTGCACAGCAATCACAGCAAACCACAACACACAGTAGACACACAGTTTTATAGTGGTTCCCCAAGGTTTGGGTACATCCACTTTCCCCCTTCGCCTATCTAGCAGTGTACTAGATTTGGCCCAACTTCTCCACTATCTCAGAACCCAAAACAGGTTCCTACACCTCAGGCCCAAGGCCCTACAACTCAGCTTCTTCACAAAGCCTACACTCAGCCACAAAGGCCTACACTCAGCCACCAAGACCTACACTCAGCCACCAAGGCCTACACTCAGAGATTTCAATCTCCTACACTCAGGCACTCAAGCCCTACACTCAGCCTTTATAATTACAGGCTTACAAAACTCAGATCCAAAGGATCCTACAAGATAAAATGAATACAAAATTGTGACTCAACAACTCAGAGAAAAGAGAGAGAAGAGTTGTGAGTTTCTTGATGAGTTCTTGGAAGAACTCAGCTGAAATCAATCTGACTTAGCTTTCTTCAAAGCTTCTTGAATGTAGAACTCAATAAGATTGACTCCTTCTGCAGTTGATCCTTGATCTCTGCTACTTAAGATTCAGAATAAATCTGAACCCTTCTTCTCAGTCTGGTTCCAACAACTGATTTCTTGGATGAAGCTCTCTCTCCAACTTCTTAGATCTGTACTTGATTCTTCAAGGAATAGCAAGATCTTCTTTGTATATTGATCACTTGTACTTGTGTTCAATTGATCTCTTCAACAACTTGAACAACCTCAACAACAGTTTCTGTAGACTGTATAAGCCTATTTATAGGCCTACTTCATGGTAACCGGCTGGTCCGGTCCATAACTGAATTCTGACAACTCTGACAGGTGCAGTAGACCGGCTGGAATGGCAGCTGTCAAGTCATCCAGTCAGTTCTTGAAAATTCTGTAACTGTCTGCAAGTGTCGAGACTTTCTATCTTTAAGTGTCGACACTTATAGACCAAGTGTCGACACATGTTGTCTAAGTGTCGACACTAGCCTACAAGGTGTCGACACAACTCCTTGTGTTGTAGATTTTATATCTCGACACTACTTCTTCTTCATGTGTCGACACTGAAATTGAGTGTCGACACAAGTACTTGTACTTCAGTATTTTGCTGAATTCTTCTAAGTGTCGACACAACACCTTTGTGTCGACACATCTTCATGTGTTGAATCTGTTAAGTGTCGACACTGCTTCTTGGTGTCGACACATGTCTTCAGTGTTGATACTTGCTGAGTGTCGACACATTGCTCTGGGTGTCGACACATTCTTCTTCTGTCGAGACTCTGGCTGAGTGTCGACACATTCCCTTAGTGTCGACACTTGTACTTAGAATATTTTTGTTGTACTTTGCTGATCTTTACTAAGTGTCGACACAGCTCCTTGTGTCGACACTTTCTTCAAGTGTTGAGTCTTCAGCTGAGTGTCGACACATTCTTTCTTGTGTCGACACTCCCTTCAAGTGTTGACTCTTCTGCTGAGTGTCGACACATTGTTTTGGGTGTCGACACTTGTACTTAGTTTCTGCTGACTTTTGCTGAGTGTCGACACAACCTCCAAGTGTCGACACTTTCTGGTGTAGACACAGTTTCCCTGGGTGTCGACATAACTGCTATGTGTCGACACTGCTTCACTGCACTTTTCTTCACTGAGTGTCGACACAGCTCCTTGTGTCGACACTTTCTGTCTGGTGTCGACTCAGCATCCCTGGTGTCGACACAATAACTCCAAGTGTCGACACTGCTTGCCTGGGTGTCGACACAAGTCTTCTTAAGTGTCGACACTTTCCCTCTGGGTGTCGACACATGGACTTAGAAACTTTTTCATCATTTCCTGCAAATACTTAACCTGCACAATATAACTCAAAACACATCAAATACATTTTGATGTATATCATTGAGTTGGGTGAGGCTTCTTCAAATCAGGTATATTTAAACCAATGTACCCAACAAACCTCAACCTAAAATAAAGGAGTCCTACAATGCCTCCAATATAAGGCCTCAAACGGGGCTATCATCAGACTCTCCTGATAACTGTTATTGTATGCAAATTCCATGAGTCTGAGACGCTCATCCCAAGCACCACCGTGATCCAAAATGTAACACCTGATTATATCTTCCACGATCTGATTTACCCTTTTTGTCTGACCATTCGTCTGTGGATGATAGGCGATGGAATATCGTAAATCGGTACCCAACCCCTCCTGTAAACTCTTCCAAAAATGAGACGTAAATCTAAAGTCTCAATTCGAAACAATGCTAACAGACACTCCATGCAATCTGATGACCTCATCAAGGTATAACTCAGCTATCTTCTACATAAAATACATAATATTAAAGGGGATAAAGTGAGCACACTTAGTCAATCTATCAACTATCACCCAAACAGAATCGTTCCCACGAGCAGATTTCGGTAAATCGGTGATGAAATCCATCGAAATATCTTCCCACTTTCAAGTTGGAATATCAAGCGTCGTCATTTTACCACCAGGCCTTCTGTGGTCTGCCTTAACACGCTGACACGTATAACATTCCAACACAAACCTTGCTATATTATTCTTCATTCCCGACCACCAAATAATTTGCTTCAGATCTTTATACATTTTGGTTGAACCAGGATGGTAGGCAACACTAGAACCATGAGCTTCATTACAAATCTTAGCCCGAATGTTACCAAAAGCGGAAATACAAAATCTACCCCGATATTTCACAGTATCAAACTCGTCCAAAGAGAAATCAGGTAGCTATCCCATCTCAGTTCTATTCCGAAGGTGCAACAAATCTGGGTCATCCTTCTGGTGCACTATGGTAAGGGAAATCCATGAGGGCTCTTCTGCTTCCAAACTAGTAGGCACAGTACTACTACCAACTTCAATGTCCATCAACAAGAATTATTCCAGCAGGGATTGCACAGACAGATTAAAAATTTTGGCGGTCTTCCTACTCAAGGCATCAACTACTACATTAGCCTTTCCCGGATGATAAAGAATCTCCACTTCATAATCGACCACATACTCTAACCACCTACGCTGGCGCAGATTCAGCTCCTTCTGAGTGAAGACATACTTCAAACTCTTATGGTCTGTGTAGATCTTGTACATCGCGCCATATAATAAATGTCTTCAAAGCTTCAGCGCATAAATTACAACAGCAAACTCTAAATCATGCGTATGATAGTTTCTTTCATGAATCTTTAATTTCCTAGATCCGTACGCAATCATCTTTCCTTCTTGCATCAAAACACAACCAAGTCCAATGTGTGACACATCCACATACACATCGTACTCAACTCCTTCAGTAGGCAAGGTTAATATTGGAGCAGTACACAATCTCTTCTTCAACTCCTGGAAAGCCTCTTCACATTTATCGCTCCAAATGAACGCGGTGTTCTTCTGGGTAAGTCTAGTCAGAGTAGCAGACAACACAAAAAACCCCTTCACAAACCTTCTATAATAGTCGGCTAGGCCTAAGAAGCTCCAAATCTCCTTGAGTGTAAAAGGTCTCTTCCATTCCATCACAGTAGAAATCTTGGTCGGGTCTGCGAAGATACCGTCCTTGCTCACAACATGGCCCAGAAAGGAAACCTGAGGTAGCCAGAACTCACACTTGCTCAACTTCGCATATAACCTATGCTCCCTCAGGGTTGACAAAACCGATCGCAAATGTTGAATATGCTCTTCAACATTGCGGGAATACACGAGGACATCATCAATGAACACAATCACAAAACGGTCCGAGAAATCCTTGAACACTCTATTCATTAAATCCATGAAAGCAGAGGGTGCATTTGTCAATCCAAAGGACAATACCAAGAACTCAAAATGTCCATGCCACGAACGAAAAGCAGTTCGTGGAATATCTGCCTCACAAATCCTCAACTGGTGGTAGCCTGAACGAAGATCAATCTTTGAAAACACCGAGCTACCATGCAACTGATCGAACAGATCATCAATCCTCGACAACGGATATCTGTTCTTGATGGTTACCTTATTTAACTCTCGATAATCTATGTAGAGCCTCATGGAACCGTCTTTCTTCTTTACGAACAAAATAGGGGCACCCCACAGAGAAGAACTCAGCCTAATAAAACCACACTGCATCAACTCATCTAACTGAGTGCGCAACTCTTCTAACTCGCGCGGAGCCATACGATACGTTGCGATAGCAATAGGGCGAGTACCTGGCTTGAGATCTATCACGAATTCCACCTCTCTCACCGGAGGGAGTCCTGGAAGACTTTCAGGAAAAACATCTGGAAACTCTCGCACCACTAAGATATCCTCAAGATGTGGTGTAACAAAAGCTGTTTCCAAAGCAGAAGTAGAAACAAGATACGCCTCACAACCAGACTCTATAGCTCGACAAGCACGCGCCACAGAAATAATAGGGGAAACCTTGTCCTGAAAATCATAGACGCTCATAGGTTGGCCATTGTCCATCTTGAAGTTCAGTCGCTTAGCCTTGCACTGGATGACCACATCATAATTGGACAGCCAGTTCATTGCCAAAATCACGTCAAAGTCCACCAGATCCAACACCTTCAGATCCACAAGGGCTAGGAATCCACCTAGGTAAATAGGGCATCTCTGAATTCCCTGATTCGATATCACCAAATTTCCGGAGGGAAGCTTGATGTTGAAGGAATCTTCTAACTGATCCACGTTCAAACGATGCTTATCTAAGAAACTTCGAGCTACGAAGGAATGGGTGTCACCCGAGTCTAAGAGAACACACGCCCACCTATTCCACACATTAAACTCCCCTAAAATAGTAGCATACATAACTACACGAATGAAAACTAGGGCAGACAATGGAGAGTAAAAATTAAACTGGGGTCTAACCTGATATCACTTGGGTAGAGGTCTGAGCTTCCTCCCTGGTCACCACATTCAACTTTCCTTTCCCTTTGTCCTAGTTTGGTGGCGGCGGCAGAGCCCGAAGCAGGGCAGGCTGTAGTGGGGACTGAGCCTGGGTGCATGAAGACTTTAGGTGCTCCTTTTGCCTGCACTAGAGGTGTAACATCCCGACTTTTATTGGGCCACCAGAGCCCTAGTGGGCCCAATAAAAGTGGCCCGAACCCTACCCCTGACCCGGTAGGAAATAACCCTAGGCAGGGAATTGAGCTAGAGAACTCTGATTTGAGTTCTGTCAGTTCCTGTGACCTCGTGTAGTCAATACGAGTGCATCAAAACTCGTTCAGTTGGACCCCGAGGCCATATAGTGAATGTGACCATTCCGCGTAAAATGCAACATGAGCAGATTTTGGGATATCGACCTAGAGAACTCTGAATTGAGTCATGTCGATCCCTGTGACCTCATATAACCTAAACAGGAGCATCGGGACCCGTTACGTCACAATCCGAGGTCTAATGACAATTTTACACACTTCGATCATTTTAGCGCGCTGCGACGCACAAATTTTGGAGTTTCGCCAAACGGACTCCGATTCAAGCCCAGTCAGTGGCGTTGGACTCGTGTGGTTAATACGAAGTCAACGGAAGTCGTCCTAGTCAATTTCGACGACAATTGGTCAACCCGTGGTCAAATCAAGCCTAGTCGTGCACCGAAAAACGTGCACACACCAATTGTGACATGACACCCGAATCTTGATCCGACCCCAATGACTTGGACCCACTTTGACTTTGACCAGCAAGGGGGACCCACCCTAGGGTTGACTTGGTCAAACCCTCCTAAAAATCCACTTTTTGGATTTTTCTCCAAGTGAGGTGCCCACCTCCTCTCCAAAGGAGGATGTCCCATACTCCCCCTCACTCTCCTTGGGTCCCCAACCGGCAAGCCCCTTCCAAGGTCAAGTGGAGGCCCACCCACTTCTCTCTCTCTATCTCTCTCTTTCCCACCTAAAGACCCAAGCCCATAAGGGGCCCCATCCATTTTCCCCACATGGGGGAAAATGAGAGACCTCCAGCTGTCCTTGGACAACTGGAGGGTGGGATTAATCCCTCCCTAAGGAAGGATTAGTCCCACACCACCCAAAGGGAGGGAGCTCCCCCTCCCCCTCCCTATAAAAGGACCCCCCTCCCCTAATCCTCCTCACAGCACTCAGAGCAGCCTCCCTCCCCTGCTCCCCCCTCTGCCGGAGCTCTAGTGGCCGGAAAAAGCCAACCCGAGGAGCTCCTCCCCCTCCTCCAGCACCTTGAGCCATGGCCGACCAAGCCGGCCCCTCCCGAGCACGCCAAACCCAGGTGGAAGCCTTCTCCCTCCCCCTTCCCTATTCTGGACGTCTTGCATGGCGCTCCCGACTGCCAGAGCGCCGCCGACGTCACCCTCCTCCCTCCCGTTCAAAAAAAAAAGAAAATAGCTCCGGCAGCGGCAGGTCGCCGGACCATCGCTAGAGGGAGCGCCCACCCCCGGGCAGTCGGCCGGGGGTGGAGCTACGGCCGGTCGACTACCGGCCAGCGGCCGGAGAGGCCCGTAATGGCGGCGGAAACAGTACAGCGGGGGGGGGGGGGGGAGGTGATGAACAGTATACTGTTTTTATATATATATAAAAATATATTATATAAATATATTATTATAATATTTATAATAAATATTATAATATTATAACGGGTTTGCTTATTAAGAGACTAAAATATGGTACTAGGGAAAAAATGTTGAACATGAAAAATGTTCCCCTTATTGAGGGCTTCCTCCACAAATATTTTGAGAATTTTTGGAGTTGATTTGGTATTTTTAAAAGCCCAAATAAAAATTATTTGGCCAAATTAAAGACCCAATACTCTTTGAAAAATTATGAAAATGTTTCCAGTCTCTTTTTAGACCCCCTTGTAGGTTGTATCAAAATTTGGAGACTTGGGGATTACAATTGAAATTTCTCTCAATTGTTGAGTGCCTAGGGTCGCGTTCGGAAATGATTACGCCCGTTTTCTTCGAAAATGAAAGTTAGAGCGTGCGACTATCCTCTCTAATTTGAATAATAAATTCAAATTTTCATATCAACGAGAGTGGTTGAGGTAAGTGACTAAGCTCTGGGTCTTTCAAGATTTCATGAAACCGTCGAGCGCCTCGACTCTCGGGTGATTTGGGCACGCTCGGAAGATGAGAGCACGAGTGGTGAGTTATGAATTATTCTTGACGAATAATACGGGTGTAGTCCTAACAAGCCCCTGATCTGATTAAGTCATAATTAATATGACGCAACCGAATTAATTGGATCTTAAAAATGGGTGTAACCCAAGAAAGCCCTTTAAAAACTGAGATGGAACTGAATCTCGCCTGAGAACGGAGATGGAACTGAGTGTGCCTCCTGAGAATGGAGATGAAATTGAATCTCTCATGAGAACAGAGATGGAACTGAATGTGCCTCCTGAATGGAGATGAAACTGGAAAATCTCTCCTGAGAACGGAGATGGAACTGAAGCCTCCTGGATGGAGTGATTGGACTACTAATCATTTTCTTTATGATTATTCCAGTTTTGTACTGGTCCAGTTCCTTTATTCTTTTCAGTTCAGTACTTTCAATTCAGTACTACTCCAGTTTCGTATGGGTCAAGCTTACTTCAGTACTTTCATTTCAGTACTACTCCAGTCTCGTACTGGTCAAACTTATTTCAGTACTTTCATTTCAGTACTACTCCAGTTTCGTACTGGTCAAGCTTATTTCAGTACTTTCATTTCAGTACTACTCCAGTCTCATACTGGTCAAGCTTATTTCAGTACTTTCATTTCAGTACAACTCCAGTTTCGTACTGGTCAAGCTTTTCAGTACTTTCTAATCAGTACTACTCTAGTCTCATACTGGTCAAGCTTAATTCGGTACTTTCTATCCAGTACTACTCCAGTCTCATACTGGTCACATTTCATTCCAACACTTTAAATAAGCAGCATAATCACCGCACTTATTTCCATTGCAATTTACTATTATAGTCCCGGGACCTGCTCTGCCGAGCAGTCGTCGAGCCTTAGTTGGGGATAACTGGAGTTGAAGTAGTCCTCCAGGTCTAGCCCCAAATAATGCGCTCCCACACTCCTTGTCAAAAGTAGAGCTGAGTGTCGACGCCCGAAGTCTAAAGACTAGTAGGGCAGGCCGACGTAGACCTGATGTATATATTGTTTACCTTTGTTTGATTGATTGTTAATTGCTTGAGGTGAAATAGTGGCGGGTCAGTCCCTTCCGCAGACCGTTCGTACCGGTGCAGGAAGGTTGACGACTCAAGGCGACAGGGAGATGAGTACCACGAGTAACCGACCATTATATTCCCCATCGGGTTTTCCTCCGCTGGTCGGCCAAAACGATTCGCCGGATGTCGCTCACATCCAAGAGTACACAAGGTTGTACATGAGGGCCTGGGGTTGTGCGGTACGATCACCCCCAGAAGTGGTAGGACTGACCACTGTCACCGACGACCACATCGGTGAGGCTCGCGGGGCTCGCTACCCTGCTAGAACAGAAGCGGTCTAAACTATGTCGACATAGGGTTGTGTGCGCGACTTTGAATGCCTGCGGTGTGTGCGCGGCTTTGAATGCCTGCGGTGTGTGCGCGGCTTTGAATGCCTGCGGCGTGTGCGCGGCTATGAATGCCTGCGATGTGTGCACGACTATGAATGCCTGTGGTGTGTGCGCGACTATGAATGTCTGCGTTGTGTGCGGGGCTGTAAATGCCTGCGATAGATTTCAGGATTTGAAACCCGATATGCTGATGAGCTAGTAGAGTTTTGTTATAACCGATTTATACTATTGCTGCTTTTACCGATTATACTGCACTCTTTTATAATTGCTCCTAGCTGTTCATAAATAAAATATTGTGCTATCCCTCTCTTGCTTCGGCTATTTACCTTTGTTGGGTGGGTGCGTGCTCTCCCCCAGGATGTGTATCCGGGGAAGAGATTTGTTTCCACTTAGCTCTATGACTAATGGTTATTTGATTAACCATTCATAGGAAACGGAGCATCGTAGTGACTCGCTGCCGCAAGAGACTATGCTAGCAGCTAGGACTACTCGATTAGATGCACCCCCGCCGTCTCCGGAGTTTAGAGACGTGAGTAACGCCGAGCAGCGTAGAGAGAGAGAGAGAGAGTATGAGCGATATATATAGATCATGTATAGCCCACGGGCTTGTATAAGTACTTAGGCTTCGACCCTAGAACCGCTGTGATTTTTATATGTTTTATATATATATCTGCAATAGTTACCTGTTATTGCTTCCACTATACTTTGATGGGTTGTGAATGTTATGATTCGAGTCGAGCAAGACGGCCATCTAGTGCTTGGATAGGGTGGATCGTTTCCCCTAAAAGCATTGGGTGGACGTCTTAGGCAAATAGTACCCCTCCGACCCAACCCAGACAAAAGGTTTAGGGGGGGGGGGGGTACTACAAACGGATCAGAGCCATCACGATTCGTCCTTGTGGAGCAGTCTCAGGATCTCTCCGTCCCTCGCTTCGTTCTCATTTCGGGACGAACCTTGCAGTGGAAGCCTGGTGGACCCTAGTGTAGAGGCTTAGGGATTCTAGACTGTACGGTTATACGCCCATACACCGTTGTCTTCTGCTTGGGTTGTCGTTTTTGCAAATTTCCGTTATTTTTGCAAAATACTAACACTCTTTCCTATTACTTCTCCAGATACCGGAGTACAGTAACGTGAGATCCTCATTTAGAGGATACGTTCTAGCTACCCCACCATCAGACCCGGTCGCTCCCGCGGCCGTACCGTTTGCCGAGACAGATATAGAGCAGACACTGACAACTATACTAGAGACCTTCTTGGATGCCCTGACACAGCCACCGCGAGAGATGACCGCACCCACCGATCTGCTGACGACTTTCCGAGGACTGAGGCCTACCCCTTTCAGGGGTACAGAGACGACCATCCAAGTAGAGGAGTGGGTCGAGCGAGTGGAGGAGCTGTTAGTAGGAATGATGTGCCCAGCTGTGAAAGCAGTTTCTTTGGTGGTAACCCTTTTGGAGGGATACACGAGGGATTGGTGGAGAGCGGCTAGTCGCTCTACCTTTCGAGGTCGGCCGTTGAGCACGATCCTTTGGGGGGGGGGGAGTTCTCCGTAGCTATACTAGTGTTCTTTATCACAGATGCAGACCAAGCCGCACTGCAAGAGAGGTTCCTGCTTATTCGACAGGGCAACCGCATCGTGGCAGAGTACGAGAGAGAGTTTATTCACCTGGCACGCTTCGTCGGGAATCTGGCTGCCTCCGACAGGGATAAAGCTTCTCGGTTCTACCGAGGACTACGAGACGACCTTAGGCAGGCCCTGATCATGCTCTCTCAGGCCACCTTTCATACCATAGCCACCCATGCGGCAGCTTTAGAGTTGGACCAACAGATAGTGGCTCAGCGGCGTAGAGGTCAGGTAGAGCTTCCTCAAGACCAGAGGCGAGACGGAGGAATCGCTCCCTATAGACAGGATAGAGAGCACATGCAGCGACGCCGCAGGCAGCCTTATAGGCGCCCACCAGCACCCCCAACACCCCCAGCTGCATAGCCAGACGTTAGACCAGCTCCAGCTTCACAACCCCCACTAGTGGCCCGACGAGATGTTCCCTTTGCAGGGAACTACTTCTTGTGTCAGCAGCCAGGACATATGAGGGCCTTTTGCCCTCAGGTGACGGGGAGAACCGGATTAGGAGCAGTTCAGGGTGGGCAGCAGGCACAAGGACATGTTCAGATAGGCCGTAGAGGCAGAGCTGGCAGGAGAGGCCAGCAGGGCCGAGCAGCGCCCCTAAAGGCCTACGCACTGGACCTGCAGCACGGACCGGCCCCTGACGTAGTCATAGGTATATATCTTAGGCAATAGAAGATATCAGATCTTCCACTGATGTTGTATATTTCATATATATATATATGTATATTAGTTGGATGATATATATCTATATATTTCCAATGTCGTCAGGAATCTTGTTGGTAGAAGAACACTCTGCCAAAACCCTTTTCGACACAGGAGCGACTCATTCTTTCGTCTCCCACGAATTTATCGCAACAAAAGGAAATGTTATCCGTTCAACCGGACTGTCTATACGAATCCGTTTACCAGATGGGTCGGATATGACATCTACCGAAAAGTGTTCATTCCAGGCTACGCTGGGTGAGGTAGAATTTGAAATCTACGCAACCATCCTAGCAATAACTGGGTTTTACATCATTCTGGGATGGACTGGCTGGCCGAGCACCAAGCCCAGATAAACTGTTCCACGCGAGAAGTACAGCTACAGAATCCAAATGGCCAGAGCGTCGCGTTGACGGGTGTGCCCGCTGTCTCGCGCATTATCTTGACTTCTACGCAGATGGTGAAATTCGTCCGACAGAAGGATGAAGTTTACCTTATCTACTTCGAGATGGAAGACAAATCCCAGGTGCTCGCCAAGGTCCCAGTAGCCCGCGACTTCCCATATATTTTCCCTGAGTCCCTCCCGGGATTGCCACCCCAGCGAGAGGTCGACTTTCAGATCGAGCTCGTGTCCAGAGCACAGCCAGTATCGCGAGCCCCCTACCGAATGGCCCTAAGGGAGCTGACTGAACTAAAGATCCAGCTACAGGAACTAATAGATGCTGGATTCGTTCATCCTAGTTCCTCGCCCTGGGGAGCCCCAGTACTTTTCGTCAAGATGAAAGACGGGACTCTGCGACTGTGCATCGACTATAGAGATCTGAATAAGCTTACTGTATGCAACAGGTACCCCCTTCCTAGGATCGACGAACTGTTCAATCAGTTGCAAGGTGCTTCGGTATTCTCCAAGATGGACCTGAGGTCCGTCTATTATCAGCTTCAAATCCGAGAGGAAGATATCCCCAAGACTGCCTTCAGCTCCCGTTACGGTCTATACGAGTTCCTGGTGATGCCATTCGGGCTCACCAACGCTCCCTCCGCCTTCATGGCCCTAATGAATAGAGTCTTCGAACCCTTCTTGGATCACTTTGTCATCGTCTTCATAGAAGACATCCTAATCTACTCGAAGACCAAGACGGACCATACTCGGCACCTGCAGATGGTGCTATTAAAGCTCCGGAAGCACTCTCTCTTCGCCAAATTCAGTAAGTACGAATTTTGGCTAGAAGAAGTTGGATTCTTGGGCCACACGATAAACAAGGAAGAAGTGACAGTAGAGCAAGACAAGATCCAGGCAGTACAAAATTGGCCGCCGCTCAGGACGGCTGCGGATATCCGGAGTTTCCTCGGCCTTGCCGGATACTACAGGAAGTTTGTCGAGGGATTTTCCAAGATCGCCCTACCCCTGACTACTCTCACCAAGAAAGACGTCGCATTCCGATGGATGCCGGAGTGCGAGGCTGCGTTCATCGAACTGAAGAAGCGGCTGACTTCCGCGCCAATCCTTACGATTCCTTCAGGGACCGAGGGATTTCAAATCTACACCGATGCCTCCCTGAAAGGATTGGGAGCAATTCTAATGCAGTATGGCAAGGTAGTGGCCTACGCTTCGCGGCAACTGAAGCCGCATGAATTAAACTACGCAGTGAACGATTTAGAGTTGGGCGCCGTCGTCTTCGCCCTTAAAATCTGGAGGCATTATCTGTATGGAGTAAGATGTGAGATCTTCTCCGACCACAAGAGCCTCAAATATATCTTCACGCAGAAAGAGCTGAATCTCCGGCAGTGCCGATGGTTGGAATTCTTATGCGATTACGACTTCGCTCTCCAATATCACCCCGGGAAGGCTAACAGAGTCGCTGATGCTTTGAGCCGCCAGCCTGCGATAGCCGGGAGTTGGATGGAGCAGATCCCTAAGGAACTTTTCCAGTCTTTGATAGACTTTGAGATTACCCTGGTTGCCCGAAGAGATCCGGAAGAGTACTATTCTCAACTGTATTGGATGGAGATCCAATGCGACATTCGGGACCGGATACGAGAAGACCAGAAGATCGACCCAGAGGTAATGCCGATCATCGATCTCTGCAAGGAGGGGCACAGGAGGATTATAAACTGCATGACGGGATTCTGCAATTCAAACATCGCATATTCGTTCCCACTACCGGAGGGATTCGTGAGGAAAATCTGCAAGAGGCCCATCAGTACAGGTACTCGATTTATCCTGGCGTAGTTAAGATGTACGTGGACTTGCACAGGACCATTTATTGGCCTGGAATGAAAAGAGATGTCACCAACTTCATGGCCTGGTGTCAGACCTGTTAGAAGGTCAAAGCCGAATGCTGCAATCCAGGAGGCCTATTACAGCCCCTGCCGATACCAGAGTGGAAGTTCGAAGACATCTCCATGGACTTCGTCCATGGCCTACCTCGATCCCGCGTTGGGAATGAATCAATATGGGTGGTTGTTGATCGACTCACCAAGGTAGCGCGGTTTATTCCAAACCGACAGGGTGACAGAGTAGATATCCTGGCCAGGATGTTCCTAGAGCAAGTGGTACGATTTCACGTAGTACCAAAGTCCATCGTGTCAGATCACGACGGGCGTTTCATATCTAAGGAATGGAGGCAGGTACAAGAATACTTGGGAACCAAGTTGGCCTTCAACACTGCCTTCCACCTGCATACAGACGGACAGACGGAGAGGACAAATCAGACCATGGAGGATCTTCTTCGACTGTGCATAGTGGAGTACAATGAGCCGTGGGAGCAGCTGTTGCCGTTAGTCGACTTTTCATACAATAACAGAAACCAGACTAGCATTAAGATGGCTCCATACGAGGCATTGTATGGAAGACGTTGCCGAACCCCGTTGACTTGGGCTCAGGAAGAGGACCCGAAAACCTTGGGAGTGGCTTACCTCGATGACACTACGACAGCGATACGGCTTATTCAGGAACGAATGCGGGAAGCGCAGAGCCGGCAGGCTAAGTACTATGATGCACGACACCGACCGGTGGAGTTCAGCGTGGCGGAAATGGTGTTTTTGAAAATAAAGCCCATGCATGGTGTCTCCCAGTTGAGAAAGCATAAAAAGTTAGATCCCCGCTTCTTGGGCCCCTATCCGGTGATAGAGCATGTTGGCCCCGTCGCCTATCGTTTAGCCTTGCCCACAGAGTTGGGAAATCTCCACGATGTGTTTCATGTCTCTTCCTTGAGACGAGTCCTCCGACAACCAGAGTAGTACCTTCTTTCCCCATCAGCGCAACTACAGTTAGATAGATCCATCCGTCTCAGACCCGTTAGAGTGGTAGATTACAAGGTGAAGACACTACGCAACAAAACCATTCCGATGGTTAAGGTGCTATGGTCAAACTGCGAACGAGAGAAGTTCACGTGGGAACCTGAAGCACTCCTCCGAGAAAAGCACCTGGAGCTCTTTCCCCAGGTATGTTACTTTTCCCCCCTACTTCAAGCAAATTTTCGGGGACGAAAATCCTTTTATTTTTATTGGATTGTAACATCCCGACTTTTATTGGGCCACCAGGGCCCTAGTGGGCCCAATAAAAGTGGCCCGAACCCTACCCCTGACTCGGTAGAAAATAACCCTAGGCAGGAAATTGAGCTAGAGAACTCTGATTTGAGTTATGTTAGTTCCTGTGACCTCGTGTAGTCAATACGAGTGCATCTGAACCCGTTCAGTTGGACCCCGATGCCATATAGTGAATGTGACCATTCCTCGTAAAACACAACGGGAGCAAATTTTGGGATATCGACCTAGAGAACTCCGAATTGAGTCCTGTCGATTCTTGTGACCTCATATAACCTAAATAGGAGAATCGGGACCCGTCACGTCACAATCCGAGCTCTAACGACAATTTTACACACTTCGATCATTTTAGCGCGCTGCGACGCGCAAATTTTGGACTTTCGCCAAACGGACTCCGATTCAACCTCAGTCAGTGGCGTTGGACTCGTGTGGTCAATACGAAGTTAACGGAAGTCGTCCCAGTCAATTTCGATGACAATTGGTCAACTCGTGGTCAAATCAAGCCTAGTCGTGCACTGAAAAGCGTGTGCACACCAATTATGACACGACACCCGAACCTTGACCCGACCTCGATGACTTGGTGTAACACCCCCATCCGTCGTATGACATATAGTAGAAGGTTCAGCTGGAACCCGACACCATTTACCACGGAAAGTCGGAAGGGTTACGTATGAATAACCAAATTATCCAATTAAGACTACTCGTCCTAACACAGAGCATTCTAGAGGAAGCTTTTAAACAGTTGAAAGAACCCAAACTTGTATCCAAATAATATGAATGTCCAAATCACTACAACTGGAATGAAAACAAATACACAGAAAGGTACACGGCCTTATGGCCTTATAGAGGTTCACTTAATTAAATAATGTTTTCCATACATCGGCTCGCAGGCCGGCCACACATGACAAAATAAAGTACAATTATTCGCTTTGGCCTTCTAGGGCCAGCACAACAACATAGGCTCCAGCCCGCTATTTGGTACTCGGCTCCGCAGCACCTGCAAGCAACATTCCACCGCACGGTGGCAAACAAAGCAACGGTCAGCCAAAAGCCGACCAAATTATAACGACCCCTCCCCTAACTCGGGACGGCGGTGCTCCTTCCCTGCAATTCATTAGCCCAGCTAAAATAATATAGTACAAACATACTAGCCACAGGTGTAGGCTCGCACGGCCAAACACCCCGTGCACTCAGGGCACATTATCGGTGAATCCTGACACTTCAGCGTCTTAACCACCACCCCCGGGATGGCAACAACGTCAGCATTTTAGCCTTTCTGACCACTATCTAAGGCTCCCGACTATGCCAACGGCCAGTACCCTTTTCTGGTCTCTCGCACCGAACCACATAGCCCAGGTACGATTACACTTTCCCGTTGCTCACAACGCGTAGTACACCTTAATACGTACGAACGAGCCAAGCTTCTCTCGGATCCTTCCATTTCCAAACAATCACATAACCCAGTTATGTTCCAGGCCGGTTGCCAGATCGCCAAGTTAGCAGAACAACGATTCCGCTCAGGTTTCCGGGTGCGCCTTGGAGTTAATCCCCAAGGATCCCTGCTGCAATCTACCGCGTAGAAACCCGAAAACCCAAAGCACGGAGTTTTCTCCGGCAAATCATAACAAATGCAACAGCACCGATCCAGACCAACATGTCCGGGTAGGCTTCACACATAATGCCTATGCCCGTACTTTGATTCCGTACTCTATATGCAACACAAGGGGGACTATTCCCGTCAACCCCAAGGAACACCGCACACTCGCCGCACACTCGCGGGAGCGGGTTTCCCTATGCAAAAAGGAAGAGAGCTTCACATGCTCAAGAAGAGAATCGTTACCCTTGTAGTACGCTTTTGCGCCATGGAAAAATTACACGGATAGAAGTCTGCGCAATGGGATTTCCTCCACGGATCCGCTCTCGGTTCTCTAAACGGTGCTCTGATGCTCCGCCGGCGGCCGGAATCCTCCTCCTTCGTCCTCCTTGCTCTAACTCCTTGGAAAGAGAAAGCTTAAGGGAGAAATGAGGAGTTAAACCACCATTCCCGACCTTAACAGAGCAGGAATACGCCTGGGCCGTCAGATCTTACTTAAAGAAAGCAAACGGCTCAGATCTGTACAGAAATCCCCAAACCTGGGCCGAACACGGCCTCGCACACGGCCGTGTCCCAGGCCGTGTGCCTCGATCCTGGCACGATCGTCAAACGCAGAAAAACCACACGGGCAAGACACGCCCGTGTCTCAACCTGACACGCCCGTGTCGGGTCTTGGACACGCCCGTGACCGGAGGCGTGTCACGAATAACCGTCACGCCAACCATCACGACTTTAGGGAACACGGGTACTGACACGGGTAGGCACACGCCCGTGTCAAATGACACGCCCGTGTCATTCTGCCGTGTTTCTTGTCGTGTCCTTCTCGGGATACAGACGACCAAAACACCACACCAGACGCGGCCTTGGACACGCCCGTGTCCTAAACCGTGTACCCCTATATAGGCACCAAAATTACTTTTGGACGCGACCAGCTCGATAACGATTTTCGGGGCGTTACAAATCTCCCCCTTTAAGGAATTTCGTCCCGAAATTAAGTATAGGTATACAAAAAATTAAATGTTACCTGAGTGAAATAACTCGGGGTATTCCTCCAACATAGTTTGCTCTCGCTCCCAAGAAAGCTCCTCACATCCGCAGTTATCCCAACGAACCTTAATCATTCGGATTTCGTTGTTGCGGAGTCGTTTGACCTCAACGTCTTCTATACGTATAGGCTTGACCTTTGTCATCAACTCGTAATCCACTGGCACTTGATCAACCGCAACTATCTGCGAAGGCTCTTGAACCGCCTTCCGCAACACCGATACGTGGAACACATCGTGTAGCCCACTCAACTCCACCGAAAGCTTCAATCTATACGCTGCTTCGCCAACACGCTCCAGGATTTCAAATGGGCCAAGGTATCTCGGACTCAGCTTCTTCAAGCGTCGAACCCGCGAAACACCCTTGAACGGCTTGATTTTTAAATACACCCAGTCGCCAACACCGAACTCCACGTTCCTATGCTTGGCATTATAGTACTTTGCTTGCCTGTCCTGAGCGATCTTCAACCTTTCCTGAATTGTACGTACCATTGAAGTGTCGTCTTCCACCGCTTGATGTTTATACAACTTTAACTCTCCTGTCTCCAACCAAGACAACGACGTACGACACTTCCTCCCATACAAGGCCTCGAAAGGTGCCATTCCAATACTCACTTGAAAGCTGTTGTTATACGCAAACTCCACCATGTACAGGTGATCTTCCCAATGCTTTTCAAAATCTAGGACGCACATGCGAAGCATGTCCTCCATCATCCTGTTGACCCTCTCGGTCTGACCATCCGTCTATAGGTGGAAAGCTGTGCTGAAACTCAGCTTAGTTCCCAACAAATTATGCACCAGCCTCCAGTCCTTCGACGTGAAGCGTCCATCTCGGTCACTAACAATACTGCGCGGCACACCGTGCAACCGTACAATATTATCCACATAAAATTTGGCTAACTTTTCCACTGAATCTTCCTTCCTATTCGGGATGAAATGCGACACTTTTGTCAACCTATCTACGACCACCCAGATGGCGTCGTTTCCCCTCTGCGACTTCGGTAAACCTTGCACAAAATCCATAGAAATGTCGTCGAATTTCCATTCCGGGATAGGCAAGGACTTTAGGAAGCCTCCGGGCTTCTGGCACTCCGCTTTCACCAAAGCACAAGTTTGGCACTTGGCCACATAAAGTGCTACATCCTTCTTTAATCCTGGCCACCAGAATAACTTCTTCATGTCTCTATACATCTTCGCGCTACCCGGGTGGATTGAGTACTTGGTATGATGAGCCTCGTACATCAACTCCTCCCGAAGATTATCCGCACTATGGACGCATAGACGACCATCCTTCCTTAGCAGTCCATCCTCAACCGCAAACTGAGAATTTGACCTATCCAAAGATTCATCCAAGATCTGCTTCATGCTGCTATCGTGAATCAAAGCCCGTCGAACTCTATCAGCCAGGTCATACTGCACCTCTGTCCAATACAATATCGCCCCGGCACTAGACTGCTTATCGATGCAGGAAATCTCTAATGCCTCCAAATCACAGACCAATCTCTCATCATGTACAGATAACCAACTAGCCTGCGTAGGAGCCCTGCGGCTCAACGCATCTGCCACCGCATTTCCTTTCCCAGGTACATAATGTATCTTGAAGGTATAGTCCCCCAAGAACTCCATCCACCTCCGCTGTCTCATGGTCAGATCCTTCTGATCTAGCAGGTACTTTAGGCTCTTATGGTCGGTGTATATATCTACCTTTACCCCGTACAGATAGTGCCTCCACAGCTTTAGAGCAAATATCACGACCGCTAACTCTAAGTCATGGACCGGATAACTCCTCTCGTGAACCTTCAACTGTCGTGAACCATAGGCTATCAAGCTCCCATGCTGTAGTAGAACACAACCCAAACCACTGCCCGAAGCATCACTATAAATCTTAAACCCCTCGGTTCCACTTGGCAAACGTAAAATAGGCGTCGTGGTCAACCGCCTCTTCAATTCTTCAAAAGCCTGCTCACACTCCAGCGACCACACGAACTTTTGATCTTTCCTTGTTAACGTCGTGAGTGGTAACGCTATCCGCGAGAAGTTCTCTACGAAGTGCCTGTAGTAGCCGACAAGCCCTAGAAAGCTCCGAACTTCCGCCACTGAAGACAATACAGGCCACTCCCGTATCGCTGCTATCTTCGCCGGATCCACCGCTATCCCTTCTCCACTAACAACATGACCAAGGAACACTACTGAGGATAACCAGAACTCACACTTGGAGAACTTTGTATACAACTAATTCCTCCTCAAGGTCTCCAACATGATGTGTAGATGCTTGTAATGGTCCTCCTCACACTACGAATATACCAAGATATCATCGATAAATACTATCACAAAATGATCCAGGTATTCTCTGAACGTCCTGTTGGAACCAGCTTTCTAGTCCCTCCTGAAGTTCGGAACTGAGGATGCATCCCACACGTACTCTTCTTGAACTACCCTCCCGACGTGAGTTGGAGACCTGGAAACAGACCGAGGGGTCTCAGCTCGGAGGTCCCACCTCTTCCCGGAAGAACAAAAGATCTTCCCCTCCCTAGCCAATGCAGAGCTAGGTGCCCGTGAGGAAGACAGTAGAAAGGTTCAACAACATTCTCAGGCACCTTATCGATCTATTTATAGGCCTCTGAATCTGATCTGCAAATATCACTTCTGAATTAATCTGAAATGACCAAAACACCATGGGCTGGGTCTGCCAACAACCAAACTCCGCTGTTCTGGAGGGCTATACGCAGACCTCCAGGGGTAGAAGTGTAAAATTACCTGGGGCACAAAGGTAAAATCCCCCTTGGGGGTAAAAAGGTAAAGACATCTCCTCTCCCATGTGGCGAGTGGGGAAGAGACTGACGGGCGAGACGACCCTCTCTGTCCGTCTCGCCGGCATCTCGCCCTATAGGCCATCTCATCTCCTAGAGCCATCTCGCACTACCTGGGCGTCTCGCCTACCTCAGAGAATCCCCCATCCCGCCTCCTGCAGGTGGGCCTCCTGGTCTTACTCGCCTGTCTAATTCATCTCGCCAGTCCCCCCTTCCCGCTCATTGAACCACCTCTCGCGAGCCCAAGGTTGTACACGTCCTGTTCATCAAATCCATAAACACGGATGGCGCATTGGTCAGCCCAAATGGCATGACCGTGAACTCGTAATGCCCAAACCGCGTGTTGAACGCTGTCTTAGGGATGTCGCTTTCCCTTATCCTCAATTGGTAATAACCGGACTTCAGATCTAACTTCGAATATACTGTTGACCCAACCAATTGATCAAATAGATCGTCAATCCCGGGGATCAGATATTTGTTCTTCTACGTAAGCTTGTTCAACTCCCGATAGTCAATACAGAGTCGCAAGCTCCCATCCTTCTTCTTAACGAAAAGAACCGGTGCGCTCCAAGGCGACGAACTTGGACGCACATACCCTTGCTCCAACAACTCCTGCAGTTGCACCTTCAACTCCGCCATCTCTCGCGGTGCTATCCGATACAGAGAGCGTGACACCGGTTTGGCACTCGGTACCAGCTCAATGGTAAAATCAATTTCCCGCTGAGGAGGGGCTCCTGGGAGATCATCTGGGAACACATCAGGATACTCAGACACAACTGGGATACTGTCCAGACTTGGCCTAAGCGTTGAAGCTTGCACTAAGGTGACAAACAGCTCTGCACCAGACCGAACTGCCTTAATCACTTGAAGGGACGACATCAAAACTTTACCCGACCCATTCATGCCCGCAAACATAGTCTCACGTTCAGTATGCAGTCCTAACTTAACCTCCTTTTGGTTGCAATCGATGTAATCTCGCTGCTCCGAGATCTAGTCCATACCAAAGATTACGTTGAACTCCACTAACAGTAGAACCAACGCTCACAAATCAAACTCCTGGTCCCCAATCCGAATCTTTACCACACAAAACTTATCCGCTCGCATTGAGCACCCATTGGGCAACAACACATCCAACCTGTCTTTTGCCATCGAGGAAGGGACCCCGACGCGCGATATGAACCTTTCGGACAAGAAGGAATGCGATGCTCCCGTATCAAACAGGGCTCTTGCCGGACGATCGAAAATCAACACGAATCCTAGCACCAACAAACATAAGCTAACATATAAAAAGGTAAAAACTACATAAAGTTAAACTGCTATAATTTAACTCATACCTGTCACCATGTCAGCTTGTTTCATGGCCTCTTGCAGACCAAGATTATAAACTCTAGGCTGGGCTGAAGCATGATGGGACGCGGTTTATTCCACCGCCTTCCCTTTCTCTTCATAGGTCGCTCCAGGCTTCCTCTCGGACTTTGTACGTTCGCTCCAACATTCATGAGCAAAGTGCCCCGTCTTCCCACAGTTGTAGCAAGCTCCTAGAACTCGACTTGTGGTTGCCCCCGACGCACCAGACGAAGGGGCTGAGTTCGAAGTCTTCTGCTTCTTGCTCCATCTGCAGAATCCTGACTTTGCATTTGACACTTTGAACTCTGCCTTCTTTTCCCCTAGGTCCTTCTTCTCTTGGACTTTCTTCACACCTTTTCCAATGACCGGGCCGAATTGACCAAGGCTAGGAAGCCATGCGCCTTAGGCCCAGCAAGGATTAACTGTAGGTCACCGCGTAGAACCTCATAAAATCGGTTGGTCTTCCTCTCTTCTTCCGTAAACATAGCACCAACATACCGACCCAACCGTGTAAACTCGTGGAGGTACTCGTCCATGCTTCTGGCTCCCTAAGTCAACCCATGATACTGATTTTCCATCTCAAGCTTCTGAGAAGAGGGTAGATATCTGGCCAAGAACAATCTTGAGAATTCTTCCATAGGAACATCAGCAAGCTGCCTTCCCACTAAGAGATGAAACTCCAACTCATCCCACCACAGCCTCGCCTCACCATCCAAAAGGAAGGTCGCTATGGTGGTGTTCTGCCACTCTTCCGTTAACGTGGCCGTCAAGACCCTCTTTATCGTAGAGAGCCAATCCTCAGCTTGAGCTGGCGTTCCAATCCCATCGAACCTCGGAGGATTAAAGCCCATTACATGCTTGAGCTGTCTCTCCGTAGCCCTCCTCGGCTCTACCTGATCCACCACCAAGCGCTCCACCACTCTCAGCTCTGCCGCCCTAACCGGTTCTTGCTCATTCACAGGAGGTGTGTGATGCATTTGCCCTGCAGGTTGGGCATTTATCATGGCAAAAACTGCTTCAGCCACCAACCTGATGGTTTTCGCTGAAGGATGTGTTGTAGGCACATCCCTTAGTGCACTACTTTCCGCTGATTGCGGATGCTCCGATTGACCAGCACCGCTCCTAGCTGCCTAAAATAACAAAGAACCTCGATTAGACGGCACACAAATTGCTAAAAGCAATCATTATAACACTCAGGTTCCATAAAACAAGTGTATTTTTCATTGCTAAGTGGACACACACATGTGCTCACCACCCCTTAAAATAATTCGCCCACGAATTCATTTAAGTCTGACCGTAACCAGAAGTCTGATACCAAATTTTAACACCCCCATCCGTCGTATGACATATAGTAGAAGGTCCAGCTGGAACCCGACACCATATACCACGGACAGTCGGAAGAGTTACGTATGAATAACCAAACTATCCAATTAAGACTACTCGTCCTAACACAGAGCATTCTAGCGGAAGCTTTTAAACAGTTAAAAGAAGCCAAACTTGTATCCAAATAACATGAATGTCCAACATCACTATAACTAGAATGAAAACAAATACACAGAAAGGTACACGGCCTTATGGCCTTATAGAGGTTCACTTAATCAAATAATATTTTCCATACATCGGCTCGCAGGCCGGCCACACATGACAAAATAAAGTACAACTATTCGCTTTGTCCTTCTAGGGCCAGCACAGCAACATGGGCTCCAGCCCGCTATTTGGTACTCGGCTCCGCAGCATCTGCAAGCAACATTCCACCGCACGGTGGCAAACAAAGCAACGGTCAGCCAAAAGCCGACCAAATTATAACGACCCCGCCCCTAACTCGGGACAGCGGTGCTCCTTCCCTGCAATTCATTAGCCCAGCTAAAATAATATAGTACAAACATACTAGCCATAGGTGTAGGCTCGCACGGCCAAACACCCCGTGCACTCAGGACACATTATCGGTGAATCCTGACACTTCAGCGTCTTCACCACCACCCTCGGGATGGCAACAACGCGAGCATTTTAGCCTTTCTGACCACTGTCTAAGACTCCCGACTATGCCAACGACCAGTCCCCTTTTCGGGTCTCTCGCACCGAACCACATAGCCCAGGTCCGATTCCACTTGCCCGTTGCTCACAACGCGTAGTACACCTTAAGACGTACACACGAGACATGCTTTTCTCGGATCCTGCCATTTCCAAACAATCACATAACCCAGTTATGTTCAAGGCCGGTTCCCAGACCGCCAAGTTAGCAGAACAACGATTCCGCTCAGTTTTTCGGGTGCGCCTTGGAGTTAATTCTCAAGGATCCCTGCTGCAATCTACCGTGTAGAAACCTGAAAACCCAAAGCACGGAGTCTTCTCCGGCAAATCATAACAAATGCAACATCACCGATCCAGACCAGCATGTCCGGGTAGGCTTCACACATAATGCCTATGCCCGTAATTCGATTCCGGACTCTATATGCAACACAAGGGGGACTATTCCCGTCAACCCCAAGGAACACCGCACACTCGCCGCACACTCGCGGGAGCGGGTTTCCCTATGCAAAAAGGAAGAGAGCTTCACATGCTCAAGAAGAGAATCGTTACCCTTGTAGTACGCTTTTGCGCCATGGAAAAATTACACGGATAGAAGTCTTCACAACGAGATTTCCTCCACGGATCCGCTCTCGGTTCTCTAAACGGTGCTCCGATGCTCCGCCGGCGGCCGGAATCCTCCTCCTTCTTCCTCCTTGCTCTAACTCCTTGGAAAGAGAAAGCTTAAGGGAGAAATGAGGAGTTAAACCACCATTTCCGGCCTTAACAGAGCAGGAACACGCCTGGGCCGCCAGATCTTACTTAAAAAGAAAGCAAACGGCTCAGATCTGTACAGAAATCCCCAAACCTGGGCCGAACACGGCCTCGCACACAGCCGTGTCCCTGGCCGTGTGCCTCGATCCTGACACGATCGTCGAATGAAGAAAAACCACACGGGCAAGATAGGCCCGTGTCTCAACCTGACACGCCCGTGTCTCAACCTGACACGCCCGTGTTGGGTCTTGGACACGCCCGTGACCGGATGCGTGTCACGAATAACCATCACGCTAACCGTCACGACTCTAGGGAACACGGGGAGACACACGCCCGTGTCAAATGACACGCCCGTGTCAAATGACACGCCCGTGTCAAATGACACGCCCGTGTCAAATGACACGCCCGTGTCAAATGACACGCCCGTGTCAAATGACACGCCCGTGTCAAATGACACGCCCGTGTCAAATGACACGCCCGTGTCATTCTGCCGTGTTTCTTGCCGTGTCCTCGGGATACAGACGGCCAAAACACTACGCCAGACACGGCCTTGGACACGCCCGTGTCCTAGGCCGTGTACCCCTATACAGGCACCAAAATTACTTTTGGACGCGACCAGCTCGATAACGATTTTCGGGGCGTTACACTTGGACCCACTTTGACTTTGACCAGCAAGGGGGACCCACCCCAGGGGTGACTTGGTCAAACCCTCCTAAAAATCCACTTTTTGGATTTTTCTCCAAGGGGCCCACCTCCTCTCCAAAGGAGGATGACCCATACTCCCCCATACTCTCCTTGGGCCCCCAACCAGCAAGCCCCTTCCTAGGTCAAGTGGAGGCCCACCCACTTCTCTCTCTCTCTCTCTCTCTCTCTTTCCCACTTAAAGGCCCAAGCCCATAAGGGGCCCCATCCATTTTCACCACATGGGAGAAAATGAGAGACCTCCAGCTGTCCTTGGACAGCTGGAGGGTGGGATTAATCCCTCCCTAAGGAGGGATTAGTCCCACACCACCCAAAGGGAGGGAGCTCCGCCTCCCTATAAAAGGACCCCCTCCCCTAATCCTCCTCACAGCTCTCAGAGCAGCCTCCCTCCCCCTGCTCCCCCCTCTGTCGGAGCTCTGGTAGCCGGAAAAAGCCAACCTGAGGAGCTCCTCCCCCTCCTCCACCTCCTTGAGCCATGACCGACCAAGCCGGCCCCTCCTGAGCCGGCCAAACCCAGGTGGAAGCCTTCTCCCTCCCCCTTCCCTATTCTGGACGTCTTGCATGGCGCTCCCGGCGGCCGGAGCACCGCCGCCGTCACCCTCCTCCCTCCCGTTCAAAAAATAAAAGAAAATAGCTCCGGCGGCGGCAGGCTGCCGGACCACCGCCGGAGGGAGCGCCCACCCCCGGGTAGTCAGCCGGCGGTGGAGCCACGGCCCGTCGGCGGCTGGAGAGGCCCGCAATGGCGACGAAAACAGTACAACGGGGGGGGGGGGGGAGGTGATGAACAGTAAACTGTATATATATATAATAATAATAATATATTATATAAATATATTATTATAATATTTATAATAAATATTATAATATTATAATGAGTTTGATTTTTAAGAGGCTAAAATAGACTCGTAGGGAAAAATTGTTGGACATGAAAATGTTCCCATTGTTGAGTGCTTCCTCCACAAAAATTTTGAGAATTTTTGGAGTTGATTTGATATTTTTAAAAGCCCAAATAAAAATTATTTGGCCAAATTAAAGACCCAAAACTCTTCGAAAAATTATGAAAATTTTTCCAGTCTCTTTTTAGACCCCCTTGTAGGTTGTGTCAAAATTTGGAGACTTGGGGATTAAAATTGAAATTTCTTTCAATTGTTGAGTGCCTAGGGTCGCGCTCGGAAATGATTACGCTCGTTTTCTTCGAAAAATGAAAATTGGAGCGCGCGACTATCCTCTCTAATTTGAATAATAAATTCAATTTTTCATATCAACGAGAGTGGCCGAGGTAAGTGACTAAGCTCCAGGTCTTTCAAGATTTCATGAAACCGTCGAGCGCCTTGACTCTCGGGTGATTTGTGCACGCTCGGAAGATGAGAGCACGAGTGGTGAGTTATGAATTATTCTTGACGAATAAAAAGGGTGTACTCCTAACAAGCCCTTGATCTGATTAAGTCAATTAATATGACGCAACCGAATTAATTGGATCTTAAAAATGGGTGTAACCCAAGAAAGCCCTTTAAAAACTGAGATGGAACTGAATCTCTCATGAGAACGGAGATGGAATTGAATGTGCCTCCTGAGAATGGAGATGGAACTAAATCTCTCCTGAGAATGGAGATGGAACTGAATGTGCCTCCTGGATGGAGATGGAACTAGAAAATCTCTCCTGAGAACGGAGATGGAACTAAAGCTTCCTAGATAGAGTGATTGGACTACTAACCATTTTCTTTATGATTATTCCAGTCTTGCACTGGTCCAGTTCCTTTATTCTTTTCAGTTTAGTACTTTCAATTCAGTATTACTCCAGTTGCGTACTGGTCAAGCTTACTTCAGTACTTTCATTTCAGTACTACTCCAGTCTCGTACTGGTCAAACTTATTTCAGTACTTTCATTGCAGTACTACTCCAGTTTCGTACTGGTCAAGCTTATTTCAGTACTTTTATTTCAGTACTACTCCAGTCTCGTAATGGTCAAGCTTATTTCAGTACTTTCATTTCAGTACTACTCCAATTTCGTACTGGTCAAGCTTTTCAGTACTTTCTAATCAGTACTACTCCAGTCTCGTCCTGGTCAAGCTTAATTCGGTACTTTCTATCTAGTACTACTACAGTCTCGTACTGGTCACATTTCATTCCAGCACTTTAAGTAAGCAGCATAATCACCGCACTTATTTTCATTGCAATTTACTATTATAGTCCCGGGACCTGCTCTGACGAGCAGTCGCCGAGCCTTAGTTGGGGATAACTGGAGTTGAAGTAGTCCTCCAGGTCTAGCCCCAAATAATGCGCTCCCACGCTCCTTGTCGAAAGTAGAGCTGAGTGCCGACGCCCGAATTCTAAAGCCTAGTAGGGCAGGCCGACGTAGACCCGATGTATATATTGTTTGCGTTTGTTTGATTGATTGTAAATTGCTTGCCGTGAAATTATGGCGGGTCAGTCCCTTCCGCAGACCGTTCGTACCGGTGCGGGAAGGTTGACGACTCAAGGTGACAGGGAGATGAGTACCACGGGTGACCGGCCGTTATATTCCCTGTCGGGTTTTCCTCCGCTGGTCGGCCAAAACGATTCGCCGGATGTCACTCACATCTAAGAGTGCACAAGGTTGTATGTGAGGGCCTGGGGTTGTGCGGTACGATCACCCCCAGAAGTGGTAGGTCTAGCCACTGTCGCCGATGTCCACATCGGTGAGGCCCACGAGGCTTGCTACCCTGCTGGAACAGAAGCGGTCCAAACTATGTCGACATAGGGTTGTGTGCGCAGCTTTGAATGCCTGCGGTGTGTGCGCGGCTTTGAATGCCTGCGGTGTGTGCGCGACTATGAATGCCTGCGGTGTGTGCACGGCTATGAATGCCTGCTGTGTATGCGCGACTATGTATGTCTACGGTGTGTGCGGGGCTGTGAATGCCTGCGATAGATATCAGGATTTGAAACCTGATGTGCTGATGTGCTAGTAGAGTCTTGTTATAACCGATTTATACTATTGCTGCTTTTACCAGTTATACTACACTCTTTTATAATTGCTCCTAGCTGTTCATAAATGAAATGTTGTGCTAACCCTCTCTTGCTTCGGCTATTTACCTTTGTTGGGTGGGTGCGTGCTCGTCCCCAGGATGTGGATCTGAGGAGGAGATTTGTTTCCACTTAGCTCTGTGACTAACGGTTATTTGATTAACCATTCACAGGAAACGGAGCATCGTAGTAACGCGCTGCCGCAGGAGACTATGCCAGCAGCTAGGACTACTCGAGTAGATGCACCCCCTCCATCTCCGGAGTTTAGAGACGTGAGTACCGCCGAGCAGCGTAGAGAGAGAGAGTATGAACGATATATATAGATCATGTATAGCCCACGAGCTTGTACAAGTACTTAGGCTTCGATCTAGAACCGTTGTGATTTTGATATGTTATATATATATATATATCTGCAATGGTTACTTGTTATTGCTTCCGCTATACTTTGATGGGTTGTGAATGTTATGATTCGAGCCGAGCAAGGCGGCCATCTAGTGCTTGGATAGGGTGGATCGTTTCCCCTAAAAGCACTGGTTGGACGTCTTAGGCCAGTAGTACCCCTCCGGTTCGACCCGGGCAAAAGGTTGTGGGGGGGGGGGGGGGGGGGGGTATTACAAGAGGCATGCCTTTTCCTTCGACCAGCAACGACTCACGTCATGTCCCTTCCTTGTACAGAACGTGCACACCATATCTCCCTTGGGTGCACCTTGGATGGCGAGCACTATTGCTGCTTCAGAGTGGCAGTCCTTTTGAAACACCTTTCGTAAGGGTGGCCAGGCCGACCACAGAAAGTGCATACTTCTCTACTTTTCTTCTTCGAAGAAGGGCCAGTTGCCCTAGAGCTTCCATCCTCAACACCTTTCATCTTCTCTTTTCTCACCGCGGCACCTCAATTCTTGGCGTTTTCAATAGCCTCAACCTTTAGAGAGGCTTCCACTGTAACGCCCCGAAACTCAAAAGAGCGACGGGTGACGATCTGTACCAAATTTGGAATTTGGTAGGGGTACACGGCCTGGGACACGGGCGGGTCCCAGGACGTGTCGGGGTAGTTCAAAGATCTGGCAAAAACTTTAAGGCAGAAATCTGGGTGCGATGATCGTCGAGCAGCGGTCGACGATCTGGTCTCAATGCTGCGTTCGACAATCGGGCCAGCTTTATGTGTTCGACGATCGTGTCAGCATTCTGGGTTCGACGATCGTCGAGCAGAGCTCGACGATCTGGTCAATTCTGCGGTCGACGATTTGGTCGACGTTCTGCAGTCGACGATCGGGCCGTGGGTTCGACGATTTGGCCAGAGAAGCTCCGTTCGATGATTCTGGCAGCGGTCGACGATCTTGGTTCGACGATCGTCGAACGCGGGGCTGTTTGTGGCGTGATTAACTCTGTCGACACGGAGTGTCGACACACGGGATTGGCGGGAGTTGACTAATTGTTCCGACATTGACGCGGACGTGTCCTGCTCCTGTAGGTGTACCTTGCGGTGTTTAGCCCCATTCGTCCAGGTCAGACCTGGATCTTGCCCGTGCATCCCTTTTAGTGGGATCCGACGGCTGTGCTTATTCCCGAAAGAGTTATACCGAGAGAAGGGTTTCAAAACCCTTATTATTTTTCGGTGGTTCTCTATCTAAATCCTAGAGAGAGGGGAGAGCAAAGGAGGAAGAAGAAGCTTAGATCCAGTCTTTGCAGGAGTTTTAGAGCTCCAAATCGCGAGCCGTCTTCGGACCTACGAAGGCAAGGAGATTGCGGTGCTTTACATCCGCGTACATTTCCATGGCGCCAAGGAAGAACGCTAGGGTAACGATTCTCTACTTGAGCATGTGAAGCTCTACTTCTGTTGAGAGGTAGGCAACTTACAGATGTCTCGATGGAGAAGTTCTCGAGACTGTTCTTGGCTAGGTACCTCCCTTCGGCGCAGAGGATAGCGTTGGAGAACAAGTTCCTGAAGTTGGTTCAAGGTGACAGCAGCATGGATGAATATCTCCACGAGTTCACTCGATTGAGTCGTTATGCTAGCTCCACCATCATGGATGAGGAGCGCAAGATGAATCGATTCTACGAAGGGTTGAGAGATGAGTTGAGGCTACTACTCTCGGGACCGATGACGCAGGGTTTCTTAACCTTGGTCAACACGGCCCGGTCCTTGTAGAAGGACATGAAGAATGTTCAGGCAAAGAAAAGTTTGGGTGACAAGAAGTCTGAATTCAAGGTGCCGACTACTGCAAAGTCGGGGTACCGTAAATTCTTTAAGAAGGCTAGGACTTCGGGTCCAGCTCCTTCTTCTGGTTCTTCTGGGGCGACTACGGGTCGGACCCCGTTCGCATGTTACAACTGTGGGAAGTCGGTACACTTTGCCCGCGATTGTTGGAGCGGACGTCCCAAGTCCGAGAGAAAGCCAGGAGCAACTTATGAAGAGAAGGGCAAGGCGGTGGAGTCAACCGCGTCCCATTATGCTCCGGCCCAACCGAGGGTGTACAATCTTGGCCAATAGGAGGCCATCAAACAGGCAGACGTGGTGACAGGTAAAATTTAAATTTATAACAAGTTAACCTTTTAAATACTTGTTATGTGCTTGTTACCTTACCACTGCTTGTTTAGGATTTGTGAATATCCGGCAAGAGCACTATTCGATACAGGAGCTTCACACTCCTTCTTATCCGAAGGATTTATATCACGCATCAGAGTACCTTCTTCGATGGCGAAGGACAAGTTGGATGTGTTGTTGCCCAATGGGTGTTCGATGCGCGCAGATAGAATCTGTGGCGTGAAGATTCGAATTGGAAGCCAGGAGTTCCATTTGCAAGCGTCGTTATTGCCGCTAGTGGAATTCGACGTTACATTTGGCATGGACTAGCTCTCGGAGCAGCGAGCTTATATTGATTGCGGTAGTAAGGAAGTCAAGCTGGGAGCAGGTCGTGAGACGACTTTCACGGGCTTGAAGGGGTCCAGCAAGACATTGATGTCTGTTCTTTAGGTGGTGAAGGCGGTTCGTGCCAGTGTAGAACTGTTTTTTACACTAGTGGAGGTTGCAAAGCCTAAGCCCGCGTTGGACAGTATTTCAGTGGTATCGGAGTACCCTGATGTGTTCCCGAGCGATCTTCTTGGAGCCCCGCCGCAGCGGGAGATAGACTTTACAATAAAGCTCGTACCAGGTGCAAAGCCTGTGTCACGCTCTCCATATCGGTTAGCACCTAAGGAAATGGCGGAGCTGAAGGTTCAACTGCGAGAGTTGTTGGAGCAAGGGTTTGTGCGTCCAAGTTCTTCGCCTTGGAGCGCGTCGGTCCTCTTTGTTAAGAAGAAGGACGGAAGCTTGAGGCTATGTATTGATTATCGGGAGCTCAACAAGTTGACGGAAAAGAACAAGTACCCGATCCCCCGGATCAATGATCTTTTTGTTCAGTTGGTCGGGTCGACGATGTACTCAAAGTTGGATCTCAAGTCCGGGTACTATCAGCTGTGAATAAGGGAGAGTGATATCCCGAAGACAGCGTTCAGTACGAGATACGAGCATTTCGAGTTTACGGTCATGCCGTTTGGGCTAACTAATGCGCCGTCAGTGTTCATGGATTTAATGAACAGGACCTTCAGGGAGTACTTGGACCATTTTGTGATCGTCTTCATCGACGATATTTTGGTGTACTCGCAGAGTGAGGAAGATCACTTCAGACATCTTCATTTGGTTTTGGAGACGCTAAGGAGGAATCAACTGTACGCCAAGTTCTCGAAGTGCGAGTTTTGGTTGTCCTCAGTGGCGTTCCTCGGTCATATAGTGAGTGGGGAAGGTATTGTAGTGGATCCGGCGAAGATTGTTGCGATACGGGAGTGACCTGAGCTTTCTACGGTAGCAGAAGTCCGGAGCTTTCTGGGGCTTGCCGGCTATTATAGGCGCTTCGTAGAGAAGTTCTCGCGGATAGTGTTACCTCTCACTACTTTGACGAGGAAGGAGCAGAAGTTCGTTTGGATGCCGGAGTGCGCACGAGCTTTTGAGGAATTGAAATGTCGGTTGACCACGGCGTCTATGCTGAGTTCGCCTAGTGGGACCGAAGGTTATGAGATTTATAGCGATGCTTCGGGCAGCAGTTTGGGTTGCATGCTACTGCAACATGGAAGTGTGATAGCTTATGGCTCGAGACAGCTGAAAGTACACGAGAGGAATTATCCGGTCCATGACTTGGAGTTAGAGGCCGTGATTTTTGCCTTGAAGCTGTGGAGACATTATTTGTACGGTGTGAAGATTGATATCTACACCGATCATAAGAGCATGAAGTATTTGATTGATCAGAAAGATCTGAATATGCGACAGCGTAGATGGATGGAGTTCCTGGGGGACTATACATTCAAGATCCACTACGTGCCTGGTAAAGGTAATGCGGTTGCGGACGCGTTGAGTCTTCGGGCCCCAGCTCAAGCCAATTGACTGTCGATCCATGACGATCGGTTGGTTCGGGAGTTGGAGGCGTTGGAGATTGTTTGTGTAGATAAGCAAGCAAGTGCTGAAGCAGTACTAAATTGGACTGAAATTCAATATGACCTTGCTGATCGGATTCGACAGGCATTGGATTTGGATGACCACATGAAGCATTTCATGGTAGAGGCTCTGGATGGGTCAAATTCCCAATTCGTTGTGGAGGACGCATTGCTTTGGAAAGACGGTCGTCTTTGCGCCCTAAGCGTGGGCAGTTTGCGGGTGGATTTGTTGTACGAGGCGCACCATACCAAGTATTTGATTCACCCGGGGAGCACAAAGATGTACCGCGACGTTAAGAAACTCTTTTGGTGGCCGGGTTTGAAGAAGGATGTGGCGCTCTACGTGGCGAAGTGCCAAACTTGCGCCTTTGTGAAGGCGGAGTGCCAAAAGCCGGGAGGATTTCTGAAGTTCTTGCCTATTCCGGAGTGGAAATTCGACGACATCACAATGGACTTTGTGCACGGTTTGCCAAGATCGAAAAAGGGGAACGACGCCATCTGGGTGGTCGTAGATCGGTTAACGAAGGTGTCGCATTTCATTCCGTATAGGAAGGATGATCCGGTGGAAAAGTTGGCAAAGTTATATGTGGATAACATAGTGCGGCTTCACGGTGTGCCCCGCAGCATCGTGAGTGACCGAGATGGGCGGTTCACGTCCAATGATTGGAGGCTAGAGCAACAAATGTTGGGAACAAAGTTAAAATTCAGCACAGCCTTTCATCCGCAAATAGATGGGCAGACCGAGAGGGTCAATAGATCTATGGAAGACATGCTCCGCATGTGTGTCTTGGACTTTGGAAAGCAATGGGAAGAACATCTCTATTTGGTGGAATTTGCATAAAACAATAGCTACCAGGCGAGTATTCAAATGACGCCCTTCGAGGCCCTTTATGGTAGAAAATGTCGCACGCCGTTGTCTTGGTTAGAAACGGGTGCGTCAAAGTTGTATAAGCGATTAGAAGTGGAGGATGCTACTTCGTTGGTACGAACCATTCGGGAGAGGTTGCTAATCGCTCAGGACCGTCTGGCGAAGTACTATAATGCCAAGCACAGGAACGCGGAGTTCGCTGTGGGCGACTGGGTGTACTTAAAGGTCAAGCCGTTCAAGGGTGTCTCGCGGGTGCGGTGCTTGAAAAAGCTAAGCCTGAGGTACCTTGGGCCGTTTGGGGTTCTGGTGCGGGTTGGTGAAGCAGCCTATCAGTTGAAGCTTTCGGTGGAGCTTAGTGGTCTACATGATGTATTCCATATATCAGTGCTACGGAAGGCGGTGCAAGAGCCTTCGCAAGTGATCGCGGTTGATCAAGTGCCAGTGGATAGTGGGTTGACGACAAAGGTCAAGCCCGTGCGGATTGAAGACTCGGAAGTCAAGCGGCTACGCAATAAAGAGATCAGGATGGTCAAGGTCTGATGGGACAATTGCGGTCGAGAGGAGCTCTCTTGGGAGCGAGAGCAGACTATGCTTGACGAGTATCCGGAGTTGTTCCGCTCAGGTACAAATTTTGGTTTTGTACTTATCTTTCTTTATGTAATTTCGTTGACGAAATTCTTTTAAGAGGGGGAGAGTTGTAACGCCCCGAAACTCAAAAGAGCGACGGGTGATGATCTGTACCAAATTTGGAATTTGGCAGGGGTACACGGCCTGGGACACGGGCGTGTCCCAGGGCGTGTCGGGGTAGTTCAAAGATCTGGCAAAAACTTTAAGGCAGAAATCTGGGTGCGACGATCGTCGAGCAGCGGTCGACGATCTGGTCTCAATGCTGCATTCGACGATCGGGCCAGCTTTCTGCGTTCGACGATCGGGTCAGCATTCTGGGTTCGACGATCGTCGAGCAGAGCTCGACGATCTGGTCAATTCTGCGGTCGACGAATTCGTCGACGTTCTGCGGTTGACGATCGGGCCATGGGTTCGACGATTTGGCCAGAGAAGCTCCGTTCGACGATTCTGGCAGCGGTCGACGATCTTGGTTCGACGATCGTCGAGCGCGGGGCTGTTTGTGGCGTGATTAACTCTGTCGACACGGAGTGTCGACACACGGGATTGGCGGGAGTTGACTAATTGTTCCGACATTGATGCGAACGTGTCCTGCTCCTGTAGGTGTACCATGCGGTGTTTAGCCCCATTCGTCCAGGTCAGACCTGGATCGTGCCCGTGCATCCCTTTTAGTGGGATCCGACGGCTGTGCTTATTCCCGAAATAGTTATACCGAGAGAAGGGTTTCAAAACCCTTATTATTTTCTGCTGGTTCTCTGTCTAAATCCTAGAGAGAGGGGAGAGCAAAGGAGGAAGAAGAAGCTTAGATCCAGTTTTTGCAGGAGTTTTAGAGCTCCAAATCGCGAGCCGTCTTCGGACCTATGAAGGCAAGGAGATTGCGGTGCTTTACATCCGGGTACATTTCCATGGCGCCAAGGAAGATCGCTAGGGTAACGATTCTCTACTTGAGCATGTGAAGCTCTCCTTCTTTTGCATAGGAAGCACGCTCTCGCGAGTTTGCAGTGAGTTTGAGGCGTTCCTTCAGGTAGACATGAATAGTCCCCGTTGTGTAGAGTCCGTAAACGAGAACGGACATAGGCATGATGTGTGAAGTATATCCGGACATGTTGGTCTGGATCGGTGATGTTGCATTGCATAAATGCCGGAGAAGACTCCGTGCGAATGTTTGTTTTTCGGGTTTTCTACGTGTTAGATTGCAACAGGGAGCCTTGGGGATTAACCCTAAGGTGCACGCGGAAAACTGGGCAGATGCGTGATCTTGCCAACATGATGGCCTGGGAGCCAACTTGAACATAACCGGGTTATGTGAAGTTTGTGATGGAAACGGGACTCGGGAGAAGTTTGACCCGTGCATATGGCTTAAATTGTCATTGCGATGTGAGCACGGGTTAGGCGGAACTGTACCCGATCTATGTCATTCGGTTAGAGTCGTTGGCATAGATGAGGGTCTTCGGCGGTCTATGACTTAAATTGACGTGACCCATGCCAGGAAGACAAAATGCTCATGGTTTGGCCGTCAAAGTGGCGGTGGTGTGATCGGAATGTCTATGGCTTAAATTGACGTGATATTGGCCGGTTCACCGAGAATGTGCCCTGAGTGCACGGGGCGTGTGGCCGTGCGTGCCAACATCTGTGATGCAATGTATATATTTATATACTGCTTGGTTATGCTAATAAACTGCAGGGAAGGAGCATCGCCGCCCCGAATTCGGGGCGGGATCGTTATAATTTGGTCAGCATTACTGACCGTTGCTTTTGTTTGCCACTATGCGGTGGTTTATTGCTTGTAGGTGCTGCTGGACCAAGCGGTCAATAGCGGGCTAAAGCCCAAATTGCGAAGCCGGCCCTCGAAGGCCTTATTGGAGTGTTTACTTGCTTTTGTTCATGTATGACCGGCCTGCGTGCCGTGATATGAAAAACATGTAATTTTGAGTAAACCATTTGTAAGGCCTTAAGGCCAGTACTGTGTATGCACTTCATTCCTATTTGACTTATTAGTGGACATTCATGCTTTTGTGCTGGGTTCTTAATTGCAACTTATAAACTGCTTCCGCTAGAATGCTCTGTGTAGGATGTTATGATTGGTTGGATGGTTTCCATTGAGTAACCACCCGGTCTGTCTGTGGTATATGGCGTCGGGCCCCGACCGGACCTACTTCTATATGCTATGCGACGGATAGGGGGCGTTACATCCACTGCCTCAGCGTAACTTTCAGCTCTATAAGCGCATGCCAACTGTTGTACATCGCTTCTTAGTCCTTCAAGAAAGCGCTTCACTCTTTGTTGGGTCCATTGATACCAATGACCTTGATTTGATGATTTCAAACATGTCAATGAGATAAGCATAGTTGTATTTAATGTATGGTTAAGTTCATGCATATAGGTTAGTTTTTATCACAATGGTTGGACAGCTAGTTCAAGAGACAATGACAGGTGGACTCAAGGTGCAGCTGTAAACTCAAAAAATTACCTAAGTCCAAAAGCGTTGAGTAAGGCAAGCTCACTCAACGCCATCCAGCTAATAGCGTTGAGAGAAGGCAGGCAGAAAAATTACCTAAATCTAAATGCATTGAGTGAGGCAAGCTCACTCAATGCCATTCAGTAATAAGTGCTGAGACAGTTGAGACCGCTGAGAAGAAAGCACTGAGACAGCTGAGACTGCTGAGAAGAAAGCGTTAAGATTGATGTGATAAAGCCTGATAAAATTGGTTAAGTACAGAAGCTTTGAGTGAGCTCAACTCACTCAACGCCATACAGATAGACACGTTGTGACAAGGCAGAACTCAGGCTAGGTTCAGAAGCATTGAGTGAGCTCAAATCACTCAACGCCATACAGCTAGAAGCGTTGAGTCAAGGTTATCCAGTCATAGCCTTACTGTGAAGAATCCAGAAAATCGACTAAGTCCAGAATCATTGAGTGAAGCTTCATCACTCAACGTCATGCTGTGTCTGTCAACGCCATCAGGCATAAAGCTGAAGAATATGGCTACAGAAAAAAGCATTGAATGAGGGATTTACACTCAACGCTCTTAATGCCATCATGCAAAGATGAAGAAATTTCTAAGTCCAGAATCACTGAGTCTACCATTCGTCGAGCTGAGCTTAGATTTCGTCGAACGAAGTTCAGAGTTCGTCAATCACAACATTTACCTATAAGAAGGACTCAACTATCAGAATCGTCGAATGAAATTCAGATTTCGTCGACCAGAGTTCAGAGAATTCGTCGAACTCAGCCTTCACCTGAAGAAAGAACTGGGCTGAGAGAATTCGTCGATCTCAACTTCACTGGTTCGTCAAGCAGAGCTCAGGTTTCGTCGAGCTGAGATCGAAGTTCGTCGACCTCGGCCTTCACCTGAAGAAAGAACTGAGCTAAGGGAATTCGTCGATCTCAGCTTCACTATTTCGTCGAGCCGAGTTCAAATTTCGTCGAGCTAAGCTCGAAGTTCGTCGAATGCATGATTTTAGAAAGGTTGTTGATTTTGGCCAAGTCCAGAATGATGCTGACTCAGCAAAGTCAACAAGTCAACAAAGTTCAGATTCATTGCAAATCGACATTAAAGTCGTCGTCAGTCTACAGTGGATCTCTTGTTAATAGAGCTATGGTTTTAACCACCATGAAAACTAAGACATGTGTCGATCATCTCGCCAATGTGATAGAATTATAAATAGCAGAAGAGATTTGAAGAATGATTAAGGAATTAGTTGGATTAATCTCTGATTAAAAATGAAAAGCAAAGTTCGTCGTCTTCATCCGCCATTGTTGCAAGAGCCAAGAACTTCAAGATCAAATCTGAAGGGCTTCTGAGTTTTTTGGTGTAATCAACATCCACTCTAGCAGGATCAGAGTAATCCTCTGAGAGAGACAAATTAGCCTAGGCGTGACCTAGCGAAAGTTATCTTCCCGATCCAAGCCGTTCCAGAATCTGAAGATCAATTTGCTGGATCAAAGAAGAAGGAAGGGCTGAAATCTGCTCAGTCATGATCAGGAGATATTCCTAAAGAAGAAGCAGATTCATCTGCTTGTTGATTCCAGAACAAGCCGGACATCATTTCAAGATCTCTGTGTCATCTTGTTGTAGTTAAGAAGAAGTTAGGGCTGATATCTGCTCAGTCTAGGTAGACAGACACATAGAATTTTCTCTAGTGTCTGTAATTCATCATCATTTATATTTCTTGTAAAATTGATTCTAAATTTGAGGGGTAAGGCTAAGGCCTTAGTTGTAAGCCTGTGTTATAAAGACTGAGATTGGGCAGGAGTTGCCTGAGTTGTAGGTGTATGGATTCACACTGAGGTAGGGCAGGATTGCCTGAGCTGTAGGAGTGTGGAGTCACTCTGAGGTAGAGTTCTTGGGAAGAACTTTAGTTGTAGGATCTTGGTGATCTGAGTGGTAGGGCTTGTGCCTGAGTTGTAGGAGCTGGTTGGGCTCTGAGCTATAAGATCTGAGGATCTGAGAAAGATAGAAGGAAGTTTGGCCGAATATAGTATACTGCTAGATAGGCGAAGGGGGAAAGTGGATGTACCCAACAATTGGGGAACCACTATAAATTCTGTGTACTGTGATGTGCTGGTATTGATTGTTATGCTGTGTTTTTAATCGATTAGTTGCCTAAGTTTTTGGAATTGGACCTATTCCATCCCCTCTAGGTGATTAATTGTTCTTGAAATCAAAACGTTCAAGTGGTATCGAAGGGAGGTTGCTCAAGATAGACTTAACAGTCTGAGTTGATCTCCAGGGGCAGCTATCAGAAGGCCAAGATGGGTTCAGGTGAGAATCATAAAGAACTTGGATCCATGAAACTTCCTTTTTGCAGGAAGGAGACCATTGACATCTAGAAGAAAAGGGTCAGACTATTCATGGAAGCATCTGATCCTAGGATATACATCACAGTTCAGGAAGGGCCCTTCGTCCCAATGAATACATCAGTTCTTGATGTAAATCTGAAGACTCCAAAGCTGTATTCTGAGATGACTAAAGATGAAATCATCTTAGCTACAATAGATAAGCGAGCACAAAACATTATTGTTAGTGCCATAAATGACTCAACCTTCCAAAACCTAGTATACTGCAAGACAGCTAAGGAGATATGGGACACATTAGTTGTCTACTTGGAGGGGTCTGAAGAAGTGAGGGAGTACAGAAAGTCTATGCTCAATCAGGAGTTTGAAAGCTTCAGGTAGGACAAGTCAGATGACATTGCTGAGTGCTATAAGAAGTTTTCAGAATTGTGAATGAGCTAAAGACATATGGCTGAGTTTTCAGCACTTATGAATTGAATGACAAGTTCCTCAGGTCTTTAACTAAAGACTGAGACTCAAAAATCTATGCTATTAGAGAAGTAGCAAGAATTTCAGACACTCCACCATCAACCCTGCTTGGAAAGCTGCTGTCATATGAAATGTAGCAGACTGCTAGAAAGGAGGAGGAGAAAATCAACAAGCATACAGTCAAAGACAAGTCAGTGGTCTTCAAAGCTGAAGCCACAAGGAAGAGCAGGAGAAAGATTTCCTCTCCTCCAAGGAGAGTTGCTAATTCTGAGTCAGAAAGCTCAGATAACAACACATCAGATTGCCACATTTCTAATGAAGACTGCTGCTTTTTCTAGGAAATTTCAGAAAATTTATGAAAACGAAGCACTGGAGGAGCAGGTCATCCTCTTCTTCTCATCCCAAGGAAGATTACTACAAGGGCAAGAAGAAATCATCTAAAGAGGACAAGTATGACTCTAATCCTAGTAAACATACTTCTTCTAAAGTTGTGTGTTATTGTTGTAGCAATCCAGGGCATGTCATAGTCGACTGCCCTATCAAAAGAAAGGATGCTGGTGGAAAGAAGGAACATCAACAGAAGGGCAAGAAGGAGAAATCCTTTATTGCCAAGAAGCAAAAGAGTTGGACTGACTCCTCATAATCAGGGTCAGAAGAGGTGAAGCTGAAGCCCTAATTGGGCTATTTACTGTTGAAGAAGAATCTGTAGAAGCAGACTTCTTAGAGATGCTGGCTGCAATCATTGGAGAAGCTGATGATGCTGCCAGATCTGAAGAAGGAGAAGAAGTCAGTCATTGCCTTGGGCCGATGGCTTTGACTAAGGAAGGACCCAGCCAGGAGCAGCTTGGCCCTAGTAAGGTACATTCTACACCTTCAGTGTCAGATTATGTAACTAGTCCAAAATCAGAAACATCTGCATTAAGAGATGAAGATGGTTTTGAATTTGAAGGAGATGTCAATCAATTGATGATTATGGTGAACTCCTGCAAGCACTGAAGAAAAGCAGGCTCCTAGCCAAAAAATAGGCTGAGGAGATTGCCTCTCTGAAGCTAGCTATTTCAGACTCAGCAAACATGCTGAACCTGAAGATACAAGAAGTCAGTAAGCTGAAAAAGATCATTGTTATTCAGATGGACACAATCACCTTCAAAAACAACCACATTAGGAATCTTGAAGGTAAACTCCAAAAAGAGAAGGAGCTAGTGACTAAGTTCTCAAAGGCATGTTCAGTGTTGCCTTTGATTGATTCCTTCTCCTCCCAAAATGGTAAGAAGGGGTTAGGCTTGAAAGGGAGAACTAGAGTTGCCTATTCCAAAAGGAAGGGCAATGCTCTAGTGCAACCACTAGCCTCCAAGCCATCAATTCCTTTCAGGAAGGTGGAGCTACCATCTAACATGTATGACCATGACAACATTCATGGTCACTGGGAGTATGGTGTTAGGAATGACAAGGGTGCTAATGCCTATAAGGCCGCCCATGAAGAAATCCAAATGGCTCATCCTAGATCATTTGTGTTTGGTGTACCAACCCCAACACTCAAAAATAAGGCAGCAACCCACTCACAAAGTCTGCCAGTCCACAATCAAACTAAAGGAAAGTCTGTCAACACACCAGATTTGGGTATATCTGAAGCTATCAGGAGCTTGCACTCTGAAAAGAAAGCAGCTGCTGATAGGGTCCAAGATATCCCTAGTACTTCTACTGCCAGACAAATCCCAAATCAGGTTGTGGCTGGAAGACATAAGAAAAAGGCTATTGTACCTGCTGGAATGAGATCTGCAGACTGTTATGCTGTAAAGCCAGGCCTCAAAAGAAGGTACAACATTTATGAGTGCTGGTGCTGTGGTAAAGTGAGACACTATGCTATTGATTGCTCGCACAATAAGGGTGTCTAGAGAGATAATGCTAGCTTACCTTTCAGAAGAGCTGCAGGTAGGCATGTTCAATTTCAGTCTAACCTGCACCTAGGACCCAATAAGAATTGGGATCCTAAGGAAAGATGATCTATTTTTGCAGGTGAGTCCAAGTGGACATACCCCTATATGGTACTTATACAGTGGTTGTTCTAGGAACATGACTGGAACAAGAAGCATGCTGAAGGAGTACACTCTAGTTGAAAATGGACCCAAAGTCATCTTTGGTGGTTCAGAAAGAGGAGTAACCAAAGGATTTGGTAAGATATCTAATGTCATAATCATTATCACACAAGTAGATTATGTAAAAGGTTTGCAACATAACCTGATAAGCATAAGCCAACTTTGTGATCTTGGCTATGACATTTATTTCCTCAAGGATGAGTGCCAAATTAGGAGGTCAAGTTACCAAGGGGTCATCTTGACAGACACTAGGAGAGGAAATGTGTATTATCTCAATTTTGTTTGTGAGAGTAAGGATTCTCCTATATGTCTAGTTGCAGATGAGAAAACTTCACATTGTGTCCAAATGGCACAAAAGGCTAGCTCATCTGAATTACAAGACCATAGGCAAACTCTTTAATGAAGAGTTAGTGAGAAATGGTCCTAAGGTGAAGTGCATCAAGGAGGGTATCTGCTCAGCATGCTAAAAGGGCAAGCAGACCAGGACCTCCTTTCAGAGCCTTGATACTAAAGACTCAGTGAGGTGTTTATACCTCCTGCATATGGATCTTTTTGGTCCTATGCCAATTCATAGTTCAGGTAGGAAAGTCTACACCCTTGTGGTTGTTGATGACTTTTCCAGATTTGTCTGGGTGTTCTTTCTAAGGAAGAAATCTGAAACCCCTGATGTCTTCCGGACATTTGTTAGGCAAATTCAGAATGAACTTAACAGTACTATGGTGAAAATTAGAAGTGACCATGAGACTGAGTTTCAGTCTGAATGCATGACAAGATTCTGTGAAGAGCTTGAGATTCATCAAGAGTTCTCCTCTCCTAAAACACTCCAGCAAAATGGGATTACTGAGAGTAAAAACAGAACTCTCATAGAGGCTGGTAGAACCATGTTAAGTGACACATTTCTCTCAAAATATTTCTGGGCTGAGGCAGTGAACACTACATGTCATGTCCTTAACATGGCTTCCATCACCAAAAGCCACAAGAAGACTCCTTATGAGATTCTGAAAGGCAAAAAACCAAACTTATCCTACTTCAGGATTTTTGGTAACAAGTACTATGTTCTAAACAATGGCAAGTCCTATGTGACTAAGTTTGCTGCCAAGTCCCAAGAAGGGATATTTGTTGGGTACAATGACAATAGTAGGGCATATAGGATCTATAACTTGACTACTCAAGTTGTAGAAGAATCAGTACATGTTGTCTTTGATGAGTTAAACCTAATTAACTGTAAGCTGCCAAGCACCTCTTTTAGTTCTGCAGGTTTAAAGGATGTGATGGACAAGCTTACCATCAGGGAAATGGATCCAGCAGGACAAGATAACGAAGAAGATGGGTGCTGTCCAGAGGAGCTCAAGACTCACAAGCTGAGGATGAAGAACAGTCAGTTGAAGACAATGAAGGTCAGCCATCTGAGAACAATGCAGAATAATTAGATGAAGCAAGAATGCCTCCAGCTATGAGACATTTGAGGGACCATCCAACACACCAAATCATTGGTGATGTAAGACATGATGTCTAGATAAGGAGCAAGAGCATCAACACGGCTCTATGTTCAAGCTTCCTAACACAAGTAGAGCACAATAAGCTTGAAGAGGCTATCAAAGATTCTTACTAGGTTGAAGCTATGCAGGAAGAACTGAATCAGTTCAAAAGATATAGGATCTGGGAGCTGGTTCCCAGACTAAAGGGACATAATGTCATAGGAACAAAATGGATCTACAGGAACAAGCTAGATGTGAATGACATTATTGTCAAAAATAAGGCCAGACTGGTGGCAAAAGGCTACATGTAAGAAGAAGGAATATATTTTGACCAAACCTTTTCCCCAGTAGCAAGGCTGGAAGCAATAAGGTTATTCCTTGCTTTTGTTGCCTATCAAGGATTCAAAGTCTTCCAGATGGATGTGAAGTCAGTATTCCTGAATGGAGACTTAAAAGAGGAAGTATATATGGATCAACCACCAGGTCTTGTAGATCCTCACTTTTCTAATTATGTAATTATGTTTATAAGCTTAAGAAAGCTCTATATGGGTTGAAGCAAGACCCTAGAGTATGGTATGAAACATTGTCTACTTTCCTCATTGAGAACAAATTCTCAAGGGGGAAAATAGATAAGACCGTATTCCTTAGGGAATCTAAGGGCAAGGTCATCCTAGTACAGATATCTGTTGATGACATTATCTTTGAATCTAGTGAAAACAACCTTTGCAGGAAGTTTGCCAAACTTATGTATGGGAAGTTTGAGATGAGCAGTATGGGTGAGCTAAAATTCTTCTTGGGACTCCAAGTAAGACAGACTGATGATGACTTGTCCATATCCCAGTCTAAGTTCACAAGAGAGTTAATTAAGAAATATGATATGTAGAATGCCTCCACCATGAGAACTCTAATGGGGTCAAGTATGCATGTAGGCAAAGATGAGGTAGGGAAACCTATTGATGAGTCTTTGTATAGAGGGATAATTGGCTCCCTTTTATAGTTGACTGTTAGTAGGCCTGACATCATGTATGCTACATGTGTTTGTGCTAGGTATCAGACATGGCCTAAAGAATCTCATTATTCTGCTGCAAAGAGAATTTTAAGGTATCTTAAGGGGACACCAGATCTTGCTATATGGTACCCTAGGAATAGAGATTTTGAGCTAACTGGATTTTCAGATACAGATTTTGCAAGCTGCAAGGAAGACAGAAAAAGTACCACTGGTACATGTCAATTCCTAGGTGGAAGATTGGTGTCATGGAGCAACAAGAAACAAACAAGTGTTGTTATCTCCACTGTAGAGTTAGAGTACATTGCAGCAGGTAGCTGCTGTGCTCAATTACTGTGGATACAACATCAGCTTGAAGACTATGACATTAAGATAGATAGAACTCCTCTATTTTGTGATTCTACTAGTGCAATTTCTATTGCTAGGAATCCTGTTTTACATAACAGGACTAAGCATATAGAAATTAAGTATCATTTTATTAGGGAGTATGTAGAGAGAGAAGACATTTGCATAGAGTTTGTCTCCACTAACAAGCAAGTGATAGATATTTTCACTAAGTCTCTAGATGAAGCCAAGTTCAACACCTTCAAAATTGATTTGGGTATGTTGAACTTATAATAGCTTCAGGTACTCCTAAGGTATTATGCTTGGTACATGTTTGTTCTTTTTGCAGGTTCTACAGACCTAACGGAAAGGAAGATGAGAGATGATGTTTGTTCTCAAGTGGTTCTGCAGACCTAGTGGAAAGGAATGTGAGAGATGATGCTTGGTCTCAAGTGGTATCAGCAGCTGCAGGACTAGAGACTTTCAAGTAGTCTTCTTTAGTGGTGTAGAGAATTTCCAGTGATACTGAATTTCAAGTACTCTCATGTGATATCAAGTGACATACAAGTCAGCCCTGTATAAGGGGCATGTTGGCAGCTGCAGTCCTGACTACGTTTACATCAGCTACGGGGAGAACACAAGGAAAAAAAACCTGATGCTCCTTCCTGACTATCTGAAGAGGTCAAAAAGGGGGAGAGATCGAGGTCATGTTTATCTTTGGTTGTTCAAGCTCAAGGGAGAGAGATAGAAGATTACTATCAGAAAGGATCAAGCTCTTTCATGGGAGAAACACATGGGGAGAAAGTCATGGGGAGATCAAGCTATTAGGTAATCTTCTAAGGTGTAACTCTCCCTGTAGAAATCCAGGGGGAGTAGAAATCCAGGGGGAGTAGGTAAAATTCATTGCATTGAATTTAATATGAATATGCTTTTATTGCCTGTGTAATGTGTATCTCATTGACTAAAGAAGCTTGATCAATGGTTTTGACATCTTCAAATAGGGGGAGATTGTTGGGTCCAATTTATCCCAATGGCCCTTATTTGATGATGTCAAACATGTCAATGAGATAAACATAGTTGTATTTAATGTATGGTTAAGTTCATGCATATAAGTTAGTATTTGTCACAATGATTGGATAGCTAGTTTAAGAGACAATGACAGGTGCACTCAAGGTGGAGCTGGAATCTCAGAAAATTACATAACTCCAAAAGCGTTGAGTGAGGCAAGATCACTCAACTCCATCCAGTTATAGCGTTGAGAGAAGGCAGATAGGAAAAGTACCTAAGTCCAAAAGCATTGAGTGAGGCAAGCTCACTAAACGTCATTCAGCAAAAAACACTGAGACAGTTAAGACCGCTGAGAAGAAAGCACTGAGACAGCCAGAAAATTTGATTAAGGAAAAAGCGCTGAGACAGCTGAGACCGCTGAGAAGAAAGCGTTGAGATTGCTGTGTCAAAGCCTGAGAAAATCGGCTAAGTACAGAAGCGTTGAGTTAGCTCAACTCACTAAATGCCATACAGATAGAAGCGTTGTGACGTGGCAGAACTCAGGCAAAGTCCAGAAGCGTTGAGTGAGCTCAACTCACTCAATGCCATACAACTAGAAGCATTGAGTCAAGGTTATCCTGTTATAGCCTTACAATGAAGAATCTAGAAAATCGACTAAGTGTAGAAGCGTTGAGTGAAGCTTCATCACTCAACGCCATACTGTGTCTATCAACGCCATCAGGAAGAAAGCTGAAGAATATGGCTAATGGAAAAAGCGTTGAATGAGGGATTTACACGCAATGCTCTCAACGTCATCATGCAAAGCTGAAGAAATTTCTAAGTCCAGAATCGCTGAGTCTACCATACGTTAAGCTGAGCTTAGCTTTCGTCGAACAGAGTTCAGAGTTCGTCAATCACAACATTTACCTATAATAAGGACTCAGCTATCAGAATCGTCGAACGGAGTTCAGATTTCGTCGACCAGAGTTCAGAGAATTCTTCGAACTCAGCCTTGACCTGAAGAAAAAACTGCGCTGAGAGAATTCATCGATCTCAACTTCACTGGTTCGTCAAGCGGAGGTCAGGTTTTATCGAGCTGAGCTCGAAGTTTGTCTACCTCGTCCTTCACCTGAAGAAAGAACTGAGCTAAGGGAATTTGTTGATCTCAGCTTCACTGTTTCGTCGAGCTGAGTTCAGATTTTGTTGAGCTAAGCTTGAAGATCGTCGAACGTAGGATTTCAGAAAAGTTGTTGATTTTGGCTAAGTCCAGAATGATGCTGACTCAACAAAGTCAACAAAGTTCAGATTCGATGCAAATCGACATAAACGTCGCCATGAAAACTGAGACACATGTTGATTATCTCGCCAATATGACGGGATTATAAATAGCAGAATAGATCTGAAGAATGATTAAGGAATTAATTGGATTAATCTCTGATTAAAAAACGAGAAGCGGAGTTCGTCGTCTTCATCCGCCATTGTTGTAGGAGTCAAGAACTTCAATATCAAATCTGAAGGGCTTTTGAGTTTGCTGGTGTAATCAACATCCACTCCAGCAAGTTTAGAGTAATACTCTAAGAGAGACAAATCAGCCTAGGCATACCCTAGCTGAAGTTATCTTCCCGATCCAAGCTGTTCCAGAATCCAAAGATCAATTTGCTGGAATAAAGAAGAAGGAAGGGCTGAAATCTGCTCAGTCCTGATCCAGAGATATTCTTGAAGAAGAAGAAGCAAATTCATCTTCTAGTTGATTCCAGAACAAGCCAGGCATCATTTCAAGATCTCTGTGTCATCTTGTTGCTGTGAAGAAGAAGTTAGGGCTGATATATGCTCAGTCCAGGTAGACAGGCACAGAGAATTTTCTCTGGTGTCTATAATTCATCATCGTTTATATTTCTTGTAAGATTCATTCTGAATCTGAGTGGTAAAGCTAAGGTATGAGTTGTAAGTCTGTGTTATAAAGGCTGAGGTAGGGCAGGAGTTGCCTGAGTTGTAGGTGTGTGGATTCACACTGAGGTAGGGCAGGATTGCCTGAGCTATTTGAGTGTGGAGTCACTCTGAGGTAGAGTTCTTGGGAAGAACTTGAGTTGTAGGATCTTGGTGATCTGAGTGGTAGGGCTTGTGCCTGAGTTGTAGGAGCCGGTTGGGCTCTGAGCTGTAAGATCTAAGGATCTGAGAAATATAGAAGGAAGTTTGGTCGAATCAAGTATACTGCTAGATAGACGAATGATGAAAGTGGATGTACCCAACAATTAGGGAACCACTATAAATTTTGTGTACTGTGATATGCTGGTATTGATTGTTGTGCCGTGTTTTTAATCTATTAGTTGCCTAAGGTTTTGGAATTGGACCTATTCACCCCCCTCTAGGTGATTAGTTGTTCTTGAAATCAAAACATTCACTCTTCCTGCCTCCGAAGCTACCATGTCAGGAGCAAATCTGCTCAACTTACTAAACTCAATCTCATATTCGCTCGTCGTGAGCTGTCTCTGCTTCAAATGTAGGAAATTATTCATCAGGTGGTCCTGCTCAACCGAGGGTAGAAACTTCTTAAGCAGTATCTTCTTAAAAGATTCCCACGAGCATCCTTCATTCAGACTCTCCTTTTCCCAAATCCACCAGCTCTTCGCCAGTCCTTTTAGCTGGTAGGCCGCAATGATCACCTTTTGGGCTTCTGCAATCCCCGAATATGAGAACATCTCCTCGATGGCGATGATCCAATCATCCAAAACCATAATGTCGGCTCTCCCGTCGTAAGTGGGAGGTCCCAATCGCTGGAAATGCGAGATAAAATTCATCTCTGGTGGTAGCGTCACCGGGGGAACCAGAGGAGCAGGAGGAACGGGTACGGTTTGACCCATGGTAGGATCTTGCGCTAAGGGTTGCTGCGCGGGAGCGGCAAACAACAAGGTCTAAATCTGCGATTGCATTGCAACTAATTGTCTCAACAGAGCCTCGTTGCTCTGACGCAAACTCTCGATCAGCGCATCACTTTGCGCACCTGACAACCCACCCTCCGACTGGGGAGTCAACCTCGTCACATGATGTCTAGTCGACTTTCTAGAAATGTAATGAACGACTCATCAAAAATCCTAGATTACAACTAGACCACACAACTAGTTCATACCATACTTAAAAGGCACTTGCTTATGCTGCAAACTTGCTCCAGGATTTTATAAATGATGATATGCCCTACTTAGGATGATATCCTCTCATCCTATTGACTCATGTGCCTATGATATGAATGCATGGATTCTTTATTATTTTTTAAAATCATGTGTGTACATATGTCATCTTGTAAACCTTAACTTAGCATGCGTGCTTATGCGATGATATGCTATGTATGCAGTGCTATGCATTCTAAAAAAAGCTTTAATGCATGTATGAGCGGCGTACACATGAAATGTTATGCATCACATACTACATAACATCGCATGCAACGAGAAAATAAAACGTGCTAATGGGCACCCATGTGATGATGGTTATGCATACCATACTACATAACCGTCGCATGTTGCCACCTATGATGGATTCATATACAAACACATATTATGCATCACATACTACATAATATGTCCCGTATACTTCTTATCATGCTATGAGTGTAGTGACTATGCTTCGGCAAAGATGTACTGATGACACATCGATGTGTGTATGCAAATGAGTGAGGGGAAACAAACTATATGAGATTGGCTGGTTCGACCAACTTGTCAAACCAACCTCCCTCTAATACTAACTGTCACAACCCACATTTTCACCGCCTTTAAGGATGTATTAGAGTAAGGGAAAATGCGCGTCATGATTCCACATCTGTAGGGGATAACTGCGGACGCTCAGGCAAAACTCCTACTTAACACATAAAGAACGATCTTTAAGTTATTTAGAGAAAAATCTAGTTTAAGTGAAGGAGTTAGCCGTATCCATCGGCTTAGTGCCTCATCTAGTCCACGAGAAAAATAGTTATACGCAATGAAAATACTTCTTTTATAAAATTAGACATCCTACCTGAGTATAAATGTCCCCGGAGGACATCACTTGGTTTGCAAGCTCTAGGTTTATAATAGTAGTAAAATTAGCTTTTTACGGTCGCTAAATATCGTGATTTAGAATTTCAAAACATGCAATGCATTAAGTAATAATAGTAGTTTTTTATACTTGAAAATACCTATCATGTAATCCTAGCATAAAACATCCCAGAGAGCAAGTAACCCAACCAATCAGAACGAAAACAAATAGCAGTTAGCAAAGTATCCAAAATCAACTATCTCGTGGGCGCCAACAATCTGACACGAACCCACGTAATACAAAGTGTGTCTGAACTAAGCAAGGAAAACTAAAACAACAAACTACCTCGCAACGGCAAGGTAAAACCATAGCCAACACTGCTGCTCAAGAACTCCAAAACCAGCTCCACTACCAGCTACAGCTCTGAACCTGAGGCATTTCAAAGGCAGAACACCTTCACAAGAAAGTACAAGTGATGGCAGAAAAAGTAAGCTAAAGTAAACAAAGGTCAAAGGGGTACCAACCCAAGACCAAAAATACTGAAATAAAGTACAACAGTAAGGTACAAAAATCGGAAAGAAACACTTACGTAAATCGTCACGTACAACAAAAAACCACAGATGCACAAAACTATAAGGGGAAAAATCACGATTAAATCATCAGGAAGAATGCACAACCCACATGTGGTCAACTCCACCAAAAACAATACGGGCGGGGTGGTCAACTCATCCGAACACACCCCCATAAATATATTATTCGTCTAATTGCGGGGGAGACTGGTAACTCCACCATACACCGCAAATGCCCAAACACCTGGTAGAGTTCCACAAGGTACTAATAGAGGGATCCACCATTGAGGCGATGGTTTCGTCCACAAATAACACCCGCAACGAAGAAAAACCATGACCGTCACAATCCGTAATGACCCGAGTTTAGAGCTTAGAGGCCCACCACAACCCTTCCTGGGCCTAGCGGCTTGTCTCGCCCCACGACATCGCTACGAAGGAAACAATGATATAAATCTCAAGGCTTGGCACATCGGATTCTACTAAACATTTCTAGATTGGAAATGGTTGATCAACCTTTAGGAAGGATTTACAATCATAGATAAACTCTAACATGTCCTACATAATAGTTAAGGGACAATTAAAAGAGCAAGATTCAACCACATCATCAAAACATATACCACTTTACAAGGCCAGATTAGCAAAATCAAGAACATGAAAATACAAGTGGATTTAAACAAAGGATTAAAACAGCACTATAATCAGCAAGTTATTACAGATAACGACAAAAGAAGTTAGAAATTTCAGCAGATCAGGATAAAGAAGAGAAGCGGGGGGGGGGGGGGGGGGGTAAAACCACCACTTGCCTTAGTTTACCGGGGACACTCTCCAAATCACTCCGTGTCGCAGATCGGGCTAAACAAGACGAGGGAAGTCGAAATCTAAACAAAAATGGCTGAAATAGAGGTTAGGGCCAAAAACCCTAGCTAAAAAACTCAAGAAATGGAGAAGATTTTACCACGATGACGTAGCTCTCAGTGAGAGCTTTCAGGATCTACGATCGGTTCAAGATTTCGAGCACCGGAGCCCTGTCGGCAACCACTGGAAGAATCACGAACGTACATTCTCTCTCACGCTCACGCCTCTGGTTCGGGAGGAAGGAAGGAAGGAGTACGACTTAAATGAAGAGGAGAAAGAAGAAGTGTGTATATATATTATAAACAAGCAGTCGTGCACGGGGGACCCCGTGCGGGCAACATTCGTCGTGGGTGCGATATTTGTCGAGGGAGGGGGGCACTCGTCGTGGGTGCGACATTTGTCGAGGGAGGACATTTGTCGAAGTTGCGACATTTGTCGCGGGGGCGGCATTTGTCGTGGGGGCGGCATTCGTCGTGGGGGCGGCATTCGTCGTGGGGGCGACACATTCGTCGTGGGGGCGGCATTCGTCGTGGGGGCGACATTCGTCGTGGGGGCGACATTCGGCATGGGGGCTACGTTCAATGGGGGTGACATTCGTCCGAGGGGTGACATTCGTCTGAGGGGCGACATTCGTCTGGAAAGCTAAATCCCAAGCAAAAGTACCTTGTGCGGGCAACATTCATTGTGGGTGCGACATTTGTCGTGAGGGAGACATTCGTCATGGGGGTGACATTCGTCGTGACGGCGACATTCGTCGTAGGGGCGACATTCTTCGTGGGGGCGACATTCATCGTGGGGGCGACATTCGTCGTGGGGGCGACATTCGTCGTGGGGGCGACATTCGTCGTGGGGGCGACATTCGTCGTGGGGGCGACATTCGTCATGGGGGCGACATTCATCGTGTTGACACAACCTTCTAAACTGTCGTATATGACCAATGTTTCTCGCAAAGCCCTAGCGGATGAAGGAGAGACAATAGAGTCGAAGATCCCCCTTTAGTGTTTGCGGCCGATGAAATCCGGGATCCGATCGATCCCAAAAAACCTTGTTGGGTACATTGGTCAAATGTACCTGATTTGAAGAAGCCTCACCCAACTCAATGATATACATCATAATGTATTTGATGTATGTTTGAGTTACTTGTGCAGGTTAAGAAAGTACTGGACTGAAGCAAAAAGTTTCTAAGTCCATGTGTCGACACCCAGAGGGAAAGTGTCGACACTTAAGAAGACTTGTGTCGACACCCAGACAAGCAGTGTCGACACTTGGAGTCATTGTGTCGACACCTGGGATGCAGAGTCGACACCAGACAGATAGTGTCGACACTTGGAGCTGTGTCGACACTCAGTGAAGAATAGTGCAGACAGAAAGTGTCGACACAAGGAGCTGTGTCGACACCCAGTGAAGCTGAGTCTACACCAGAAAGTGTCGACACTTGGAGCTGTATCGACACTCAGCAAAAGTCTGCAGAGACTAAGTTAAAGTGTCGACACGCAACACAGTGTGTCGACACTAAGCAGAAAAGTCAGTACTTGAAGTAAGTGTCGACACCCAGCACAATGTGTCGACACTCAACAGAAGAGTCAACATTTGAAGTATGTGTCGACACCCAGAATAATGTGTCGACACACAGCTGAAGACTCAACACTGGAAGAAAGTGTCGACACATGGAGCTGTGTCGACACTTAGCAAAGAATAGAAAGAACAACAAATTATTCTAAGTACAAGTGTCGACACTAAGGGAATGTGTTGACACTCAGCTGAAGTCTCAACAACAAGGAGATGTGTCGACACAAGGAGCTGTGTCGACACTCAGCAAGATTCAACATAGAAGACTATGTGTCGACACTAAGAAGCAATGTCGACACTTGACAGATTCAACACAAGAAGTTGTGTCGACACAAAGGAGATGTGTCGACACATAGAAGAATTCAGCAAAAGCTAGAAGAACAAGTACTTGTGTCGACACTCAATTTCAGTGTCGACACATACAGAAGAATCTGTGTCGAGACATACAAGGAGTTGTGTCGACACCTTGTAGACTTGTATCGACACTTACACAACATGTGTCGACACTTGGACTATAAGTGTCGACACTTAAAGACAGAAAGTCTCGACACTTTCAGACAGTTAGAGAATTTCAAGAAATGACTGGATGATTTGACAGATGCCGTTCCAGCCGGTCTACAGCACCTGTCAGAGATATCAGAAGTCAGTTATGGACCGGACTAGCCGGTTACCATGAAGAAGGCCTATAAATAGGCACCTATAGTTTACAGAAACTGTTGTTGAAAGTAGTTCAGAGTTGTTGAAGTTGTTGATCACCTTGTTGAAGTAATTATTAAAGTGGTACAAAGAGTATCAACACAAGAAGATCTAGCAGTTCAAGTGCAGATCTAAGAAGTTGGAGAGAGAGGGCTCCATCCAAGAAATCAGCCTTTGGAACTAGGCTGAGAAGAAGGATTCAGATTCAGTCTGGATCTTAAGTGGCAGAGGTCAAGGAACAACTGCAGAGGATTCAGTCTTATTCAGTTCTACTTAAGAAGCTTTGAAGAAAGCTAAGTCAGGGTGAATCCAGCTGAGTTCTTCCAAAAACTCATCAAGAATCTCTCAACTCCCCTCCTTTAATTCTGAGTTGTAGAGTTATTATTTGTAATACATTTTAACTTGTAGGATCCTTTGGATCTGAGTGATTTGTAAGCCTGTATTTATAAAGGCTGAGGGTAGGGCTTGTTAGCCTGAGTGTAGGAGATAGAAATCTCTGAGTGTAGGCCTTGTTGGCTGAGTGTAGGTCTTGGTTGGCTGAGTGTAGGCCTTGATTGGCTGAGTGTAGGCTTTGGGATAAAGCTGAGTTGTAAGGCTTTGGGCCTGAGGTGTAGGAACCAATTTGGGTTCTGAGACAGTGAAGAAGTTTGGCCGAATCTAGTACACTGCTAGATAGGCGAAGGGGGAAAGTGGATGTACACATATCTTGGGGAACCACTATAAAACACTGTGTGCTGTGCTGTGTTTGTGCTGTGGATTAGCTGTGTATGTTTTGTTATTGCTGTTTGCTGTGCAAAAGTAGTTAGAAATCTGTGATATAACTGTTTGGCTGCCAACAAAGTTAGAAAAGGATTAGGTCACCTATTCACCCCCCCTCTAGGTGTTTAGGTACCATATCTTTCAAACCTGAAAATTCCGGCTTAAGTAGAAAATTCATCAGAAATTGGTCGCGCACGGTCGATCGCACAACCGTATACGTGAAACGTTTTTATATTTGTCATGAGAGCGTAATTTGTCGTGGGGGCGATATTTGTCGTGGGGCGACAGTGGTCGTGAAGGCGACATTGTTAATGATGGTGACATTGGTCGTAGGGATGACATTTGTTGTGGGGGGCGACATTGGTCGGGGGCGGCTACATGATCATTGGGGGCTGACGACATTGCTCGTTGTGGTGGATGACATTGGTCGTTGGGGGCGACAATGATCGTGGGCAGCTTCAACGATCGTGGGAGGGGTCATCGGTCATGAGCGGCATCATCGGTTCTGGGCGGCGACATTGGTCGTGGGCGGCAACATCGGGTGGGGGCGACGACATCGGTCGTGAGCGACAACATCGGTCGTTAGCGACGACATCGGTCGTGGGGTACAACATTGCGGATAAGCATGAAGCTCGTGTAAATTTGCTGCATAGAAATAGGGCAGGATAGGCAGGATTGGCAAAAAAACATGAAGCTTGAGTAAATAGAAAGTGTATAAAAATAATTGCTAAGATAAATTGCTGCATAGAAACAGGGTAGGATAGACACTGTAGTTGATAGAAACAAGGCAACAACTATTCCTCTTTAGCATATTAGTTTGCTGCTGAAAACATTTCTTCCAAAAGAATTCTCACCACCCAATTAATAAAATTAGTTTTCAAACACATGAACCTCATTAAAATATCAAACATTAAGAACATTTAAAACATTATTACATGAATAATTCATAGCCTATTGTACATAATTAATTCATAGGTGCTGACATACTTAAGAAATTATAGCAAAACATTTCATGGGGAGGCAATGACACAAATTGAGGTTTGAATGTCATATTTTTCATGTTTACTGAACATAGATATGATCAGAGAAACAAAAAATTATGCAATGCTAGCAACACTATGAAAGAACACAGAGGAAGAGAGTGTACATGAGAGTACTGCATGTGAGTCAGCACATGCTATATCAAGAAATTAAGAAGCAACTCATCCAACAATATGTGAGCCCAAAGGAAAACAAAATCTAACAGCAACTACAATATCACATTGTTTAATTTTTTTTCTTAAGCAGTATAAAAATGAAACATTTTGCTTCAGGAGCATGCGTAAAAAAACAATATCCATATACCTGGACAGAGAAGGTCATGTTGAAGAAATATTAGTCGGGCATGAGACCGATTAAATCCTGCAATACTCAGTGAAACATCATTAGTTAGTAAACTGCACTAAATAATGAATCAGTTGAAGAGGAAAAGTGCTTGTAGATATGGCGCAGTTACCTAAAATCAAAGCACATTGAGAACAATATTATTGTTTGGCGGTGCATAGCAGTCACGAAATGGTGACTGGGGCGGATGAGTCTCAAAATCCAGCAAGGAGAACAAAGGTGATTAGAAAATGGGAAATAGAAGAGAAAACCTGCAAGGATAATAAACAGCATATCTCATCGGTTACCTGAAGGGTTATGCGAATTAGTAGATAAAGGCTCCGTTTGGGGGGACTTATTTTCAGCGGTCAAGCGGTTACGATCGCATGTACCGAGCCTTAATTAATGCCCGATACATGCGGTCGTAACCGCTTGACCGCTGAAAAAAAGTCCCCCCAAACGGAGCCAAAGAAACTGCAATACTCAACAAAACATCATTAGTTAGTAAACTGCACTAAATAATGAATCAGTTGAAGAGGAAAAGTGCTTGTAGATATGATACAGCTACCTAAAATCAGAGCACATTGAGGACAATCTTATTGTTTGGTGGTGCATAGCAGTCACTAAATGGTGACTGGGGCGGATGAGACTCAAAATCCAGCAAGGAGAACAAAGATACTTAGAAAATGTGAAATAGAAGAGAAAACCTACAAGCATAAAAATCAACATATCTCTCCGGTTACCTAAAGGGTTATGCAAATTAGTAGATAAGGAAACCTGAAGGAAGGACTTCAGATGGAGAATCAGTCATCTATGAGAACGCCACTTGGATTCAAGGTGTTAGGAGGTAAGGAACCATACGTCACTTGGATTGAATACACAAATGACCATTTGTTTTGATTTTTTTGGAAAAATCAGTGAATGTAATTGGTATCCAATTGTTACACCATAGCTGATATCCTCTTTGCTTATAATAAAACTAATCACTGTTTTTGGAAACACCAAAGTAATTCAACAGATCTCCACTCTTTGTTATCTCCAATCCAACTCTCCAACTGGAATAAAAGACAAAAGTAATAATGTCAACCTCCTAATCTCACTCACAACACTTCAAAATACCTCTCCTAACCATCGACATAGAAGAACAGCCCAAAGGAAAACAAAATCTAGCAGCAGCTACAATATCACACTGTTTATCTTCTCCTCTGTTGCAGCTCTCACGCATAGCAAATGGAAGAAACAAATCACAAATCACAAATTGATTTCAATCTTAGCATTCAACATCATTTGACTACTCCTAAACAGGAAATCACAATGCAATTCACATCACCAAAAAGTGAACAAAATCTTTATACCAAATCACAAATCATATTTATACCGTCTGAATTTTCAAAAGAATGGTCATGGCAGAAGAAGAAACTGTTGGAGGAGGAAGCCGTGATAGTGAAATAGAGCTTGGAGGCCGCTCGATGTGCGAGACGGCGGGATCGTGGGCAGAAATCGCGCGGGAGCTTCTCCTAGTGTAGCGCCCAAGTCGGGAGAGGTGCGGCTGAACCCTAGTTGTGCGCCCGTCGGAGGAGGAAGTTGGACTGATTAAATCATGCAGAGAATAGCCTCTCATTGATGCTTGAATGTAGGCTTGCAATGCCTGGAGTAGAGAAAAAAATAAGCTCGAGTGTTTAAAAGTGGAGCAGGATCTGGAGAGGTAGGGCGAGAGCAAGAGCGGGCATAGATCGGGGAGGCGAAGCGGAAATCGCGAATGAGAAATGCGGAAATTACGAATGAGGAAGAGGAGAACGAAGATTCTTTGCCCTAGCTGCGGAGAAGAAGAGAGGCTATCGGGATTTTGAGTTGGGTGAATAGTATCGGGCTATTTTAATTAAGCATTAGTCCGATGAGAAGACCAAAATATCCCTTATTTAACCCAACAAAACCGATTTTATGAGGGCATTTTGGTCCACCGAATGTTACACCATGAGGGATTAGGTCTTGCCTTATTGTATAAAGATACAGTATTAAAATAATTACACTTATAGTATCTATATCTTTAAAGGAACAAAAACGTTGAACAAGGACCGGCCGAACCGTAAACTTCTCGAGGCGGACCATGGATATCTCGAGAAGGGATGGATTTCTCTAGTGATGGAGATGATCTCTCAAGTAGAAGAAGTAGGTTTATCAAGAACAAATGATGATTTCTCGAGTAGAAGAAGCAGGTTTCTTGAGAACAGAAGATGATTTCTCGTGTAGAAGAAGCAGGTTTCTCGAGAACAGAAGATGATTTATTGAGTAGAAGAAGAAAGTTTCTCGAGAACAGAAGATGATTTCTCGAGTAGAAGAAGCAAGTTTCTTGAGAACATTAGGCATGACTCGAGAACAACTCGACATTTCTCGAGAATAACACTAGATATCCTGATAACAAGAAGGAAGGATAACCCCGTTCGACGAATTCTGCCGAAATTCGTCGAACACAAAACCCGTTCGATGAACTCTGGACGAAATTCGTCGAACACAAAGGAAAAGCCCATTCGACGAACTATGTTTAAATTTCGTCAAACTGAAACCTGTTCGACGAACACCCGATTGCTCGGAATTTGTCGAACCCAGAACCGTTCGACGATCGTCGAACGCCCAGTTCGTCGTTCGTCGAATGCCGTTTGACGCTCCGTCGAATGCCGTTCGACGTTCGTCGAATGCCGTTCGACGTTCGTTGAACCCCAGACAGCGCCCAAAAATTTCATCAAACGCCTCTGTTTGACGAAATCCAACCCTTAAGGGGGTCTTCTCGAGAATCAAAATGAAGCATAAGGTTGAAATATAATATAATAATAATAATATACAAATAGTTTGAACAAGGAAATACGAGTTTAAGACGGAGGCCGAAACGCGCACCGAATTAAACGAATTTAACAACGAAGATAACCCTAGAATCTGAAGCACCATTCTTGAGACACTATCACCAAATGCTTACAAAAGCAAAAATCAACATAATGGTCCAAACACGCCGAGGCTCCAAAATGCCTGGATCGCAATAAAACTGGACTAGTCCAAAACCTGAAAACTTCATCCTTTCAATCTAGTAAAACATTTAATCCAACCAAAAATACCAAAATCTGGTCAAACAGACCCAGCGGACACGAAAACACACTAACGGTGCATCGTCATCAACATGCCGTAAAAAGTAATGCCCTGACGTCATAAATATGATGATACCAAATCAAATAATATTATCAGAAAATCGGGGGGGGGGGGGGGGGGCGTTACACATGCCATCCCTTCTACCCAAACGGCCTTAGGAATGCCTTTGCACTGAAGCCAACACTTGCAGGTCTCCATCAAAAGACGGATCATCTGATCTGCAACACCACCTTGTTGTGAAGTTTGTCCACGAGAGAGCTCCCTTCAGATACCATGCTTCATGCAAAAGTTCGAGAACACGATTGAGCCGAACTCACCTCCATTACCCGTCCTCAACTTCTTAATTTGCAGGCCAAGCTGGCCCTCCACAAGCTTCTTGAACTCCACAAACAAACAGAATATGTTCGACTTATCCTTCATGAAATATACCCAAGTATACCTCGTATAGTCATCAACCAATATCAGCATGTACCTGCTGCCTGCAAGACTGGCAGTGACAGTCGGTCCCACCAGATTACCATGGACAATCTCTAAAGGTGCTTTGCATCTGGATCGCGCCTTATCAAACGTAAAGCGATAAGCTTCATCGTGTTGACATCCCGTGCAAACTTGACCGTCATTGTAGGATGATAATCTAGGCAAGCCTCTCACGAGGCTCCTCACCGTCATTGTTTTCAGCTTGTCCATCCCCACATGCTCCAGTCATTCATGCCAGATAGCTGCACTATCATTGGCCTTCATCCGATCAACATCAGAACTTGTTGACAACCCAACCAAGTTCTCCTCCTTACTCCCAACATGAGCAATGTTCACCGAGTGCAAGACAACCTTACACTCCTTCCTGAGCTGTCCAGACTGCTTGCATCTAAAGCATCTTGGTCCTTCCTTCCTCTTCCCATCATGCCTAGGAGAAACACTCCTCTCTTACTGATATGAAGTAGATGGACCAACCTCAACAGCCAACTTCACCTACTTATTGAACAACCCATCAAGGGAAGTCCAAACCTTCGCAGCTGACTGACATCCGTTGATGTGGTCCAAGAGCTCCGATGAGATCACCTGCTTGAGAATACCTTCCGCTTTCGCGTTTGTCTTCTTCCAAGCTCTCACCGCTTCAGCATTTCTAGTAGTAACCTCTTGCCTTTCTGCTCTGCAAACAACCTCCCAAAGGTCCTCGCAAGGAAGATAACTTTCCATACATGACTTCCACTTATCAAAGTTAGTCCATGTAAGAAGCTTCATTCCAAGGTCACTTGCCAAATCACCTTCCATTGCACTTAACCCTGGTTCAATTAGACTCACATAAGCACTGAAGCAAACTGCCGGTTGATCCACTGCTTAAGCCTCTGTTCCCTCTGATACCATGTTAAAATTCACAGATACCAAGAGGACACCTCTGATACCATGTTCAAATTTGATATAGCGGAAGACGGGAAACCAGCCGCAGGAACACTCAACCTATCCGAGCCCAAATAAATTGAAAGTGAGGGATAAATCTGCTTTATCTCTAGAGGGGGAGTGAATAGAGTATTTTAAAACATTAATTAATTTTTACAGCGGATTAAAATAAGTGATAAGTATATGTATAAAGAGAGATGAAAATAAAAACAATCACAACACATAAAAATAAACAATAGAGCAATCCAGACGACACAAGAAATTTATAGTGGTTCCCCTAAACTTGGGTACATCCACTCTTCTACCACTATGTAGGAATCCACTACAGGTTTTTGATAAGGTGCCCTGCCACCACAGGTTTTTGCTCAGGTGCCCTGTCACCACAAGATCTATTTTTCAAGGGAGATCTCACAACCCTTTTGAGCTTTTGATCAGGTGCCCAAAAACTAAACTAAGTCTTTTGATCATGAGACTTAACAACCAGAAGGGTTAACTTTTTAAGGGAGTTATACCCCTATACACAGTTGGAAATGAAAAGTGATATTGTCTTCTGTTTCTCAAATAACTAAGAAGAATTTAGTGGATGATGTTGTCAAAGCTCCCCCTGAAAAAAAGGGTTCAGGAAGATGAGAGCTTTGCACAGGGTGTAGGCCTTGATGGAGATCTTCAGAAACTTCTTTGACTGGTGTTGATGAGTTGTCCTTTTGAAGCCAGAATCAGAAATTGAAGAAGACTAAAGATCTGTGTGTTGATGTACTTCTTCAATATCCTGTAGATAGCAATCTTTTTCTCTATAAAACTTGTATCAGTTGTTGTGTAAAAGATCTCTTGTAATTCCTTGTTGTTCTGAAGAGAAGAATTTGCTTTTTATATTCTGAAGGATTTCTGTCATTTGAAATTTGAAAAAGAATTGCTAAATTTAATGCTGAAATCCTGTGAGTTGAACGACTGGAATTTGGCTTAAATGTATTTCCTCAACTATCTCAGTAAATAAGTCAAGTAATTTGCCCTGTGAAATCCATAATTAATGTTGCCAAGCAACGACTATATTCATGAGAATATGAGCATTAATTATCAAGGAATTACAGCCTTAGAATAATCCAAACTGAAATCAAAATGAGAGGAATCGCCAAACTGATATTGAGAGAAATCATCGAACTCAGGACAGATTTCGTCGACCTGAACTTCAAGTTCGTCGAGATGAGAAATCGTGTTCGTCGAGCTGAGCTCAGAGAAAGCTGATTTGAAAAATAGTCTGTCAAAGCTGAGCTCCAACTTCGTCGACCTGAGATAGAATTTCGTCGACAAGAGAACTTGAGAGAAGAGGGAAGATCGTTGACTTGAACTCCAAGTTCGTCGAGCTCAGCTCAGAGTAGAGACTCTAAGTTCGTCGATCTGTGATCGATGATTGTCGAGCTGAGTTTGAATAACTTCGAACTAATTCTCTGAACTCTTAAAAACAGTAATTCTTCTATGTCTGGATCTCTGAATTCTTCTGAGGGATGGATCAATGTTAGTCTAACCTAGTCAAACTGACTTAGATCTTAGAACTAACAATTTAACCCTAGGCTATACATGAAGGGTCAATAACCTAATAGTGAACCAAGCCCAAATCCAAACTAGGGATCCAACAATCTTCCCCTATTTGGGTGAGGTCACTAAATAAAATAGAAAAGCATAAAAACATAAAGCATTATAAATATCTGACAGAATTTAAAACCATTCAGCAGATGTAATATAGCTCAGTTCAATACACATATATATTACAGAGAAATAAATGTTCAAGATTTGTCAGATGGAGGAGCAGAAGATGATTTAGCAAACACAATTGTCCTGTGAGGATTCTCTGCTTCCTGTTGAGTCATTCTCAGATCTTGAACCCCAAGAAGTGTAACAGTTTAAGCTCTGGGAACTACAGCTTCTGGATGTACCTGCATATATTCATTGGGATCAAATAAATGTCTGTCTACCTGTAATTGGTTACTCTTTCTGTCTATAGGTAGACATTATAGTGAATTTTGATGGATCTGATCCTTCTGCTCTGGCTTTGTTCATCTGAGATAAACCAATCAATTCTTGAAATCTCGCCATTCTAAAATTCAGATATAACTCTGCTTCATATGTGGGAGATAAAGGTCTTTCTGGATTAGACTTAGAAGCATCCTGATAAGACTTTTGAGACTTTCTGAATAAAATAGACTGCTATTGAAAATTTATTGGAGGAAGAGACTGTTGGGGTTGGCCTGAATAGTAAGACCTTGGAGGTCTGCATTGACTGTACTTCCCAGCAGGTCTAGAAGACTGATGGGAGGCTGTCCTGGGAGTCTGAGAGCTACTGGAAGCTGGCTTCTGATCTTTAGCAACACTTCCTAAAGCACCTGCAGGAGGAGGAGGAGGAGGAGGAGGTCCTCTCCTGGTCTGCTTAGGTGGGGATTTGTATCTTCTCCTTTTCTTCCTTTCCTTTAGCTCATTCTTGGAGTATCTCATCTATTGTGGAATATCTGGAGTGAGAGGAACATTATGCATAATATAGTAAGGAGTGTCAGCTGTAGGATTAGGATTAGGAGCAGCCTTGGCAGGAGCCTTTATCTTCTTAGCCTTTGATTTCTTTGAACTGGAATCATCAGAATCCTCCTCATCATCAGATGATTCAGGAGGATTATCATATAGTTAATTCAACTGCTTTAGCCATTCAGCTGAGATTCTGGGAACCTGTAGTTGTGCTTGACTTGCTGGCTCTGCAAAACTCTCTGTAGCAATCTGAACACTTTCTTCTTCTTCTTCCATGTTTTTAGTTGATCCACAACTGTATGACTTATTGGAGCAGTATAACATACAATAACCTTATAGTACTGAACATCAAAACTTGGTAAAGCATTTCTATAAATTGAATTAAAAGAATTGAGTAAAGAATCCAAATCAACTATGAGATTTATAATAAAATCACCAACAACGGTTATTTCAACAACTATATCACAAGCTATGTCAATATCTGAATCATCAATCATATCTATTATATTTGTTGGAATGTCTGCCTCTGGGGAATCTGCTGCTGCTGCTGCTGGAGAAGGAATTGGAACTTCTTCATGAAACATCTACCCCTGCCTGGTTTCAGATGGCCCTGAAGCCAGGCCCCCAGAAGAGGGAACAGAGGTGAGAGCAGCAACTCTAGTAGAGAGAGAAGTGATGGAGGAAGAAAGAGGAGCAATAGCTTTTGCTATTAATTACTCCAGAGATGGAGAAATGAAAGCTAGAAGATCTTTGACAATGTCAGATAAATTTAAATATAGAGGTTCAGGAGCAGGGGGAGTATAAGTGGTATGATGACCACAGTTGGAACATACAGAGAAAGCATGGGGGAAATCTGTATGGAAGAATTCATGAAATATGGAAGTAGGGTTGGATGGAATTGCAGTAGTGGAGGTAGGAATTATGGTAGTGGGTGTTGAGGTGGTTTCCTGAACAGGAGATTGAACTGGGGAATGGTGTGGAGATGGTGGAGGGGGAGATAGCTGATTGAAATTGGGCTAAGAGGATGTGGATGGAATATCAGATGGATGAGTTTGGAGTGGAGATGGAGGTGGTGGAGATGGAATGTACTCACGGATGATGATTGGAGAATGTGGAGGTGATGGTGGTGGAAGAGGTGAAGATGGTTGTTATTGTGGTTGTGGAGGAGGTGAAGGAATTCTGGTGGATGGAAGTACTTCTTCTGGATGTGGTGGAGAGGCTATTACTGCCCTGGTGTCCTCAGAAGTTCTGGAGGAGGAAGCCCTGGATGGTTTTGGGATAGACCTCTCCTATCTGCCAAACAAGGCAGAGGTTACCCTCTTGGAGGTATTTATGAATATGTCTTGGGAGACCAATAATTCAGGTGCCTTTGCCTGGAGGAAAATTCATAATATCCTCCCAAAACAAACCTCTTTCTTAGAATTCTTCTTCTTAATCAACTCAAACAATAACTTTCCACAATTTATTGCTTTCTTATTTATCAGAGCACACATCACCAAAAACTGGTGCCTGGTTATATAGTCATGGGCCGTGTGTTTGCCCAGCAAAACCTTACCAACAACATCTGCCAGAAATTTATACTCAACAGATAGATTCTTTTTCAGTAGCTTATTAAGGTTTCCTTCAGAGTGACCCATTTTAATCAGCATATTGTCATATTCAGAACTATCTATTTCAATATCCTCTTCTCCATTTGCCAAACCAAAAATCTCAGTTAAAATATCAGGGGTTAGGGTAACCTGATTGCTGGCGATGGTACCAGTCATAGTTTCTGCATCTGGAGAAGTTGAAGTATAAACTCATTCCCTTATTTCAGTTGCTGGCAACTTGATCCTGGTGGTCATGATTTTCTTCAGTTGCTATTCTTCAAACAGCTGTAGAATGTCTGTGAAAATCTGATCGATATTGTTGAAGGAATCGAAGTCGATGTCGAAACCGGTGTCATACTTCATGTTGGAGAGGGAGAGCGTCGGAATTGCCATTGGTTTTCCTGCAAAAACATGAAAGAGATCAAGTGCAAGAGAACAGAAAGCGCGGGATAAAGCACGAAGAAAACCTAGTTATAAGGTTTTTAGAATATGAAGCAGCGGGCTCTGTCTTGCGAAAAATAAAAAATCTCCGTTCTCAGGTCGACGAAAAAGTTTCATGAATAAATGATATCGTCGATCTCAGTTAGAAGAGGGGAAAACCTTTCGTCGTTCTCAGGTCGATGAAAACTTTTCTAAAGCAAGATCGTCGATCTCCGCTCAATGAAATAACTTCACACAGAGAGTTCGTCGATCTCAGGCCGACAAAATATCTCAAGAATAGTTCTCAGATCATCGATCTCCGTTCGAAGAAATGTGATCAATTCTTCAACCTTGGGCAGAAATCAAATTAAACTTCTCCATTAATCATACCTAGCTGATTCAGAAAGAACAGATGTTTCTTCTCATCTAAAGGTTTAGTGAAGATGTCTGCTCTTTGCAAATTAGTAGAGATAAAGACAAGATTAATTTTCTTTTTGTCCACACAATCTCTAATGAAATGATGTCTAATCTCTATATGCTTAGTTCTACTATTTAGTACTGGATTTTGTGCAATAGAAATTGCACTGGTATTGTCACAAAATATAGTTGAATTATTTAAGTTGAGACCATAATACAGGAGTTGGTTTTGAATCCACAATATTTGTGAACAACAGCTGCCAGCTGCAATGTATTCAGCTTCAGCAGTTGAAGTTGACACAAATGTCGGTTTCTTACAAAACCAGGACACAAGCCTATCACCAAGGAACTGGCATGTTCCTGAAGTGCTTTTTCTGCCCACTCTGCATCCAGCATAGTCAGAATCTGAAAATCCAATTAAGTCAAATTCTGACACTGTTGGATACCAAAGTCGTAGATTAGAACAACCCTTTATATATCTCAAAATCCTTTTAAGGAAAATAAGGTGAGATTCTTTAGGGTTCACCTGGAACCTAACACAAAGACATGTAGCAAACATAATATCTGGCCTACTAGCCGTGAGATACAACAAGGACCCAACAATATCCTTATATGTTTTTTGATCAACTGGCTTGCCTATTCATCAGAATCAATCACAGAATTGGAAGACATAGGAGTTTTCTTGGCTGAGGCATCAGTCATCCCAAATCTTTTAACTAGCTCTTTAGCATATTTTGATTGAGAAATGAAAATGCAATCAGGAGATTGCTTCACTTGGAGACCAAGGAAGTAAGAAAGCTCACCCATGCTACTCATTTCAAACTTGGAATGCATCAGGTCAGAAAACCTTTTGCATAGTTTGGAATCAGTATAGCAAAAAATGATGTCATCTACATATATTTGTACTAATAATAATTTATCTTTATGATGTCTAATGAACAAGGTTCTATCTACAATGCCCCTAGTGAACTTATACTCTAAAAGAAATCTAGTTAGAGACTCATACCAAGCTCTTGAAGCTTGCTTTAAACCATAAAGAGCTTTATGCAATTTAAAAATAAAAGAGAGATGAGTTAGAGAGATAAACCTGGTGGTTGTTCCACATACACTTTCTCTTTGAGTTCACCATTTAAGAAGGCACTCTTGACATCCATTTGGTAGACCTTGAAGTTCTTATAGGCTGCATAAGCAAGAAATATCCTGATAGCTTCTAGTCTTGCAACAGGGGCAAAAGTCTGATCATAGTCAATTCCTTCTTCCTATCTATATCCTTGTGCTACCAGCCTTGCTTTGTTCATGATGATGGCTCCTTGTGCATCCAATTTATTTCTAAAAACTCATTTAGTTCCAATGACTGGGTAGTATTTGAGTTTTGGAACTAAATCCCAAACTCTGCATCTCTCAAACTAATTGAGCTCCTCTTGCATTGCAATAATTCAGTGTGGATCTTGCTCTGCATCTTTTATGGATTGGGGCTCAAGTTGAGATATGAAGCAAGCATGCATCATATTTTGGTTGAGTTGATGTCTTGTTTGCACACCAGCTGATATGTCTCAAATCACTTGAGATACGTGGTGATCCCTAAGTGTGACAAGATCAGTTGGAGGAGTTGGTTCAGCAACAACATTTGGAATTAATTCCTCTTGTGGAATTATGTTTGCTGTTGGAGGTTCAGCTATAATTTCAATGATATCTTCTTCACTATCTTCATCAACTTAATGAGAAGGATGTGATGTAACCTTTTGAGTGAGGTTTAAATCATCCAATTTCCCATATAGTTGGCGTACCTATAACAAATCTTCAGTAGAAGAATCATTCTCCTTGTAATACATGTTAGCTTCATCAAAGGTTATATGTACAGATTCTTCTATTTTTAAGGTTTATTTATAAAAAACCCTATAGGCCTTGCTGACTTGGGATTATCCAAGAAATATTCTCACTTCAGCTTTGACTTCAAACTTTCTAAGATGTTTCTTGTTATTATTATGAATATAACAACTACAGCCAAAAATTTTAAAGTAATATATTTTAGGTTGCTTCCCTTTGAGTAGTTCATAGGGAGTCTTGCCCTTAAGTTTATGTATTAAATTTCTATTCATGATATAATTTGTTGTGCCTACAGCGTCTGCCCAAAAGGATAAGGACAAGTAAACATCTACAAGCAATGCACCTACAACTTCAATGAGGGTTCTATTTTTCTTTTCTGCTACCCCATTTTGTTAAGGAGTTCTAGGAGCAGAGGAGCAATGCCTGATACCTTCCATCTCACAAAATTCTTGCATAGTAAGAGATTCAAACTCAGTACCATGATCACTTTTGATCAATGCAACTGGAATAAAGTACTCAATCTTTATGCTCTTAAGAAAGTCTATAAGAACTTTAAAATTATCTGACTTGTTTCTTAAGAAGAACACCCAAGTGAACCTAGAGAAATCATCTACAATAACTAAGGTATAAGATTTCTCTCGCAAGGTTTGTACAGCAATGGGTCCAAATAGATCCATATGTAGCAGGTACAGAATCCTGGGTGAATCACTCTTATTAATAGATTTAAAGCTATTTTTGGTTTGCTTGCCTAATTGACAAGCCCTGCAAAGACTTTCCTTCTTGTAGGGGCAAGAAGGTAATCCTCTAATAAGGTTGTCCCTATAGAGTTTAGTAATATTTTTAAGATTAACATGTCCTAATCTTTTATGCCATAATTCATTATTATTACTGATTTGATTAAATAATCAAATTTCTGACCTAGCAGATTTGAAGTTTACTACATAGATGTTTCCTTGTCTAAGACCAGTTAAGACAGTTTTATTATCTACAGAAGATATAATGCAAGAAGAATGGTTAAAGGATACCTGATAACCTTCATCACATAATTGGCTTATGGATATCAGGTTATGTTTTAAACCACTCACATATGATACTTTCTTGAAAGTGACAGTTCCAATCTTGGCAATCCCATAGCCTTCAGTCTGGCCACAGTTGGAGTCACCAAATATCACCTTTGACCAAGCTTGGACTTGTAGTTTGTTAAATTGTTCTTACTGCCTGTCATGTGCTTTGAGAATCCACTATCCAGGTACCACTGTTCCTCTATGGTAGGATAGCCTTTTACCTAAAAAATAAAAAATTAGGTGTCCTTGACCCAGGTAATCTTGGGTCCTTGATTCTTTACAAATTTAAAACTATAAATGTAAGAACATTCAGGTTGGTTTTTATATCCTAGGGGGTGAAATTTCCTAGGTGGAATTATCCATTGGGTAAATGGGTTAACAAATTCTTTTGATTGATTAAATGTTCTGGTGTAATTAAAGTTTCTGTTAATCTGAACTAGGGTCGATGAATTCTGACAAGTTCGTCAAACTAAGTTTGACGAATATGAATGAGTTCGTCGAACTCCGTTTAGAGAAAGGAAATATTCATTCTATGTGCCCTAATATCGTCGATCTCGGCTCGACGAACCATATTGGTTTCGTCGATCGCTGTTCGAAGAATAATTATAATAAAAATCCGCGTTCAGAGTTCGTCGACTTGAGTTCGACGAACTGTACACATTTCGTCGATCTGAGTTCGATGAAATCTATTGAACATTGTTATGCTTAAGGCTTTTCTTGTTCTTTCTCTTTTTCTTGGGTTTCTGATTTAATTCAGTTGGTTTGTTTTTCTCATCTGTCTTTTCTTTACCCTTTTCAGATATGAATTTAATGGTGGTTGAGAGAATATTTTTCTGAATTAAATGAGATTGCCTTGATGAAGCACCCAAGCCCAGCTTGCCATTAAGCCTGACATTTACAGTGCTTGTGATGTCCATTAATTTGATGCTTCTCCCATTTAGGGGTTATTCAAATTGCTTAGCCTCATTCAGTTTAATTTTTAGAGAATTAATCTGTTCAGAAGCTATAACTAGTTTGTCTTTTAGTTCAATATTTTCAGATAACAAATTTTCCTATTCAATTAGCTTATCCCTGAGAAGTTTGATTTCCTTCTCAGATTTGATTAGATTATTACATAATAATTTAAATTCAGTTTTAAAATGTTTAGAAGTAAAATCAAAGGAGGATATCACCTGATCCTCTTCAGATTTAGAATCTTCATTCTCTGAATTTTCAGCTTCTGATGGATTGCTTGATGCATTGATAGCCATCAAGCAAGCTTCTTTTGCTTTAGCCTCTTCTTCATCTTCACTGGAGCTGGAAGATGAAGTTTCTTCTTCTATCTCACTCCAAGTTTCAGCCACAAAGCCTTTTTCTTTCTTCTTATGCTTGCTAGAAGAGGGCTTGTTGTAGTGTTTTCTGGAGTCCTTGTCTCTTCTTTTCTCCTTCTTCTGATTCTCTGGACACTCAGGAAGAATATGTCCAGATTTTCTGCAACCAAAGCAGACAATCTCCTTGGTGGGAGTCTTCTCAAACCTTGGTCTGTCATCTTGCCTTGTTGACCTTCTTCTGAAGTTTTTCATAGCCATTTTGTAGAATCTTTTGCCTAACAGACTCATCAACTCTTAATTTGCTGGTAGAGTTTCAGATTCTTTAGATGTCTTGAAAGTAATATTCTGCTCTTTCCTTCTAGAAGAGGAGAGCTTCTGCTCAGCTGCTTCTCTTGTCTTTATAAGCTGCTCATAGGATTTGAGCTTGCATAACAAGGATTCATTGTATATTTCATTCAGGCTTCTGGCCTCCTTGATTGGCCAAATCCTGGAGTCCCATGTGCTGGGGAAGCACATAAGAATCTTGTCATTTTTCTCAGTCAATGAGATATTTTTATCCAGGTTCTTCAGCTCATTGATGATCAAGCTGAGCATGTTATACATGTCAACCACTGAGTCTGACTCTTCTTTCCTGAAGTTCTCATATTGGGAAATAAGATGAGATCTTCTATCCTTTCTTTCATCAGCAGAGCCAGTAACCATTTCATTTAGAGAGACCGAGATCTCTTTGGCTGAAGAGCATTCAACAACTTTTTGAAAGATATCATCAGACATAGTCTGAGCTAGGATGTTCATGTCTTCAGCATCAGCCATCTTCATCTTCTTCTAAGCATCTGTCCACTCAAGTGGTGGAACTGCTGAGGTACATGTTGATGTTATTGCTGAAGGAGTAGCGGGACCTGTTAAGATTGAATTATAGATATCTCCATTAATTGAATTCATATACAGCCTGATCCTTGCCTTCCAGAGAGCAAACTTATTTAAGTTACATACTGGAGGTCTGGTGCTTGAGTATTCTTTATTTGAAAGAGTTCAGTTGTCTACCTAAATTACCTAGAGGGGGGTGAATAGGTGAATTGTGCGTCTTTTTGCAGAATTAAAAATTAGCGATCTATGCACATAAAATAATCAGGCAATCACAGAGGACATAGAGATTTATAGTGGTTCCCTAACCTTGGGTACATCCACTTTCCACTCACTGATCTAGCAAAGTACTAGACTCGGTTACTCCACTATCTCAGATTGAAACCAATCCTACGCCTTGGAACAAAGTTCCTACAACTCGATCCACAACACGGATCTACACTCGGAAGATGAAAACTTCCTACAACTCGAAGAACAAAGCTACTACACTCAAAGAGTAATCTCCTACATGAATAAATTGAGAATATGAAATACAAACAATAATATTTCTCAGATCTGGAGATGTCAGCCAAGGTCTTCTTCCTTTGAACTTTGCGGCACATTCAGAAATTATTGAAGAAGATACTCGGCTAGATCCTGATCTGAAACTTCTTGACTCACATGATCCGAGAGATGATGAAGAAGTTGAAGAACAATCTCGATCTGTAAGTCGACTGATCTGAATCTTCTTGGACGAAAGCCCTAGGCAATTTGCACGATGTTGAGCGGCGGCAACTTCCGTTTAGGAAAGAGAAAAATCCGATTCAGAATTCTTAGAGTATTTCTTTTCAGTGCTTGTTGTTAGGGTTAGTCGAAATGACAAGACCTTATATAAGATCTCCCTAACGGTCATAATTATCATTAATGACGTCCACGTGGTCCAATCACGTCAAGTTATTTGAAAATACCGTCAGTTTAGGACTTAGCGAATTTTTTGGAAAACTGACTGAATTACTCGAGTAAAATAAGAGCTACTCGAGTACAATGATGAGTTCTCGAGAAGACATGTTAGACTACTCGAGAAGAAAATATTTAGAAAATTCAGAACAGAATCTATAATCACTCGAGTGGAATAGGAATTAATCGAGTGCTAGAAAGGTCACTCGAGAGATGGAGATGAACTACTCGAGAAAAAGATTTAGAGAAAATTCTGGGAGTTAAAAATTGATTACTCGAGTACTGGATCTAGACAACTCAAGAAGTAAGCAGATTTCTCGAGTACATAAACACTACTACTCGAGTGAGGTAAATACAACTCGAGAACTTTGCTTCTATCACTCGAGTCAAAGATCTTATCTACTCGAGTGGTGAACTTGATTACTCGAGTATTATACTTAGAAAAATTCTGAGATAGAAAATTTGTTAACTCGAGAATAAGAAAGGGTATACTCGAGTAATGAAACTGGCCACTCGAGAACTATGTTCAGACTTCTCGTGAACCATTCCCTTACTCGAAAGTCAGACTTAACTTACTCGAGTACTATCAGAAAATCTACTCGAGTACTTAAGTTCTTCTCGAGTAAAATACTTAGAATAAAATTGTTTCCTGAAAAGTTTCCTTTCTTCTATGGAATCAGCAACATGTCTCTCTCCAACAATCCTAGTACTTGAAAAATGAAGTGTATCCCAATAGAGAGGCCATACATGAGTCAACATCATGGATCACACAATGAGGGATTACATTGTATGGTCCTGTGTTTGGTGACCCATTGTAGACTGACATTGCTCTACACTTGACAATTTAGTCCTGCAAACACATAACTCAAACAATACATCGAATACAACTTAATTCATCTTAGTTCAAGGGCGACTTCACAAAATCTAGGTTATTATTGATACAATACCCAACAATCTCCCCCTATTTATAGAAGTCAGAACCCTCTACACTAAAGTGAATTATATAAACAAATAAAGAGCTAGATATGCCAGAGAGAAAACAAAGTAACATGCACAAGGATTATAAGCAAAGACTAGATTAACAAAATTAAGGATGTATATAAATAGAATTGTCCAAAAATCATTTATACACAATTCTCATCCATACCCTTATAACTTTCTTCATCCTTAGGCTTGATGATGTTGTTGTTGCTATCTATCCTTCTTTTCTTGTTGCCTCCTTTGATAGCTGAAACGCTTTGAATAGTACTTGGGAGGTTTTGCAGGTGCAACCGGATTGTTCCTTCCATGCTCTCTATCATAGAGTCTTCTCTTGGTCATAGACTTCTCATACAAGTCCCACTCTTGGGAGCTGTAATGATCATGTCTATTCTCATTGAAGTCCAAGACTAACTTGAGAGTATCAAGTATGAGTGACTTAGAGGTAGGTCTCCAAATCTCAGCAAATTCAGGAGCTTTCATTTTCTCTGCTTCTAGAACTGGAATGAATCTGCTGGCAGAAACTCCATCACCATACTTCTTTCTCTTTATGATGTGAATTTCAGACGGAGCTTGAAGAAATATATCTGCTGGATTTAATTCCCAAACCTGAGTATAAGATTCTGGAGGAGAGGCTTTAGAGCCTTCAGGTCTTGGAGAAAAAGTAGGCCGAGGAACTGGAATTAGAGCAAGAGCAGCTAGGGGATTCAGATGATGAGGAATAATGTTTGGATCAGCTTGAAAATCAGGAAATATCTGGTTGTGCATCCACACAGCTGTATCATAGGTATGGAATTTTACACTATGGATCTGATTCTGCACATCATCATGAATTTCCTTTAGCTTTGCTTCCCAATGAGTTTGTGATGAATTGTAAATATACCTATTTTTACGTACATTACTTAAGTCGTTTTCATTTATTTTTGTCATTTCTACTTGTTTTTATTCAATAAAATGCTCCTATTTTTGTAAATATTATAGTAACTTGTTTTATTTTATTTTTCAGGAAAAAAATCAAAATTTGTAAAAAAATGCCATGTCACGCCCGTGACATATTGGTCACACCCGTGACCAGGGCGTGACAGCTCAAAAATCCCGTGAAGCAGCCAATTTTGAAGAGAAAAGCTTGACACGCCCGACCACACGCCTCTGTCAATCTGACACGGGGCGTGACCAAGCCCGTGTCCATCCCGCTCGACGATTTCAACTCGACATTCGTCGACCCAAGAGGGACACACCCGTGTCCGATGTGCGCCACGCCCGTGTCAGCCCGACACGCCCCGTGCCAGCCAGGTCGACTTTTTGCGCTCAACGTTCGTCGAAGACAACAGGGACACGCCCGTGTTCAATGATTCGACACTCCCGTGTCAGCCCGACAAACCGCCGCCGACAACTCCCGAAGTCAACAATGCCTTTAAGCACCGAACGACACGCCCACCGTCACGCCCGTGACCGGGGGCGTGACCGCCGCGTTTTCGGCCGCAAAGTCTAATCACCGTCAAATCCGTCGCTTCACCGAAATCTGCTGTGTAATAGTGCTGACACGCCCCCCGACACGCCCGTGTCGGAGGGCGTGTACTTGAAAATTTTTGCCTATAAAAAGGCAGCTGCTGTATGAGTTCAGGGTTCCAAAAATCCGAACTATTTTGATGTATAAGGGCTGCCGTTGGAGCTGCTTTAGTGCTATGTAAGGATTCTCTCCCCCCTTTTTGAAGTTAGTTTGTTTAAGCTCCTGTAATCAACTTCTTTTATTAATAAAATAGATATTTTTTCTCATCCTTATATGCTCTGAATTTTCTCTAAAGGACTCCTTTTCATCAATCTTATATACTTTCATTTTCATTTTCATAATGCGCGTGTGTGTGTATGAGCTTAAAATTGCAAAAATTATGTTTTAAAACAAAAATGTTCTTGTTTTCCTTTCAATTATAACAATATTTATAGATGTTATTATGACCGATTTCATTCTCAAACTCTTAAAAATTGGTTAGACTTAGGATTTTCATGCTTTAAAATGCGTTCTTATGAACTTGTAAAACGTTAAAAAGTTGGTTTTCATTTCTCTTAACTTAGCTTTTACTTTGTTTTAATTATAAAACCGATGCTTCTTTTTAGCTTACTCCCACTTTTTAAACCATTTTACAAGGCTATAAGAATGTATAAATTGTTATTTTTATTTTTCATCAACTTTCATTTTAAGTAATTACAAAAAATATTTTCGCTCGAACAATTTTTATTTCCACTTTTTATGCATTTCTATCAAAATCTAACGGTAAAAATGTAAACGTTTTAATTTTTCGGGCACTTGCCTTTCTCACTTTAATTAGAAAACCTTTTGCTCAAACAATTTTTATTTTGCCTTTTTTTGCATTTCTACTGCATTCCAGCGGTAGAAATGCAGTTATTTTAATTGTTCAATATCTTTGTTTTTCTCAATTATTCTCGCCCGAGTGTGTGCGTGTATGAGATATTTTTCAGCTCCTAAGTTAAATTATGCAAGTGTGTGTGTGTGTTTATTCAAGTAGAGTGCGTGAGTAGTTACTTTCAAGTAGAGTGTGTGTGTTGTTTTTATTTTTCCGCCTACTCATTTGAGTTAATTGGCTGGATTTTATTCAAGTAGAGTGTGTGTGTTGTTTTTATTTTTCCGCATACTCATTTGAGTTAAATGGCTGGATTTGATTCAAGCAAGTGTTTGTAGTTTTCATTTTTCCGCCTACTCACTTGAGTTAAATGGCCGGTCTGTATTTTCAGTCCTACTCGTTTGAGTAGGGCTTGTAATTTTCATTCTTTATTTTTTCGCCTACTCACTTGAGTTAAATGGCTGGATTTGATTTTCCGCCTACTCGCTAGGAGTTAAATGGTCGGACCTTATTTTGATGTAAATATTTAAGAAAGCCCTGTAATCGCATTTATTTTCTCCTACTCATTTGAGTAGGACTTGCTTTCATTTCAGTCCTACTCATTTGAGTAGGACTTGCAATTTTCAGCTTTTATTTTTCGCGTTTGAGTGGGACCTGCAAATTTCAATTATGCACTTTTCAGCTTTTATTTCCCGCCCCCACTCGTTTGAGTGGGACCTGCAAATGTCAATTATGCAATTTTCTCTTATGTGTAACTTAGTTTTATTTCTGTCACTTGTTATATGTTTGAATGAGTGCGGGTGTGTTTATTTGTAAAAACTTTTCTAATGTTAGGATATTTTACTTTTCTTCTTATTTTCTTTATAACCTTTCAGCGAATAGTTTAGGACGCTCGCACAACCAAACATATAAGCTATCCCCATTCCGATGAGTGGCTAATTTTTTTTAGCCCTCGGTATCGAAGAGCTTTGGGATCTAAAATGTTTTAAATAACTAAATGTCTAATTTTTCGATTTAATTAAAAAACTTAAGGTTTACCCCGGGTTAACGACACGTAGACTCACATATCGATGTATGAGCTCTATTTCCGTTATCCATATGCTAGCTAGCCGAGAGGCCGTGCGTATGGACAGATCACCCCTGGGTAAATAGAGTTCCGCACTAACCCTCGAGAGAGGAGGCGCGCTAACTCTACCGGATTGGGTTCCCCACCCAATAGCAGTGTTCTTAGCGTACTGCGGGCATTAAGGGGAATCCTTCGTCGGACGAGAGCCCGGTCGAATAGCCTTAATGTCTAGGTGAGCGATATTCCTAGAGATAGGTGAGCTCATTATTTTGAACCTCCACGGCCAAGTTTCCGCTTTAATTAAATTGAAACTTTAGATATCTAGTTATTCAAATCTATTTTTAATCCTAACGCAATTCGATACCGGGAGTTATCTCTTCATCGACTATTTTCTTAAAATCTAGTTTTATCCTATTTTAATTAAAACCCTCAACTTACTAATTCAGTAAAATAATAGTGTTTTCGGAGGAGTAGGGGTAATCAACCCGTTCCCGGGAATAATACGACCTCGGTATTCTCCCGAATATCGAGTACTACTTGCGACAGGTGCACTTGCCTCATCTAGCAAGCCCGCGTCGATCGACTCACCGAACCAACCACAGTAAGAGTCTGTTCGCGGGCCAATCAAGTTTTTGGCGCCGTTGCCGGGGAATCTCTTTGAGTTGTTATTCCGAATCCGAACTCTATTACTTTTACTTTTATTTTTTTTAAAAAAAAACTTAAAAACTTTTGTTCAAAATCCAAAAAAGAAGTTAATTTTCTGCTTTCCCTTTTAGGGTGTATGACCCGTGGACAGCCTTCGGAGTCCGAACATTTGGATTTCGATCCGGAGATCGAACGCTCGCTTGCGCGTATTCGGTCTCAACGCCGAAATCCCTCTTTGGATCCCGAAGAATCCATCGGAGAACCCTATGCCGTTGCTATGGCCGACCCCAATCCGAATGCGGCCCTTGAGTGTACAATGTCATATTACGCCCGGCCAAATTTGGACGATACTGGCTCCAGTATTGTTCGCCCGACGGTGGCGAACAATAATTTTGAGATCAAATCGAGCGTTATCCAAATGATCCAAAACGCCGTGCAGTTCGATGGACAGCCGGATGAGGACCCGAACGTTCATTTGTCTAGTTTTTTGGAGATTTGCGATACTTTTAAGATTAATGACGTCACTGATGACGCCATTCGATTGCGCCTTTTTCCATTCTCCCTCAGATCCAAAGCTAAGGCGTGGTTGAATTCCCTCCCACAAGGATGTATCACCACCTGGGCCAAGCTTGCGGAGCGGTTCCTAACGAAGTATTTTCCGCCCGCCAAAACTGCAAAGTTGCGGGCGGACATTTCTTCGTTCATGCAGAACGATTCTGAGTCTCTTTTTGAGACTTGGGAACGCTTTAAGGAATTCCTCCGCAAGTGTCCGCACCACGCGCTGCCTGCGTGGTTGCAGGTCCAAATCTTCTACAATGGGCTTAACTATCAGACGCGTTAAATGATTGACGCGGCTGCCAGGGGTACCTTGAATAATAAGACCCCCGAGGCTGCCCAATATCTTATTGAAGAGATGGCTATGAACGCCTACCAATGGAACGTCCCGCGGGGACGTGCCAAGCAGGCGACCGGCCTCTTTGAAGTGGATGCCACTGCCCACTTAGCCCTTCAAGTTGAAAGGCTGACAAAGCAGGTGGCGGAGATGACTGCTGCCTCCACCACTCCTCCTTGGGCGATTCCCCCTAATGCCGACGTAGCAAATGAATTCGTAGACTACGTGGGAAATGCTGGGCGACCTTCCTTCAACCCCAACAACAACCCTTATAGCAATACCTATAATCCGAGTTGGAGGAACCACCCCAACTTCTCATGGAGCAATGCGAATAATGCGCAGCGCTCGCCCAATTCTTTCGCGCCCGGATTTCTGCCGCCTCCCCCTCTTCCAAAACCCTCCCTGATGGAGGATAATTTTTCTAAATATATAGCTTCCAACGAGTCAAATATCCGGAACATCACCGGATCGCTAAAAAACTTAGAACTCCAGGTTGGACAGCTAGCACGAATGATGTCCGAGCGCGCACTCGGGGCACTGCCGGGAAACACGGAGCCCAATCCGCGGGAAAATATCAACGCTATAACCCTCCGTAGCAGAAAGGAGGTGATCGATCCAAAACGGACCGATCCTCAGGTACATATTTCACCTCCGACCCCTCTTCCCCCTTCTTTGATTACGCCACCTTTACAAATTTTAAATGAAAAAATTATTAAAGCGTCCTTGCCGTATCTGCATAAACTTAATAGTGAGCGTAAGGACGCGCAATTTAAAATTTTATTTTATTATTAAAACAAATTCATATTAATGTTCCTTTCTGCGAGGCAATCTCTCAGATGCCTAAATATGCGAAATACTTAAAACAACTTCTTTCCAATAAACAAAAATTAGAAAATATTTCGCATATTTCTCTTAATGCTGACTGCTCAGCGGCTCTTACTAATAAATTGCCCCTAAAAAATGACCCCGGACGGTTCTCCATCCCGTGCCTTTTTGGCAATATATTAGTAAAATATGCTCTTGCAGATTTAGGCGCGAGCATTAACTTAATGCCGTTCTCGCTCTTTCAAAAATTAGGTTTGGGCACTCCGGCCCCTACAAAAATGCGAATCCAACTTGCGGATCGCTCGGTTAAGTTTCCCGTCGGGGTAGTGGAGGACGTACTTGTCCGAGTTGATATGTTTATCTTTCCCGTAGACTTCGTCATCTTGGACATCGAGGAGGACACCGATGTACCAATTATACTCGGTCGCCCTTTTCTCGCTACCTCCCGCGCATTAATTGATGTCAGTAACGGTTGTCTCCTCCTTCGGGTGGGAGATGACGAAGTTACTTTCTCTATTAATCCCTCCATAGGAGACTCATCATCGAGCGATGACTTTTGTTATAATTTAGACACATATATCGGAGATTGTTCTTCCCCTATTTTTGAGTCTACTTTTTTAAACGACGATATTTATGCGCTCGAAAATTTTAACTACGATGAGGAAACCTCTATAGACTTGCCTTTCGAACCAATTGATAAGAAAGACATAGGAATTAAAACCTCGTTAGAAGAACCGCCCTGCCTTGAACTCAAACCCCTACCCGATTCACTCAAATATGCCTTTTTGGGAAAAGATGATACACTCCCTGTTATCATTTCTTCGCATTTGAGCGACTCGGAGACTTCCGATTTATTGGGAGTTTTCCTTAAACATTGCCACGCAATTGCGTGGCAAATTTCTGATCTCAAAGGGATTAACCCGTCTTTCTGCACCCATAAGATTTTCCTTCTCGATAATTGCCGCAAAACCATTCAGCCGCAGCGACGTCTTAACCCAAACATGAAAGACGTCGTTAAGGCCGAAATTATTAAATTATTAGATGCAGGGATTATTTATCCCATATCGGATAGTACGTGGGTTAGTCCCATTCATGTGGTGCCCAAAAAGGGCGGTCTTACCGTAGTGGAGAATGAGCACAATGAACTCGTCCCAACTCGTACTGTTACGGGTTGACGGGTGTGCATCGATTATAGAAAACTAAATGATGCCACCCGTAAGGATCATTTCCCACTACCATTCTTAGACCAAATTTTAGAGCGTTTGTCCGGTCATCCGTATTTTTGTTTTCTTGATGGCTTATCGGGGTTTTTCCAAATCCCCATTTCCCCCGATGACCAAGAGAAAACAACTTTTACCGGCCTGTTTGGTACCTTCGCATATCGAAGAATGCCATTTGGCCTCTACAACGCGCCCACTACATTCCAAAGATGTATGCTTGCGATCTTTGGCGAGCTGGTAGGAGACATTATGGAAGTCTTTATGGATGACTTCTCTGTTTTCGGAAGCTCTTTCCCGTCCTGTCTTCGTAATTTAGATCGTGTCCTTCAGTGATGCGAGGACACGCATCTCTCTTTAAATTGGGAAAAATGTAACTTTATGGTTCGAGAAGGTTTGGTTCTCGACCATATGATTTCGTCTAAGGGGATGGAGGTCGATAAGGCCAAAGTTGAAATTATCGAAAAACTTCCCCCGCCTTCCAACGTTAAATCTATTAGGAGTTTCTTAGGGCACGCGGGCTTTTATAGGCATTTTATTCAAGATTTTTCAAAAATAACAAAGCCGCTTTCTCGCCTCTTGGAAAAGGAATCAAATTTTGTCTTTGATAGCGAATGCGAGTCTGCCTTTAATTTCATAAAACAAAAACTTATCAATTCACCTATTTTAGTGGCGCCCGATTGGACCCTTCCGTTCGAGATTATGTGCGACGCTAGTGATATTGCCGTAGGAGCCGTTCTTGGCCAACGTATAAACAAATATTTTCATCCTATTTACTACGCTAGCAAGACACTCACTTCCGCACAAGGAAATTACACGACAACGGAAAATGAACTTTTAGCCGTCGTATTTGCTTTCGATAAGTTTCGCTCGTATATAACGCTATCCAAAGTTATCGTATTTACCAACCATTCTGCCTTAAAATATTTTTTAGCGAAAACGGACGCCAAACCCCGCCTTCTTCGATGGATCCTCCTCTTGCAGGAGTTCGATTTAGAGATCCGGGATAAGAGAGGCGTGGAAACTTTAGCCGCCGATCACCTCTCCCGCTTAGAAAATCCCGCTGCGGAAGCGCTCGTCGAATCTGACATAAATGACAGATTCCCCGAGGAACGCCTCCTAGCCATAACTACTAGTTCTTCTTCCCCGCCTTGGTTCGCAGATTTTGCAAACTATTTAGTTGCGAGGGTACTTCCAAAAGACTTTTCAAGCCAGCAAAAGAAGAAATTCTTTTCTGACTTGAAATATTTCTTTTGGGAGGACCCTTTTCTTTTTCGTATCTGCGCGGACCAAGCGGTCCGAAGATGTGTCGCGGGTGTGGAGTGCACGCAAATCCTTAGGCACTGCCACGAGGGTCCGACTGGTGGGCATTATCAAGCTAACCGGACCGCGCGGAAGGCGCTAGAGGCGGGCTTCTTTTGGCCCACTCTATTCAAAGACGCTCACAACTTTGTGCGCGCATGCGATAGCTGTCAGCGGTCAGGTAACATCTCTCGTCGCGACGAGATGCCCCAAAACATGTTTTTAGAGTGCGAAGTCTTCGATTTATGGGGCATAGATTTCGTTGGCCCCCTACCTCCGTCTTTCAAAAATATGTATATTTTAGTAGCGGTCGACTACGTATCGAGGTGGGAGGAAGCGCAAGCTCTCCCCACCAACGATGCGCGAGTTGTCGTTACATTTCTTAAAAAACTATTTTCGTGCTTCGGCTCTCCGCGCGCTATTGTAAGCGATAGGGGGACGCATTTCTGCAACACCCAGATGGCTAAGACGTTAGCTAGATACAGCGTCACGCACAAACTTGCCACCCCATACCACCCGCAAACTAGTGGCCAAGTAGAGGTAGTAAATCGAGAGATAAAGCGCATATTAGAGAAAACCATTTCACTTAATAGGAAGGATTGGTCCATTAAACTCGACGATGCGTTGTGGGCTTATCGTACCGCATACAAAACCGCAATTGGTTGTACGCCGTATCAATTAGTGTACGACAAAGCGTGTCATCTACCCGTAGAATTAGAATATCGCGCACTTTGGACTTTAAAACTTTTAAATCTCGTCGCTAACTTAGCCACCCAAAATAGAAAACTGCAACTAAACGAGCTCGATGAATGGCGTGCAAACGCTTACGAGAGCAATAAGTTCTATAAGGAGCGTTCTAAGTTTTATCACGACCAAAAACTCAAGTCCCAAAAACTTTTTCTCCGGGCGATCTTGTCCTTCTTTATAACTCACGGCTTAGACTTTTCCCCGGGAAACTTAGATCACGTTGGTCCGGCCCCTTCAAAGTTGAAGAGGTTTGGCCTTATGGGACCGTACTCGTCTCCCACCCGGATAAAGGCTCATTTAAAGTGAACGGTTATCGCTTAAAATTATACATAGCAGGCGATCCTGTGGGCGGTAATTTCGAATCCATAACTCTCCTAGATATATAAACCGCCAACATAGTCAAGCTATGCGACTATAAACAAAGCGCTCCTGGGAGGCACCCCATGTTTATCTTTTTCGCTATCGCTTTACCTTTTTCTTTGCTATCTTTCTTCCTAATGCAGGGTTCCTATACTGCGCCTTCCCCACCTCCTATCAGGGAAGCTTCTACCCCCCTCTCTTTCTTTTCTTTGTATATACTCTCTTCCCTGTTTTGTTCCGCATACTTACTGATGAACTGTAAATATGCGTATTTTTATGCACATTAATTTAGTCATTTTCATTTATTTTCGTCGTTTTTACTTATTTTTGTTCAATAAAATGTTCCTATTCTTGTAAATTTTCTCCTAACTTGTTTTATTTGATTTTGCAGAAAAATTCCAAAATCTGCCAAAATTTGGGACGTACACGCCCGTGACACATGGGTCACGCCCGTGACCGAGCCGTGACTGTGCATTTCCCGTGAAATCGGAAAATTTCTGAAGAAAAGGCTTGACACGCCTGGCGACACGCCCGTGTCACCCGACACGGGGCGTGACCCAAGCCCGTGTCCTCTCCTCTCGACGAATTCCGCTCGACGATCGTCGAGTGTCGACACCAACTGTCACGCCCAGTGTCACGCCCGTGACCAAGGGCGTGACCCAATTTCAGCTCAACGATTTCGACTCGACACTTTCCGCTCGACATTCGTCGAGTGTCGACCCCAACTGTCACGCCCATAGTCACGCCCGTGACATGGGGCGTGACCTTTCCAGCTGGCCCGACAAGATGCTGCCAAGGACATTTGACGCAACCCGTGCCCGGTTCTACCTCCCTGTCACGCCCATAGTCACGCCCGTGACCTAGGGCGTGACTGCTGCGAACTCAGCCCGAAGTCAACTTTGCTGTCCAATCGCCAGCCGCCTTCATGAATAGTACTGTCACGCCCCCCCTACACGCCCGTGACCGAGGGCGTGTACTTTGAAATTTTTTCCTATAAATAGCCCAGTTCTGTAAGGTCCAAGGGTTCAGATTTTGGGCCAAGTTAGTGTCTTTTTGTGGGCTTAATCCGTGGATTCTAGTGCTATGTAAGGAGATTTCTCCCTTCTTATTTCATGTTTTGTTTTGCTTTACCTTTTAGCTTTGTAATAGCTTGAAAATTTTAATAAAAATGTTAGATTTTCTCTCTTTATTTAGCATGAAAAATTCATTTGGATGGCTCACCTCTTTCCCTTTTTATCCTTGGTTTTATCTTTGTTCTTCACTTGTTCTTCATTTATGAAAAGTGTGTGTGTGTGTATGAGTGTAACATGCTTAATATTCATGTTTTTAACTTGTTTTCATGCTTAGGAATGTTAGGTTTTCCTCTTTACATGCCTTTGATTTTTTTTTCAAGTTAGGTTTTGTTTTGAAAATCATGAAATGATGAATTACAAACCTTTTCCATGTCTTCTTTTAATTTCTTCAACATCTTCACTCTTATGAGTGTGTAAAAGAGTTAAAATTTATTTTGTTTTTTTTACTTAGCTTTATTTTGGAATGAAAACCTTTTTTCTTTTTTCTCTTTTATTTCAACTTTTTTTGCTCTTTTATGAAATACTAGGAATGAAAATGTTGAAATTTTTATTTTCCAAAAACTTTGGTTTTTAATTTGTTTTGAAAAACTTTTGTGTTCTAAAATTGTAATTTCTTCTTTTTATTTGTTTTTGGCAAAACCTATGCTTGAAAAAGTAAAAGTTTTAATTTTTAGGTAACTTTGATTTTTCGTGAAAAGTGTGTGTGAGTGTAGGTGTGTTAACTTTTATGTTTTGATTTAAATTATGTAGAGTGTGTGAGTGTAGGTGTATAATTTTCATGCTTTGTTTTAATGCTTTCTTTTAATGCTTTGTTCAATTTTGTAGAGTGTGTGAGTGTAGGTGTTAGCTTTATTGCTTTCTTGAATTTCATATGGAGTGTGTGTGTTTGTGTGCATTTATTTCCGCCTACTCGTTAAGAGTTAAATGGCGCATCGTTTTCATTTTCAGTCCTACTCGTTTGAGTAGGACTTGTAATTTTTCTTTCTTTATTTTTCCGCCTACTCACTTGAGTTTAAATGGCCGGACCTTATTTCAGTTCTACTCGTTTGAGTAGGACTTGCAAATTTTCTTACTTTATTTTTCCGCCTACTCACTTGAGTTAAATGGCCGGACTTTTTAGCCCTGTAATCGCATTTATTTTCTCCTACTCATTTTAGTAGGACTCGCTTTCATTTCAGTCCTACTCGTTTGAGTAGGACTTGCAATTTTCAGCCTTTATTTACCGCCCCCACTCGTTTGAGTGGGACTCGTAAATTTGAAATATGCAATTTTCTTTCATGTGTAACTTAGTTCTTTTTTTTATTTATAATTTGGAGTGTGCGTGAGTTCTCGTTTAGTTAACTTTTTAACTTTCTAAATGTTGTTATTTTTCTTTTGTCCCTTTCTTATAAACGTTTAGTGTTTAATTTCAAACTCGCGCCTCACTAAATTATAAGCCGTCCCCATACCGATGTGTGGCTAATTGCTATTAGCCTCGGCATCGAAGAGCCTTGGGACATTTAAAATGATTTATAATAATTAAAGTTCTTTATTTTTATTTTAATTTAAGCACTTAGGGTTTACCCCGGGTTTACGACGCGTAGGACCACATAATCGATGTGTGGGTCCTATTTCCGTAGTCCATATGCTAGCTAGCCGAGAGGCCGTGCATATGGACCGATCACCCCTGGGTAAATAGAGTTGCGTGCATACCCTCGAGAGAGGACAAGCGTAATTCTACCGGATTGGGTTCCCCACCCAATAGCAGGGTTCTTAGCGTAAAGCGGGCGTTAAGAGGAATCCTTCGTCGGACTAACGTTCGGTCGAATAGTCTTAACGTTTAGGTGAGCGATATCCCTATAGCTAGGTGAGCTCACATTTGTGGAACCTCCACGGCCAAGTTGCCTTATTATTAATTTGAAAACTAAGTCTTTTTATTATTAAAAATTATTTTAGTCTTAATCCGATTCGATGTCGAGCGTTAACCCTTCATCGAATATTTTCTAAATCGTTTTTTCGCTCCTTTGCTTTTTCGCCTTTTATTAAGTAAAAAAAATCCACCTTATTCTCAGTAAAATAATAGTCCTCCCGGAGGAGTAAGAATAGTCAACGCGACCCCGAGAACAATACGACCTCGGTATTCCCCCGAATATCGAGTACTACTTGCGATAGGTGCACTTGCCTACCCGAGCGAGCCCGCGGCGATCGACTCACCGAACCAACCACAGTAAGAGTCTGTTCGCGGGCACATCAAGTTTTTGGCGCCGTTGCCGGGGAATCTCTTTTCGAGTTGCTATTTCGAATTCCGGAGTCTATTAATTTTACTTATTTTCTATAAAAAAAAAAAACTAAAAACTTTATTTTAAAAACACAAAAAAAAAAGTTTATTTTTGTTTTATTTTTGTTTGGGTGTATGACCCGAGGACAACCCTCAGAGTCTGAAGATTTAGACTTCGACCCTGAGATCGAACGCTCTCTTGCGCGTATCCGATCTCATCGCCGAAATCCTTCTTTAGATCCCGAGGAATCTATCGGAGAACCCCCTGTTGTAGTTATGGCCGCCCGTAACCTTCCCCCGGCGGCCGAGCGTACTATGTCTTATTACGCCCGGCCTAACCTGGATGATTCTGGGTCGAGTATTGTTCGCCCTGCGGTGGCCAATAATAATTTTGAAATAAAGTCAAGTGTCATTCAAATGGTCCAAAACGCCGTGCAGTTCGATGGACTGCCGGATGAGGACCCGAATGTCCACTTGTCCAATTTCTTGGAGATATGCGACACCTTCAAGATCAATGGCGTCACTGATGACGCCATTCGTTTGCGCTTATTTCCTTTTTCCCTTAAGTCCAAAGCCAAGGCGTGGTTGAATGCCCTCCCGCGAGGATGTATCACCACGTGGGCTGAGTTGACGGAACGGTTCCTAACGAAGTACTTTCCGCCCGCCAAAACTGCAAAGTTGCGGGCGGACATTTCTTCGTTTGTGCAGAACGATCCTGAGTCTCTATACGAGACTTGGGAACGATTTAAGGAATTCCTCCGCCGTTGCCCGCACCACGCGCTGCCAACGTGGTTGCAAGTTCAAATTTTTTATAATGGGCTAAATTTTCAGACGCGTCAAATGATTGACGCGGCTGCCGGGGGTACGCTTAACAACAAAACCCCCGAGGCCGCCCAGGCTTTATTCGAAGAGATGGCTATGAACGCCTATCAATGGAACGTCCCGCGGGGACGGCCAAAGCCGGCGGCTGGTCTTTTTGAAGTGGATGCCACTGCTCTCTTGACCCTTCAAGTTGAAAGGTTAACAAAGCAGGTGGCGGAGATGTCTGCTGCCTCCTCCACTCCGCCTTGTTTTATTCCCCCTAACGTCTGCGTAGCTGAAGAGTTCGTGGACTTCATGGGAAATTCGGGTCATCCTCCCTTCAACCCCAACAACAACCCTTATAGTAATAACTATAATCCGGGTTGGAGGAATCACCCCAACTTCTCGTGGAGCAACCCGAATAATGCTCAGCGTCCCCCTATTTCTTATGCGCCCGGATTTCTTCCTCCCCCTCCTCTTCCGAAACCCTCCCCGATGGAGGAAAAGTTTTCGAAGTATATTGCGTCCAACGAGTCAAATATCCGGAACATCACCGGATCGCTAAAAACACTCGAACAACAGGTTGGACAGCTGGCGAGGATGATGTCCGAGCGCGCGCTCGGGGCACTGCCGGGAAACACGGAGCCCAATCCGCTGGAAAACGCCAACGCTATAACCCTCCGTAGCGGAAAGGAGGTGGTCGATCCAAAACGGACCGACCCTCAGGTACATATTTCACCTCCGACCCCTCTTCCCCTTTCTTCACTTACGCCGCCTTTACCTATTATAAAAGAAAAATTATTTTAAACAAGGCTCTTCCGTATCCGCATAAGTTAGAAAACGAGCGTAAGGACGCGCAATATGAAAAATTTATTTTATTATTAAAACAAATTCACATTAATGTTCCTTTTTGCGAGGCTATCTCGCAAATGCCCAAATATGCGAAATTTTTAAAAGAACTACTTTCTAATAAACGCAAATTAGAGGATATTTCGCATGTATCTCTCAACGCTGTCTGCTCGGCGGCCCTTACTAATAAATTACCCGCAAAACAAAACGACCCGGGACGGTTTTCCATCCCGTGCCTTTTTGGCGATATATTAGTAAAGTACGCCTTAGCTGATTTAGGGGCTAGCATTAATCTGATGCCGTTCTCGCTCTTTTCGCGTTTAGGTTTGGGTACTCCTAGTCCTACGAATATGCGCATCCAATTAGCGGATCGCTCGGTTAAGTTCCCTATCGGGGTAGTGGAGGACGTCCTTGTCCGAGTCGACAAGTTTACATTCCCGGTAGACTTCGTCATCTTAGATATCGAGGAGGACGCCGAGGTACCAATAATACTCGGTCGCCCTTTTCTCGCCACCTCCCGCGCACTAATAGATGTTAGTAATGGTAGCCTTCTCCTCCGAGTAGGCGATGACCAAGTTACTTTCTCTATTAATCCCTCGATGGACAATTTGTCATCGAGCGACGATTTCTGCTATTCTTTAGATACCTTTTTCGGAGATCGTTCTTCTCCCATTTTCGAGTCCGTATTTTTAAATGACGATATTTATGCGCTCGAAAATTTTAACTGCGATGAGGATACATCTATAGACTTGCCTTTCGAACCAATTGGTAAGAAAGACATAGGCATTAAAACCTCCCTAGAAGAACCGCCCATCCTAGACCTCAAACCCTTACCCGCCTCGCTCAAGTACGCTTTTTTGGGAAAAGGTGATACGCTCCCCGTTATCATTTCTTCGGACTTGAGTGATTCGGAGACTTCCGATTTATTGGAAGTTTTATTTAAACATCGCCACGCAATTGCGTGGCAAATCTCTGACCTAAAGGGGATTAGCCCCTCCTTTTGCACCCATAAGATTTTCCTAAACGATAATTGCCGCAAAACGATTCAGCCGCAGCGTCGTCTTAACCCAAACATAAAAGACGTCGTTAAAGCCGAAATCATTAAGTTATTAGATGCGGGGATTATCTACCCTATTTCGGACAGTGTATGGGTTAGTCCCGTGCATGTCGTGCCCAAGAAAGGCGGTCTTACCGTAGTGGCGAATGAGCATAACGTGCTTGTCCCAACTCGTACTGTTACGGGTTGGCGAGTGTGCATCGACTATAGGAAACTTAATGACGCCACCCGCAAGGACCATTTCCCTCTGCCATTTCTAGACCAGATTTTAGAGCGTTTATCCGGTCATCCGTATTATTGATTTCTTGATGGTTTATCGGGGTTTTTCCAAATCCCCATTTCCCCCGATGATCAAGAGAAAACAACTTTTACTTGCCCGTTTGGCACCTTCGCCTATCGAAGAATGCCATTTGGACTCTGCAACGCGCCAGCTACATTCCAAAGATGTATGCTAGCGATCTTTGGCGAGCTAGTAGAAGACATTATGGAAGTCTTTATGGATGACTTCTCTGTTTTCGGACGCTCTTTTCCCGATTGCCTTCAAAATTTAGATCGTGTCCTTCAACGGTGCGAGGACACAAGCCTTGTTTTAAATTGGGAAAAATGCAACTTTATGGTTCGAGGAGGTTTGGTCCTCGGCCATATGATTTCGTCTAAGGGGATAGAGGTGGATAAGGCCAAGATAGAAATTATAGAAAAACTTCCGCATCCAACCAACGTAAAATCTATTAGGAGTTTCTTAGGCCATGCGGGCTTTTATCGACGCTTCATTCAAGACTTTTCAAAAATAACAAAGCCGCTAACTCACCTCTTGGAAAAGGAATCACGCTTCATCTTTAGTAGCGAATGCGAGTCCGCCTTTAATTTGATAAAACAAAAACTTATCTCCTCACCAATTTTAGTGGCCCCTAATTGGTCCCTTCCGTTCGAAATAATGTGCGACGCTAGTGATATTGCCTTAGGTGCCGTTCTTGGCCAACGCGTAGAAAAACATTTTCATCCTATTTATTACGCTAGCAAGACGCTCACTTCCGCACAAGTAAATTACACGACAACGGAAAAGGAACTCTTAGCCGTCGTTTTCGCTTTCGATAAGTTTCGCTCGTATATAACGCTATCTAAAGTTATCGTTTTTACCGATCACTCCGCGCTTAAATATTTATTAGCTAAAAATGATGCGAAGCCCCGCCTTCTTCGATGGATTCTCCTCCTACAAGAGTTTGATTTGGAGATCCGAGATAAGCGGGGAGCGGAAAATCTAGCGGCGGACCACCTCTCCCGTTTAGAAAATCCAGGTGCGGAAGCGCTCGTCGAATCTGAAATAAATGACAGATTCCCCGAGGAACGCCTTCTTGCCATTAATAAATCTTCGTCATCTTCGCCTTGGTTCGCAGATTTTGCAAATTTTTTAGTAGCGCGGGTCCTTCCAAAAGAATTTTCCAGTCATCAAAAGAAGAAATTCTTTTCTGACTTGAAAAATTTCTTTTGGGAGGACCCATTTCTTTTTCGTATCTGCGCGGACCAAGCGGTTCGACGATGCGTTGCGGGTGTGGAGTGCTTACAAATTCTTAAGCACTGCCACGAGGGTCCAGCCGGTGGGCATTATCAAGCCAACCGGACTGCTCGGAAGGCGCTAGAGGCGGGCTACTTTTGGCCCACTCTCTTCAAAGACGCGCATAATTTTGTGCGCGCATGCGATAGCTGTCAGCGGTCGGGTAACATCTCTCGTCGCGACGAGATGCCCCAAAACATGTTTTTAGAGTGCGAAGTCTTCGATTTGTGGGGCATAGATTTTGTTGGCCCCCTACCTCCGTCTTTCAAAAATATGTATATTTTAGTGGCGGTCGACTACGTATCGAGGTGGGCGGAAGCGCAAGCTCTCCCCACCAACGATGCGTGAGTCGTCGTTACATTTCTTAAAAAAATTATTTTCTCGCTTCGGCACGCCTCGCGCAATTGTTAGTGATAGGGGAACACATTTCTGTAACGCTCTTATGGCTAAGACGTTAGCTAAATACGGAGTCACGCACAAGCTTGCCACCCCCTACCACCCGCAAACAAGTGGCCAAGTCGTGGTAGTAAATCGAGAGATTAAGCGAATTTTAGAAAAAACCGTTTCGCTAAATAGGAAAGATTGGTCTGTTAAACTCGACGATGCGTTGTGGGCGTATCAGACGGCTTACAAAACCGCTATTGGATGTACGCCGTTCCGGTTAGTCTACAGCAAAGCGTGCCATTTACCCGTAGAATTAGAACATCGCACACTTTGGGCTTTAAAACTCTTAAACCTCGACTCCAACTTAGCCGCTCAGAATAGAAAACTGCAACTAAACGAGCTCGATGAATGGCGTGCGAATGCTTACGAGAGCAATAAATTCTATAAGGAGCGCTCTAAGTTATATCACGATCGAAAAATCAAGTCCCAAAAATTATTTTCTCCGGGCGATCTTGTCCTTCTTTACAATTCACGCCTTAGGCTTTTTCCAGGTAAATTAAAATCTAGATGGTCCGGTCCCTTCCTAGTTGAAGAAGTTTTTCCTTATGGAACCGTACTCGTCTCCCACCCGGACAAAGGCTCTTTTAAAGTAAACGGTCATCGGTTAAAGTCTTATATAGCAGGCGACCCAGTGATCGGTTTTAGTGAAACCATAACTTTCCTCCACATTATAAACCCGCCAAAATATTCAAGCTACACGACTATAAACAAAGCGCTCCTGGGAGGCACCCCTCGCTTATCTTTTTCGCCCTTTCCTCATTACCTTTGCTGCTTTTTCTAATAAACGCAGGGTTTCTGATCGGCCTCCCCCTCCGCATTTCAGGGAAGCTTCTCCCCCCTTCCCTTTCTTTTCTTTGTACATATTGTTTTTCCATTCTGTTCCGCATACTTACGATACAACATTGGGGACAATGTTGGACTTAAGTATGGGGGTATTTTCGTGCTTTACTTTCTGCACTTCAATTTTTCTGCATTTCAAAAAAGAAAAATACAAAAAATACATATAACAACAAAACAAAAAAACAAAAAAATTAAAAAACATCTTAAAATGAAACAAAAAATTTTTAAATGAAAAAAAAAACAAACAAAAAAATTTAAATGAAAAAACAAAAATCCAAAAAATTTGTTTCTTGTTTTGTTCTCTTTCTCTTTTCCAAAAACTCAAAAAAACAAAACAAAAAAATTATTTTGTTTAGTTTCACTTTGTATATATTTTTTGTTTTTTTTTTCTCTCTCCCCCTTCCTCATTCTTGTACAAACCTTTTTCCTTTTCTCCCTTATTTTTGTACATATTATGAAAATTCTCTTAAAAAATACAAAAAAAGGTAATAGTTCAAAAATTTTTTCAAAATTGAGAAAAACAAAAATACAAAAAAAAAGGATAATAAATGAAAAAACAAACAAAAAAAATGATAACAAAAACTATAAAATAAAAAAAAAAATGTTTTGAAATAAATAAATTAAATATTCCATACTTAACTTTTCTGCTATCCAAAAATTCTGTTCTGAGTTTATTTATATGTGAATACTATTAATTCTCTGTTTGCTACCCGTTTGTTAATTATTGATTGAAACATTTAAATAGCCGGGGTTAAGTTTTAAAGAATTCTTTATGCTTTGTTAAAACTAGCGGACTCGTTTTAGGCACTACTTCTAATTTTTCATTAATAGGAGCACGTATATTATGTTAGGAAATAACGACTATAGAATTCAATTATACTTACTTTTAGCTTTCTGAAAAAAATTGGAACGTACAAATTATTAAGGTTGCTCTCAAAAATTTTAGGATTACAATCTAGTTTTCCTTTCTCCCCTTACTTTTCATGACCTACTTGGCATGAAAAATTTTATCCTTAAAAGATCTTATGTCAATGGGAACAAGATTTCGTTCCGTAAACATAGGCACCCAATAATTTTAAAAGATTATATAGGGAGTAAGAGGATAAAATTCATTACTCCTACAAATATACATTGGGTTAATTTTTCTTATGAAGTTGAAAAACAAAAATCATATTAGGAAAATAAGATTTCATTTTCCTAATAATCCAAAAGAAGAAAAGCATGGAGGTTCGAGAAAAAATTACCTCACCTCAAATATCAAAACCCTCTTCATAAACCCACTTCCCCTTAGCCAATTACACAACTCTAGAATTAATTCAAAAATCTTTTTGAGAGCATAATTAGTAAATTGTATTATTTCCGGTAGCACTCGTATAAGCTAGAGTTCTTATAATTCCAAACTATTTTCGTTAATTTAACCATTACAAATGTTGCCTTCTATTTGATTACATCAAGAAGTCTTTTGGCCAAAACTTTTGCGCTATTTAAATCATCTATATAATTTTAGGACTTAACTCTTACACCCCGTATATTTATTTCGATCTCTCTTATAATTGATTAAGCGATAGCCAAAACTTAGAGTTTTTTTTATTCCTTATAGATTCACCTCAAACTTTTGCTCTGGAATAGCAAAAGCCTAAGTATGCGGGTATTTGATGAACTGTAAATATGCGTATTTTTATGCACATTAATTTAGTCATTTTCATTTATTTTCATCGTTTTTACTTATTTTTGTTCAATAAAATGTTCCTATTCTTGTAAATTTTCTCCTAACTTGTTTTATTTGATTTTGCAGAAAAATTCCAAAATCTGCCAAAATTTGGGACGTACACGCCCGTGACACATGGGTCATGCCCGTGACCGAGCCGTGACTGTGCATTTCCCGTGAAATCGGAAAATTTCTGAAGAAAAGGCTTGACACGCCTGGCGACACGCCCGTGTCACCCGACACGGGGCGTGACCCAAGCCCGTGTCCTCTCCTCTCGACGAATTCCGCTCGACGATCGTCGAGTGTCGACACCAACTGTCACGCCCAGTGTCACGCCCGTGACCAAGGGCGTGACCCAATTTCAGCTCAACGATTTCGACTCGACACTTTCCGCTCGACATTCGTCGAGTGTCGACCCCAACTGTCACGCCCATAGTCACGCCCGTGACATGGGGCGTGACCTTTCCAGCTGGCCCGACAAGATGCTGCCAAGGACATTTGACGCAACCCGCGCCCGGTTCTACCTCCCTGTCACGCCCATAGTCACGCCCGTGACCTAGGGCGTGACTGCTGCGAACTCAGCCCGAAGTCAACTTTGCTGTCCAATCGCCAGCCGCCTTCATGAATAGTACTGTCACGCCCCCCCTACACGCCCGTGACCGAGGGCGTGTACTTTGAAATTTTTTCCTATAAATAGCCCAGTTCTGTAAGGTCCAAGGGTTCAGATTTTTGGGCCAAGTTAGTATCTTTTTCTGGGCTTAATCCGTGGATTCTAGTGCTATGTAAGGAGATTTCTCCCTTCTTATTTCATGTTTTGTTTTGCTTTACCTTTTAGCTTTGTAATAGCTTGAAAATTTTAATAAAAATGTTAGATTTTCTCTCTTTATTTAGCATGAAAAATTCATTTGGATGGCTCACCTCTTTCCCTTTTTATCCTTGGTTTTATCTTTGTTCTTCACTTGTTCTTCATTTATGAAAAGTGTGTGTGTGTGTATGAGTGTAACATGCTTAATATTCATGTTTTTAACTTGTTTTCATGCTTAGGAATGTTAGGTTTTCCTCTTTACATGCCTTTGATTTTTTTTTCAAGTTAGGTTTTGTTTTGAAAATCATGAAATGATGAATTACAAACCTTTTCCATGTCTTCTTTTAATTTCTTCAACATCTTCACTCTTATGAGTGTGTAAAAGAGTTAAAGTTTCTTTTGTTTTTTTTACTTAGCTTTATTTTGGAATGAAAACCTTTTTTCTTTTTTCTCTTTTATTTCAACTTTTTTTGCTCTTTTATGAAATCCTAGGAATGAAAATGTTGAAATTTTTATTTTCCAAAAACTTTGGTTTTTAATTTGTTTTGAAAAACTTTTGTGTTCTAAAATTGTAATTTTTTCTTTTTATTTGTTTTTGGCAAAACCTATGCTTGAAAAAGTAAAAGTTTTAATTTTTAGGTAACTTTGATTTTTCGTGAAAAGTGTGTGTGAGTGTAGGTGTGTTAACTTTTATGTTTTGATTTAAATTATGTAGAGTGTGTGAGTGTAGGTGTATAATTTTCATGCTTTGTTTTAATGCTTTCTTTTAATGCTTTGTTCAATTTTGTAGAGTGTGTGAGTGTAGGTGTTAGCTTTATTGCTTTCTTGAATTTCATATGGAGTGTGTGTGTTTGTGTGCATTTATTTCCGCCTACTCGTTAAGAGTTAAATGGCGCATCATTTTCATTTTCAGTCCTACTCGTTTGAGTAGGACTTGTAATTTTTCTTTCTTTATTTTTCCGCCTACTCACTTGAGTTTAAATGACCGGACCTTATTTCAGTTCTACTCGTTTGAGTAAGACTTGCAAATTTTCTTTCTTTATTTTTCCGCCTACTCACTTGAGTTAAATGGCCGGACTTTTTAGCCCTGTAATCGCATTTATTTTCTCCTACTCATTTGAGTAGGACTCGCTTTCATTTCAGTCCTACTCGTTTGAGTAGGACTTGCAATTTTCAGCCTTTATTTACCGCCCCCACTCGTTTGAGTGGGACTCGCAAATTTGAAATATGCAATTTTCTTTCATGTGTAACTTAGTTCTTTTTTTTATTTATAATTTGGAGTGTGCGTGAGTTCTCGTTTAGTTAACTTTTTAGCTTTCTAAATGTTGTTATTTTTCTTTTGTCCCTTTCTTATAAACGTTTAGTGTTTAATTTCGAACTCGCGCCTCACTAAATTATAAGCCGTCCCCATACCGATGTGTGGCTAATTGCTATTAGCCTCGGCATCGAAGAGCCTTGGGACATTTAAAATGATTTATAATAATTAAAGTTCTTTATTTTCATTTTAATTTAAGCACTTAGGGTTTACCCCGGGTTTACGACGCGTAGGACCACATAATCGATGTGTGGGCCCTATTTCCGTAGTCCATATGCTAGCTAGCCGAGAGGCCGTGCATATGGACCGATCACCCCTGGGTAAATAGAGTTGCGTGCATACCCTCGAGAGAGGACAAGCGTAATTCTACCGGATTGGGTTCCCCACCCAATAGCGGGGTTCTTAGCGTAAAGCGGGCGTTAAGAGGAATCCTTCGTCGGACTAACGTTCGGTCGAATAGTCTTAACGTTTAGGTGAGCGATATCCCTATAGCTAGGTGAGCTCACATTTGTGGAACCTCCACGGCCAAGTTGCCTTATTATTAATTTGAAAACTAAGTCTTTTTATTATTAAAAATTGTTTTAGTCTTAATCCGATTCGATGCCGAGCGTTAACCCTTCATCGAATATTTTCTAAATCGTTTTTTCGCTCCTTTGCTTTTTCACCTTTTATTAAGTAAAAAAAATCCACCTTATTCTCAGTAAAATAATAGTCCTCCCGGAGGAGTAAGAATAGTCAACGCGACCCCGAGAACAATACGACCTCGGTATTCCCCCGAATATCGAGTACTACTTGCGATAGGTGCACTTGCCTACCCGAGCGAGCCCGCGGCGATCGACTCACCGAACCAACCACAGTAAGAGTCTGTTCGCGGGCACATCACTTACGTTACAACATTGGGGACAATGTTGGACTTAAGTATGAGGGTGTCTTATTGCTTTCTTTTTCGCACTTCTATTTTCTCCACTGTATTTCTATTTTCTGCACTTCCAAAAAAAAAATATAAAAAACAATTATATAAAAAATCACAAAAACTTAAGGCCTAATTTTTTTTTCTGTCTTTAAAATTTTTTTTTCTGTCTTTTTAAACCAAAAATCCCAAAACAAATTGTAAAACAAAAAATTTAAAAAAAATTATAAAACAAAAACTTCAAAAAAAAAAAATTATAAAACCAAAATTCCAAAAAACAAATTTAGTTTCATTTTGTACAAATCTGTGTAAATATTTTTGTAAATAATCTTCTCTCTCCCCCTTCCTTTTCTCTCTCATTCTTGTGAATACCGTTTCTTTTTCTCGCACTTTCCGCAAAACTTAAAAAATCTAAAAAAAAGATAATAAGTTCAAAAAAAAAAATTCAAAAAAAAAGAAAAAAACTAAACAAAAATTCAAATTTTTTTTTTTGAATTATAAATAAAAAACACAAAAAATGATGAAAAAACTATAAAAAACCAAAAAATATTTTGAAACAAATAAATCAAATATACCATCCTTAATTTTCTTACTATCCAAAAATTTTGCTTTGAGTTTATTTATATGAGAATTTTATTAATTCTTTGTTTGTTATTCGTTTGTTAATTATTGATTGAAAAATTTAAATATTCGGGGTTAAGTTTTAAAGAATTCATTATGCTTTGTTAAAAATAGCAAACTTGTTTTAGGCACTACTTCTAATTTTTCATTGATAGGAGCACGTGTATTATGTTAGAAAATAACGATTATAGGATTCAATTATGTTTACTTTTAGCTTTCTGAAAAATTGGAACTTACAATTTATTAATGTTGCTCTCAAAATTGTTTTTTAATAAAAAATCTAGTTTTCTTTTCTCACCTTCCTTATCATGACCTACTTGGCATGATAAAATTGTTATCCTTAAAAGATCCTATGTCAATGGGAATAAGATTTCGTTTCATAAACATAGGCACCCAATAGATTAAAAAGATTATATGTTATGGAGTAAGAGGATAAAATTCATTACTCCTACACATATACATTGAGTTAAAATTTATTATGAAGTTGAAAAAAATCGATATTAGGAAAATAAGTTTTCATTTTCCTAATAATCCAAAAACAAACATGGAGGTTCGAGAAAAAATTACCTCGCCTCAAAAATCAAAACCCTCTTCATAAACTAACATCAATCCCCTTGCCGATTTCACGATTCTAGATTTAATTCAAAAATCTTTTTGAGAGCATAATTTGTAAATTGCATTATTTCCAGTAAAACTCCTATAGGCTAAAAGTTCATATAATTCCAAACTATTCTTGTTAATCTAACCATTAAAATTATTGCTTTCTATTTGATTATATCAAGAAGTCTTTTGGCCAAAACTTTTGCGCTATTTAAATCATCTTTATACATTTAGGACTTAACTCTTACACCCCGTTTATTTATTTAGATCTCTCTTATAATTGATTAAGCGGTAGCTAAACTTAGAGTTTTTTCTATTCCTTATAAGTTCATCTCAAACTTTTGCTCTGGAATAGCAAAAGCTTAAGTGTGGGGGTATTTGATGAATTGTAAATATACCTATTTTTATGTACATTACTTAAGTCGGTTTCATTTGTTTTTGTCATTTCTACTTGTTTTTATTCAATAAAATGCTCCTATTTTTGTAAATATTATACTAACTTGTTTTATTTTATTTTTCACGAAAAAATCAAAATCTGCAAAAAAATGCCATGTCACACCCGTGACATATTGGTCACGCGCGTGACCAAGGCGTGACAGCTCAAAAATCCCGTGAAGCAGCCAATTTTGAAAAGAAAAGCCTGACACGCCCGGCCACACGCCCGTGTCAATCCGACACGGGGCGTGACCAAGCCCGTATACATCCCGCTCGACGATTTCAACTCGACGTTCGTCGACCCAAGAGGGACACGCCCGTGTCCGATGTGCGCCACGCCCGTGTCAGCCCGACACGCCCCGTGCCAGCCAGGTCGACGTTTTGCGCTCAACGTTCGTCGAAGACAACAGGGACACGCCCGTGTTCAATGATTCGACACGCCCGTGTCAGCTCGACAAACCGCCGCCGACAACTCCCGAAGTCAACAACGCCTTTAAGCACTGAATGACATGCCCACCGTCACGCCCGTGACCGGGGGCGTGACCGCCGCGTTTTCGGCCGCAAAGTCTAATCGCCATCAAATCCATCGCTTCACCGAAATCTGCTGTGTAATAGTGCTGACACGCCCCCCGACATGCCCGTGTCGGAGGGCGTGTACTTGAAAATTTTTGCCTATAAAAAGGCAGCTGCTGTATGAGTTCAGGGTTCCAAAAATCCGAACCATTTTGATGTATAAGGGCTACCGTTGGAGATGCTTTAGTGCTATGTAAGGATTCTCTCCCCCCTTTTTGAATTTAGTTTGTTTAAGCTCCTGTAATCAACTTCTTTTATTAATAAAATAGATATTTTTCTCATCCTTATATGCTCTGAATTTTCTCTAAAGGCCTCCTTTTCATCAATCTTATATACTTTCATTTTCATTTTCATAATGCGTGTGTGTGTGTATGAGCTTAAAATTGCAAAAATTATGTTTTAAAACGAAAATGTTCTTGTTTTCCTTTCAATTATAACAAGATTTATAGATGTTATTATGACCGATTTCATTCTCAAACTCTTAAAAATTGGTTAGACTTAGGATTTTCATGCTTTAAAATGCGTTCTTATGAACTTGTAAAACGTTAAAAAGTTGGTTTTCATTTCTCTTAACTTAGCTTTTACTTTGTTTTAATTATAAAACCGATGCTTCTTTTTAGCTTACTCCCACTTTTTAAACCATTTTACAAGGCTATAAGAATGTATAAATTGTTATTTTTATTTTTCATCAACTTTCATTTTAAGTAATTACAAAAAATATTTTCGCTCGAACAATTTTTATTTCCACTTTTTATGCATTTCTATCAAAATCTAATGGTAAAAATGTAAACATTTTAATTTTTCTGGCACTTGCCTTTCTCACTTTAATTTGAAAACCTTTTGCTCAAACAATTTTTATTTTGCCTTTTTATGCATTTCTACTGCATTCCAGCGGTAGAAATGCAGTTATTTTAATTGTTCAATAACTTTGTTTTTCTCAATTATTCTCGCCCGAGTGTGTGCGTGTATGAGATATTTTTCAGCTCCTAAGTTAAATTATGCAAGTGTGTGTGTTTGTGTTTATTCAAGTACAGTGCGTGAGTAGTAACTTTCAAGTAGAGTGCGTGTGTTGTTTTTATTTTTCCGCCTACTCATTTGAGTTAATTGGCTGGATTTTATTCAAGTAGAGTGCGTGTGTTGTTTTTATTTTTCCGCCTACTCATTTGAGTTAAATGGCTGGATTTGATTCAAGCAAGTGTTTGTAGTTTTCATTTTTTCGCCTACTCACTTGAGTTAAATGGCCGGTCTGTATTTTCAGTCCTACTCGTTTGAGTAGGGCTTGTAATTTTCATTCTTTATTTTTCCACCTACTCACTTGAGTTAAATGGCTGGATTTGATTTTCCGCCTACTCGCTAGGAGTTAAATGGTCGGACCTTATTTTGATGTAAATATTTAAGAAAGCCCTATAATCGCATTTATTTTCTTCTACTCATTTGAGTAGGACTCACTTTCATTTCAGTCCTACTCATTTGAGTAGGACTTGCAATTTTCAGCTTTTATTTTCCACCCTACTCGTTTGAGTGGGACCTGAAAATTTCAATTTTGCACTTTTCAGCTTTTATTTCCCACCCCCACTCGTTTGTGTGGGACCTGCAAATGTCAATTATGCAATTTTCTCTTATGTGTAACTTAGTTTTATTTCTGTCTCTTGTTATATGTTTGAATGAGTGTGGGTGTGTTTATTTGTAAAAACTTTTCTAATGTTAGGATATTTTACTTTTCTTCTTATTTTCTTTATAACCTTTCAGCGAATAGTTTAGGACACTCGCACAACCAAACATATAAGCTATCCCCATTCCGATGAGTGGCTAATTGCTTTTAGCCCTCGGTATCGAAGAGCTTTGGGATCTAAAATGTTTTAAATAACCAAATGTCTAATTTTTCGATTTAATTAAAAAACTTAAGGTTTACCTCAGGTTAACGACGCGTAGACCCACATATCGATGTGTGGGCTCTATTTCCGTTATCCATACGCTAGCTAGCCGAGAGGCCGTGCTTATGGACAGATCACCCCTGGGTAAATAGAGTTCCGCACTAACCCTCGAGAGAGGAGGCGCGCTAACTCTACCGGATTGAGTTCCCCACCTAATAGCAGGGTTCTTAGCGTACTGCGGGCATTAAGGGGGATCCTTCGTCGGACGAGAGCCCGGTCGAATAGCCTTAATGTCTAGGAGAGCGATATTCCTAGAGATAGGTGAGCTCATTATTTTGAACCTCCATGGCCAAGTTTCCGCTTTAATTAAATTGAAACTTTAGATATCTAGTTATTCAAATCTATTTTTAATCCTAACGCAATTCGATAACGGGAGTTATCTCTTCATCGACTATTTTCTTAAAATCTAGTTTTATCCTATTTTAATTAAAACCCTCAACTTACTATTTCAGTAAAGTAATAGTGTTTTCGGAGGAGTAGGGGTAATCAACCCGTTCCCGGGAATAATACGACCTCGGTATTCTCCCTAATATCGAGTAATACTTGCGATAGGTGCACTTGCCTCATCTAGCAAGCCCGCGGCGATCGACTCACCGAACTAACCATAGTAAGAGTCTGTTCGCGGGACAATCAGTTTGCTTGGCAGCATCTGAAGTTTCTAAGTATCCTTTGACTAAAGTCTCCCCCTTTCTGACTTCTACAGAGAGTTCATTTAGCATCTTCTTTGAAAGTGCCCACTTCGTCACAGATCTTGAAAGTGTGCTCTTGGGCCAACTTTTCTAACTGTATCTAATTTTGAGCAAGAGTAATCGATTGTTCCATCACTTTGCCAACACTAGTAATGGTGTGGTCCAGTGCTTTGCCACCTATCTGGAATAGCTGTCTGAGCTCATCAATATTGTGCTGAATTTTAACAAAACCTCTGCTTATCTATTTTTCAAGAGCAGAAACTTTCTCTTGAACTACCTTCAAGGAGTCATCAAAATATTTTCTTTGATCGAGCAGCATCTGTTCTATCTTACTAAGAATATCATTTGCAGCAGGAGTTGGAGTAGCTGTATGAGGAACAGGAAGAGGAGGAGCAGACCATGGGGTAATATCTTCAATGATTACTGAGCTCTTAGCTCTAGTAGTGTGAATCAAAACATCTCCTTCATCAATAAATGTGGGAAGAGGGAAATCCAACCTCTTCAGAGGAGCTTCAACTGGTTCTGAGGTTTGCTCTTTCTCATCAGAAATCAGAATGGTCTCTTCTTGACCTTTGTCAGCAGTAGGAGACTAGTGAACTGGGGATTTTGGAGATGGAATGGGAGAGGGTGAAGGTACTGGAGTAGGTTCCTTGGTTGGTTCTGTTGGTTATTCTTTCTGGAGGGGAGGAAGAGGCTCTTCAGTACTGAGTTCTTCAATCATCTGATTGATGGCTTCTTCTATAGAGAGAATGGTGTCTTGTACCTGAGCATCTGTGGGAGTTTCTTCTGTAGTGGTTGGAGGGAGAGAAGTAATAGCATGTGGAATAGGTATTCTGTCTTCTGGAACAGAAGGAGCATGCTCCCCCTCAGCAGCTGCACCAGATGTGCCAGCAATATGAGGTTTAGAGGGAGATTGGGTCCTGTCCTCTGCAACTGGATATTCATGGGCTTTAACAGCCCGGGCAGGATTCAACAACTTTAATTCCCATCTCTGAATAGAGGAAATTGATACTTTCTTCATGTGGTGGAGAGTGGTGCCTTTGGAGAAATAAAAAAACTTCAGGATTTATCTCATGAAGAATCAAAGAGATGATCCTGGCATAGCTAGGAGCCTTGATGCTCTCCCTTATCTTATCAATAATGAACATACCAAATTGAAATCTCTTTCTGCACATGATGGTTGTCATGATGTGAAACAGATTAAGTGAGATGTCTCTTATAGAACTAGTCTTGCACAGGAGCATTTTTCCAATGATGTCCACCAGGAATTTGCTTTTTGGGTTGAGGTCTGATCGATGAATGGTAAGAACTTCTCGTAAAAGTCCACAGAACATGCAAGCTCTGTCAGAGTCTTCATGACTTAGATGTTCTTCTTTATCAACTATGGTTAGCCGAAGAAGATTGGAGACAGAGGTCTTGGTAAGCTTTATCTTGATTCCCTTGACTGTAGACTTGAGGACCTTGCCATTTCTCCTTACTTTGATGTTTTGAAAGAATTCTTCTACTTCTGGAAATAGGATCTTACAGGGCTGCTGGAGAATGAATGTCAAGCCGGCGCTGTCGAGCAGCATGAGAAGATTTCTGAAATCGTCTGACAGATTGGCAATACCGGTGGTAACAAGTTCAGAACCAATCCCAATCTTTAAAGGCGGTGCCAGGATCCAGAGTGTTGTGAGAAATTCGCTGTGGGGAAGAAGACGACGTGAGCTCTGCGACAGTCGGCGGAAGGCGAAAGGACTTTCTCTTTTCTCGAGTGAGAGGGATTTGAATTAGTGTAGAAAATGAAATCCTGATTTTTCTATTTATATAACCATAATTATCGATGATTAAGGAAGAAATTAATCTAACATACCTTTGAAAGTGGTGGTATAAGCTTCGGGTTGTGAATAAAGAAATTTGAATATAAGTTGAGAAGATGTCTTCCTGATACTCGAGTGGGCCGAGAGTACTCGAGTGAGATAATGAAGGTACTCGAGTGATATCTTCATACTTCTCGAGTGGGAGCTCAGTACTCGAGTAGTGTTGCTCGAGTGACTTGCGGAGTACTCGAGTAGTTTAAAGAAGTACTCGAGTGATTTTCTTCTTACTCGAGTCATTAAGTCAGAATTTTGAGAAAGTTCAACTTTTGATGTATTCCATGATCTCTGAGCTATGATATGAGTCCTCCTTCTCTAATCTTATTTGTTGAGCATTCCAAATTCTATTTTGAAGAACAAGAACTTGGCCTCATCCAGCGGCTTCGTGGATATGTCTGCAATCTGCATGTCAGTTGAGACATATTGTAGATCGATGTCCCCATGCTCCACATGCTCCCGGATGAAGTGGTACCGCAGCTTGATGTGCTTTGTCCGGTTGCGAGAGACTGGGTTGTTGGCTATTGCAATCGCGCTGGAGGAGTAACAAAACAAAGGGATGTTTTGGACTTTGAGATGGTAATCTTCCGGCTGATTCTTTATCCATAACAACTGCGCACAACAACTGCCTGCAGAGATATACTCTGACTCGGCTGTTGAGATTGCAACACAGTTTTGCATCTTACTACTCCAGGAAATGAGTCTTCTTCCAAGGAATTAGAAAGTCCCGGAAGTGCTCTTCCTGTCATCTTTGCTACCTGCAAAATCTGCATCTGAGAAACCAATTAGTTCGCTATCATTACTTCTTGGGTACCATAAGCCAAGATTTGGTGTACCTTTAAGGTATCTCAAAATCCGCTTTGCAGCAGCATAATGAGATTCCTTAGAGTTCACTTGAAATCTAGCACATACACATGTTGAGAATATTATGTCTGGCCTACTTGTAGTAAGGTAGAGCAAAGATCCAATTATGCTTCTATACTTGGTTTCATCAAAAGGTTTCCCTTTCTCATCCTTGTCCAGAGACACAGCTGAACTCATTGGAGTCCTCATAGATGTTGCGTTCTTCATTCCGAATTTCTTAATTAGGTACTTGGTGAACTTTGTCTGCGAGATGAAAATTCCATCTTCAGACTATTTCACCTAAAGGCCTAAGAAATACTTCAGCTCACCCATACTGCTCATTTCAAACTTCCCTTGCATAAGTTTTGAAAACTTGTTGTAGAGGTTGTCGTCAGTAGAGCCAAAAATAATATCGTCGACATAGATTTGTACTAGCAAAATCTTGTCTTTTATTTCCCTAAGAAATAATGTCTTATCTATCTTTCCCCTTGTGAACTTATTCTCAAGAAGAAAGCTAGACAGTGTCTCATACTAAGCTCGATGAGCTTGTTTCAAACCATACAAAGCTTTAGATAACAGATAAACATAATCAGGAAAGTTAGAGTCAACGAAACCTTGAGGTTGTTCCACATACACCTCTTCCTTTATGTCACCATTAAGGAAGACATACTTCACGTCAATCTGATAGACAGTGAAGCCCTTAAAGCGGCATATGCTAGGAATAACCTGATTGCCTCCAGCCTTGCCACTGGAGCGTACGTCTGGTCAAAGTTGATTCCTTATTCTTAGCGATATCCTTTGGCGACGAGTCTGACCTTGTTCTTTATGATTGTTCCATCCTCGTCCATCTTGTTCCTGTAGACCCACTTTGTCCCAATGACATTCTTACCTTTGGGTCTTGGAACACGTTTCCAGACTTGACAATGCTTGAACTGATTTAGTTCTTCTTCCATTGCCATTACCCATGATGCGTCTGAGTTTGCCTCCTCAAACTTCTTCGGTTCAACCTGTGAGAGAAAACTTTAATATAGATTCTTGTTAGTTGTACCTCTACGAGTTCTGAGACCATCCCGAGGATCTCCTATGATTTGGTCCATTGGATGATCCTTCAAGTGTCTAAGCTCTAAGATCCTTGCATCTGGAGCTTCTTCTTCCACAGGAGTGACTTCATCAACATGGTCGTTTTCTTCATCTTGATCATCAGCCTCTACAATCGGGGTTGGAGTGGTGATCTTGATGAACTTTTCACCTGTTTCTATAGTCGGCTCATCCAAGTTTAGTTCTTTCAACTTTGAACCTGCATCTTCAATGAACACACTAGAAGAGTTGCTTTGCAGCAAGCTCGTCTCATCAAATACAACATAAATGGATTCTTCTACAACCAGAGTTTTTCTATTGAATATCCTATATGCCTTACTATGACTACTATACCCTACAAAATACCTTCAAAACTCTTTTCGCTAAATTTGTTAATGTGATACTTGCCATTGTTAAGGACGAAGCACTTACAACCAAAGATTCTAAAATATGCGGAAGTCGGTTTCCTGCCCTTTAGAAGTTTGTAAGGTGTCTTATTGTGGTTCTTATTTATGTGTGCTCGATTTTGCACGTGGCATGCAGTGTTGACGGCTTTAGCCCAGAAGTATTCCGGTAGTGAGGCATCACTAAACATGGTTCTGCAGGCCTCTATGAGTGTTCTATTCCTTCTCTCAGCTACTCCGTTCTGTTGAGGAGTATGAGGAGTGGAAAACTCATGAAAGATACCTAAGCTTTCACAGAATTCTGTCATGGCCCCAGACTTGAACTTTGTTCCATTGTCACTTCTGATTTTGACTACGGAACAGTTGTATTCATTCTGTACCTGCCTGACATAATTAGTAAAGATGTCAAAGGTATCTGACTTGTGTTTTAGAAAGAACACCCACGCAAAGTGCGAGTATTCATCATCAATAACTAATGTATAATCCTTACCTCCCAAACTTCTAACTTGCAGTGGATCGAACAAGTCCATATGAAGTAGATGTAAACATCTATTAGAATCTTTGCAAATAACGCTTTTAAAGGTAAACTTTGTTTGCTTGCCTTTTACACATGCGTGACAAGGTCTATCTTTAGCGTACTTGACATTTGGGGCATCACGTACTAAATTCAGAGAAAATAATTTATTAATAGTTTTGAAATTAATATGTGTTAATCTCTTGTGACATTGGTCACCAAGAGACACACTATCTTTAACCAAAAAGCACACTGGTATGGAAGAGTCTTTTCAGATAAAATGCAAACAAAATATATTTATGCTTCGAGTGCCTGATAGAATCGTTTCCATATTATCAACCGATTTTATCAAGTACTTATCTGCATGAAATTCAACAACGTATCCTTTATCGCAGAGCTGGCTTATGCTTATAAGATTGTGTTCCAATGCTTCAACATAAGCCACATCCAAGAAGGATACACTACCGTTAGAGATCATACCATAGCCTTTAGAAATTCCTCAGTCTGAACCTCCAAAGATGACCTTTGGCCCGTTCAAGATTGGAGAATAGTTCTAAAGAACGCTTCTTGTCCCGGTCATGTGCCGAGAGCATCCACTGTCCAAATACCAGATAGGAGTTTTGGTAGCCTTTGGACATACCTGCAATTACAAATCAATTTGCCTTAGGAACCCAAACACGTTTTGGTCCTTGGTCTCTTATTAGAATACTCCCCCTACGAGTATTAGCATTATGAGTGGTCTTTCTCATATTGCTAACTTGAGGAGTTGCAAAATTCCTGGAATTAAACCAGCAGTCAATGGCAAAGTGACCAATTTTTCCACAGCACCAACAGTCAAACCTGTTGTATCTTTGCCTTATATTCTCCTGCTTGACCTTTTGGGATGGTGGTCTAGCAGGGGCAGCATTCTTAGAGGAAAAGCTTCATGGTGACAACAATCACATGATTTCTTCTCCTTCAGTTTCTTTTCCATAATAGGCCTTACCCTTGGTGCTTTCTTAATGTTATGACCATGATTATAAGGGTCATAGCTCTGAAGAATGATTTCTTCTAAGGTGCCTTAAAGACACTCTCACCAAAGTTTCGAGGACTAGTTCATCCTTGGTAACGAGACTTGGCCTCTACATAAGTAGGCCTAACAAAGTGACCGTAGGACGAGTCAAAATCAAACTCGTTTGATGGAAATATGACCTTCTTGAAAGAAGTCTGATCTTGAGGGGCTTTTCCCTTCTCTTTGGCCAAAGCCTTCTTGGCCGCCTTATTCTTTCTCCGAGCCTTATTCCTCCTAGAAGATTTACTAGGAGCTTCAACATGGCCTAGCCCAGCACCCTTGACCTTAGTTGATAATTCAGCAATGAAAGGAAGGACAGTCCTGGGCTTCGAGAAACTTTCAACAAGTTTATTTGCAGCTTCAAGTTGTGCTTCTAGTTCTTTTATGATCTTCTCCTTAAGGTCTAGGAGTCGAGAGCCTTGTTATATTCTTCAATGGCAGCATTGAAGTTCTCTTTGAGTGAGTCGGTCTTAGCGACTTCCTCTCTCAAGGTGCTCTCTTCAGCCTTCAGAGACTTTATCTCTTAGGCTTGAGTTTTCACGACTTTTCGACATTCGTCGTAAGCCTTGATCAACTCCTTATACTGGGCCATGAGTTCAGACTCATCGTCAGAAGAGCTGTCCTCATGATCATGTTCGGAAACATCAGATTCAGAAAGAGGAGTATGAGAATTTACCTTCCCAATGAACTTGGGTTCTTGTTCATCATCAGTCTGAGCCATAAGCACAATGTAGGCTTCTTCTTCTTCACTCAACTCAGACGAGTCAGAGTCGCTAAGAGTGTTGCCCTTCTTGGCTATCAGGCTCTTTTTTGTTCTCTTCTTATTGTAAGAAGATTTCTTTTCTTCTCTTTCTCCACCCTCCTTCTTGTGGGGGCAGTCAGCAATAACGTGACCTGACTTATTGCAACAATAAAAAATGATGTCAGTAGAAATATATTTGTTCTGTTTAGTAGTATACCTGTAATGACTGCTTGAGCCTTTTCTATATTGATCACCATCATGACGTGATCTTCTGTACGAGACATCCTTGCCTTTCCATTGCTTCTTCATGTTCAAGAATTTCTTGAACTGTCTTGAGAATAGTGAGAACTCTCCTTCAAATAGTTCTGAGCCTGAAGTACTTAGCTCCGAGGTTTCTTCTTCACTTACTTCTTGTGCTGGGGCAGGAGAGGCAGCCATGGACTTCCTTGAGGTATCTGCCTTGAGAGCTACAGACTTATCCTTGGATGAAGTCCTGCTCTTCTCTTCTTCAATTTTTTTGAATTAATTTGTAGCTCATATGACATAAGATTTCCAAAGAGATTCTGCGGGTCCGTCTCAGCTAGCTTTCCAAATTCCCGAATAACACAAACCTTGTTATTGTACTGCCCCCCAACCTTTTTCCCGGGTCGGGCCGGAGGGGTACTATTGACCCAAGACGTCCACCCAGTGCTCTTAGGGGAAACAGTCCACCCTATCCAAGCACTAGATGGCTGCCTTGCTCGGCTCGAATCATAACTTACACAACTCATCAAAGTATAGCGGAAGCATTAACATGAAACCAATGCAAATTTATATATAACATATCAAAATCACAACGGTTCTAGGGTCGAAGCCTAAGTGTTTAAATAAGTCCGTGGGCTATACATGTGCTACATATAATCCTCATAAACTCTCTCTCTACGCTGCTCGGCGGAACTCATGTCTCTAAATTCTGGGGACGGCGGGGGTGCATCTGCTCGAGTAGACCTAGGTGCTGGCGTAATCTCCTGCGACAGCGGGTCACTACGGTGCTCCACCTCCTATGAATGGTTAATCAAATAACCGTTAGTCACAAAGCTAAGTGGAAACAAATCACCTCCCCATATCGACATCCTGGGGACGAGTACGCACCAACCCAACAAAAGTAAATAGCCGAAGCAAGAGAGGGTTAGCATAACATTTCATATATGAACAGCTAGGAGCAATTATAAAAGTGTGCAGTATAACCGGTAAAAGCAGCAATAATATAAATCAGTTATAATAAGGCTCTACTAGCTCATCGACACATCAGGTTTTCATATCCTGAAATCTATCGCAGGCATTCACAGTCGTGCACACACCGCAGACATTCATAGCCGCGCACACACCGCAGACATTCATAGCCGCGCACACACCGCGGGAATTCATAGCCGCGCACACAAACCCTATGTCAACATAGTTTGGACCGCTTCTGTCCAGCAGGCTAGCGAGCCCTGCGGGCCTCATTGATGTGGTCGTCGGTGGCAGTGGCCAGTCCTGCCACTTCTAGGGGTGATCGTACCGCACAACCCCAGGACCTAACTTACAACCATGTGTACTCTTGGATGTGAGCAACATCCGACGAATCATTTTGGCCGACCAGCGGAATCGTGTTGCGACCCTCTGGGCGGGGGTCCGGCGGCCTGGCGCCGCCAGCCGCCGCCAGAAATTACTTCCCGAGAGCTTTGGGGTGGCGGTGTCCCTGCTCCCGGCACCACTGCGCCACCCCCGCTCATCGGGTAGCCTACCACCCGTCAGTCCACCCCAGGCCGACGCGCCGGGGGTCGGGCTTCATGTCGGCGGTGGTCCGGCGGCCATGCGCTGCCGGCCGCCGCCGCCAGCTGATAATAGAGAACACGCGGTTTTGCGGGTGTCGCTGGAACCGGGTTTTCCGGCGGCACCTCCTCTCTCCTCCACTGGGGGCCGCTGCCCACAGTGGTATAACACTCCCCCAGCGCCACTACCGGCGCTGGGGGAGGATTTCTCCTCCTTGTGTGCCACCCGGCCTGGAACAAGGCTCGGGTAGCGCCGGCGGCGCTCCGGCCGCCGGGAGTGCCATGCACCACGTCGAAAATGGAGAGGGGGAGGGAGAGAAGGTTACACCTGGGTTTAGTGGGCTCGGGCGGGGCCGGCCTGGTCAGCCATGCTTGGGGGTGGTGGAGGAGGTGGAGGGAGAGCTCGGGTTGCCTTTTTCCGGCCACTAGGGCTCCGGCAGGGAGTTGGGTGGTGGGAGGAAGGTTGCTCTGAAGGCTTATTGGAAAGAGGGGGTGGAGTGGCTTTATAGGGTTTGGGAGGGGGAGCCCCCCTCCCTTTGGGTGGTGTGGGACTAATCCGTCCTTAGGGAGGGATTAATCCCCACCATCCAGCTATCCAAGGACAGCTGGAGGTCCCTCATTTCCCCCCCCCCCCATGTGGGGAAAAAGGAATGAAGCCCTTATGGGCTTGGGCCTTATGTGTGGAAAGAGAAAAGAGAAGAGAGAAGAGGGGATAGGGTGGGCCTCCATTTAACATAGGGAGGCTTGCTGGTTTGTGGCCCAAGAAGAGTGTGGGGGCATGGACCATCCTTCCTTGGAGAGTAGGTGGGCCCCTTACTTGGAGAAAAATCCAAAAAGTGGGTTTTTAGGGGGGTTTGAAAAAGTCAACCCTAGGGTGGGCCTCCCTTGCTCGTCAAAGTCAAAGTGGGTCCAAGTCATCGGGGTCGGGTCAAAGTTCGGGTGTCGTGTCATAATTGGTGTGCGCACGCTTTTCAGTGTATGACTAGGTTTGATTTGACCACGGGTTGACCAATTATCGTTGAAATTGCCTAGGACGAGTTCCGTTGACTTCGTATTGACCACACAAGTCCAACGCCACTGACTGTTGTTGAATCGGAGTCCGTTTGGCGAAAGTCCAAAATTTGTGCGTCGTAGCGCGCTAAAATGGTCGAAGTGTGTAAAACTGTTGTCAGACCTCAGACTGTGATGTGACGGGTTCCGTTGCACCTATCTAGTTTATATGAGGTCACATGAATTGACAGAACTTAATTCAGAGTTCTCTAGCTCGATATCCAAAACCTGATCTCGTTGCATTTTACGAGGAATGGTCACATTCACTATATGACCTCAGGGTCCAACTGAACGAGTTCCGATGCACGCGCATTGACTACACGAGGTCACAGGAATTGACAGAACTCAATTCGGAGTTCTCTAGCTCTATTTCCCGCCTAGGGTTATTTACCATCGGGTCATGGGTAGGGTTCAGACCACTTTTATTGGGCCCACTAGGGTTCTGGTGGCTCAATAAAAGTCGGGATGTTACAATCCAATAAAAATAAAAGGATTTTCGTCCCCGAAAATTTTCTTGAAATAGGGGGGGAAAAGTAACATACCTGAGGAAAGAGCTTTGGGTGCTTTTCTCGGAGGAGTGCTTCAGGTTCCCACGTGAACTCCTCTCATCCGCAGTTTGACCATAGCACGTTAACCATCAGAATGGTTTTGTTGTGTAGTGTCTTAACCTTGTAATCTACGACTCTGACGGGTTCGAGCTGGACAGATCTATCCGACCGTAGTTGCACTGATGGAGTATGAAGGTGCTACTCTGGTTGCCGGAGGACTCGTCTCAAGGAAGAGATATGAAATACATCGTGAAGATTCCCCAACTCTGGGGGCAAGGCTAAATGATAGGCGACGGGGCCAACATGCTCTATCACCGGATAGGGGCCCAAGAAGCGGGGATCTAACTTTTTCTACTTTCTCAACCGGGAGACACCATGCATGGGCTTTGTTTTCAGAAACACGATTTCCCCACGCTGAACTCCACCGGTCGGTATCGCGCATTATAGTACTTAGCCTGCCAGCTCTGCGCTGCCCGCATTCGCTCCTGGATTAGCTGTATCGCTGCCGTAGTGTCATCGATGTAAGCCACTCCCAAGGCTTCTAGGTCGTCTTCCTGAGCCCAAGTCAACGGGGTTCGGCAACGTCTTCCATACAATGCCTCATATGGAGCCATCTTAATGCTAGCATGGTAGCTGGTATTGTATGAAAATTCGACAAACAGCAACAGCTGCTCCCACGGCTCATTGTGCTCCACTATGCACAGTCGAAGTAGATCCTCCATTGTCCGGTTCGTCCTTTCCGTCTGTCCGTCTGTCTGCGGGTGGAAGGCGATGCTGAAGGCCAACTTGGTTCCCAAGTATGCATGTACCCGCATCCACTCATTAGATGTGAAACGCCCATCACGATCTGATACGATGAACTTTGGTACTCCGTGAAATCGTACCACTTGCCCTAGGAACATCCTGGCCAGGATATCTACTCTGTCACCCTGTCGGTTTGGGATGAGCAACGCTATCTTGGTGAGTCGATCTACGACCACCCATATTAAGTCATTCCCAGCGCGGGATCGAGGTAGGCCGTGGACGAAGTCCATGGAGATGTCTTCGAACTTCCACTCTGGTATCGGCATGGGCTGTAATAGGCCTCTTGGACTGCGACATTCAACTTTGACCTTCTGACAGGTCTGACACTGGGCCACGAAGTTGGTGACATCTCTTTTCATTCCAGGCAAGTAAATGGTCCTGCGCAAGTCCACATACATCTTAACGATGCCAGGGTGAATCGAGTACCTTGACTGATGAGCCTCTGGCAGAATTTCCTCACGAATTCCTCCGGTAGCGGGAATGAATATGTAATGTTTAAATTGTAGAATCCCGTCATGCAGTTTATAATCTTCCTGTGCCCCAACTTGCAGAGATCGGATGATCGGCATTACCTCTGGGTCGATCTTCTGGGCTTCTCGTATCCGGTCCCGGATGTCGCATTTGATCTCCATCCAATACAGCTGAGAATAGTACTCTTCCGGATCTCTTTGGGCAACCAGGGTAATCTCCAAGTCTATCAAGGACTGGAAAAGTTCCTTAGTGATCTGCTCCATCCAACTCCCGGCTATCGGCGGCTCAAAGCGTCAACGACTCTGTTAGCCTTCCCGGGGTGATATTGGAGAGTGAAGTCGTAATCGCATAGGAATTCTAGCCATCGGCGCTGCCGGAGATTCAACTCTTTTTGCATGAAGATATACTTGAGGCTCTTGTGGTCGGAGAAGATCTCACATCTTACTCCATACAGATAATGCCTCCAGATTTTAAGGGCGAAGACGACGACGCCCAACTCCAAATCATGTGCTGCATATTTTAATTCATGTGGCTTCAATTGACGCAAAGCGTAGACCACTACCTTGCCATGCTGCATTAGGACTGCTCCCAATCCCTTCAGGGAGGCGTCAGTGTAGATTTGGAATCCCTCGATCCCTGTAGGGATCGTAAGGATTGGCGCAGAAGTCAGCCGCTTCTTCAATTCAACGAACGCAGCCTCGCACTCCGACGTCCATCGGAATGCGACATCTTTCTTGGTGAGAGCAGTCAGGGGTAGGGAAATCTTGGAAAATCCCTCGACAAACTTCCTGTAGTATCCGACAAGGCCGAGAAAACACCGGATGTCTGCAGCCGTCCTGAGTGGCGGCCAATTTTGTACTGCCTGGATCTTGGCTTGGTCTACTGCTAATCCTTCCTTATTTATTGTGTGGCCCAAGAATCCAACTTCTTCTAGCGAAAACTCGCACTTACTGAAATTGGCGAAGAGAGAGTGCTCCCGGAGCTTTAATAGCACCATCTGCAGGTGCCGGGTATGGTCCGTCTTGGTCTTCGAGTAGATTAGGATGTCGTCTGTGAAGACGATGACAGGAAAGAGTGTCAGTATTTTACAAAAGTAGGGGAGATTTGCAAAAACGACGACCCAAGCGGAAAACAACGGTGTATGGTCGTACTGTCGTACAATCTAGAATCCCTAAGCCTCTACACTAGGGTCCACCAGGCTTCCACTGCAAGGTTCATCCCAAACCGAGAACGAAGCGAGGGACGAAGGGATCCTGAGACTACTCCACAAGGACGAATCGTGATGGCTCTGATCTGTTTGTAGTCACCCCCAACCTTTTGCCCGGGTCGGGCCAGAGGGGTACTATTGGCCCAAGACATCCACCCAGTGCTCTTAGGGAAAACAGTCCACCTTATCCAAGCACTAGATGGTTGCCTTGCTCGGCTCGAATCATAACGTACACAACCCATCAAAGTATAGCGGAAGCATTAACAGGAAACCAATGCAGATTTATATATAACATATCAAAATCACAGCGGTTCTAGGGCCAAAGACTAAGTGTTTAAATAAGCCCGTGGGCTATACATGTGCTACATATAATCTTCATAAACTCTCTCTCTATGCTTCTCGGCGGAACTCACGTCTCTAAACTCTGGGGGCGGCGGGGGTGCATCTGCTCGAGTAGACCTAGCTGCTGGCGTAATCTCCTGCGGCAGCGGGTCACTACGGTGCTCCACCTCCTGTGAATGGTTAATCAAATAACTGTTAGTCACAGAGTTAAGTGGAAACAAATCTCCTCCCCGGATCCACATCCTGGGGACGAGCATGCACCCACCCAACAAAAGTAAATAGCCGAAGCAAGAGAGGGTTAGCAAAATATTTCATATATGAATAGCTAGGAGCAATTATAAAAGAGTGCAATATAACCGGTAAAAGCAGCAATAGTATAAATCGGTTATAACAAGGCTCTACTAGATCATTAGCACATCAGATTTTCATATCCTGAAATCTATCCAGGCATTCACACCTGCGCACACACTGTATGCATTCATAGCCGCGCACACACCGCAGGCATTCATAGCCGCGCACACACCACATGCATTCATAGCCGCCCACACACCGCAGGCATTCATAGCCGCTCACACAGACCCTATGTCGACATAGTTTGGACTGCTTCTGTTCCAGCAGGGTAGCGAGCCCCGCGGGCCTCACCGATGTGGCCTTCGGTGATAGTGGTCAGTCCTGCCACTTTTGGGGGTGATCGTACCGCACAACCCCAGGCCCTAACGTACAACCATGTGTACTCTTTGATGTGAGCAACATCCGATGAATCATTTTGGCCGACCAGCGGAGGAAAACCCGACAGGGAATATAACGGCCGGTCACCCGTAGTACTCATCTCCCTGTCTCCTTGAGTCGTCTACCTTCCCGTACCGGTACGAACAGTCTACGAAAGGGACTGACCCGCCACTATTTCACCGCAAGCAATTTACAATCGATCAATCAAAAAGGCAAACAATATAAAATCGGGTCTACGTCGGCCTGCCCTAATAGTTTAGACTTCAGGAATCGGCACTCAGCTCTACATTCTACAAGGTGCGTGGGAGCGCATTATTTGGGGCTAGACCTGGAGGACTACTTCAACTCCGGTTATCCCCAACTAAGGCTCGACAACTGCTCGTTAGAGAAGGACCCGAGATTATAATAGTAAATTGTAATGGGAATAAGTGCGGTGATTATGCTTCTTATTTAAAGTGCTGGAATGAAATGTGACTAGTACGAGACTAGAGTAATACTAAATAGAAAGTACTGAAATAAGCTTGAGCAGTACGAGACTGGAGTAATACTGAATAGAAAGTACTGAAATAAGCTTGACCAGTACGAGACTGGAGTATTACTGAATAGAAAGTACTAAAGTAAGCTTGACCAGTATGAGACTGGAGTAGTACTGAATTGAAAGTACTAAAGTAAGTTTGACTAGTACGAGACTGGAGTAGTACTGAATTGAAAGCACTAAAATAAGCTTGACCAGTACGAGACTGGAGTAGTGCTGAATTGAAAGTACTAAAATAAGCTTGACCAGTACGAGACTGGAGAAAACACAAAGAAAATGGTTAGTAGTCCAATCACTCATATTCAGGAGGCTTCGAGATTTAAGGAGGTTTGGTTGGGTTACAATAACCAGTAAGATCCAATTAATTTTTTTGCGCCATATTTATTATGGCTTTATCCGATCAAGGGATTGTTAGGAGTTAACTTCTCATTATTCATCGAGAACAATTTCTTAACTTATCACTCGTACTCTTACCTTCCGAGCATGCCCTATTCATCCGAGAGTCGAGGCACCCGACGGTTTTACGAGATCTGAGAAAACCCGGAGCTTAGTCGCTTGCCTCGGCCGCTCTCATCGATAAAGTAGTTTAAAGTATTTATTTAATTATAAGGAGTGGTCTTGCACTCCCATTTCCGTCTTTTAAGGAAAACGAGCGGATAAAGGATCCGTGCGCGATCCTAGGCTTCAATACTTTTGGAAAAATATCAAATCTCATCCTCATGACTTCAAATTTTGATACAACCCTTGGGAGAGCCTAAAATGAGCCTAGTAAATTTTTTATAATTTTCCAAGGTGTTTTGGGTATTTAATTTAGCCAAACAAATTTTGTTTTGGCTTTTAAAAATACTAAATTAATTCCAATAATTCTCAAAATTGTTGTGGAGGTATACCTAATCATGGGGAACATTTTTCATGTTGGTCATTTTTCTCATAGAGGCCTAGGTTTGGCCTCAAAACTTTCCAAATCCCTTGCCCTCTAATTTGGTATGCTAATAGCAGATCTATCCGATTCTGTGGCTAAAATTAAGCCACAGGGTGCTTTATGCCCTACTGTCCCCACATCGGATCTGCAGCAGATCTGTTGTGGGGGACGTTGATGATGAGGCGGGGGAGGGAAATAAGGAGATCTGGGCTGTCCGATCTCATAGATCAGATGGCCACTACTTCTCCCGGCGGCGTAGAGGGTGGCGGCCTCCACCACCGCTGGCCAGCCTTCGTCAGTCGCCGTCGCCGGCCCCGGTCAACTCGCTAGGGGCTGGCAACCCTCTGTTCGGTGGTCCGGCGGCCTGGCGTCCTCAGCCGATGCCGGAAATTACTTCCCGAGAGCTTTGGGGTGGCGGTGGCCCTGCTCCCGGCGCCACCCCCGCTCATCGGGCAGCCTGCCACCTGTCAGTCCACCCCCGGCCGCCGCGTCGGGGGTCGGGCTTCATGCCGGCGGTGGTCCGGCGGCCTTGCTCCGTCGGCCGCCACCGCCAGCTTAAAACAGAGAACAAGCTGTTTTGCGGGTGCCGCCGGAACAAGGTTTTCCGGCGGCACCGCCGCTCTCCGCCGCTGGGGGCCGCTGCCCCCAGTGGTATAACACTCCCCCAGCACCACTACCAGCGCTGGGGGAGGATTTCTCCTCTTTGGGCGCCACCCGACCTGAAGCAAGGCTCGGGTGGCGCCGGCGGCGCTCCGGCCACCGGGAGTGCCATGCACCACGTCGAAAATGGAGAGGGGGAGGGAGAGAAGGTTCCACCTGGGTTTGGTGGGCACGGGAGGGGCCGGCCTGGTCGACCATGCTTAGGGGTGGTGGAGGAGGGGGAGGGAAAGCTCGGGTTGCCTTTTTCCGGCCACCAGGGCTCCGGCAGTGGGTTGGGCAGGGGGAGGAAGGTTGCTCTGAAGGCTTATTGGAAAGAGAGGGGGTGGGGTGGCTTTATAGGGTTGGGGAGGGGGAGCTCCCCTCCCTTTGGGTGGTGTGGGACTAATCCCTCTGGAGGGAGGGATTAATCCCCACCCTCCACCTGTCCAAGGACAGCTGGAGGTCCCTCATTTTCCCCCCATGTGGGGAAAAAGGAAATAATCCCTTATGGGCTTGGGCCTTATGTGTGGAAAGAGAAAAGAGAAGAGAGAAGAGGGGATATGGTGGGCCTCCATTTAACATAGGGAGGTTTGCTGGTTGGTGGCCCAAGAAGAGTGTGGGGGCATGGGCCATCCTTCCTTGGAGAGTAGGTGGTCCCCTTACTTGGAGAAAAGTCCAAAACGTGGGTTTATAGGGGGAGTTTGACCAAGTCAACCATAGGGTGGGTCCCCCTTGCTGGTCAAAGTCAAAGTGGGTCCAAGTCATCGGGGTCGGGTCAAAATTTGGGTGTCGTGTCATAATTGGTGTACGCACGCTTTTCGGTGCACGACTAGGCTTGATTTGACCACGGGTTGACCAATTATCGTCGAAATTGATTAGGACGACTTTCGTTGACTTCGTATTGACCACACGAGTCCAACGCCACTGACTGGGGTTGAATCGGAGTCCGCTGGGAATATAACGGCCGGTCACCTGTGGTACTCATCTCCTTGTCTCCTTGAGTCGTCTACCTTCCCGCACCGGTACGAACGGTCTGCGGAAGGGACTGACCCGCCACTATTTCACCGCAAGCAATTTACAATCGATCAATCAAAAAGGCAAACAATATAAAATTGGGTCTACGTCGGCCTGCCCTACTAGTTTAGATTTCGGGCGTCGGCACTAAGCTGTACTTTCGACAAGGAGCATGGGAGCACATTATTTGGGGCTAGACCTGGAGGACTACTTCAACTCCGGTTATCCCCAACTAAGGCTCGACAACTGCTCGTCAGAGAAGGACCCGAGATTATAATAGTAAATTGCAATGAGATTAAGTGCGGTGATTATGCTTCTTATTTAAAGTGATGGAATGAAATGTGACCAGTACGAGACTGGAGTAGTACTGAATAGAAAGTACTGAAATAAACTTGACCAATACAAGACTGGAGTAGTACTGAATAGAAAGTACTGAAATAAGCTTGACCAGTACGAGACTAGAGTAGTACTGAATAGAAAGTACTAAAGTAAGCTTGACCAGTACGAGACTGGAGTAGTACTGAATTGAAAGTACTAAAATAAGCTTGACCAGTACGAGACTGGAGTAGTACTGAATTGAAATCACTAAAATAAGCTTGAGCAGTACGGGACTGGAGTAGTGCTGAATTGAAAGTACTAAAATAAGCTTGACCAGTACGAGACTGGAGAAAACACAAAGAAAATGGTTAGTAGTCCAATTACTCCTATTCAGGAGGCTTCGAGATTTAAGGAGGTTTGGTTGGGTTACAATAACCATTAAGATCAAATTAATTTGGTTGCGCCATATTTAGTACGGCTTTATCCGATCAAGGGCTTGTTAGGAGTTAACTTCTCATTATTCGTCGAGAACAATTTCTTAACTTATCACTCGTACTCTTACCTTCCGAGCATGCCCTATTCATCCGAGAGTCGAGGCGCTCGACGGTTTTATGAGATCTGAGAAAACCCGGAGCTTAGTCGCTTACCTCGGCCGCTCTCGTCTATATAGTAGTTTAAAGTATTTATTTAATTATAAGGAGTGGTCGCACGCTCCCATTTCCGTCTTTTAAGGAAAACGAGTAGATAAAGGATCCGTGCGCGATCCTAGGCTTCAATACTTTTGGAAAAATATCAAATCTCATCCTGATGACTTCAAAGTTTGATACAACCCTTGGGAGGGCCTAAAATGAGCCTACTAATTTTTTTATAATTTTCCAAGGTGTTTTGGGTATTTAATTTAGCCAAATAAATTTTATTTTGGCATTTAAAAATACTAAATTAATTCCAATAATTCTCAAAATTGTTGTGGAGGTATACCTCATCATGGGGAACATTTTTCATGTTGGTCATTTTTCTCATAGAGGCATAGGTTTGGCCTCAAAAATTTCCAAATCCCTTGCCCTCTGATTTGGTCTGCTAATAGCAGATCTATCCGATTCTGCGGCTAAAATTAAGCCGCAGGGTGCTTTATGCCCTACTGTCCCCACATCGGATCTGCAGCGGATCCGTTGTGGGGGACATTGATGATGAGGCGGGGGCGGGAAATAAGGAGATCTGGGCTGTCCGATCTCATAGATCAGATGGCCACTGCTTCTCCCGGCGGCGTAGAGGGTGGTGGCCTCCATCACCGCTGGCCAGCCTTCGTCAGTCGCTGGCCCCGGTCAACTCGCCAGGGGCTGGCTAACCTCTGGTCGGTGGTCCGGCGGCCTGGCGTCACCGGCCGACGCCGGAAATTACTTCCCGAGAGCTTTGGGGTGGCGGTGGCCCTGCTCCCGACGCCACCCCCGCTCATCGGGCAGCCTGCCACCCATCAGTCCACCCCCGGCCGCCGCATCGGGGGTCGGTCTGCACGCCGGCGGTGGTCCGGCGGCCTTGCTCCGTCGGCCGCCACCGCCAGCTTAAAACAGAGAACTCGCTGTTTTGCGGGTGCCGCCGGAACCGGGTTTTTCGGCGGCACCACTGCTCTCCGCCGCTGGGGGCCGCTGCCCCCAGTGGTATAACACTCCCCCTACACCACTACCAGCGCTGGGGGAGGATTTCTCCTCTTTGGGCGCCACCCGGCCTAGAACAAGGCTCGGGTAGCGCCGGCGGCGCTCCGGCCACCGGTAGTGCCATGCACCATATTGAAAATGGAGAGGGGGAGGGAGAGAAGGTTCCACCTGGGCTTGGTGGGCTCGGGAGGGGCCGGCCTGGTCAGCAATGCTTGGGGGTGATGGAGGAGGGGGAGGGAGAGCTCGGGTTGCCTTTTTCCGTCCATCAGGGCTCCGACAGTGGGTTGGGCAGGGGGAGGAAGGTTGCTCTGAAGGCTTATTAGAAAGAGAGGGGGTGGGGTGGCATTATAGGGTTGGGGAGGGGGAGCTCCCCTCCCTTTGGGTGGTGTGGGACTAATCCCTCTGGAGGGAGGGATTAATCCCCACCCTCCACCTGTCCAAGGACAGCTGGAGGTTCCTCATTTTCCCCCCATGTGGGAAAAAAAAGGAAAGAATCCCTTATGGGCTTGGGCCTTATGTGTGGAAAGAGAAAAGAGAAGAGAGAAGAGGGGATATGGTGGGCCTCCATTTGACATAGGGAGGCTTGCTGGTTGGTGGCCCAAGAAGAGTGTGGGGGCATGGGCCATCCTTCATTGGAGAGTAGGTGGGCCCCTTACTTGGAGAAAAGTCCAAAAAGTGGGTTTATAGGGGGAGTTTGACCAAATCAACCCTAGGGTGGGACCCCCTTGCTGGTCAAAGTCAAAGTGGGTCCAAGTCATCGGGGTCAGGTCAAAATTCGGGTGTCGTGTCATAATTGGTGTACGCATGCTTTTCGGTGCACGACTAGGCTTGATTTGACCACGGGTTGACCAATTATTGTCGAAATTGATTAGGACGACTTCCGTTGACTTCATATTGACCACACGAGTCCAACGTCACTGACTGGGGTTGAATCAGAGTCCATTTGGCGAAAGTCCAAAATTTGCGCGTCGCAGCGCGCTAAAATGGTCGAAGTGTGAAACTGTTGTTTGACCTCGGACTGTGACGTGACGGGTTCCGTTGTACCTGTCTAGGTTATATGAGGTCACAGGAATCGACAGAACTCAATTCAGAGTTCTCTAGCTCGATATCCAAAACCTGCTCTCGTTGCGTTTTTTGAGTAATGGTCACATTCACTATATGACATCGAGGTCCAACTGAACGAGTTCCGATGCACTCGCATTGACTACACGATGTCACAGGAACTGAAAGAACTCAATTCAGAGTTCTCTAGCTCTATTTCCCGCCTAGGGTTATTTTCCACCGGGTCATGGGTAGGGTTCGGGCCACTTTTATTGGGCCCACTAGTGTTCTGGTGGCCCAATAAAAGTCATGATGTTACAGTTATCACATTCCTTAGTCAGGGATCTCAAGAACTTATCATTCAGTTCTCCGTTGGTGAAGACTCGGCCGTATACTCTTAGGCCGTTAACTATCTTGAAGAAATTTTCAAACGTATCTGCAATGGTATCCTTGGGTCTTTATCGGAAGGCTTCATATTTCTGATTAAGAAGGGATCTTCTATCATCCATAACTTCTTTCGTGCCTTCCATCAAAGTGATGAGGGACTGCCACATTTCCTTAGCGGACTGGCAGTGGATCAGGTTCTGCAGCATCGAGTCATCAACTGCACTTGCTATAATATTTTTGGCCTTCTTGTCTAGAGAGACAAGTGCAATCTCATCTTTGTCCAGATCCATCAACTTCTTAGGAACTTTCTTTGTTGGATCTATAGTGGAGACGGTCATCGGAACATAAGGACCTTCTTCAACGATCATGAAGATCCTGGGATCCACAGCTTCCATGAAAAATCTAATCCTCTCTTTCCACATGAGAAAGTTATTCTTTGTACACAAGTGAAGCTTGGCAAAATCTTTGGCCTTGTCCATGCTTGAATAACTCAGAAGACAACTTGGGACAAATCTGATCAAGGTGTTAACCTTTTAATGATCAACCTCCCTCTGATACCAATTGAAAGAGTTCAGTTGTCTACATAAATCACCTAGAGGGGGGTGAATATGTGAGTTGTGCGTTTTTTGCGGAATAAAAAATTAGCGATCTATGCACAGAAAATAATCAAGCAATCGTAGAGGACACCGAGATTTATAGTGGTTCCCCAACCTTGGGTACATCCACTTTCCACTCACCGATCTAGCAAAGCACTCGACTCAGCTACTCCACTATCTCGGATTGAAACAAATCCTACGTCTCGAAACAAAGTTCCTACAACTCGATCCATGATGCGCCCGCGAACAAACTCTTACTGTGGTTGGTTTGGTGAGTCGATCACCGCTGGCGTGCTACAGGAGTCAAGTGCACCTATCACAAGTAGTACTCGATATTCGGGGGAATACCGAGGTCGTATTGTTCTCGGGGTCGTGTTGACTATTCTTACTCCTCCGGGAGGACTATTATTTTACTGAAAATAAGGTGGAGATTTTAATTAAGTAAAGATGGAAAAAGTGAAGGTGCGATGAAAAACGATTTAGAAAATATTCGATGAAGGGTTAACGCTTGGCATCGAATCAGATTAAGACTAAAATAATTTTTAATAATTATAGGACTTAGTTTTCAAATTAATAAAAGGCAACTTGGCCGTGGAGGTTCCACAAATGTGAGCTCACCTAGCTATAGGGATATCGCTCACCTGAACGTTAAGACTATTCGACCGAACGTTAGTCCGACGAAGGATTCCTCTTAACGCCCGCTTTACGCTAAGAACCCCGTTATTGGGTGGGGAACCCAATCCGGTATAATTACGCTTGTCCTCTCTCGAGGGTATGCACGCAACTCTATTTACCTAGGGGTGATCTGTCCATACGCACGGTCTCTCGGCTAGCTAGTGTATGGATAACGGAAATAGGGCCCACACATCGATTTGTGGTCCTACGCGTCGTTAACCCGGGGTAAACCTTAAGTGCTTAAATTAAAGTGAAAATAAAGAGCTTTAATTATTACAAATCATTTTAAATGTCCCAATGCTCTTCGATGCCGAGGCTAATCGCGATTAGCCACACATCGGTATGGGGACGACTTTAAAATTTAATGAGGCGCGAGTTCGAAATTAAACGCTAAATGATTATAAGAAGAGGACATAAAGAAATAACAAACATTTAGAATGCTGAAAAGTTAGCTAAAACAAGAACTCACGCACACTCCAAATTATAAATAAACAGAATCTAAGTTACAAAAAGGGAAAATTACAAGTCCTACTCAAACGAGTAGGCGGGAAATAAAGGGCACGCCATTTAACTCTTAACGAGTAGGCGGAAATAAATACAATTACAAGTCTTACTAAAATAATTACAGAAAAATAAAAGACCAGCCATTTAACTCAAATGAGCAGGCGGTAAACAAAATCCGGCCATTTAACTCCTAGCGAGTAGGCGAAAATAAACACTAACACACACACTCTACATAATTGAAAGAAAGCAATAAAACTATCTCCTACACACACGCACTCTACGTAATTGAAGAAAGCGATAAAATAAGGCATGAAAATTTATCTCCTACACACGCACTCTACATAATTGAAGAAAGCAATAAAATAAAGCATGAAAATAAAGCATGAAAATTTAACACCTACACTCACATACTCTTCATAAATTAAAGAAAGCATGAAGATTATTCTCAAACACTCACACACACATTTGAACACAAAATGAAAGTTACCTAAAAATTAAAACTACTACTTTTCTATACTTAGATTTTACCAAAAACAAATAAAAAGAACAAAATAAAATTTTAAGAGAACAAAAGTTTTTCAAAACAAATCAAAAAAAAAAGTTCTTTAAAAATTAAAATAACAAGATTTTCATTTTTATGTTTTCATAAAAGCTATTAAAAAGTGAAAAGAAAATGAAAATAACAAAAAAAAGTTTTACAATCCTACAAAACAAAGCTAAGTAAAAAAAATCAAATTCACTTTCAATACTCTTTTATAAATACATAAGAATGAAAGCATAGGGCTCTTAAGAAAAGGACATGATGAAAATAAGGAAAACTTATCATACCTAACTTGGAAATGAAATCTACTACAAAACCTAACATGAAGACAAGTTAAAAACATGAATATTAAACATGTTACACTCATACACACACACACACTTTTCATAAAGAGAAAAATAAAGGAGAAACTAAGGATAAAATGAGAAGAAAAGTGGGCACATGAGTTCATTCCAAAGCCAAATAAGAAGAGAAAAACTAACATTTTTATTGATTAAAGGAAACTATTACAAAGCTATTACAAAGCTATTACAAAGCTAAAGCTAAAGCAAAAACAAACATGAAAGAAAAGGGGGGAGAAATCTCCTTACATAGCAAGGGAATCCACGGATGCAACCCACAAAACACACTAAAGTGGCTCAAAAAAATGTGAACCCTTGGTCATTACAGAAGTGGGGAATTTATAGGAAAAAAAGCAAAGTACACGCCCTCCGACACGGGCGTGTCGGTGGGCGTTCACTACTGTTTGTGAAGGCGGTCGGCGATTTGATGGCAAAGTTGACTTCGGGCTGGACATGTGTCGGTCTCGCGTTGGTCACGCCCCTGGTCACGGGCGTGACGGTGGGCATGTTGGTGAGGTAGAACTGGATGCGGGTTGCGCCGAAAGTCACCGCGCGGGTCTTGTCGAGCCAGGTGGAATGGTCACGCCCCAGGTCACGGGCGTGACGCTGGGCATGTCGGTTGGTGTCGACACTCGACAATCATCGAGCGGAAAGTGTCGAGTTGAAATCGTCGAGCTGAGTTTGAGTCACGCCCTAGGTTACGGGCGTGACTCTGGGCGTGTCGCAGGTTTGATGATCGTTGAACTGAATTCGTCGAGTGGAGTGGACACGGGCTTCTGTCACACCCCGTGTCGGGTGACACGGGCGTGTCGCCAGGCGTGTCACCAGGCGTGTCAAGCTTTTTTACTTCAGAAATTTGCAACTTCACGGGATTTTGAGCTATCACGCCCTGGTCACGGGCATGATCAAAATAACACGGGCGTGTACTGCCCAATTTTGGCAGATTTTGGAATTTTTCTGAAAAATAAAATAAAACAAGTTAGTAGTAAATTTACAAAAATAGGAGCATTTTATTGAACAAAAATAAGTAAAAACGACGAAAATAAATGAAAACGACTAAATTAATGTGCACAAAAATATGTATATTTACAATTCATCAAATACCCCCATACTTAAGCTTTTGCTATTCCAGAGCAAACGTTTGAGGTGAATTTATAAGGAATAGAAAAAACTCTAAGTTTAGCTACCGCTTAATCAATTATAAGAGAGATCAAAATAAATATACGGGGTGTAAGAGTTAAGTCCTAAGATATGTAGATGATTTAAATAGCGCAAAAGTTTTGGCCAAAAGACTTCTTGATATAATCAAATAGAAGGCAATATTTGTAATAGTTAGATTAATGAAAATAGTTTGGAATTATATGAACTCTAGCTCATAGAAGTGTTACTGGAAATAATACAATTTACTAATTATGCTCTCAAATCGATTTTTGAATTAATTCTAGAATTGTGTAATTGGCTATAAGGGGGTAGTGGGTTTATGAAGTGGGTTTTGAATTTGAGGTGAGGTAATTTTTTCTCGAACCTCCATTTTTTTTTATTTTGGATTATTAGGAAAATGAAATCTTATTTTCCTAATATGATTTTTGTTTTTCAACTTCATAAGAATAAAATTAACCTAATGTATATGTGTAGAAGTAATGAATTTTATCCTCTTACTCCATAACATATAATCTTTTTAAATTATTGGGTACCTATGTTTACAGAACGAAATTTTATTCTCATTAACATAGGATCTTTTAAGGATAAAAATTTTATCATGCCAAGTAGGTCATGATAAGTAAGGGGAGAAAATGAAACTAGATCTTTAATCCTAAAAATATTTCAGAGCAACCTTAATAATTTGTATGTTCCAATTTTTCAAAAAGCTAAAAGTAAGTATAATTGAATTCTATAGTCGTTATTTCCTAACATACTACACGTGCTCCTATCAATGAAAAATTAGAAGTAGTGCCTAAAACGAGTTCGCTATTTTTAACAAAGCATAATGAATTCTTTAAAACTTAACCCCGGCTATTTAATATTTTCAATCAATAATTAACAAACGGTTAATGAACAAAGAATTAATTAAATTCACATATAAATAAACTCAAAACAGAATTTTTGGATAGCAGGAAAGTTAAGGATGGAATATTTGATTTATTTGTTTCAAAACATTTTTTTTGATTTTTATAGTTTTTATCATCATTTTTGTTTTTCATTTAGTATCTTTTTTTTGTATTTTTGTTTTTCTCAATTTTTTGAATTTTTTGAACTATTATCTTTTTCGGTTTTTTAAGTTTATGTCATTAATATATACATAAATTTTTTTTTTTGTATATTTTTTTTAAGAAAATTTTCATTCTATTTACAAAGATTGGGAGAAAAAGAAAAGTTATTTACAAGAATGAGAGGGAAGCGGAAGGGGGAGAGAGAAGATTATTTACATAAAATTATTTACAAAGAAAAATATTTACAAAGAAAAATATTTACAAACTGAAACTAAATATTTTTTTGTTTTTGTTTTTGTTTTTGTTTGTTTTTTTTGTTTTATAAAATTGTTTTTTGAGTTTTTGGAAAAAAGAAAGAAAAAGAAAATGAAAATTATTTTTGGATTTTTTATTTTTTCATTTTACGATTTTTTTTGTTTTTGTTTTGTTGTTATATGTATTTTTTTGTATTTTTGAAATGCAGAAAAATTGAAGTGCAGAACGTAAAGCACGAAAATACCCCCATACTTAAGTCCAACATTACCCCCAATGTTGTAACGTAAGTATGCGGAACAAAAGGAAAGACAATATATACAAAGAAAATAAAAGAGAGGGGGGGGGGGTAGAAGCTTCCCTGAAATGCGTATGGGGAGGCCGATCAGAAACCCTGCGTTTATTAGAAAAAACAGCAAAGATAATAAGGAAAGAGCAAAAAAGATAAGCGAGGGGTGCCTCCCAGGAGCACTTTGTTTATAGTCGTGTCGCTTGACTATTTTGGCGGGTTTATAATGTGGAGGAAAGTTATGGTTTCGTTAAAACCGATCACTGGATCGCCTGCTATATAAGACTTTAACCGATGACCGTTTACTTTAAACGAACCTTTTTCCGGGTGGGAGACGAGTACGGTCCCATATGGAAAAACTTCTTCAACTAGGAAGGGACCGGACCATCTAGATTTTAGTTTACCCGGAAAAAGCCTAAAACGTGAGTTGTAAAGAAGGACAAGATCGCCTGGAGAAAATAATTTTGGCGACTTGATTTTTCGATCGTGATATAAATTAGAACGCTACTTATTGAACTTATTGCTCTCGTAAGCGATGCTCTAATTCTACGGGTAAATGACACGCTTTGTCGTAGACTAACCGGAACAGCGCACAACCAATTGCGGTTTTGTATGCACACCGAGCGGTCCAGTTGGCTTGATAATGCCCACCAGCTGGACCCTCGTGGCAGTGCTTAAGAATTTGCAAGCACTCCACACCCGCAATGCATCTTCGGACCGCTTGGTCCGCACAGATACGAAAAAGAAATGGGTCCTCCCAAAAGAAATTTTTCAAGTCAGAAAAGAATTTCTTCGTTTGATGACTTGAAAACTCTTTTGGAAGCACCCGCGCTACTAAGTAATTTGCAAAATCTGCGAACCAAGGCGAAGATGACGAAGAATTATGAATGGCAAGGAGGCGTTCCTCGGGGAATCTGTCATTTATTTCAGATTCGACGAGCGCTTCCGCACCCGTATTTTCTAAACGGGAGAGGTGGTCTGCCGCTAGATTTTCCGCTCCCCGCTTATCTCGGATCTCCTAATCAAACTCTTGTAGGAGGAGAATCCATCAAAGAAGGCGGGGCTTCGCATCATTTTTAGCTAATAAATACTTAAGCGCGAAGTGATCGTTAAATAAGATATCTTTAGAAAGCATTATATACGAGCGAAACTTATCAAAAGCGAAGACGACGGCTAAGAGTTCCTATTCCGTTGTCGTGTAATTTATTTGTGCGGAAGTGAGCGTCTTGCTAGCGTAATAAATTGGATGAAAATGTTTTGCTACGCGTTGTCCAAGAACGGCACCTAAGGCAATATCACTAGCGTCGCACATAATTTCAAACGGAAGGGACCAATTAGGGGCCACTAAAATTGGTGAAGTGATAAGTTTTTGTTTTATTAAATTAAAGGCGGACTCGCATTCACTACTAAAGATGAAACGTGATTCGTTTTCCAAGAGGTGAGTAAGCGAATTTGTTATTTTTGAAAAGTCTTGAATGAAGCGTCGATAAAAGCCCGCATGGCCTAAAAAACTCCTAATAGATTTTACGTTTGTAGGTTGCGGTAGTTTTTCTATGATTTCTATCTTGGCCTTATCCACCTCTATCCCCTTACACGAAATCATATGGCCGAGGACCAAACCTCCTCGAACCATAAAGTTGCATTTTTCCCAATTTAATACAAGGCTTGTGTCCTCGCACCGTTGAAGGACACGATCTAAATTGTGAAGGCAATCAGGAAAAATGCGTCCGAAAACAGAAAAGTCATCCATAAATACTTCCATAATGTCTTCTACTAGCTCGCCAAAGATCGCTAGCATACATCTTTGGAATGTAGCCGGCGCATTGCAGAGTCCAAATGGCATTCTTCGATATGCGAAGGTGCCAAACGGGCAAGTAAAAGTTGTTTTCTCTTGATCATCGGGGGAAATGGGGATTTGGAAAAACCCCGATAAACCATCAAGAAAACAATAATATGGATGACCGGATAAACGCTCTAAAATCTGGTCCAGAAAAGGCAGAGGGAAATGGTCCTTGCGGGTGGCATCATTAAGTTTTCTATAATCGATGCACACTCGCCAACCCGTAACAGTACGAGTTGGGACGAGCTCGTTATGCTCATTTGCCACTACGGTTAGACCGCCCTTCTTGGGCACGACATGCATGGGACTAACCCATGCACTGTCCGAAATAGGGTAGATAATCCCCGCATCTAATAACTTAATAATCTCGTCTTTAACGACGTCTTTCATGTTTGGGTTAAGAACAGGCACATGTCTGATAAGGACTTTGTTGCCTTCTCCAGGAAGTTCTAGAAGTTGATGAGGAAGAAGAATTGGAAGTGTAGACCTTCCCCCTCCTTACATCACAGTAAGAAATCCTCCAAGTAGGACAAATATGTTTCTAAACCTAGTAAACAGATTTCTACTAATGTTATTTGTTATTCCTGCAGTAAGCCAGGGCATGTAATTTTTGACTACTCTTGAAAGTTATTTAACTGAAGGTTAGTTAATCACCTAGAGTGGGGGGGGGGGGGGGGGTGGGGTGAATAGGTCTTTGAAAATTTTGTTGGTTCTTTGCTGATTTCAACTTATACTATCTAGAGCTTGTACTTAGATCTTGTAATAAGAAAGAAAACAAACAAACAAACAACAAACACAAAGATTTATAGTGGTCCCCAAATTGAGTACATCTACTTTCACTCCCACCTATCCAACTGATTTGCTGGACTTGGCACAAACTCCACCAATATGCTCCTCAGAGCTTACAACTCAGGCCCTCGGCCTATAACATAGATTCTTCACAGAATCCATACTCAAAAACACAAGGGTTCCTACCTCAGAGCCCTGCAAAGCTCCTACAGCTCAGTGATCCACTAATCACCTACCTCAGCCTTATTTCTAAGGCCTACAACGCAGGCTCTTCAGCCCTACAACATCAGGCACACATCCCTACTCGCAGAGTACTACAACACTCTTACAAATATGTACCCTTCCAGGTACCTACAACTTAGCTTTCTCCAAGGCCTATAACTTAGTGACACACTTATCACCTACATCTCAGTGACTCTCCAGTCACCTACCTCAGGCACAATGTCCTACAGTCAGGCTGGGAGGACAACCCTACCTCAAATCCACACTTGGATCCTACCTAAGAGAGCAACACTATCCTACCTTAGGCAATTAAGCCCTACAGCTCAGATCCACAATTGGATCCTACCTCTGTACCCCAACAGGGCACCTACCTCAGTGACTAATTAGTCATATACCTTAGACACAAAGTGCCCTATACTTAGATTCAGATAAACTGAATCCTACAGGAAGAGACTACAGAATAACTAAGAAAAATAATTAATTTACTCAGAGATAAATCTCTGAGTCTACCTTGCTGGACTGAGCAGATATCAGTCCAGCACACTTGCTGTAGAAGGAATTAGTCCTCTTCGACATATAATACTTTTCTGCTGCACAGATGAGTAGTTAAAAGCTTGCTTAATGGATGAATCAACTCCTCTATTCTGGAAAGAATTATCTTGCTGAGCTTGAAGAGCTTCAGCTAACTTCCTTTGCCTTCGTGACTATCTCTTCTGGACTTTAGATTTCAAGCTCTGTGGAGAAGAAGATGTCTAGCCGCCTCATAATTTCTTTTTGTATTTTCTGCGTTTGTTCCTTTTTTGTTGAAGTTGGTGACCGGGCGGTCTGGTGGTCTGGCTTGGCGGGTTGATGACCGCGCGGTTTTGTTGTTACTCTTCAGCGGTTTGGTTGCTGTGTGTTGCTGTCTGAGGTCCAAGGGGTCTAGCGGTTTGTCTCTGGCGACTTGGAGACCGGGTGGTCTAGCGGTCTCCCATGACGATCTCTCTCTCTCTCTCTCTGTGGTAGTAGCCGAGCGGTTAGCCCTTCTGTCTAACCGCGTGGCATGTGCGGTTTGTGTCTGTATTGTCCGCTTGTGTCCTGTAATTTTTTAGTCCCACATCTCTTATTTGTTTTCTCTCCTCTCTCCTCCATTCTATATAAGGGAGGTAATACCTTTGTAATAGATACCTTTTTCGGATAATAAAGTTTTAGTTAAACCACTTCCGGTTTGTTTCTGTTCGGTTTTTACATGATTCTGTTCGGCTTTTACATGGTATCGGAGGACTTGATATTCTCCTCCTGATTCTGTGCGCCTTCCCTATCCGCGCGGCTTGCTTCGCCCGTATACACCCTATCCGCGCGGCTTCTTTCTCTCCATGGTGTTGCCCTCTGTGTGCGCGACCTCTTTGTTACCTGTGCTAAGTCGCCGCTTCCTCTCGCCGTGACCTGTTGCCTTGTGTGCCTTGTTGGTCTTTGCTTCTGTTCGAGCGGACTATCTTCTAGCCGCCCGACTTCTATCCCTCTGCTTGGGTCTGCGGCTTGGTCGTGGCTTTTCTGGCCGCTGGTGTCTGCCCTCGTGACCGCTGCAGCTCTTCTTCTTCCTATCCGCGTGGATTGTTTCCTAACCGCACGACTTCCCATTGTTTGCTCCAATGGCTCTTTCTGATGCTTCTACTGCCACCACTCCTGCCACCACCCCTGTCGCCAATCCAGCTCCGCCTCTTCCTCCTACTCCTTCCGGGAACCTTAGCACAGTTTCCAAGATTGTCGGCTCCAACTACCCAAATTGGAGCGTATCTTTCACCTTTCTCCTCTGCTTGCAACCCAAACGCCACCATCTTGTTGATGACCCTCCTCCTACCACTTCACCTCTCTTTGATGACTGGGATGCGAGTGACGCGCTTGTGCGTACTTGGCTCGCTAACAGCCTATCCGATGAGTGCCTTCCTGTCATCCGTCGTGATGAGACGGTCAAGGCCGCTTGGCTTCATCTTGCCGCTCTGTACTCCAAGGGGGCTCAGACGTCCCGCATCTATATGTTGTATGCGGACCTCTTTGCCCATCCTACCTTGTCTCCTGCTACTGCCTACCAATAGGTTCAGGCTCTTGGGGCTGAGATTCTTCAGAATCGCCCCTTTTCTGCGGATTTGGCTCAACAACATAAGCACTTCCAAAAGCTTCTGGTTGTGTGTTATCTGCTCCGGCTTCCTGATACTTATGACATGATCCGCTAGCAATTTCTGGGTGAGGCGGAATCTCCTACCTTAGATGCCACCGCTGCCCCCATCACCGCAGTCACCTCTCTCCTTCAGCGCCCTCTTCTGCCCGCTCCTCCTCCACCAGACCACTATGCTTATCAAACTCAGCAGAGTGGCTCTGATAGCCGCAGTCACCAGTCCGACGGACGTGCTTCTTCCCGCTACCTTTGCTCTCACTGTGGCTGCATCGGACATACTTCCGAATGCTGCTGGATGAAGCATCCCCATCTTCGCCCCTCCGGTGACTCTTCCGCCTCCTCTTCCAAGCCGTCTGCCTCTGTTGTCACCTCCTCTGGTAGTACCCATGTGGTAACTCAAGGTAAATGACTCATCGACTCTAGTACAACTAATCACATGACGGGCAATCCTCAGTGCTTCTCTCTACTCGAACAGCATGATCGGTTGCCCCCGGTCCTCGTTGTAGACGGTTCTCCCTCCCCGGTTCATGGGTCGGGAGTGGTTCATGTTACTCCGTCCCTTCGATTGGCGGACACTCTCTATGTGCCCAAGTTTCCGTGCAATTTATTGTCGATTACCTCTTTATGCAAGCAGCTTTAGTGTTCTGTGACGTTTACTCCGACTTATTGTTCTTTTCAGGATCCGAGCTCCCAACGGACGATTGCTACTGGGTCTGAGAGCGACGGCCTCTACTTCCTCGACAATGTTTCTGCCTTGTCTGCCTTATCATCTTCTTGTACGGATCTTCTCCAGTGGCATCTCCACCTCGGTCATCCTCCACCACGGCTTCTACATCAGCTTCTGCCCCACCTCCCTCCATCTAGTACTCCTCTCCACTGCGACGCTTTTCAACTCGGCAAGCATCACCGTTCCTCCTTCCCACCGAAGCAAGGTTGGGGTTCTACTCGTCCTTTTGATCTTGTCCACTCCGATGTCCGGGGACCTACTCCTACCCTCACCATTGGTCGGGGTAGTTCTTATTTTGTAACTTTTATTGATGATTTTTCAAGATGTACTTGGGTGTATCTCTTACGAGATCGCTCTGAACTTTTCGATGTATGGATCTCTTTTTATTAGTTAATTAAAACTCAATTTGGTGTTTGTATTAAAACCTTTCGCTCCGACAATGCTAAAGAATATTTGAGTCATGCTTTTACCTCTTTTTTTGTGCAACATGACATTATTCATCAGACCAGCTGTGTTTATACCTCCCAACAAAATGGGGTGGCGGAACGCAAAAACCGTCACCTCCTCGATGTCGCTCGCACATTAATGACCCAGATGCATGTCCCTCGCTCATATTGTGGCTATGCTGTTCTCCTTGCTTACTACCTCATCAATTGCCTTCCCTCCACAGTTCTCCACAGGAAAACCCCATTCTCCATTCTGTATCCGGACAAGGAGCCCTTTCCTCTCCCTCTCCGAATCTTTGGGTGCACTGCATTTGTGCATGCCCCATATGCCACCCGTGATAAGCTATCCCCTTGCTCCACCAAATGTGTCTTTCTGGTGTACTCCACCACTCAGAAAGGCTACTATTGCTTTAACCCCGTTCTTCGTCAGCAGTTCATCTCCGCTGACATTACCTTCTTCGAGAATGCCTCCTACTTGTCGGATGACTCCTCTTCTCTTCCCCCAGCTTCCTCTCCTCTTCCCCTAGCTTCTGATTCTCCTGCTATTCCCTTCGTTCCCTCATCTCGTACTGCGATATCCACCCCTACACCGTCACCGTCCCCTCCTCTCCCTCCGCCTCTCTCTCCCACTTCTCTGCCACCGTCTCCCTCATCTCCATTGCTGTCGCTCTCTCCTCCCAGGCCAGCTCTCTCTGCCACGGATGCTCCGGATGTCGAGGGCACTGCCGACCTGGACCTTCTTGTAGCTCTTCGCAAAGGGGTGCGGATGTGTACCCTCTACCCGCTTGCTGCTGTTGTTTCATATGATCGTCTTACCTCTTCTCGCAGGGCCTTTGCGCTGGCTATCTATGCCACTGCCACACCTCATTCCTACCAGGATGCCCTTGTTATTCCTCACTGGAATATGGCCATGGATGAGGAAATGGCAATCCTCACGGAACGGGGTACCTGGACTCTTGTTCCTCCTCCCTTCGGTACTGATGTTGTTGGCTGTCGCTGGGTCTTTGTGGTCAAATTTGGCCCGGACGGTACGGTGGACCGTTACAAAGCTCGCCTTATTTTTAAGGGCTTTACTCAGACATATGACGTTGATTACTTTGACACTTTCTCTCTCGTGGCTCGTCTCAGCACTATACGAGTCCTTCTCTCTGTGGCGATCAATCGAGAGTGGCCGATTTCCCACCTGGATGTTAAGAATGCCTTCCTTTATGGTGATCTTCAGGAGGCCGTCTACATGGAGCAACCTCCTGGGTATGTTGCTCAGGGGGAGACACGAGTATGCCTGCTGAAGAAGGCAATCTATGGCCTCAAACAGAGCCCTCGAGCTTGGTTTGACAAGTTCAGCAGCATCGTGGCAGCCGTTGGTTTTGCGGGCAGCTCTGCCGATCACTCGCTATTTATTCGCAAAACCTCCTCGGGACTGATGGTTCTTGCTGTGTACGTCGATGATATTCTTCTCACTGGCGATGACCAGGAAGGGGTAGCCTTGACAAAGCGGCATCTTCATCTACATCTGGTCACGAAAGATATGGGCTCTCCGAAGTACTTTTTGGGGATCGAAATCTCTCGGAAGCCCAACTCCTTAGTCCTCTCCCAGCGTAAGTATGCCCTTGATCTATTAAAAGAAGCAGGATTGACTGGAGCCAAACCTGCCCGATGCCCCATGACAATTGGAGAAGACAAAACCTGGACAGATGATTCGCCTCTTCTTTTAGATACTACGCGGTACAGGCGTCTAGTTGGTAAGCTCATATATCTCACAGTGACCAGGCCCGACATTTCCTATGCTGTGGGCAAGGTGAGTCAATTCATGCAAGCACCTAGAGAGTTCCATCTATAGTCCGCCTTGCGGATCTTGGAGTATGTCAAAGCAACGCCTGGGAAAGGACTACTCTTTCAAAAGAATGGTCATCTGAGGGTTGAAGCATACTCAGATGCGAGTTACGCTGATGACAAAGGGGATCGCAAATCTACCTCTGGTTTCTGCACCTTTGTTGGGGGAAATCTGGTAAGCTGGAAGAGCAAGAAGCAGTCTGTTGTTTCCAGGTCCAGTGCTGAAGCAGAGTATCAGAGTATGACATCTACCACTTGTGTGTTAAAATGGCTTCGGGCTCTCATGCTGGATTTAGGAGAGGTCTACAACCATCCTCTACCTATGTTCTGTGACAACAAGGCTGCCATATACATCTCCAAAAATCCGGTCTTCCATGAAAGAACCAAGCACATTGAGGTCGACTGTCATTTTATTCGTGAAGAGATTTTGAAAGAACAAATTTGCACTCCCTTCGTCACTTCTGATAAAGAGCTGGATGACATCTTTACCAAGCCAGTATCTGCCTCGCTTCTTCATATTTGTGACAAGCTGGGCATGATCGATATATATGCTCCAGCTTGAGGGGGAGTGTTGAAGTTGGTGACCGGGCGGTCTGGCTTGGCGGGTTGATGACCGCGCGGTTTTGCTGTTACTCATCAGCGGTTTGGTTGCTGTGTGTTGCTGTCTGAGGTCCAAGGGGTCTAGCGGTTTGTCTCTGGCGACTTGGAGACCGGGAGGTCTAGCGGTCTCCCATGGCGATCTCTCTCTCTCTCTCTGTGGTAGTAGCCGAGCGGTTAGCCCTTCTGTCTAACCGCGCGGCATGTGCGGTTTATGTCTATATAGTCCGCTTGTGTCCTGTAATTTTTTAGTCCCACATCTCTTATTTGTTTTCTCCCCTCTCTCCTCCATTCTATATAAGGGAGGTCATACCTTTGTAATAGATACCTTTTTCGGATAATAAAGTTTTAGTTAAACCACTTCCGGTTTGTTTCTATTCGGTTTTTACATTTTTCTGTTCGGCTTTTACATTTTTTCCGTTCGATCTTTTTCGTTCGTTGCCCTAATCCATTTTCTTTTTCCTTTTTATATGCGTTGATTTGAATCAACGATACACTTGTATGTGGGCCCAATAAGGATTGGGGAGCCCCACCTTCTTTAGAAAAGGACAATCAGCTTTCGGCGCCACTACAACTCTCCTGCAACGGCTACATGTAAGTTGACTTTGATGACGTCAGCAATGGTCATCACTATCTGGACTTAAAAATATCCCAGAAATCCATAAAGCACTGAGTGATGTTAAGTCACTCAATGCCATTTGTCTTGGCTCTTAGCGCTTCTGGACTTGTGAATTTTCTCTGGATTTGTCTCAGCGGTTCTGTCTCAGCGGTCTCAGCGATTTATTCTTAATAGATGTGACATGTCTTTGTCTCAACGCTTTCTTCTTATTAGCTGAGACAAGTTTCTGTCTCAGCGGTATCTTCTCAGCGGTCTCAACGGTTTTTGCTTCACAGCTGAGACTATCTTCTGTTTCAATAGTTTTCCGCTTAACTTCCTTAGCGCTTCCTTCTTCATTAGAAGCGTTGAGTGAACCTGCTTCACTGAATGCTTCTGAACTTAGAGAAATCCAGCTAGTTTTGTCTCATCGCTTCCTTCTTCATTAGAAGCATTGAGTGAACCTACTTCACTCAACGCTTATGGACTTAGATAAATCCAGCTAGTTTTGTCTCAGCGGTTAAGCTGACACATTATTCTCAGTTGTCTCAGTGGTCTCAAAGCCATCTTCTCAGCTATCTCAGCTATCTCAGTGTTTTTTGCCTTTGCCAGTTTTTTGGCTTTAGCTGCGTTCGACGATCTATGGGCTGAGCTCGACGAACTCTGATCTTCTCAACGGTCTCAACGCTTTTTGCCTTAGTAAATTTTTCTGGCTTTAGAGCGATAAGTGTTGAGCAGAGCTCGATGATCTTTAAGCTGAGATCGATGATCTTCAAGCTGAGCTCGACGAATTTTGAGTTTACCCCCAAACTTATTTTTCTTCACCTATCCAATCATGGACTACCTGCATGTATAAACTAGAGCACCCATCAAATACATTATGCCCCTTAGCATGATTGGTGATGTCTCTTCAAATCCTAAGGAACATTGTAGGGCACAATTCCCAACAATCTCCCCCTATTTGAAGACGGCAGAACACACATCCATGCTAAGGTGCATTAACACAAGAAATATCATGATAGGTCTAATGAAACATTATCATGACAACTAGCCATCCCAGTACAAGATAAATCCACCAAGATGAGATGGCTTAGCACTATGATTGAAAGATCAATGGTAAAGGTGAATTATCAATAATTGATAATGTGATAGTATGATTAACAACAAAAGATTTATTAATCATTAACCAGGTAAACACTTTGATCAAGATAAACCTAATCATTAACTAATTTAGATATCTTTAGTCAAACTGTAGTAGGTAAAAATTGTGATTAAAAGATATTTGTCAAGAAATAGCATATTTATCAAAAACAGACATGTAAGTGAAAATTTCATCCACATTTGTCACATCAATGTTGTCAGGGCCAAAACATATTCATTTCCTTGATAATGATTTGAAGCTTTTATACTGTTGATATTCATTACAAAACATAGAGTAGATAATTTTTAAATAGGCTTAAGTCTAGCAATCTTCTATCAACTGTTATTTGATGAACTTGCACTAACATCCTTGGTTGCAGCAGTCTTCTTCAAGTTTTCAGCCTTGTTCTTTTGCCACTTGAAGTAGAGGAATGACTTTGGAATATATCTGGGAGGCATTTTCTTGGTGTTGCTCTTTCTTATAAGATTCTCCTTGAATACTCTTTCCCTTGGGAAATTTCTTTCCAGATGCTTTATCCATTCCTCAGAAGGATATACACTATCAATATTCTTTAATATTTGTCCATGGCTTACCCAAGCATTGATAATGATAGATTCAGAGGCATCACTTAGCAGTTAATAGTTTGGATCATCTCTGTTCTTAGCTCTCCTCTTTGACATGAACTCTTCAGCCATTTGAGTTCCTTCCCTCTTTCTTCAGGCAGCAAGCTGTGTATCTTGTGCAATTCTAGCTTGTGCTGGGAAGTTCAGGTCCTCTGGCCTCTTTCTATCCAGGTGGGGCAGGTATAGTTCCACCCTGGTTCCTTGAATTACATTGAATGCTTGATCTTCAATGAGTGCTGCTGCCTTAGCATGGCTGCTCTCCCCCTTTCTGCCTTCTTTAGAGATGGTCTTTTGCAGTAAGGTGGTGTTGGCTTCATTCTTGCTTGATATAGAGTTGAATATTCTTTAATTGTCAACAAGCATCTTACCTTTTAGAAGTATTGCCTCCTTCATAGATTGGAAGGCAACATTGGTGATATGTTGATTTACATGATTTGCTACACCCTTGATCACCTCATCAGTTGCACTTACATAATTCTTGATATATCCTATATGACCTGCTAGTTTAAGTGAGAGATTTATTCTTCATTTTCATTGACTTTTGAAGTCAAGTCATCCCTTAGTTTGACAACTGATTGATCAATATACTCCTTGTGGGTTCTGGTCTGAGCATCCAAGAGTGCTTTGATTGGGTTATGAAATTCCTCATTATAGATGTCCGTAGATGAAGTATGGCTCATAGGAGGAGGTACAACATTCTGAGCTGGGATTTGAGAAGCCTCCCCCTCAACTACAACACTTACAGTTGGAAACATTTCCTTAGCTAAAGTTGTATTAACACTACAAACTAGGAGGGTATGGGTATTTCCTGTAGTGAGTGTAGACTCAACTATTCCATTGACAACTTGATCCAAGTTTGTCAGATCCATCTGAACATGCTCCCCCTCAGACTGAGCATCCTTCTCTTGAGTAGTAAGCATATCATCAATTGTAGCTATATCACCAGTATCTGTCATATTTACCTCATCTTCTGCAACAATTTCTTCCTCATTTCCAATCTTTGACACTTATCCTGACCTAGGGCTGGTATGGATTTTATCAACATGCACAACATTGTCCTGGAGTTGAATGTTTGCAGAGGAATGACTGAGTGATAAGTCAACCTGTAGACCAATATCAGCTGGAGAGGATGATCCAAGCTCTGGTTCAGTGCTGGAAGTTCTTTCTTCCCCAGTAGGTTTCTTCCTTGTACCCTTAGAGGAGTCCTTTATTCCTAAAGGTTGGCTCATTGGTAGGACCCTAGTGAATCTGCCAAAGTCTTTATGTCCATTCTTTTTAGGTAGTGAATCTTCACCCCATGTTCCTGTTGGAAAGTGTCAGGATAGGTGTTCACTAGGTATAAGAAAAGAATTCTGCCCATTTTTGGAGAGGGTATACAGTATACTAATCTCTGATAGATGAGAGAAGACCATGAGGTCTTTATATTCAGGATAATTATGGTCGTGACATCAAACACGGACCTTGAGATAGTGTCATATGATCCAGGTTTGCAGATAAGGGCTTTCCCTACAATATCTGCTAGCAGTTTGCCTATCTGATTGAAGAATTTCCGTTTAAGAGACCCAGATTTGGCCTCATTGTATCCATACCATCTGAGAGCACTGTCTCTGTATGTGTCAGCGGGCTTTCTTCCTCGCTAGGGTTGACGGATGGTATATGAAGGGACTTTCGTAGTCTCTTAGTATCTTAATTTTGATATCTTCAATCATAGACTTAAGAGAGTTTTGAGAGGAGGACACTTTAATGTTCAAGAAGAATTCTACTAACTCCTTTTTAAGAATGGTGGAGGGTTCGGACAGGGTGTACTCCAGGCCTGTGATTTCAATCATCCTTATCGCTGCTTTAATCTCTAAAGAGGCATGACTGAATCCATCCCTCACAATTTCGTGTCCTTCCTGGAGCTCCTTAATGACATTTGGCTCAATTGAACCAGTGAGGCAAGACTCTGAGAGGGTTTCGGTCTCGACGGCTAGGGTTAAGGCTTTTAAAGAGTGGAGTGGCTTTTCGTTTCTTATCACCTTTCTATTTATACTAAAAGGGTTCATTTATCAATTAAGCATCTTTATCCTAAAACTTATATATTTCATTTTAACGAATTGCGTTATGCTTCCTATTATGAAACAAGAGATTTAATGCTTTGATTTTTCTACCCTCAACTTTTCTTCGACTTATTTAATACATGTTTAATTTGTTGCTTCCCTTACTGATTGGATGTACAATCTTTTTGACTTAATAAAAAAATTTACTAGTTTTAAATAGAAGGGGACCTAACATGTTAATGAGCCAGTTCTATTGACACTCCAATTTATGCATTAGTTTACCTTAAAGTTTGCTAATAAGTTATTTGAATTTTAAAATAAAGACTACAAAAAATAACAGTGTAGATAATTGAATCATTATTTTCTATTTGGTGTGCTTGACTTGGTTCAGCCTGAGCACATCTAACATAACTAATCAATTAGCAAACTTAATCTCTATATAGGAGGGAGAGACGTACCTTGAGGCTTGCTTCCTATAGCTTTTGAGGATTACATTCTTGACAGCCTCAACCGTAATTTATTGCTTTTCTTGGAGTATATTCCTAGAGCAACTATCCTGTCCCAGACATTTGTCTGGAACACCCATTGTCCAAATACCAAGTCTTAATTGGAGAGGTACTTTGACTATCCTGCAAAACAGAATTCATTTACACATAGGCACCCAATGATAATTGGGTCCTAGGTTCTTATTAGCATCATAAAACTTTTGACAGACTCTCTGCCTAGGCTGAGCACTTTTCTGTCCACTATTCATATTCAGGTTGAAAGAATTAGTGCCTAACCACCTAGAGGGGGGGGGGTGAATAGGTGTAATTCCTGTTTTTCTTTTAAGGCAGAAAAGCTGTTCAGTTAACTAATAATAAACTGCAAAATCTACTGCTAACACAACACAACAATCACAGAAACAATCAAACACAGAGTGCACACAGTTTTTATAGTGGTTCCCCAAGGTCTGGGTACATCCACTTCCCCCTTCGCCTATCTAGCAGTGTACTAGATTCGGCCTAACTTTTGCACTTCACCTCAGATCCTCAGATCTTACAACTCAGAACCCCAAACAAGGCTCCTACAACTCAGGCAAACTGACCTACCTCAGCCTTCAACAAGGCCTACACTCAGAGATCACAATCTCCTACAACTCAGCCTCACAACCCTACCTCAGCCTTCAACAAGGCCTACCACTCAGAGAATTTACTCTCCTACACTCAGCCTTTATAAAACAGGCTTACAGTCTCAGATCAATAAAGATCCTACAAAAATTTGATTTAACAAAGTAAATAACCACCACCCTGACAGAGAGAGAAGGGATGGATGGCTTCTTGATGAGTTCTTAGAAGAGCTTGATGGCAGAGCACAACCTCTCTTAGCTTTCTTCAAAGCTTCTTGAATCTGAACTCAGTAGAGTTGAACTCTTGAGAAGTTGATCTTCAATCAGCTTCTGACTTGAGATTCAGATCTCAATCCGAATCTTTCTTGGCAGCCTGGATCAGCAACTGCACTTCTTAGATGGAGCTCTCTCTCTCTCCAACTTCTTAGATCTTCTGTCGAAGGTCTTCTTTTTTTGTGTTGATAGATATCTGTGTAGATTCTTCAATCTTAATTGTAATTGATCACCTCTTCTGTTGAAGGAGAAAGTTTTTATATAGTCTTCCTCCATGGTAACCGGCTGAACCAGTTTCTAACAACCTTCTGACAGCTCTGACAGTAGTAGTTGACCGGTTAGAAATGGCAGCTGTCAAGTCATCCAGTCACTTCTTGAAATCACTGTCTCTGTCTGAAAGTGTCGAGACTGAACTTCATTATGTGTCGACACAAGTAGACTAAGTGCCGACACAAGTGGACTAAGTGTCGACACAAGCCTTGGTGGTGTCGACACAACTCCTTTTGTTGTTGTAACAACTTCTCGACACTACTTCTTTAGAATGTGTCGACACAAGCCTTCTTTTCTTTAACTTTGTTGAAACTTGCTGTGTGTCGACATATCTCCTTTGTGTCGACACAAGTACTTCTTTACTTTAACTTTGTTGAAGCTTTGCTGTGTGTCAACACAAGTCCTGTGTGTCGACACAGTTGATGTTGACAAATACTTCTATGTTTCGACACAAGTCCTATATGTGTCAACACATTTGATGTCGACTAAGTATTCCCGTGTGTCGACACTGCCTTTTGGTGTCGACACAGATGATGTCGACTTTGCTTCTCTGTGTGTCGACACAGCCTCTTGGTGTCGACACAGTTGATTCTGGTGTCGACTCAGCCTTTCCAAGTGTCGGCACAATTAACTCCAAGTATCGACACAACTTTTCTCCAGTGTCGACACACGCCTTCATAAGTGTAGACACTTCTTCTCTAGGTGTCGACACATGGACTTAGAAATTTTTCTGCATTTCCTGCAATTACTTAACCTGCACATATAAACTCAAAACACATCAAATATACCTTAATGCATATCATTGAGTAGGGTGAGGCTTCTTCAAATATGGTACATATTTTCCAATGTACCCAACAATCTCCCCCTATTTGGAGAAGTCATAACCCTTAGTCAATGATATACACCATTCATAACAACTACACATTATGATGTATAACAACATTATATGACAGGGTAATTTCTTAAAACAAAACATAAAAGATATTTCATCACAGAATTAGTATGCTATCACAATGAGCATTCATTATAGTTTTGTTTCAACTTCCAATACTTTCTTTAACAAAAGTTTACATATATTTTAACACAAAAGATTACAATGTTATAAAATCTTGTAAAACTAATCTAAGGCAGCTCTGGCTCCTTGATGACAATGCCCTTGCCTGATTGAATCTTGGCTTGCACAGGAACATCAGAGTCATCAGCAGGCATCTTGCCCTTTTGATCTTTCTTCTTTAGCTCTTCAGCCCTTATCTTTTGTCTTTCAAAATAATGATAAGGCTTTGAGAAATATTTGCTAGGCTCCTGTGCATTAGGAGGTAGCTTCCCAAGTTTTGCCTTCCTTCTATACTGTACAATAGCTTCTTGCTTGTCTTCATGTTTTCTCCATTCTTGCTCAGAGTACCATTTACCCCTCTCTAGGGTATTCTCCTTTGCAGCTTTCCAAGCAGTTAGTATAATATTTCTAGAAGTAGGACTCCACTGCTCAAAATTTGGCTTTAACTCTGCCTATTCTCTAAATCTCCTCTTGGACAAAAGAGTTTCTTGCTCTTTCAATACTGCCTCTGGCACAGGCTTATCTACTTTCTCAAGAATAATATTTTTATTACCCTCTGGAGCGCTGTACATAGATTGTACTTCTTGATGAATCATCTCAAAATCTGCTGGAGGATAGATGACTTGAGCAACTTCAGCTGGCTCACCACCAAAATATGCAGGATGCACTCCAGATTCAGCCACATTGTCATCATCACAAAGGGGTGGATATCCAAGTGTAGCTCTGATGCTATTGAAAATCCATTTAGCATGGTCAGATCCATCTTTGACTAATATTCTCTCCCCCTTTATGACTTCTCTGGCCACATGATCTCTAAGATCATCCTTTTGAAATCTTATTTGTTCATCCAGAAAATTAACACCATCCTTATAAAATCCCTTTAACTTTAGCAGTAGTCCAGAAATGGTCTTTTGAGAGAGTTCAATAGCTGTTTTGATAGCAGTTATGCCTTCCTGGAAGTCCTTATCAAACTTCTCCTTATCAAACTCTGGCTTGGCTTTAGACTTATTAGCAGTTGGGGTAGCTGCAATATTCTTCATTTCTGTAACAGTTGCATTATGGGATGTAGTTAGATTATCATTCATCCTAATCTGATTTTCTAGTACATAGCCTTGCTTAAGGGCTATATCATCAACTTGTGTCTTGATTTTCTCTTGGTGTGTGGCTAGGAAAACCACAGCATTTCCACCCTTGTGGAAACAATCAGTCATCTTCTTCTTATTTTGATTCACTTCAAATCTTATTGACTTTATATCTGTTGCCAAGGAGAGTTGTAGATCTTTGTGTGTCACATCCATATATTTCTCCATGACAACCCTTTGCTCATCCAACTTCACTTGCATGGATACTAATAAAGAATTATAATCAAATGTTGGGGCAGGCTATGGAGCAACAGTTTGTAATGCCTTCTTGTAGCTCTGGCTTCTCCTTTTGAAGACCTGTAGCTTCCTCTTCTTAGCTCTTAAAGCTTCTTCATCCTCGGATGCTGAGGTACTAGCTATGTCAACCCTTTCCTTAGGACTAGGAGGCAATTCCTTCTCAGTCCTTGGTAGCTCCCCTGAGTCCTTTGCTCCTCCTCAGTTCTGGTTTGCACCTCATCATTCCTTGCAGTCTCTCCCTGAGATCTTACATGCTCCCCCTCAAGGTTAGGTTGGTCCTTCTCAAGAGCAGTTTTCTCCCCCTCAAAACCAGCATGCTCCCCCTCAATATTAGCTTGCACTAAATCAGGAAACAACTCTTCTAAGGTAAACTCTTGTTGAGTAGGATCTTGAGGTACCACAAACTCAGGATCAATATCAGCAGCAACAGATGTATCCTCCATGATTACATCTTGTGGTTGACTATGTAGTTGTGTTGGCTGGTCAACATCAATCAAAAATTCAGTTAGTGTCTCATCTTTATCAATAAGAATTGATTGATTCACCTCTTGAATTACCTCAAGGATTGTTTGTGTGGCCATCTCACTTTCTAGGTGGGTTGGCTCTTCCACAATATGAGGCTCCCCCTGCACTTGTGCTCCATCTGCAGGGTCTTGTGCAGGAATCTCTTGGGCTGTAGATTTCTGAGGAACCTCATGCCTTTCCTCATCAGGCATGTCCTTAGTTAATACCCTATCCCATCTTGAGATAATCCTAATGTCCAACTTCCTCATGTCGTTAATTTTAGAACCAGCTGCTTGTTCCATTACTTCTGGAATAGTTCCAGCTAAGTACAGATTCATAATTCTACCCAGATTGGGCTTCTTAATGCTTTCTGTAATCTTCTCAAAAATAACTGCCGACCAATCAGTTTTTAGTTTATAGATGATCCTGGTCATTAAGCTGAACATATGAGCTGATATCCTATCATGCCCCCCTGACTTGCACAGAATCACCTTTCCTACCACTTCAGACAAGAACTTTCCTTGCATATTCATGCCTTTCCTGTTAAATACTGAGACAATCTTCATGGTGGAATCCAGTCCACACCACTGAAGTGCTTCCCTTAGCTTAGAAGTAGGTACATCTTCTTCCTCTTGTGTTCTAGGCAGGTGAAGAACTTTTCTTAAACTCTTCTGGGTGATTTTTACCTTTACTCCATGGACTGTGGATCAAATTTTGAGTCCAGCATGATCTAGGGTAGCAGTACCAAAGAATTCTAACATTTCTATCTTCCAGATCTTAGTTGGTTCAGAAACTAGAAATTCCAACCCATTCTCAGTAATTAGGGTTACAACATTCTTAATTTCTCGTTCCGCATGGTCAAATGCATTGCGTACTACCTCATATCCTTCATTGACGTTCTCTTCAAGTTTAGGCGCCATTAGGGTTGAGTGAAATCTTGAATTTAGATGAGAGAGATGTCGACATAAAGTTTTAGTCTCGAAACTATAGAAAGCGTGTCGATAGACAATGTTGTTGACCTATTTATACCTTTCTAAAAACGAAGGTGAAATGACACGTTATAATCCTCTAAATGTGTCGACAGAACATATGTGTCAACACTTATACATCTGCACTCGACGATTAGTCGATACTCCACTCAACGAAATCTGTGTTGAACCTAAGTGTCGACACCACTTCTGGATGTGTCAACACCTACTCTGGATGTGTCGACACTACTTCTCTGAAGTGTCGACACCTATTTTCTAGATGTGTCGACATCATTTCTCTGGAATGTCGACACCACTTCTATGTGTCGACACAGACAATTCCTTGTGTCGACACCATTTTACTTAGCCAATATTGTTAAACTACTTTATGTTCAACATTCCTAATTCCATTTTGAACTTATTGAATTTAGTTTCATCTAGAGGCTTAGTAAACATATCTGTAATTTGATAATCTGTTTTAACAAATTCTAGTGAAATGTCCTCTTTCTCTACACGTTCTCTAAGAAAATGGTATCTAATTTCTATGTGCTTAGTCCCACTATGTGAGACAGGAATATTTGAAATAGAAATAACACTTGTAGAATCACAAAGCAAAGGTGTTCTACTTACTTGAATACCATAGTCTTCTAGCTGGTGTTGAATCCACAATAGCTGTGCACAACAACTTCCTACTGCCATATATTCAGACTCTGCTGTGGAAATTGCCACACTTGTCTGCTTCTTACTGCTCCAAGACACCAATCTTCCTCCTAGAAATGGACAGGTGCCTGTAGTACTTTTTCTGTCTTCTTTGCAACTTGCAAAATCTGCATCTAAATATCCTATCAGTAGAAAATCTCCATTCCTAGGGTACCAAAGGCCTAGATTAGGTGTGCCCTTAAGATATATCAAAATCCTTTTTACTGCAGTAAGATGAGATTCTTTAGGACATGATTGGAACCTAGCACAGACACATGTAGTATACATGATATCTGGTCTACTAGCAGTCAGATATAGGAGGGAGCCAACTATCCCTCTATACAAAGTTTCATCTACAGGTTTCCCTGCATCATCTTTGCTAAGAGACACACATGACCCCATAAGAGTTCTCATAGTAGTCGATGATTCCATACCATACTTTTTAATTAACTCCAGGGTGAACTTAGACTGAGTTATGGACAAACCATCTTCAGTCTGTCTTACTTGAAGACCCAAGAAAAACTTAAGTTCTCCCATACTGCTCATTTCAAATTTCCTTGCATAAGTTTTGCAAACTTTCTGCAAATATTACTTTCAGTAGACCCAAATATGATGTCATCAACATATATTTGGACTAGTATTATCTTTCCTTTAGATTCCCTAAGGAATAGAGTCTTGTCTATTTTCCCCCTTGAGAATTTATTCTCAATGAGGAAACTAGACAGAGTTTCATACCAAGCCCTTGGGGCTTGTTTCAACCCATACAATGCTTTCCTAAGTCTATAAACATAATCAGGTTTCAGAGGATCAACAAAACCTGAGGGCTGCTCTACATAGACTTCTTCCTTTAGATTTCTATTCAGGAAAGCTGACTTTACATCTATTTGAAATACCTTGAAACCTTGATATGTTGCATAAGCAAGGAACATCCTTATTATTTCCTGTCTTGCTACTGGGGCAAAGGTTTGATCAAAGTCAATACCTTCTTCCTGCCTATATCCTTTTGCAACAAGTCTTGCTTTATTCTTCACAATGATCCCATTCTCATCCAATTTGTTCCTAAAGATCCACTTTGTTCCAATGATGTTGTGGTATTTTGGTTTAGGAACTAACTTCCAGACCTTGCATCTTCTGAACTGATTCAGCTCCTCTTGCATGACATCAATTCAATGTGGGTCTAGAATAGCTTCTTCAAATTTCTTTGGTTCCACTTGTGATAGTAAGCTGGAGCAAAGAACTGTGCTCAGATTCCTGCTTCTTGTTTGCACTCCCTGTCTTGGATCACCAATTATCTGATTTGCTGGATGATCCTTTAAGTGTCTATTAGCTGGAGGTAGTCTATCTTCAGGTTGAACACCTCCAGCCTCTTCATTAAGGTGCACCTCTTGGTTTTCTTCAGCATCTGGAGAGTCTTGTACTCCCCCTGGACAGCAGCCACCAATTTTCACTTCCTGATTTGCAGTAGAATCTTCTGTAATGGTAAGCTTGTCCATGCTCTCATTTATACCTGTAGAACTGCAAGCACTACTTGGCAACTCACTGTTAATCAGTCTTGTTTCATTAAAGACTACATGTACAGAATCTTCTACAACTTGAGTAATCATGTTGTAGACCCTATAAGCCTTACTATTATTGCTGTACCCAACAAAGATCCCATCCTGGGATTTGACAGCAAACTTAGTTAGATAAGACTTGTCATTGTTAAGTATATAGCACTTGCAACCAAAGATCCTAAAATAGGATAAGTTTGGTTTTCTGCCCTTCACAATCTCATAGGGAGTCTTTTTGTGGCACTTGGTGATAGTAGCCCTATTGATCACATGACATGCAGTGTTTACTGCATCAGCCCAGAAATATTCTGGGAGAGAAGTGTCACTCAATAGAGTTCTACCAGCCTCTATCAATATTCTATTCTTCCTTTCAGCAATACCATTTTGCTGTGGTGTTCTAGGTGAGGAAAATTCTTGAAAAATCCCAAATTCTTCACATAGTCTTGTCATACTTTCAGACTGAAATTCAGTACCATCGTCACTTCTGATTTTGACCACTGTACTATTCAATTTATTCTGAATTTGTTTAACAAAACTATATAAGATAGTTGGGGTTTCAGATTTTTGTCTTAGAAAGAACACCCAGGAATATCTAGAATAGTCATCTACCACCACAAATGTGTAGACCTTCCTACCTAGACTATGAACTGGCATAGGACCAAATAGATCCATATGCAAGAGGTAAAGACACCTCACTGAATCCTTGTTTTCAAGGATATGAAAGGTGGATTTGGTCTGCTTGCCTTTTTGACAAGCTGAGCATATCCCATCCTTTATACACTTAACTTGAGGACCATTACTCACTAACTCTTTGCTAAAGAGTTGGCCAATAGTCTTATAGTTAAGATGGGCCAACCACTTGTGCCATTTAACACAATGAGAGACTCTCTCATCAGCTACAAGACAAATAGGAGAAACATTATTCTCACACACAAAGTTAAGACAATAAACATTTCTCTTTCTATATCCTGCCAATATGACCTTTTGATCACTTGACCTTTTGATATGACATCCATTCTTAATAAATGAAATGTCATATCCTAAATCACTCAACTGACTTATGCTTGAGAGATAGTAATCTGATTATTAGAAATGTTACCAAATCCTTTGATGATTCCTTTTTCTGAACCACTAAAGGTTACTTTAGGGCCATCCATGATAGGTGTGTAGTCCTTTAGCAACCCCCTTGTTCTAGTCATGTGCCTGGAATATCCACTATCCAAGTACCATATAGGGGCATGGACACTTGGACTCACCTGCAATAAAGACTACTTAACCTTAAAACCCAAATAATTTTTAGGTCCTTGGTTCATGTTAGTCTGAAATTTGACAAATCTGCCTGTAGCACTTCTAGCAGATAGATTGCTACTCTCCTTGACACTGAAATTGTGCCAACAATCTAAGGCAAAATGGCCTACCTTGCCATAACACCAGCACTCAAATTTGTTGTACCTTTGTTAAGGTACAACCCTAGCTGAATTATCTACAGCAGGCTTCTTGTTTTGTGCTGGGGCTTTGCCTTTAGATTTGGACTTAGCAGTCCAGGCAGTTTTCTTAAACCCTAATCCAACGTTACCCTTTTGTGACACAAAGTCATCTATTAAGGGTAATACAGATTTTGGCTTAGAAAAACTAGCCACAATCTCTTTCTCTTTCTGAAGTCTAACCTCCAGATTTCTAATCTGATCATTCTTGAATGTGATTGTGCCCATTTGAATAACAGTTATGTTTTTCAATCTGGTAATCTCATTCAGTTTTTGATCCAGCAACTTCTCTGAATCTAATGCAGCCATCTTAAGATCTGCAATTTCCTTAGCCCGAGATTTGGCCAGGTTTTTGCTCTTCTTAAGTGCCTCAAATAAATCTCTATATTCATCTATCAGCTGATGAATATCACCTTCAGACTCAGACCCATCCACATCACTTGATGCAGATGTTGCTGACTCTGACTCAGTACTGCAATCTGAAAGATATTGTACCTTACTGGGACCAGGCTGATCCTGGCATTTGTCTTCTTCTGACACAGCCATCAGTCCCTTGCACTGATGGTCTTCTTGTTCATATGTAGAGTTCAGTACCTGGAGAAACTCTTCTTCTTCATCTGCTGCATATAGACCAATGTAGGCCCCAGCTTCAGATTCTGACTCTGAAGTAGATTGGTCTGACAAGGTCTTCTCCTTCTTAGCAACAAAGGATTTCTCCTTCTTGCCTTGGTGTTGACTCTTCTTCTTATCTGCAGTCTCTTTTCTTTTATCTGGACACTCAGCCACAACATGCCCAGGCCTATTACAACAGTAGCAAACTATCTTGGATGTTGTAGATTTGCTTGGCTTAGACCCGCTCCTTTCCTTCCTGGATGACTTCCTCTTTTGATAATACTCATCCTTAGGCTGAGATGTGGAAGGCTTAGACTTCCACTACTTCTTCTTCAGGAATCTCTGAAACTGTCTTGTAAATGCTGCAAAATCTTCATCTGAGTCACTACTGTCTGAATTCTGGTTATCTGAATTATCTGAAGCAGTTTCAACAACAATCTTAGGAGGTGATGGAGACATCCTCCTATTTTTCTTAGTGGCTTCAACCTTGAAGGCCACAGACTTTTCTCTATGCTCACCTTTTGCACTTTTCTCTTCCTCTTTCCTTGCCATTAGCTGCATCTCATATGACAGCAGTTTTCCAAACAAGGTTGGTGGAGAGATATCTGCAAGTTTGGCCACTTCCCTAATGACACAAATCTTAGTGTCCCAATCCTTTGTCAAGGATCTTAGGAATTTATCATTTAGTTCATAAGTATTGAAGATTCTCCCATAGGACATCAACTCATTAACTATTCGATAGAACTTTTTATAACACTCAGTTATACTGTCAGACTTTCCTTGTCTGAAACTCTCATATTCCTGGTTTCAGCATAGATTTTCTATCTTGTCTTACTTCTTCTGAACCCTCCATGTTGACTATCAATGTATCCCACATTTCTTTGGAGGTCTTGCGGTGAATCAAATTTTGAAAAGTTGCATCATCAATGGCACTTACTATGATGTTCTGGGCACTTTTATCCATAGTTGCCAAGATGATCTCATCCTTGGTCATCTCTGAATAATCCTTGCGAATTCTTTGGTTTGCATACAGAATTGAAATCTTCATTGGAACATAAGGATCTTCCTTGACTGTAATATAGATCCTTGGATCAGAAGCCTCCATAAACAACCTGACCCTTTCTTTACAGATGCCAAAGATCTCCTTTCTACATATGGGTAATTTCAAAGAACCTAGTTCCTTATGATTTTCACCTGAACCCATTTTCTTGATTCTTGAATCTACCTTATGGATCTCACTCTGACTATTAAGTCCTTCTTTGAGGAACCTCGCTTTGATACCACTTGAAAGAATTAGTGCCTAACCACCTAGAGGGGCGGGGGGGGGGGGGTGAGTAGGTGTAATTCCTGTTTTCTTTTAAGGCAGAAAAGCTGTTCAGTTAACTAATAATAAACTGCAAATTCTACTGCTAACACACCACAGTAATCACAGAAACAATCAAACACAGAGTGCACACAGTTTTTATAGTGGTTCCCCAAGGTCTGGGTACATCCACTTTCCCCCTTCGCCTATCTAGCAGTGTACTAGATTCGGCCTAACTTCTGCACTTCACCTCAGATCCTCAGATCTTACAACTCAGAACCCCAAACAAGGCTCCTACAACTCAGGCAAACTGCCCTACCTTAGCCTTCAACAAGGCCTACACTCAGAGAACATAATCTCCTACAACTCAGGCTCACAACCCTACCTCAGCCTTCAACAAGGCCTACCACTCAGAGAATTTACTCTCCTACACTCAGCCTTTATAAAACAGGCTTACAGTCTCAGATCAATAAAGATCCTACAAAAATTTGATTTAACAAAGTAAATAACCACCACCCTGACAAAGAGAGAAGGGATGGATGACTTCTTGATGAGTTCTTGGAAGAACTTGATGGCAGAGCACAACCTCTCTTAGCTTTATTCAAAGCTTCTTGAATCTGAAATCAGTATGGTTGAACTCTTGAGAAGTTGATCTTCAATCCGCTTCTGACTTGAGATTCAGATCTCAATACGAATCTTTCTTGGCAGCCTGGTTCAGCAACTGTACTTCTTAGATGGAGCTCTCTCTCTCTCCAACTTCTTAGATCTTCTGTCGAAGGTCTTCTTCTTTTTGTGTTGATAAATATCTGTGTAGATTCTTCAATGTTAATTGTAATTGATCACCTCTTCTGTTGAAGGAGAAAGCCTTTATATAGTCTTCCTCCATGGTAACCGGCTGAACCGGTTTCTAACAACCTTCTGACAGCTCTGACAGTAGTAGTTGACCGGTTAGAAATGGCAGCTGTCAAGTCATCCAGTCACTTCTTGAAATCACTGTCTCTGTCTGAAGGTGTCATGACTGAACTTCATTATATGTCGACACAAGTAGACTAAGTGTCGACACTAGTGGAGTAAGTGTCGACACAAGCCTTGGTGGTGTCGACACAACTCCTTTTGTTGTTGTAACAGCTTCTCGACACTACTTCTTTAGAATGTGTCGACACTGATTCTGTGTGTCGACACAAGCCTTCTTTTCTTTAACTTTGTTGAAATTTGCTGTGTGTCGACACATCTCCTTTGTGTCGACACAAGTACTTCTTTACTTTAACTTTGTTGAAGCTTTGCTGTGTGTCTACACAAGTCCTGTGTGTCGACACAGTTGATGTTGACAAATACTTCTGTGTGTCGACACAAGTCCTATATGTGTCGACACATTTGATGTCGACTAAGTATTCTTGTGTGTCGACACTGCCTTTTGGTGTCGACACAGATGATATCGACTTTGCTTCTCTGTGTGTCGACACAGCCTCTTGGTGTCGACACAGTTGATTCTGGTGTCGACTCAGTCTTTCCAAGTGTCGACACAATTAACTCCAAGTGTCGACACAACTTTTCTCCAGTGTCGACACAAGCCTTCATAAGTGTAGACACTGCTTCTCTAGGTATCGACACATGGACTTAGAAATTTTTCTGCATTTCCTGCAATTACTTAACCTGCACATATAAACTCAAAACACATCAAATACATCTTGATGCATATCATTGAGTAGGGTGAGGCTTCTTCAAATCTGGTACACATTTTCCAATGTACCCAACACAGGTTATGCCAACAGTCAATGACAAAGTGACCCACTTTCCCATAGCACCAACATTTATGAATGTTGTATCTTCTCTTTAGGGTAACATAGAATTGTTGTCCGTGAGAGATGTGAGCAACATCAGACTTTGTTGGATGAGCATTGCATGATGCTGCCCCCTTCTTCTTGAGTGAAGGTGCTGAGGGGCTAAATATAGCTTGTCCAGTATGGGGCTGATGTACTTTTGGAGCCTGCCATCTAGTGGACTCTCTCATTTCCTTAGATAAAGGATATTTGGATCCAAATCTAAAGAACTTCTCCTGAACTTTGTGGCTAGAGTGGACAGTATCACTCTTTCTTAGATCATGTGCCTTTACCCCACTGATGGAGCACACATTTCATTGATCCTTCTGGAGTGGTACAAATTTGACAGTTTTAGAAGGTGAATTCTCCTTTTGAAACATTGTCCTCTTATCAGAGAATTCAGATTTGAAATGATGATTGATGTGATTAATACCCAGCTTCTCAGGGACTGGGCAAGTTGCAGCTTTTGGCAACTGACACTGTGACTGAGAAGGGTTAATCACAATCCCCAATCTCTCTATGAACTTTTGCTCCAGATATCTAATATGCTTTTTTTTTCTCTTCCATAAGCAAAGTCAGACACTCAAGAATTTTCTTGAGTTCAGACACCTCATGACTTTTCTTATAAAACTCAATAGATTTATTGTTATAAAGAGTTTTATAAGGCATTAGGACTTCTATCTCCTTGGCTTGCCTTTTGGCAAGAATTATGCTCTTCTTTAGAGCATCTAGGAGTAGTCTATACCTGTCAATCAATTGATTGACATCAGTATCAGATTCTAGGCAATCTTTATCATAGGATGAAAATGGACCAGTATCTGGACTGGTCTCATAGTCAGAGGAAGATGTAGAATTGAAAATCGGTTGTACCTTGATTGATTCTGAATCTCGCTAACTTCTTTCTTCTTCAGTCATTGCCATCAAACCATGGCATCTATAGTCTTCTTCATCCTCCTTATTTTCACTGTCTGAGTGTGACAGAGGGGCCCTGATTCCTATCCTGACAGCAGGATATTCCTCCTCTTCTCCTGGATCTGCAACAATAAGTATCAGCCCTATATAGGTTTCTTCCTCTTCATCTTCAGATTCTGAGGATGAAAAATCTGTCTAGCTTCTCTCTTTCTTAGAAATAAAGGACTTCTTTCTTCTTTCCCTTGTGGTGCTGCTGATGCTTTTTTTTTCTTCTTCTCATCTTCTTCCTTTCTTTTGACTAGGAAGTCAGCAATGACATGCCCACCCTTACTGCAACAATAATATATGACATTAGAAGAAATCTGTTTGCTATTTTTAGGGACATACCTGTCATCCTTGGATGACTTCCTGTGATTAGAGGATGAAGATGGCCTGCTCCTCCAGTCCTTCTTCTTTATGAACTTCTGAAATTGCTTGGAGAAGGCAGCTAGATCTTTATCAGACATATGGTTGTCTGATGAGCTTGACTCAGAATTTTCTGAGCTAGATTCAACTTCCCTCCTTGGTGGTGAGAGAGTCTTTATTTTTCTTCTTCTTGGGGCTTATGCCTTGAATGCCATAGACTTGTCCTTGAACTTGAATTGGCTGCTCTTATCCTCTTCTTGTCTAGCATAGGACTATAGCTTTCCAAAGAGTGTTGGTGGAGGAGTGTCTGCTAGCTTAGCCATTTCCTTAATGACACAAATCTTGGTGTCCCAATCTCTAGTGAGAGATCTAAGGAACTTTTCATTCAGCTCATAGTTGCTGAAGGCCCTACCATTGGTTTTTAGTTCTTTGAATGTTCTAAAGAACCTTTCAAAATAGTCAGCAAATTTTACAGACTTGCTTTGCCTGATGGCCTAATAGTCTTGATTGAGCATGGAATTTTTATGATCTTTAACTTCCTCAGAGCCTTCCATGAAGACCACAAGGGTGTCCCACATTTCCTTAGAGGTCTTGGAGTGTATAAGAATTTGGAAGGTTGAGTCATCAATGATATTGGCTATAATATTTTGTACCCTTTTGTCCATGGTGGACAGAATAACTTCATCTCTGTCGATTTCTGAATATGCCTTAGGCACTCTCACAGTAGGATCTATGGTGGAAGCCTTTGTGGGTATAAAAGGACCTTCCACTACAGTTATATAGATCATAGGGTCAGATGCTTACATGAGCAGTCTGACCCTTTGCTTCCATAGGCCAAATCCTTCCTTCCTGCAGATGGGCAGCTTCATGGTACCTAGCTCCTTATAGTTCATTCCAGACCCCATAATCTTATCTTATAGATAACCTTGGATGTATACTCAGATTGTTAAATACTTTTTGAGTAACCACCCTCTGATATCACTTGAAAGTTATTTAACTAAAGGTTAGCTAATCACTTAGAGGGGGGTGAATAGGTCTTTGAAAATTTTGTTGGTTCTTTGCTGATTTCAACTTATACTATCTAGAGCTTGTCCTTAGATCCTGTAATAAGAAAGAAAACAAGCAACACATCAAACACAATGATTTATAGTGGTTTCCCAATTGGGTACATCCACTTTCCCTCCCACGTATCCAACTGATTTGTTGGACTATGCACAAACTCAACCAATATGCTCCTCAAAGCTTACACCTCAGGCTCTCAGCCTATAACACAGATTCTTCACAGAATCCAAACTCAGAACCACATGGGTTCCTACCTCAGAGCCCTGCGGAGCTCGTATAGTTCAGTGATCCACTGATCACCTATCTCAACCTTATTTCTAAGTCCTATAACTCAGGCTCTTCAGCCCTACAGCTTCAGGCACACAACCCAACTGTTAGAGTGATACAACACTCCTACAACTCAGTACCCTTCCAGGTACCTACAGTTCAGCCTCCTCCAAGGCCTATAACTCGGTCACACACCTGTCACCCACAACTTTGTGACTCTCCAGTCACCAACCTCAGGCACAAGGCCCTACACTCAGGCTGCGAGGACAACCCTACTTTAGATCCCCATTTGGATCCTACCTCAGATAGCAACACTCTTCTACCTCGGGTAATTAAGCCCTACAGCTCAGATCCACACTTGGATCCTACCTCAATACCCCAATAGGGCACCTACCTCATTGACTTATTAGTCACCTACCTCTGGCACAAAGTGCCCTACACTCAGATTCAGATAAACTGAATCCTACAGGAATAGAGTACAGAATAACTAAGAAAAATAAACAAGTAACTCAGAGATAAATCTCTGAGTCTACCTTGCTGTACTGAGCAGATATCAATCCAGCACACTTGCTGTAGGAGGAATTAGTCCTCTTCTACAGCTAACGCTTTTCTGCTGCACAGATGAGCAAGTACCAGCTTGCTGAATGAATGAATTAGCTCCTCTATTCTGGAAAGAACTATCTTGCTGAGCTTGAAGAGCTTCAGCTAACTTCCTTTACCTTTGCGGCTATCTCTGTTGGACATTAGCTTTCAAGCTTGTTAGAGAAGAAGATGTCCAGCTGCCTCTTTATTTCTTTCTGTATTTTTTGCGTTTGTCCCTTTTTCCGTTCGATATTTTTCATTCGTTGCCCTAATCCCCTTTCTTCTTCCTTGTTATATGCGTTGATTTGAATCAACGACACACTTGTATGTGGGCCCAACCAAGGATTGGTGAGCACCATCTTATTCAGAAATGGACAAGGCAGCTTTCGGTGCCACTGGAGCTTTCCCTCAAATGCTACATGTAAGTTGACTTTGATGATGTCAGCAATGGTCATCACCATCTAGACTTAGAAAATATCCCAGAAATCCATAAAGCGTTTGGTGATGTTAAGTCACCCAACGCCATTTTTCTTGCTCTCAGCGCTTCTGAACTTGTGAATTTTCTCTGGATTTATCTCAGCGGTTCTGTCTCAGCGGTCTCAGTGATTTATTCTTAATAGCTGTGACAGGCCTTTGTCTCAATGCTTTCTTCTTATCAGCTGAGATAAGTTTCTGTCTCAACGGTATCTTCTTTGCGGTCTTAGTCCTTTTTGCTTCACAGCTGAGACTACCTTCTATCTCAGTGGTTTTCTTCTTAACTGTCTATGCGCTTCATTCTTCATTAGAAGCATTGAGTGAACCTGCTTCACTCAACGCTTCTGGACTTATAGAAATCTAGCTAGTTTTGTCTCAGTGCTTCCTTCTTCATTAGAAGCGTTGAGTGAACTTGCTTCACTCAATGCTTCTGGAGTTAGAGAATTCCAGATAGTTTTATCTCAGTGGTTAAGCTAACACATTCTTCACAGTTGTCTCAGCTGTCTCAGCGGTCTCAACGCCTTCTGAAAGTGAGCTGTTAGATCAGGAATACTCTAGTGGGGGTTGAATAGATTATTTAGAGTTTTAAAAAATTCTCTGCTGGATAATGCAGATTGGTCTAAGTGCAGTAGTAAATAAATCAAAATATAAAAGCACAAAAACTAACTACCACAGCCACAGCAAGAAAACAAAAGAAAGAGGGCAAGCAGACGACACAAGAAATTTATAGTGGTTCCCCAACCTGGGTACATGCACTCTTCTACCACCCTGGTAGGAATCCACTCAGGTTTTTGATCAGGTGCCTGACACCAATAAGCTTTTGGTCATGTGCTCAAAAACCAAATCCCCAAGTCTTTTGATCAGGTGACTTGTAACCAGGAATCACTTTTGAAGGGAGATGACAACCCTTTACACAGTGGGGGTGGGAGAGTTGATTATGTCTTCTCTGTCAACAATTAGAGAGAAGACTTGTGGATTATTAATGGTAGCAAATGGCTCCCCCTAAGATATTAAATGGTTCAGGGAAATATGGAAGCCTTGCTGCAGGGTGATAGGATTTCAAGCTTTTAGCCCTTGTCTGCAGGGTCTTCTTGACAGATTTGATAGTTGTTATCCTTGGAAGTCCTGGAGTGTTGAAGTAAGAAGACTCTTGATTTTGTATATTTGTTCTTCTTCTTCTGAGAGCAGATCTTCTTTTTGTATCAGAGCTTTTTGTGAAAGGAGTAGAGAAACTGTTGAAGATAGACTGACTGAAAATCTTTGTGTCTGTGTATGCTGTTTCACTGTAATTGCGCTGGTACTCTGATTGTTCTTAATTTTTTTTTCTTTCTTTCTATCTTGCTGTCAGGAAAGAGAGAAAAATCTCTTTTATATATTTCCTGAGGGAATTTCCTTTCGAAATTTGAATCCTTGTTCGGCAATCAATGCTGGCGGTCCTTGAAAATAAACTGCATTGATTTCTTTCCCCAACTGTCCCTTGAAAAATTGGAAAATAATAATTCTAATGAAAGTCATGATTATTGAACCGTCCAACGGTAATATTCAGAGAATATTTTATCATTAATCATTCAGAAATTATTGCCATAGACTAAGGATAGAAGGAATAAATACTAAGTATGGAATCGTCGAACTGATGACAGAATTCGTCGAGCTGATAACTGTGTTCGTCGACTGGAGTTCAGCCACTATTCTAGAATTAGAATATTCACAGTTGTATCTGAAATGAAAGTTAAGGTCTCCAGAATTCGTCGACCTAAGATTTGATTTCGTCGAGCTGAGGTTCTGGAGTTGTCAAATATTCTGTATGTCGACACAATTACTCCTGGTGTCAACACAGGTGGTGTTGACTGATATCCTGTGTGTCGACACAAGTATTCTGTGTGGTGTCGACATAACCTTTCCAAAGTGTCGACTGATGATCTATGTGTCAACACAATTACTCATGGTGTCGACACAGGTGGTGTCAACATATACTCTGAGTGTCGACTCAGTTGGTGTCGACATATACACTAAGTGTCGACTGATGATCTGTGTGTTGACACAAGTTCTTCTAGTGTCGACTCAGTTGGTGCCGACATATACTCTGAGTTTCGACTGATGATTTGTGTGTCGACACAAGTTCTTCTAGTGTCGACTCAGTTGGTGTCGACATATACTCTGAGTGTCGACACAAGTCTTCTGGTTCTAAGTTGTTGAAGTAGATAATCCAAAATTCGTCGGGCAGAGAACTAAGTTTGTCGACCTGAGACTAGAGAACATAGTCTTGACAGAATGCTGTAGTAGTCCAAAGATTCGTCTACCAAAGAATACAGTTCGTCGAGCTCAGCTCAGAGAATTTTCTCTGAGATCGTCGAGCTGAGCACGACAATCGTCGAACTGAGTTCGACGAACGTCGAACTCACTTTACAGAGTCTTGAAATCTTCTATATCTTGAGTCTCTTGCAGTCTTGTTGATAGGTGGTCCATGTGATGTTGATTCTAAGGACTTGGCCTAGACTATAGGACATAACTATGACCCTGGCTATACATTGTGGGTCATATGATCCTAACTTAGTGAACCTAGCCCAAATCTCACTAGGGATCCAACAATGTCCCCCTATTTGGGTGAGGTCACTAATTACAGACTCAAATCAAAATTGAAAAATAAACAAAGTAGAAAAAAAGTCATATATCTGGCAGAGATCAATAACACATGCAGCAGATATATATATACATAAGCTTTGTTCAGAATATAGAGCAGTTATAGATAATTATAGAAAACAAAAGGGTTCAACCTTTACTTCTTCTGTTTCTTTTCCTTTGGCATTTCTTGCTTACTCTTCTCTCCAGGCTTTGTAAACACAATCTCTCTTTTGGGATCTGAAGCTTGCACTTTTGTCATGGTCATGTCAGCAGCCCCTATAATCTTCAAAGATGTAGCTCTGGGGACAACTGCTTCTGGGTGCAACTTCATGTAGTCATCTATATTGAAAAACTTGTTTGCTTTATCAAATTTTTAAGTTCCTCTTTCCTGTACTTGATATTGTTGAGTATTCAGAAGGATCCTTTCCTTCAGCTTTGGCTTTGTTAATCATAGAAAGGCCTGCAATTTCCTGGAACCTGGCCATTCTAGTAGTAGTAGGTGTTTTAGGATCTTCAAAAGGAACAAGAGGAGAATATGGTCTTTTAGAGCCTTCAGCTGGTTGATTTTCAGTTAGTTGTTGTTGTTGTTGTTGTTGATGTTGCTACTGCAGTTGATGTTGTTGCTTTCCTGAAGAATGCTGCCTGTGCTAACTGCTTTCATATGATCTCCCTTGGTGTCTTTAATATGTTTGAAGTGGGGCAGATCTTTGAGAAGATGTGCTTGAAGCACCAGCAGCTGGAGGAGGTGGATCTTTTCTGAATCTTTGAACTGGAGGAGGAGAGTACCTTCTAATTTTCTTCCTTTTCTTCTGTTGGTTTTTAGATAGCCACATCCAAGATGGCATCCCTTTGTATGGAGTTATCTTTTGGAGAATATAATAAGGAGTGTCATTGTTTGGATTAGGCTTAGGAGCCGGAGGAGGAGGGGCTTTTCTTTTCTTTAATACCAACTTCCTCTTAGGTTCATGATCTAAATCATCTTCCTCATCCTCATCCTCATCATTATTATTATCTGATCCCTGAGGGTTATCATATAGGTCATTGAGTACTTTCAGAGCCTCAACAGAAATGATTGGCTTTTCAGGAGCTTGAGCAGAAACTTCAACAAGACCAGGAGAAGAAGCCATAGGAGAGACTGGAGAACTAGTTCTGACAGTGCTTTCAGCAGCTGCCTTACTTTCTTCTTCTATATCAGCCAAAATCAAATCATCCAGATTTTGTATGGGTGAGTCATCCATTACAAATGTTGGAACAAAAATAACTTTCCCAGAACTCAATAGTGAAATTGCCAAAATATAAATCTCAAGAATTTTGTGAGTCATCTTGAGCATCCATTGAGCTTTAATTAAGCCTTGAATAAACACTTATAAAAATAAGCCATATTTCAAATCACCAAACCATGATTGTGGGTTTAAATATAAAATACATGCTCCACAAAATAATTTTCATTTCTTCAAGACCTTACCTTGCCTCTAACATCATTTAAAATATGCTTTGGTTATTTCAAATCATTTTAAGGTCATACAGAGTTTCTAGCATTTTCAAAATAGGTTCGAGTTATTTCGATTCATTACAATATCAAGAATGTCTCAAAAATTCCACACACATGTCAAGTGCATGTATTTAATCACCAAGAATCTCCTATAAAAGTTGGAGGAATTTTGGTCTGAAGAATTGACTTTAATTATCTATAAAATAATCACGAGCATAATTTAAAATCCAAAATAACAAGGAATGATTGAAAAATTCTTAAACTTAATCATGGAATGCCTTTAGTGATTTCAAATCAACCATATGATTTTAAGATATTTTAATCGGAGGAAATAACCTCTATTAATATTCAAAAATGAATTTCATTCTTTTAAAATCTTGAAAAATACCAAAGCTTATCTGAAAATCTCCAAATCATTATAGAGCATGTATTAGGACTCCAAATATCACTGAGAATTTTATTAGATTTTTATAAGCATTTTTGGTCCCCCGAAATAGACAAATAAACTTTTTCAATATTTAAAAATACTAAAAATCTTATAAATATTCACAACTTTCATATTCAAAACTTTTCCTGTTGAAACCAGAACTTGGTCTCTCGTGGAGTTCGGAGTCCTAAAAAAGGGGTAACCGCGCACCTACTACCCTCAGGCGAACGATCTAGGCACAAGATTAGGAACACGAGGGACATACCCAAGGTCTCAGCATGGAGGACCCACCGCTTACCCGGAAGACTAACAAACTATTCCCCTCCCAAGCCAAAGGCTGAGCTAAGACACCTTCGGAGTGCGCTCTTGGCCGACCGGAATATCTAAGGAGGATCTCGAGATCCACTCCCAAACTAGAGGTGCCACCTCGGGTCTAAGTAAAATGTTCCCCGCCCGTCTTACTATTGGCACAAAACCGTCCAGCAGCCCTACTCTACGCAGCCCCAAGTGGGCCGCTAATAGCGGAACTCCGCTAATCTAAAAGGATGGCAACGGGCCATCAGGGGCTTCCCGACATCTATACCTCGGGACCCACACGGGGGGAGGGGGTTCACGAACGCACCGCTCCCCCAAAACAGGAGGAGTAAACTATATTCACAGAGCATCACAAATATGAAAAAATATTACAGGAATACAAATTCCATACTCAGCACGCAGACCGGCAATATAAACAAAAAGGCCTTCGAGGGCCGGCACAAGCTTGGGCTTAAGCCCGCTACTCCCTGCCTGGTACTGCAACACCTATACGCTAACGTCTCGACGAGCGGCGGCCAACAAGTCATCGGTCGGCTAATATAAGCGGGCCAAACATATTGCGCACACCCCCTTTTTTGGGGCTGTGGTGCGCATTCCCTGCAAGCGGCTAAGTAAACAACTTCCTCAGAGTCTTCTTCGGGAACCCCAGAACATCACCAATCCGGCTCACATGTTCAGATGGGCTTCACACAGCATGCCTAAACCCGTACTCACGCTTCCGGGCACTAATGCAATTAACTGCGGGGACGTACACATCAACCCATCGGGAAGCTCCCTTCCCCCCACCCGTTGGTGGAGAGGGGCTTCCGTGCAAATATGTAAACTGAAGGCTTCACCTGCCCAAGTAGAAACATCGTTACCCTTGTCGCGTGCTTGGCAGAGCCACCACCAAGCACACTCCACGAGGCTCGACATCTAGCTTCCGTAGAGGTTGTCATGCACTGATCCGACCTCCGCGGGAGAGTTGAAAGCTCCAAATGATTTTTCCCTCCATGGCCGAGACTCTCCGTGGCCGACCGTGCTCCAAATGGCATCGAAGAAGTCGATCCCGGCCTCCAATACTTTAGGCGGCGTCAGGATGCCCCTGTTGGCCGACGAGAGAAAGGAAGGTGGCCGGCGTCGGGCTGCCCCTGCTGGCCGACGGGAGAGAGAAATGTGGCCGGCGTCGGGCCGCCCCTGCTGGCCGGCGGGGGAGAGGAAGGGGCAGGGCTCGACCTGCCCTTGTTGGCCGACTGGAGAGAGGAAGGGGCAGGGCTCGGCCTGCCCTTGTTGGCCGACTGAAGAGAGGAAGGGGGCCTACATCGGGCTGCCCCTCTTGGCCGACGGGAGAGAGAAAGGTGGCCGGTGTCGGGCTGCCCCTGCTGGCCGACGGGAGAGAGAAAAACAAAGAGGGGGTCGGGGTTGTGCCGCTCCATGCAGAGAGAGAGAGAGAGAGGGGCGGTTGTATAGGGGCGTCTCCTCCTTGCTGGTGGGTGGCCGGAGAGGGAGACGGCGGCGGGCGGTTCCCGCTGCTCCAGGCAGAGAATCAGAAAAAATGGGGGCGGATCCATCTTCCTTGACCGAACCTTAGTGAAGCCCCTCTTTCATAAAATCCTTGCTGCCCTTTTTATAAAATCCCTCCTCCCTTTATTTATTTCTCCCAAACAATAATATATATCCTGTATATATAATATAATATATATACTATACAATATAACATATATACAAAAATTCTAAGCATATGCATATAAAACCTCCGCACGCACGCACGAGAACCCGCACGTCTTCGAACGGGGTCGCACCAACTCGTCGCCCATAACACGCCCCTAGGCTGATATTTGGGGAGGGCCCCACTCGCCCGGCTACGGGGTTGTACACAATCCCCGCTCTTTTCGAGGTTGGTACAAGCTCGGAAAGAATCATCCAACCCTACGTATCCGGCGAGTGGGGGCCGACCCAAAAAAACAAATTTGAGAGAAACTGAAATTTGCACTTGGAACATCAATCTCCCCATGCCCTTTTGATCTTTTTGAATCACTTGATACCCTTTGGCTCACTACTATTGAATTGCTCTTATACCATTACTTACAACGGGTATATAATTTCTCGCGATATCGTGAAACAACAAAGCCGTATCTTTTGCATCTTCTTGTACACGCGGAGCTAATCCTTTCCCCCCAGGTGTGCCTACAGCCCTGCCAGCTAGTGAGAGCCTGACAGCGAGTCTACCCGGGGCCGAGTAGCACTCGGGGTCCCTTACCCCCACAGGCGAGCCTGCGGACCTGCCAGCTAGATGGGAGCCTGGTCAGCGGGTCTGCTCAGGTTCTCCTCTCCAAAACACCTCCAACCACCGAGTGAGCCTACAACCCTGCCAGCTAGATGAGAGCCTGGTCAGCAGGTCTTCTCGGAGTCTCCTCTCCAAAACACCTCCAACCACCGAGTGAGCCTACAACCCTGCCAGCTAGATGGGAACCCGGTCAGCGGGTCTGCTCGGGGTCTCCTCTCCAAAACACCTCCAACCACCGAGTGAGCCTACAACCCTGCCAGCTAGATGGGAGCCTGGTCAGTGGGTCTGCTCGGTGTCTCCTCTCCAACACACCTCCAACCACCGAGTGAGCCTACAGTCCTGCCAGCTAGATGTGAGCCTGGTCAGCGGGTTTGCTCGGGGTCTCCTCTCCAAAACACCTCCAACCACCGAGTGAGCCTACAGCCCTGCCAGCTAAATGGGAGCCTGGTCAGCGGGTCTGCTCGGGGTCTCCTCTCCAAAACACCTCCAACCACCGAGTGAGCCTACAGCCCTGCCAGCTAGATGGGAGCCTGGTCAGCGGGTCTGCTCGGGGTCTCCTCTCCAAAACACCTCCAACCAAAGAGTAATCCTACAACCCTGCCAACTAGATGGGAGCCTGGTCAACGGGTCTGCTCGGGGACTCCTCTCCAACACACCTCCAACCACCGAGTGAGCCTACAGCCCTACCAGCTAGATGGGAGCCTGGTCAGCGGGTTTGCTCGGGGTCTCCTCTCCAAAACACCTCCAACCACCGAGTGAGCCTACAACCCTACCAGCTAGATGGGAGCCTGGTCAGCGGGTCTGCTCGTGGTCTCCTCTCCAACACACCTCCAACCACCGAGTGAGCCTACAACCCTGCCAGCTAGATTGGAGCCTAGTCAGCGGGTCTGCTCGGGGTCTACTCTCCAAAAAACCTCCAACCACCGAGTGAGCCTACAGCCCTGCCAGCTAGATGGGAGCCTGGTCAGCGGGTCTGCTCGGGGTCTCCTCTCCAACACACCTCCAACCACTGAGTGAGCTTACAGCCCTGTCAGCTATATGGGAGCGTGGTCAGCGGGTCTGCTGAGGGTCTCCTCTCCAAAACACCTCCAACCACCGAGTGAGCCTACAGCCCTACCAGCTAGATGGGAGCCTAGTCAGCGGGTCTGCTCGGGGTCTCCTCTCCAAAACACCTCCAACCACCTAGTGAGCCTACATCCCTGCTAGCTAGATGGGAGCCTGGTCAGCGGGTCTGCTCGGGTTCTCCTCTCCAACACACCTCCAACCACCGAGTGAGCCTACAGCCCTGCCAGCTAGATGGGAGCCTGGTTAGCTGGTCTGCTCGGGGTCTCCTCTCCAAAACACCTCCAACCACCGAGTGAGCCCACAGCCCTGCCAGCTAGATGGGAGCCTTGGTCAGCGGGTCTGCTCGGGGTCTCCTCTCCAAAACACCTCCAACCACCGAGTGAGCCTACAGCCCTGCCAGCTAGATGGGAGCCTGGTCAGTGGGTCTGCTCAGTGTCTCCTCTCCAACATACCTCCAACCACCGAGTGAGCCTACAGCCCTGCCAGCTAGATGGGAGCCTGGTCAGCGGGTCTGCTCGGGGTCTCCTCTCCAAAACACCTCCAACCACCGAGTGAGCCCACAGCCCTGCCAGCTAGATGGGAGCCTTGGTCAGCGGGTCTGCTCGGGGTCTCCTCTCCAAAACACCTCCAACCACCGAGTGAGCCTACAGCCATGCCAGCTAGATGGGAGCCTGGTCAGCGGGTTTGCTCGGTGTCTCCTCTCCAACACACCTCCAACCACCGAGTGAGCCTACAGCCCTGCCAGCTAGATGGGAGCCTGGTCAGCGGGTCTGCTCGGTGTCTCCTCTCCAAAACACCTCCAACCACCGAGTGAGCCTACAGCCCTGCCAGCTAGATGGGAGCCTGGTCAGCGGGTCTGCTCGGGGTCTCCTCTCCAAAAGACCTCCAACCACCGAGTGAGCCTACAGCCCTACCAGCTAGATGGGAGCCTGGCCAGTGGGTCTGCTCGGGGTCTCCTCTCCAAAACACCTCCAACCACCAAGTGAGCCTATAGCCCTGCCAGCAAGATGGGAGCCTGGTCAGCGGGTCTGCTCGGGGTCTCCTCTCCAACACACCTCCAACCACCGAGTGAGCCTACAGCCCTGTCAGCTAGATGGGAGCCTGGTCAACGGGTCTTCTCGGGGTCTCCTCTCCAACACACCTCCAACCACCGAGTAAGCCTACAACCCTGCCAGCTAGATGGGAGCCTGGTCAGCGGGTCTGCTCGGGGTCTCCTCTCCAAAATAAATATAAAGCAAACATAAAGGTAAACAAATAACTCAAAAGAACTGTTAAACTGGTCAATCAAGTCAAAGTCCGACACGAGGCAGCTATACCCTCTACGTCCACCCTCCTGAGAACCAGGGTCGATCATATAATATTCTCCCTAAAGCACGTTTTGCTCTCCAGGATAGAACATCCTATGTTATTTACATGTATCTTTCTTGTTTTACTATTCTAAATCATAATTCAAAATTCCAGTTCTCATGTCTTATCACATTTGGTATTTTTTGATAGAATAAAATCTTATAACTTTATTGATGTATTGGGATCTCATGTCTATACTTGCAATTAGAGATTTATAAATAATATTCTAACAACCAACCTCCAGTAGGATTTCAACTAAGAGAAACACGGCAAATAATCTTCACTTATTTCATTATATACAACACTTTACATGTACTGTATTATGTGGTAATACGGCAAGTATTCTTTGCTTCATATTCATAAATGTGCTTGTCATGGGAGGGTAAACGATTGAGCCTTCAGTAGTTAGTTGTCTGCTAATTTTTCCTATATAAATCTAAAAATCGAAATTACTTCTATTTCACTTATGGCAAACATCTTTTTACTTAACCATGACAAATGTTCAGAGGATTTATGAGCAGATGTGGTGGTGATTGGTAGCGGTATTGGTGGGTTAAGCTATGCTGGACTTTTAGTTAAATAAAACCAGGATGTTATTGCGCTGAAAAGTCATGATGTATCTGGTGGTGCTGCACATTCATCTGAAATTAAGGGTTACAAGTTCAATCCTGGTCCCTCTTCGTTCTCCGGATTTCGCTCCACAGTTTCACAAGCAAACCCCCTAGCACAAATGAATTAGTTATGGTTCGTGAATGCAGTGGTACTCTTTGGTTTTACTGTTGTTTTTACTCCCACCTCTCTCATCCTAAGACACACATTTGAGAATAATTGTTAATATACGTTTTCGGGAACTTAGATGACTCGCACAAGTCTGAACCCAGTATTCTAGTACTAACACTTCAACCTTTCGACTGTGCACTTTCCAACCTTAAAATTTCACCTAGTGGGAAATTATTTTAAGAGCTACTTCTCAACTGTGAGAGTTTATACTTTGGCATTTGAGAAACATTCAAGATGAAAAGTCAAGATGGTTAGGAGCGACAAAAGAGGAATTGGAGGGGACTTCTTTCATCACATGACCTTGGTCGTCACTTGGTTCCTCTTCTATAGCCTTGACGTTCGACTGAGTTTTTTTGTGGTGGTCACTCTCCACACTCACCGCACCATAAATGTTGAAACCAGAACTTGGTCTCTCGTGGAGTTCGGAGTCCCAAAGAGGGGTGACCGCGCACTTACTACCCTCAGGCAAACGATCTAGGCACAAGATTAGGAACACGAGGGACAGACCCAAGGTCTCAGCGTGGAGGACCCACCGCTTCCCCGGAAGACTAACAAACTCTTCCCCTCCCAAGCCAAAGGCTGAGCTAAGACACCTTCGGAGGGCGCTCTTGGCCGACCGGAATATCTAAGGAGGATCTCGAGATCCACTCCCAAACTAGAGGTGCCACCTCGGGTCTAAGTAAAATGTTCCCCGCCAGTCTTACTATTGGCGCAAAACCGTCCAGCAGCCCTACTCTACGCAGCCCCAAGTGGGCCGCTAATAGCGGAACTCCGCTACTCTGAAAGGATGGCAACGGGCCATCAGGGGCTTCCCGGCATCTATACCTCGGGCCCCACACGGGGGGAGCGGTTCAAGAATGCACTGCTCGCCCAAGACAGGAGGAGTAAACTATATTCACAGAGCATCACAGATATGAAAAAATATTACAGGAATACAAATTCCATACTCAGCACGCATGCCGGCAATATAAACAAAAAGGCCTTCGAGGGCCGGCACACCCTTGGGCTTAAGCCTGCTACTCCCTGCCTGGTACTACAACACCTGTACTCCAACGTCTCGACGAGCGGCGGCCAACTAGTCATCGGTCGGCTCATATAAGCGGGCCAAACATATTGCGCACACCCCCTTTTTTGGTGCTGTGGTGCGCATTCCCTGCAAGCGGCTAAGTAAACAACTTCCTTGGAGTCTTCTCCGGGAACCCCAGAACATCACCAATTCGGCTCACACGTTCGGATGGTCTTCCCACAGCATGCCTAAACCCGTACTCACGCTTCCGGGCACTAATGCAATTAACTGCGGGGACGTACACGTCAACCCGTCGGGAAGCTCCCTTCCCCCCACCCATTGGTGGAGAGGGGCTTCCGTGCAAATATGTAAACTGAAGGCTTCACCTGCCAAGTAGAAACATCGTTACCCTTATCGCGTGCTTGGCGGAGCCACCACCGAGCACACTCCCCGAGGCTCGACGTCTAGCATCCATAGCGGTTGTCATGCACGGATCCGACCTCCGCGGGAGAGTTGAAAGCTCCAAATGATTTTTCCCTCCATGGTCGAGCCTCTCCGTGGCCGACCGTGCTCCAAATGGCATCAAAGAAGTCGATACCGGCCTCCACGACTTTAGGCGACGTCGGGCTGCCACTGTTGGCCGACGGGAGAAAGGAAGGTGGCCGGTGTCGGGCTGCCCCTGCTGGCCGACGGGAGAGAGAAATGTGGCCGGCGTCGGGCCACCCCTGCTGGCCGGCGGGAGAGAGGAAGGGGTAGGGCTCGGCCTGCCCTTGTTGGCCGACTGGAGAGAGGAAGGGGCAGGGCTCGGCCTGCCCTTGTTGGCCGACTCGAGAGAGGAAGGGGGCCTGCGTCGGGTTGTCCCTCTTGGCCGACGGGAGAGAGAAACGTGGCCGGCGTCGGGCTGCCCCTGCTGGCCGACGGGAGAGAGAAAATAAAAGAGGGGGTCGGGGTTGTGCTGCTCCAAGTAGAGAGAGAGAGAGGGGCGGTTATAGAGGGGCGTCTCCTCCTTGCTGGTGGGTGTCCGGAGAGGGAGACGGCGGCGGGCGGTTCCTGCTGCTCCAGGCCGAGAATCAGAAAAAAGGGGGGCAGATCCATCTTCCTTGACCGAACCCTAGTGAAGCCCCTCTTTCATAAAATCCTTGCTGCGCTTTTTATAAAATCCCTCCTCCCTTTATTTATTTCTCCCAAATAATAATATATATCCAGTATATATAATATAATATATATACTATAAAATATAACATATATACATAAATTCTAAGCATATGCATGTAAAACCTCCGCACGCACGCACGAGAACCCGCACGTCTTCAAACGGGGTCGCACCAACTCGTCGCCCATAACACGCCCCTAGGCTGATATTTGGGGAGGGCCCCACTCGCCCGGCTACGAGGTTGTACATTTCCATTAGACCTCTAGTTTAGCCTCAGCAAAATAATTACCCCTTAAGATTATAATATTATAAAATTCATGAAAAATTATAGAATTAAAAAAATTTATAATCTTCATCACCACACGCTGTATTGTAAACTGCCCATTGCGGGCCAGTGTCGTCGCAGGGCCGCTGTTGGTCGGCCATGGCGCCTCCCCTGGTTGACTCCTGAGGGCTAGACGCTCCCTCTAATAGTGGTCGAGTAGCGTAGTGTCGCCCGCCGCTGCCAAAAAAATTCGAACATAGAGCCTCTTCTACATGCACGGTGGTGTCAAGGCGGCGCTCAGGCCGCCAGAACTCATATGCATTACATCCAAAAGTTAGGGAGGAAGGATAGAAGGTTGTATCCACCTAATTTCGGGGTATTCGGGGCTTCCGACGATATCCACCATTAGTGGTCAAGCTTTGGTGGGATGTTTCCGGTGAGGTGGTGGCTTGGGATTATCTTGAGCTCAGGGGAAGGGGTGATCATCTCTGGAGGTAGGGAGGTCCTTTTATAGGGGTTGGAGGAACCTCCCCCCACCTCTTCTTCATGGTTTGGGATTGAAAAAAGTTTAAGTTGTCTACCTAAATCACCTAGAGGGGGGGGGGGGGGTGAATAGGTGAGTTCTGCATCTTTTTGCGGAATAAAAATTGAACAAGCGATGCACAGAAAAATAAGCAAGCATTCACAGACGACACCAAGAATTATAGTGGTTCCCCAACCTTGGGTACATCCACTTTCCACCTCAATGATCTACCAACGCACTAGACTCGGCTACTCCGCTATTCTCTGATTGAAAATAATCCTACCACTCGGAACAAAGTTCCTACAACTCGATCCCTCAAAATAGGATCGACAGTCGGAAGAAAAACAACCTACAAATAACTCGGAGAACAAAGATCCTACACTCGGAGAATAATCACCTACAAGAGTAAAATTAAATACAAAGAAATACAAACAGTATTAATCTCAGATCTGAAAACTTCAGCCTTTCTTCTTCCTTAAACTTTGAAGCTATGTTAGAAATAGATTGAAGAAGACACAACCAAATCTCAGGATCTGAAAATTTTGGACTCAACACGATCAAGAATAAAATCTGTCGATGTAGAAGATCTTGATCTGTTGAATCACTTGCTCTGAATCTCTGGATCGAAAGCAGATTGGCGATGAAGATGATGAATAGCGGCGGCTTCCGATTTTGGAAAGAGAAAACGCGATTCAGAATACTTAGGAATTCTTCTTGGGGTTGGTCGATTATAATCAACAATTTTGAGAATGAAGGAAAGTATGACACATGGACCAATCAGCGATAAGACCTTTTATAGGACTTACCTAACGGTCATAATCATAATAAATGTATAACACGTGGACCAATCATTCGCTAATCATATTTGAAATCATGTCCTTCAAAACTTAGAAGAAATCAAAAAACAGAACATCATTTCTCGAGAAGAATAGTAGTACTCGAGAAAAGATTTTTTTATTCTCGAGAAAAATACTTACTAAAAATATGGAGGTGGAAATCAGCAATTTTGAGAATGAAGGAAAGTAATCGAGAAGAATAAAGTTTTGTTCTCGAGAACAAAGAAGTATCTCAAGAATAGATGTCTGGCTCTTGAGAAAAGGACTTAGAAAATATTCTGTCTGAAAAAGAAGTAACTCGAGAAAAATGAACTTCTGTTCTCGAGAAAATATTATGTTACTCGAGAAAAGAGTCTGTTACACGAGAAATGACTTCTGGTTCTCGAGAAGTAACACTGAGCTTCTCGAGGAATGACATGTGGCTTCTTGAGAAAAATAAATTGTTTCTCGAGAAAAAGACTTAGAAAAATTTCATGATTGGAACTGAAGTAACTCGAGAAGTAAAGTCATGGAGTACTCGAGATCATATGGCTTTCTCGAGAACAACACTAAGCTTTCTTGAGAACTGCTTCTGCAACTCGAGTTAAAGACAAGTCTTACTCGAGAATAGATTTAAGTTCTACTCGAGTGTAAGGTTTCCTACTCGAGAAAAAGACTTAGAGTTTTTTTTTTCTGAAAATCAGTAAACTTGATTTCTTTAAGATATACAGCTACCAACTTTTCTCCTATGCCTTTAGTGCTTGAAAAAAAGTGTGTCCCAATAGATATTCTACACAGGAGTCAACACCATGCATCACACAATGATGAATTATATTGTATGGTCATGTGTTTGGTAACTCATTGTAGACTGATATTGTTCTACACTTGGCAATTGTATCCTGCACACACTGAACTAAAAAGGACATCAAATACAAACTTAATTCATCTTAGTTCAAGGGTGACTTCATACAAATCTGGGTTATTATGAATGCAATACCCAACAATCTCTCCTTATTTATAGAAGTCAGAACCCGCTACACTAATGTGAATTATATCAAGATAAACAAGTAAAGAAACTAATAATCATGACAAATAGAAGAAAAGCTGTAATATAGAAAAAGTAGATCAGCAAAACTAAAGGTTTATATATATATAGAAATTGTCCAAGAGATTTTAATTCCACAAGATTTCAAAAATTGAATTTTCTGATCATCAACAATGTCTACTAGTTCTGTTGTTATTGTTATCTTTCTTACTTTTCTTATTGTCTCTTCTGGTAGATGTAAGGTTTTGGGAAATATTTTGGAGGTCTGGGTGGAGCTTTGGGATTGTTCCTTCCTTATTCTCTATCATACAATCTTCTTTTGGTTAGAGATTTTTCATGTAAGCCCCATTCATAAGATTTATAGTGACTGTTCCTGTCTTTATTAAAGTCAACCATAAGTTTCAGAGTATCAAGAATCTAGGCTTTGGAGTTTGGACTACAATCTTCAGAGAATTCTTGAGGTCTTCTCCTCTCATCTTCAGAATGAGAAGTTGATCTGCTGGCTGATGCACCATCAACACATTTTCTTCTTTTGGCTTTCTAAATCTCTGGAGGTGCTTGAGGAGGCATATTTACTTGTTCTAATTCCCAAACTTCCTCATAATTTTTAGGAGGTGGTCCTTCAAAATATTCAGGAGGAGGTCCTTCAAAGTATTCAGGAGGAGGAGAGAATGTTAGCCAATTCACATCCAAGTGTGTAGGAGGGGGGTGCAAAAAGATCCGTTGCCAGATCAGGAAAGAGTTGATTATTCAACCAAATGGTTGTATCATAAGAGTATAGTTTTGTGCTTTTAACTTCTTTGAGCACTGAAGTCTGGATCTCTTTTAATTGATCATCCCACTGGCTTTTAATTATTTGCACTTATTTCTCAAGCTGTTCTTTCACCTTATCCTCCTCCTTTCTGACTTGTAGAGATGGTGGTAATAACATCTTCTTTGAATTGCCCAACTTTTCACAAGTTTTGAAGTTACGTTCTTGCGCTTTCTTTTCAAGTTGAATCTGATTATTTGCGAGGCTAACTGATTGGTCCATTACTTCATCAATGCTGGTAATGGTATGATATATTGATTTTCCTCCAATTTGCAACAGCCAATTAAATTCATCAGTATTATTTTGGATTTCAGCAAATCCACGGCTCATTTCTTTTTCCAATGCAGTTACTTTATCAGTTATAATTTTAAGGGAATGATCAAAATAAGCTCTCTGAGCAGTTAGAAAGCTTCAATCTTGCTTAATATAGAACCTTGAGGAAATATTTCAGATTGAGTAGATGTTGGAGGTTGAACTGGGACTGTCCTTAGAGCAATCTCTTTAATGATGTTAGTGGAGGTATAGGTTTGCTTTCTTCTGATTGTGCTTTGTTCATCTTCACCATCTATGGGCAGTATGGAGGGAATCTTAAAGTGAAGACTGAGAAGTGGTGGTTTAGCAGCTTCAACAGGAGTTTCATCTTCAGAATCATGAATAGAAACAACTTCTACATCATGTGTATCTTCAGATGGAGATTGGGCTGTTTCTGGTACAGGAGATTTTCTTTGAGGAGACTATACTAGAGAGTAGTGATGGTCTGGATGTTCTGGAGACTTTGTAGGAGAACAGGGATGTTCTTCAGAAGAAGTGAAAAGAGGCTCTTTAGAATAGAGTTCCTCTATCATCTGGTTGATATCTTCAGCAGTAGACAAAATCTGGTCTTGAACCTGGGCATCAGTCAGTTTTTATGTATCTGGTATACCTACAGCAGTATAATTTGTATGTTCTATATGAAACAAGGTGGAAGAGGCAGCAGCAGGAGAAGAAAATAGGGCCGAAATATTTGTAGCAGCTGGAGCAGGAGCTGGAATTGGAGAGAGTTGAGCTTGATCAGATGGGGCAGACTCTCCCTCAATAACTAGATCAGTTACCTGATGAGTAGGGGGAGATTGAGTCCTGTCCACATCTTCAATTTCCTTTGTATCTTTGTCAGACTTCTGAAGTTTAACTTCCCATCTCTGGATGGAAGTGATGGAAACTTTATTCATATGGTGGAGGGTCATGCCCTTTTTCATTGAAAACACTTTAGGGTCCATCTGGTTCAGGTACAGAGAAATGATCGTGCCATAATTAGGGCTCTTAATACATGCCTTAATTTTTGTCAAAGAGCATCATACCCCACTGATATTTCTTTCTACAAATAACTGCAATCATCATATCAAAGAATTCTGGTGTAATATAACTTATAGAGCTTGTCCTGCAGAGGAGGACTTTTCCCAGAATATCTGCCAGTATCTTACTTTCAGCATTCATGAATTGTGTGCGAACAGTTTGAGATGATTGGGGAATTCCACAAAAAATGTATGCCCATTCATAATCTCTTCCTACTAGATCGTTTTCTTGATCTATCACAGGTAGTTGCAGAAATTTGGAAACAGAGAGAGAGAGAGAGGTCATTTTTACCTTGACATCTCTAACCCTTGATTTGAGCACCTTGTCATTGCACTTGACTTTGGAATGTTGAAAGAATTCTTCGTCATCAAAAATCAAAACACGGCATGGTTGTTCCAAAACAAAAGATAAAATGGCGGTATCGAGTAAGATTAGAACGTTCTTGAAGTCATCTAAAAGTTCACCAATCCCTGTTGAGACTAGTTTGAAGCCGATTCCGAGTTTGGAAGACGATGCCATTGAGGTGGAGAAAGAAATGTTGGCTGGCCGGCGAATGGAGAAATGGGCTTGATTGTGGCAGTCGTTGGAGACGGAGAAGGTGAAGCGTCTTTTCTTGAGAGAAAGGGTTTTGAAATCGGGAATAGAAAATTCTTGGACTATAATCTATTTATATTTTCCTTTAATTTAAATGATAAAAGATATAAATAACGTAAAAAAAATACCTGGAATATGACGGTGAAGTGCATGGGTGCCATTATGAAAAATTTGAACTTGAAAAAAATTCCAATCTGATTTCTCGGGTGGATTGTTGTTCACGAGAAGAAGATAGTTAGCACTCGTGTAGAATTCTTCTTATTCTCGAGTAGAAGTTTCCAATTTCTCGAGTATAGCAATCCATTTTCTTGAGTAGAGCTTTTGTTCTCGAGAAGTAATTTCGTCGTTCTCGAGTAGAGCCTATGTTCTCGCGAAATAATTTTGTCGTTCTCGAGTACATGTGATGTACTCAAGAAATGAAGTCCATGCTTTGAAATATTCTTGATTTTGAAGTACAATCAAATCTTGAACTTGCATGAGACCTTTTTCTTCATACTTATTCTTCCTTGTTGTTTTGAAGAATGAGAACTTGGCCTCGTCCAGCGGCTTCGTGAATATATCTGCAATCTGCCTGTCAGTTGGGACATATTGGAGATTTATGTCACCATGCTCCACATGCTCCCGGATGAAGTGGTATCGCAACTCTATGTGCTTTGTCCGGCTGTGAGAGACTGGGTTGTTGGCTATCGCAATCGCACTGGAGGAGTCGCAAAACAAAGGAATGTCCTTGACCTTCAAGTTGTAGTCTTCAAGTTGGTTCTTTATCCAAAGAAATTGTGCATAACAACAGCCGGCAGAAATATATTCTGACTTGGCCGTTGAGATTGCGACACAATTTTGCTTTTTGCTACTCCATGAAATGAGCCTCTTTGCAAGGAATTGGAAAGTTCCGAAAGTGCTCTTTCTATCATCTTTTCTTCCTGCAAAATCTGCATCTAAGAAACCAATTAGTTCGTTGTCATTACTTCTTGGGTACCATAAGCCAAGATTTGGTGTACCTTTAAGGTATCTCAAAATCCGCTTTACAGTAGCGTAGTGAGATTCCTTAGAGTTCACTTGAAATCTAGCACACACGCATGTTGAAAATATTATACCTGGTCTACTAGCAGTAAGGTAGATCAAGGATCCAATTATGCTTATGTACTTGGTTTCATCAAAAGGTTTCCCTTCCTCATCCTTGTCTAGAGACATAGTTGAACCCATTGGAGTCCTCATAGAGATTGTGTTCTCCATTCTGAATTTCTTAATTATCTCCTTGGTGAACTTAACCTGAGAGATGAAAATTCCATCTTTAGATTGTTTCACCTGAAGTCCTAAGAAATACTTCAGCTCTCCCATACTGCTCATTTCAAACTTTCCTTGCATAAGTTTGGAAAACCTTTTGCAGAGGTTATCATCAGTAGAGCCTAATATGATGTAATCGACATATAGTTGCACAAGAAAAATCTTGCCCTTTATTTCCTAAAGAAATAATGTCTTATCTGTCTTTCCTCTTGTGAATTTGATCTTAAGAAGAACGTTAGACAGCGTCTCGTACCAAGTTTGAGGAGCTTTTGTCAAACCATATAAAGCTTTAAATAAAATATAAACATGCTCAAGATAGTTAGAATCAATGAAACCTGGAGGTTGTTCCACATACACTTCTTCCTTTATGTCACCATTAAGGAAGGCCGACTTCACGTCCATTTGATAGACATTGTAGCCCGTATGTGCTGCATATGCTAGGAACAACCAGATTGCCTCCAGCTTTGCCACTGGTGTATACGTCTGATCGAAGTCGATTCCTTCTTCTTGTCTGTATCCCTTGGTGATAAGTCTGGCCTTGTTCTTTATAATTGTCCCATCCTGGTCCATCGTGTTCCTGTAGACCCACTTTGTTCTGATAACGTTCTCTTCTTTGGGTCTTGGAACAAGCTTCCAGACCTGGCAATGCTTGAATTTATTTAGTTCTTCTTCCATTGCCATTATCCAAGATGCATCTGAGATTGCTTCCTCAAACTTCTTTGGTTCAACCTGCGAGAGGAAACTCAAATATAAATGTTAATTAGTTGTACCTCTATGAGTTCTGACACCATTCCGGGGATCTCCTATGATTTGATCCATTGGGTGATCCTTCAAGTGTCTGAGCTCTAGAGTACTTGCATTTTGAGCTTCCTCAACCACAGTAGTGACTTGATCAACCTGAATAATGTCTTCATCATGGTCATCAACCTCTACAATTGGGGTTGGAGTGGTGATCTTGATGAAATTTTGATCTTTACCTTCAGTCGACTCATTCAAGTTTAATTCTTTTATTCTTGAACCTACATATTCAATAAAGATACTAGAAGAGCTGTCTTGTAGCAGGCTTGTCTCATCAACTACAACATGAAAAGATTCTTCTACAACTAGGGTTTCTTATTTAAAATTATATATGCCTTACTATGGCTACTATAACCTACAAAAATACCTTTAAAGATCTTTTCACTAAATTTAGTGGTGTGATACTTACCATTGTTAAGGATGAAGCATTTACAACCAAAGATTCTAAAATATAAAATAGTCGGGTTCCTGCCCTTTAGTAGTTCATAAGGTGTCTTTTTATAGTTCTTATTTATAAGTGCTCGATTTTGCACGTGGCATGCAGTGTTGACAGCTTCAGCCCGAAAATATTCTGGTAGTGAGGTATCACTCAACATGGTCCTGCAGGGCTCTATGAATGTTCTATTCCTTCTCCCATCTACTCCGTTCTGTTATGGAGTATGAGAAGAGAAAAACTCATGAAAGATACCTAGGCTTTCACAGAATTCTGTCATGGTGCCAGACTTGAACTCTGTTCCATTGTCACTTCTAATTTTGACTACGGAATAGTTGTATTCATTCTGGATCTGCTTGATAAAATTAGTAATGATATCAAAAGTATCTGACTTGTGTTTTAGAAAGAACACCCACGCAAAGCAAGAGTAATCATCAACAATAACCAACATATAATCCTTTCCTCCCAAACTTTTAACTTGTAGTGGACCGAACAAGTACATATGAAGTTGGTGTAAACACCTATTAGAGTCTTTGCTAATAATTCTTTTAAAGGTAGCCCATGTTTGGTTGACTTTTACACATGCGTGACAAGTTCTATCTTTAGCGCACTTGACATTTGGGGCATCACGTACTAAATTAAGATAAAATAATTTATTAATAGTTTCGAAATTAATATGTGTTAATCTCTTGGGTCATTGGTCACCAAGAAACGAACTATATTTAGCCAAAAAAACACACTGGCATAGAAGAGTCTTTGCAAATAAAATTTAAACAAAATATATTTCAACTACGATTGTCTGATAGAATCGTTTCTAAATTGTCTACCGATTTTATCAAGCACTTGTCTGCATGAAATTCTACTATGTATACTTTATCTCAAAGCTGGCTTATGTTTATAAGATTGCATTCCAATCCTTCAACATAAGCCACATCTGAGAAGGATACACTACCATTAGTAATCATATCGTAGCCTTTAGTAATTCCTCTGTCAGAACCTCCAAAGATGTTCTTTGGCCCATTCATGACTGGAGAATAATTCTGGAGTAGGCTTCTAGTCACAGTCATATGCCGAGAGCATCCACTGTCGAAATACCAGATTGGATTTTTGGTGTCCTTTGGACATACCTGCATTCACAAATTAGTTTGCCTTATGAACACAAACTCGTTTGGGTCCTTGGTCTCTTGTTAGCATACTCCCCCTACGTGTGTTAACATTATGAGTGGTCTTTCTCACATTATTTACTTGAGGAGTTACATAATTTCTGGAGTTCAACCAGCAATTTATAGCAAAGTGACCAACTTTTCCGCAGCACCAACAGTCAAACATGTTGTATCTTTGCCTAAATTTCTCCTGCTTGACCATTTAAGAGTGTGGTCTAGCAGGGGCAGCAGACTTGGAGGTAAAAGCTTCATGGTGATGGCACTCACATGACTTCTTCTCCCTAAGAGCCTTTTCCATAACGGGTTTTACTTTTGGTGCTTTCTTGATATTGGGAAAATGACTATAAGGGCCATAGCTCTGAAGAGTGATCTCCTCATAAGGTGCCTTGAAGACACTTTGGCCAAAGTTCCGGGGACGGGTCCATCCTTGGTACCGGGACTTGGGCTCTACATAAGTAGGCCTAGCAAAGTGACCGTAGGAGGAAACAAGATCAAACTTGTTATTTGGAAAGATAACCTTTTTGATTGAAGTCTGATCTTGAGGAGCTTTCCCTTTTTCCTTGGCCAAAGCTTTCTTGGCAGACTTATTCTTCAGTTTAGCCTTATTTCTCCTAGCAGATTTACTAGGAGCATCCATATGGCCTAAACCAACACCTTTTCCATGAGGTGAGAAATCAACAAAAAAATGAAGGACAGTCTTGGGCTTGGAGAAACTTTCAACAAGTTTCTTTTCAGCTACAAGTTATTCTTCCAATTCTTTGATGATTTTCTCCTTCAGATCTAGGTGCTCGAGAGCTTTATTATACTCTTCAATTGCAGCATTGAAATTCTTTCTGAGTGAGTCTGTCTTGGTGACTTCCTCTCTCAGAGTGCCCTCTTCGGCCTTGAGAGATTTAATCTCCTTGGCCTGAGTTTTCACAACTTTTCGACATTTATCATAAGCCTTGATTAACTCTGTTGGGAATTGTGCCCTACAATGTTCCTCAGAATTTGAAGTGTCATCACCAATCATGCTAAGGGCCATAATGTATTTGATGTGTACCATAGTTCATGTATACAGGTAGTCCATGATTAAATAATTGAAGAAAAATGAGTTGGGCAGTAAACCCAAATTTCGTCGAACTCAGCTCAGAGTTCGTCGAACTCAGCTCGCTGATCGTCGAGCTCAACTCAACATTCAGTGGGATAAGCACAAGAGTTTTGGTTTAACATTCGTCGAGCTTAGCTTGAAGTTCGTCGAGCTCAGCTTACAAATCATCGAACTCAGCTCAACACTTGTTAAGCTAAAGCAGGGGAAAAATTTACTAAGGCAAAAAGCGATGAGACCACTGAGAAGATCACAGTTTGTCAAACTTAGTTTATAATTCGTCGAGATCAGGTTTCAGTTCATCGAGCTCAACTCAACAATCATCAAGCTAAAGCCACTGTAAAATTGACAAAGGCAAAAGGCACTAAGACCATTGATAAGAAGGTATTGCGACTGCTGAGATAGCTGAGAAGATAACATTGAGACTGCTGAGGCAACTGAGACAGCTGAGAAGATTGCATTGAGACCGCTGAGACTGCTGAGACAAAGTTGGCTAGATTTCTCTAAGTTCAGAAGCGTTGAGTGAAGTAGATTCACTCAATGCTTCTAATAAAGCAGGAAGCGCTGAGATAGTTAAGAGGTAAAAAGTTGAGACAAATCTAGCTGGATTTTTTCTAAGTGCAGAAGCGTTGAGTGAAGCAGGTTCACTCAATGCTTCTAATGAAGAAGAAAGCGCTGAGATAGTTAAAAGTAAGAAACCACTTAGACAATTGTAAAGATACCGCTGAGACAGAAACTTGTCTCAGCTAAGAAAAAGATAGCATTGAGACAAAGGCATGTCTCTGATAATAATGAAAAACCACTGAGACCGCTGAGACAAAGCCAGGGAAATTTCTATGTCCAGAAGCGATGAGAGCCAAGGCTGATGGCATTAAGTGACTTAACATCACTCAACGCTTGATGGAATTCTGGAAAATTTTCTAAGTCCAGATGTTGATGACCACTGCTGATGTCAACAAAGTCAAAATTACAAGAAGCCATTGCAGGAAATCTGCTGCAGTGCCGAAAGATGTTTTGTCCCTTTCTGATGGAGATGGACCTCACCAATCCTTGGTGGGCCCACATTATATTGTATCGTTGATTCAAATCAACGCATATAAAAAGGAAACTGTAAAGGGATTAGGGTTAACGAATACTCGGGGATCAAATGAAGAAAATATAGAAAGAGAAAAAGAAAGATGCGGTTGGACATCTTCTTCCCCATCAAGCTTGAAAGCTAAAGTCCAGCCAAGATAGCCTGACGTCATATAAAGATAGATGAAGCACTTCAAAATTCAGCAAGTTAGTTCTCATCAGAATAGTGTAGCTAATACATCTCTTCAGCAAGCCGATAGCTGCTTACCTGTGTAGGAGTAAATTGTTAGCAGTAGAAGAAGGCTTGTTCCTTCTACAACAAGTTATCTGGACTGATATCTGCTCAGTCCAGCAATGTTGACTCAGAGATACTTCTCTGAGCCAGTTGTTCTATTTTCTTCAACTTACTATATTAAGTTTCTGTAGGATTTAGTAGATCTGAATCTGAGTGTAGGGAACTTTGTGCCGGCACTTTGTGCCTGAGGTAGGTGATAAATTTATCACTGAGGAAGGATCCAATTGAGGATCTGAGCTGTAGGGCTTAAGTGCCTGAGGTAGGAGTGTGTTTCTCTCTGAGGTAGGATCCAAGTATGGATCTGAGGTAGGGCTGTCCTCCCAGTCTGAGTGTAGGGCCTTGTCCCTGAGGTATGTGACTGAAGAGTCACTAAGTTATACGTGACAAGATTGTCACTGAGATTGTTGGCCTTGGAGGAGGCTGAGTTGTAGGTACCTGAAAGGGTACTAATTTGTAGGAGTGTTGAAGCACTCTGAGAGTAGGGTCGTGTGTCAGAAGCTGTAGGGCTGAAGAGCCTGAGTGTAGGCCTTAGAAATAAAGCTGAGGTAGGTGATCAGTGGATCACTGAGCTGTAGGAGTCCTGCAGGGCTCTGAGGTAGGAACCCTTGTGGTTCTGAGTTGGATTCTGTGAACAATCTATATGTAAGGTTGTAGGCCTAAGGTGTAAGCTCTGTGGAGCATTGTGAAGAAGTTATGCCTAGTCTAACAAGTAAGTTGGATAAGTGGGAGGGAAAGTGGATGTACCCAATTGGGGAACCACTATAAATCCTTGTGTTTGCTTTGTGTTTGTTTTTCTTTGTTATTGCACAATTTAAGGACATGCTCTACTTAGTATAATTAGAAATCAGCACAAGATTTAATAAAAGTTCAAAGACCTATTCACCCCCCCCCTCTAGGTGATTAGCTAACCTTCATTTAAGTAACTTTCAAATGGTATCAGAGAGAGGTTATTCAAAAAGGATTTAACTCTGAGTATACCTCCAAGGATAGCTAAAATGGTTACACTTGTGGGTTCAAAAGAGAACCACAAGGAATGGAGCTTCAAGTCTATAATAAGGAGAACTTTAAGACTTGGAAAGAAAGGGTCAAGCAAATCATGCAAGACTCTGATCTTAGGGTCCTTGCAACAGTTCAAGAAGGACCATTCATCCTCATGAAGGTCTCAACATCAGATGCAAACATCCAGACTCTAAAGAGTTATGTAGAGACGTCTGAAGAAGAAATCAACTTTGCATCTATGGACAAGAGGGCACAACATATCATGGTGAGTGCCATGGATGAATCAACCCTCATGAGAGTGGTGCACTACAAGTCAGCCAAAGAAATATGGGATTCTCTCACTGGCTATATGGAAGGGACAGAGAAAGTCAGTCTTTCTAACAATGGTTCAGAGTCCGAAGATCAGAAGAAGAAGAAAAAGCATCACCACCACTATAAGAGCAAGAAGGAAGAAAAGTCCATTGTGGCCAAGAAGGAGAGAAGCTGGACAGATTCTTCATCCTCAGATTCTGAAGATAAAGAGGAAGAAGCCTATATAGGGCTTATATCTGTTGCTGCAAATCCAGGAGAAGAGGAGAAATATTCTGCTATCAGGATAGGAATCAGGACCCCTCTGTCACTCTCAGACAATGACAATGAGGAGGATGAAGAAAACTATGGATGCCATGGGTTTATGGCAATGTTTGCATAAGAAAGAAGTCAGTAAGAATGAGAATCAATCAAAGTACAATCTCTGTGAAATTCTGCATCTTTCTCTGACTTTGAATCCAGTCCAGATACTGGTACATTTTCATCATGTGATGAAGATTGCTACGCATCTGTTACTGATGTCAATCAATTGATTGATAAGTTTGGACTACTCCTAATTGCTCTAATGGAGAGCAGAATACTTGCCAAAAGTCAAGCCAAGGAAATAGAGGTCCTAAAGCATTATAAAACTCTCTATAACAATAAATCTATTGAGTTGTATAAGAAAAGTCATGAGGTGTCTGAGCTCAAGAAAAATCTTGAGTGTCAGACCATGCTTCTAGAAGAAAAGAAGAAGCACATTAGATATCTAGAACAAAAGTTCATAGAGAAATTGTGGATTGTGATTAACCCTTCTCAGTCATAGGGTCAGTTGCCAAAAGTTACATTGTGCCAAGTCCCTGAGAAGCTGGGTATTAACCACATTAATCATCATTTCAAATCTGATTTCCCTGGTAAGAGGATAGTGTTTCAGAAGGCAAATACACCTTCTAAAACTATCAAGTTTGCAACACTCCAAAAGGATCAATCAAATGTGTGCTCCACCAGTGGGGTGAAGGCACATGATCCAAGAAAGAGTGACAATATCTACACTAGCCACAATGTTCAGGAGAAGATCTTTAGATTTGGATCCAAGTATCCTCTTTCTAAGGAAATGAGAATGTCCACTAGATGGCAGGCTCCAAAACTACATCAGGACCATTTTGGACAAGCTGTATTTAGTTCCTTAGCACCTTCACTCAGGAAGAAGGGGGCAGAATCATGCAATGCTCATCTACCAAAGTCTGGTGTTTCTCACATCTCTCATGGACAACAATTCTGTGTTGTCCTAAAGAGAAGATACAACATTCATAAATGTTTGTGTTGTGGAAAAGTGGGTCACTTTTCCATTGATTGTTGGCATAACCTGAATGTGACAAGTGGACAGAAAGGTGCTTAGCTCAGGAAGACAGTTGAGCAGATGTTTTATGATGCTAACAAGAATCTGGGACCCAATTATCATTGGGTGCCTAAGGGAAAATGAATTATGTTTTGCAGGATAGTCCAAGTACCTGTCCACTTAAGACTTGGTATTTGTACAGTGTGTGTTCCCGACAAATGTATAGTAAAGGATAGTTGCTCTATGAATATGCTCCAGAAAAAGAAACAAATTAAGATTGAACATGTCAAGTAAGTAATCCTCAAAATCAAGATGAAGCAAGCCTCAAGGTATGTCACTCTCTCTTATATATAGATTTAGTTTGCTATTTGTTATGTTATGTTAGTTGTGCTCAAGATGAATCTAATTAACTTATTATCAAGCTTTAGGGCATAACAATGCATAAATTGGGTGCCAATTGAACTGGTCCATTAACATGTTAGGTCCTCTTCTATTCTACTTGACAATTTAATAAGTCAAGTAAATTGTTCAACCAATCAGTAAGGGAAACCACAAATTAAACATGTATGGAACTAATAAAAGAAAAGCTGAGGGATATAGTAAGAGCACTAAGTGCCCTGTATCATAACAGGAATCATTGAGTAAGCCGTAAAATCTAAAATACTTAATTTAATAGTAAAATGAAAAAATTAATTAAATCTTTTCATTACATATATAAATGCGACAAGAAACGAAAAGCCATATCGCCCTCTAAAGCCTTAACCCTAGCCGTCGAGACCGAAATCGTCTCAGCGTCTTATCGCTCTGTTACAATGGCGTCAAATGTCATCAAGGAGCTTCAGGATGGATAAGAAATAGTGAGAGATGGATTCAATCATGCCTCTCTTGAGATTAAAGTCGTGTTAAGGATGATTGAGGTCGCAGGCTTGGAATACACCCTTTCCGAACCCTCCACCATTCTTAGAAATGAGGTTGTGGAATTCTTCTCAAACATTAAGATGTCCCCATCTCAAAACTCTCTTAAGTGTAAGATTGAATATATCAAAATAAAGGTAAACCCTAAGAGGTTAGGAAAGACACTTCATATCCCCTCCGCCAACCCTAGCGAGGAAGAAAAGCTCATCGTCACGGATAGAGACAGTGCTCTAACATGGTGTGGATACAATGAGGCAAAATCTGGGTTTCTTAAAAGGAAATTCTTCAATTAGAGAGGAAAACTGCTACCAGACATTGTACGGAAAGCCCTCATCTGCAAACCTGCATCACTTGACACCATCTCCAGGTTCATGGTTGAAGTCATGACCAAAATTATACTAAATAGAAAGACCTCATGGACTTCTCTCATCTATCAAAGATTAGTAGAATGTATATCCTCTCCAAATATGGGAACAATTATTTCCTTATACCTAGTAAACACCTATCCTGACACTTTCAAACAGGAACATGGGGTGAAGATTCACTACCTAAAAAGAATGGACACAAAACTTTGGATAGATTCACTAGAGTCCTAACAATGAGCCAAACATCAGGAATAAAGGACTCCTCCAAGGGTACAAGGAAGAAACCTACTGAGGAAGAAAGAACTTCTAGCTCTTAACCAGAGCATGGATCATCCTCTCCAGCTGAGGCTGGTGTGCAGGTTGACTTATCACTCAGTCAATCCTCTGCAAACATTCAACTCCAGGATGTTGTTGTGCATGTTGATAAAATCCATGCCAGCCCAAAGTTTAGACAAGTGTCAAAGAATGCTGCTGAAGAAGAGGTTGCTGCAGAAGATGAGGCAGACATGGGTGATACTGATGGTATTGCAGCAAGTGAAGATATCCCTATTGCAGAAGATAACAGGGAGCCTCCTGAGACTTTAGATATTATCTTAATAAGTCAAGCCCAGAAAAGGATGCTCAGTCTAAGAGGGAGCGTGATCAAATGGAGTTGACAAACATGGATCAAGTTGTTAATAGAATAGTTGAGTCTGTACCCACGACAGGTAAAACTCATTCCCTCTTAATTAATATTGTTAAAATAGCTTTAGCTAAGGAAATGTTTCCTTCTATAGGTGCTATAGTTGAGCGGGTGCCTTCTCAGATCCCTGCCTAGAATGATGAACCTCCTCCTATGAGCCATACTTCATCTACTCCCATCTCCAATGAGTAATTTCTAAATCAAATTAAAACACTCATGGATGCTCAGACCACAACCCTCAAGGAGTATGTTGATCAATCAGTTGCCAAACTAAGAGATGAATTGTCAGCTAAATAAATGAAACAAAACTAGAAATGTCACACTTAAAAAATAGGTCACCACCTGGTTTGACAAGGCTGGAACTGTTGTACTCAAGCTAACCACCCTCATGGAATCTTTGGACACAAGCCAAAAACTCACTACATCTAACATAGGATATGTCTAGAATTATGTCAGTGCAACTGATGAAGTGATCAAGGGTGCAGAAGACCATGTTAATCAGCATGTCACCAAGGTTGCTCTCCACTCCATGGAGCAGGCAATTCTCTTGAGGAATGAGCTGCTTACTAACAATGAGAGAATACTCCAATCTTTATCAAACAAAACTAAAGCCCGCACTTCAATACTGAAAAGGACAATATCTAAAGTAGGTAGAAAGGGGGAGAGTAGCCATTCTAAGGCAGGAACACTCATGGAAGATCAATCCTTCAATGTCATTCAAGGCACCAGGGTTGCACTACACCTGCCCCTCCTGGATAGAAAGAGGCCAGAGGACCTAAACTTCCCTTCACACGCCAGAATTGTACATGATGCACAGCTTGCTGCCAGAAGAAAAAGGTAAGGAACCCAAATGGCTGAAGAGTTCATGACAAAGAGGAGAGCTGAAAATAGAGATGACACAGACTATGAACAGCTAAGTGAGGCTTCTGAATCCATCATTATCAATGCCTGGGTAAGCCATGGACAAACTTGAAGAACATTTATAGTTTATATCCTTCTGAGGAATGGATAAAACATTTGGAAAGAAATTCCCTAAGGTAAAGAGTGTTCAAGGAGAATCTAGTAAGGAAGAGCAACCCCAAGAAAATAGCTTCCAGATATATATTCCAAAGCCATTCCTTTACTTCAAGAGACTCAAGAACAAAACTGATAACTTGAAGAATACTGCTGCAACCAAGGATGCTGGTAAATGTTCTTCAAATACTAATTGATAAAAGACTACAAGACTTAATTTTCTTTTATTCTGTCTGATTTATGTCTTGTAATGATCATCAACAGTGTAAAAATTTCAAATCTTTATCAATGAAATTAATATGTTTTGGCCCTGTCCATATTGAGGTGATAAATCTGTAATGCAACTCTCTATGTATATCAGTGATTGATAAATATGATATTCGTTCATAAAAATCCTGTAATCACATGTATGCTGCTATTATTTGGCTAAGATAATGATTAGGTTCATCTTGATCATAATGTTTACCTTGTTAATGATTAATAAAGCTTGTGTTGTTAATCATACCATCACATTGTAAATAATTGTTAATTAACCTATAAAATTGATATGTCAATCATAGTGTTAAGACATCTCATCTAGGGGGAGTTTTCCTGTTCTGGGATGGCTAGTTGTCATGATAATATTTCATTATACCTATCATGATACTTTTTTGTGTTGATGCACCATAGCATGGATGTGTGTTCTGCCTTCTTCAAATATGGGTAGATTGTTGGGAATTGTGCCCTACAATGTTCCTCAGGATTTGAAGTGGCATCACCAATCATGCTAAGGGGCATAATGTATTTGATGTGTTGTTGGGTATTGTATCCACAATGTACCTGATTTGAAGAAGCCCCTGGACAAGCTAAGGTCAATAGACAATGTATTTGATAAAATCTTTCAAGTTGTACTTGCAGTTATTCCACGCAAAGTGCACACCAATGTCAGGGTGCAGTAGGTCAATATACACGGGTCTGCACGACGTAATCCCTCGTTGAGCAGATCAGTGTGTTGGCCTACGTGTACTCTCTCTATTGGAGTGCACTTACGTTCAAGTACAGGGCTGTGATCTTGCAGGAGCAGACAAGGAGCAAGGATGGGTCAAGGGGCAGCTCTTGGGTGGAAAGACGAATATTCGTCTAAGTAAAAGTCGACGAGAATCACCAAGTGATTCTCGCCGATTCGGCGAGAATCACTAGTGATTCTCGCCGAATCGTCGAGAATCATTAGTGATTCTCGCCGACTCCTTCCGGCTACCTCAAAATGGTGCCAAGTAAGATTCGGCAAGAATCACTGATGATTCTCGCCGAACCCATCGCAGAGCAGATCCTGAATACCAAGTTACATTCGTTGAGAATCAAAAAGTGATTCGTCGAGAATCACTAGTGATTCTCGACGAATCGTCGAGAATTACCTGTGATTCTCGCCGATTTTTACTTGGCGTTTTCTCTGGAAACTGCTGGATCGGATTCTGCCGCTGGACTATTTTGAACCGGTTTTCGGGATTTTTCTTGTGGGTCCCACAACGGTCAAATTAGTAGTATCTACAGTATATATATACGGGTATTTTGAACTGTAGACAGATAGAAAGAAGCCGAGCAAAAACCTAGACATAAAATCGCGATCTTCACTCCGCCGTCGCCGTCGCACTCGAGTTAGTTGGTCGCCGTCATCGATCGGGATTCCTTCGTGATCTCCGGCGACAGAAGCTTAGCAAAGCTTGAGTCTCACGTGTCTATCCAGAGATCCCTTGTCTCTCGATTTGTTGACCGGGAAAAACTCCCCCGTCTGAATCGATCGAGACGGCCGATCCTAGAGTGACCGTTGGTAGACCTAATTTCCTTCGCTATGAAGTTTGGATCTCAAAGTACTGCAGCCGCGCACCTTCATTGCCGCCGATCCCGAACCAAGCCGCCGCTCGGATTGCCGCCACCGGTTCCGGGGAGATCCTCTCCAAGAGAGACCAAGGTTGTAGACTCTTCGTTGACTTCACGAACACGTCGTCGAACGAAGAGGAACACCGAAGTCTCCAAATGAAGTTTGTATCTCGTGTACATTCTATTTTACTTTTGTTGTAAAGGAACGATTGTTCCGTGTTGTAAGGGTTGGGTGCAACCCGATTTGTGGGAGTGTTGTCTCCTACGTGTGGAAGGGTTCCTTCCGTTAGTGCAGGGATTGGATTTCAATCCTGTTGGAGAAGAGACCGAGTCATCCCTTGTTGGGAGATAGATCGAAGGGGGAAAGTGGATGTACCCAAGTCGGGGAACCACTATAAATTGCCTGTGTTTTTTGTGTGCTGTGCTGTTTATCTTTATTGTGCAGGTACTATTATAAATTCCGCAAAAGCGCTACACGTCATCTATTCCCCCCCCCATAGGTGCACATAGTTGACACTAGGTGGACTTTCAAGTGGTATCAAAGCGAGGTTACTCATCAAAAAGGTTAACACCTTGAGTTGAATCCTGCCCCTAGTGTCAAGAAGAAGACGAACATCTACTATGGACGGGCTCAAGTTCTCCGGCAAGATCCCAGTGTGCACCAGGCTCAACTTTCCTATCTGGAAGGAAAGAATAAGGTTCTACATGGAAGCAGTTGATCCCCGACTCTTCATGATCGTGGAGGAGGGACCTTATGTCCCCACTAAGGCCTCCACCATTGATCCCACCAAGAAGGTGCCGAACACACTTTCTGAAATGGACAAGGACGAGATGGTGTTAGTGGGACTTGACAAGAAGGCCCGAAACATTCTGGTCAGCGCAGTTGATAATTCAATGATGCAAAACTTCAGCAACTGCAAGACAGCTCAGGAGATCTGGCAGTGCCTGATCATCCTAATGGAGGGCATGGATGAAGTGAGGGATGATCGAAGATCCCTTCTGAACCAGAAATATGAGGCCTTCAGACAAGGGCCTAAGGAAGAGATCGGAGTCACCTACGAGAACTTCCTAAAGATTGTCAACGCCCTCAAGGGCTACGGAAGAGTGTTCACTAATGGTGAACTCAATGATAAATTCCTTAGGTCCCTTACTAAGGAATGGGACACAAAGATCTGCGCCATCAGAGAGTTTGGCAGACTAGCAGAAACTGATCCACAAATTCTGTTTGGGAAGCTGATGTCCTATGAGCTTCAGCTGAACACCAGAAAAGCAGAAGAAGAAGCAGAGAAGGCGGCAGCCAAAGAAAAGACTGTGGCTCTAAAAGCCAGTCACTCTAGAGAAGGCAAGGGTGCGGTTTCATACCGTGCCAGGAAAAAGGATGAGGAGGAGGACTCCGAGCCATGCTCCTCCAGCTCAGAGCTGTCGGAGGAGGATTTCTCCCTCATCACTCGAGAGTTCAAGAAGTTCCTCAAGATGAGGAATCAAAGAAAGAGAGACGGCTCCTCCTCTAGGCATCAGAAGAAAAATTATTCTTCTGACAGGTATGCATCTAGACCGAACAAACATCGCTCCGCTGACATTATTTACTTTGGATGCAATAAGCCAGGACACGTCGTGGCCGACTGCTTTCAAGGCAAGAGAGAAAAAGGGAAAGAAGAGGAGCACAAATCCTCTAGAGATAAGAAGAAGGAGCAGAGCTACATCGCCAAAAGGCCAAAGACATTGAGTGAGTCTGATTCCTCAGACTCCAGTGATGATGAGGAAGCCTACTTCGGGCTGGTGGGTCGCTCTGACTCAGAAGGAGAATGCCCCCCGTTTACTGGGAAGGTAAAAGCTCACACCCCTCTCTCCGACTCCGACTCTGATCCTGAGTCTCAGGATGATGAACCTGAGGATAGCCTTTCGGCCCGTGAAGCTGAGCTCCTCGAGAAGTATGAGCTTCTGCTCAACACTTTCGAGGAGTGTCGAAAGAGATTGAAGGCTGAGAAAAAGGAAGTAAAATTCCTTAAGGGTGAGTGTGTTTCCCTAAGGGAAGAGGTCACCAGTTTGATCTCTCTCCGACAGGAGCACCTTGACCTGACCTCAAAGCACTCAGAGTCTCTGAAGCTCCTTGATCTTAAGCAGGAGGAAGTCGACAAGTTGGAAGAACAACTTGCGGCAGAAAGGAAGATCGTCAAGAGCTTCTCTATGCCAAAAACAGTTCTTCCAGTTGTTGATACCTTCTCTGCTCAGGCCAAAGGAGCTGGCTTGGGGCATGTAGGGGTATCTGGTTCCTCCTCTAGGAGAAACAGGAACCAGAGGAAGAATAAGGCCGCCAAGAAGGCCTCTGCTGATGAAAAGGGAAAGGCTCTGCTTAGTCCTGTTGCGTTCAGAAAGCCCGGCTTTCCTTGCAACCAACATGACTTTGAGTCAACATTTGGCCATCATTTCCGGCCCTCGGTTGCAAATCCAAAGAGCCGATATGACAGTTGGACCTTTCCCCGGAATTTCGGTGAGAGTGCCTTCAAGGCACCTTATGAGGAAATCCACATGGGAAATTATGGTCCGTTCTCTAGCGGCCATAATGGAAAGCAGGCACCAAAAGCCAAGCCTGTTATACAGAAGGTGACGAAGTCATGTGACTGCTGTCACCATGAGGCCTCCACCTCCAGATCCAAGGCCCCAGCTGTACCCACCGTTCCCAGGGTAAGGCAGGAGCCTAGGAAGAGGTACAACAGATTCGACTGTTGGTGCTGTGGCAAAGTTGGTCACTTTGCCGTGGATTGTTGGTTTCATCCAAGGTATTACGAGACTCCCTATGTTAGCACTGCGAGGCTGACCACTCATAGGGTTAACCAACCGAGGGGGAGTGTGCTAACCAGGAATCTAGGACCCAAGTTCGATTGGGTTCCTAAGGAGAGTTAATTTTGTTTTGCAGGAATGTCCAAAGGCCACCAAAACGCCGATCTGGTATTTGGACAGTGGATGCTCCCGGCATATGACTGGGACAAGAAGCCTGCTGCGTGATTACACTCCAGTCGAGAATGAACCCAAAGTCATCTTTGGAGGGTCAGATCGAGGAGTCATCAGAGGTTACGGTATGATTTCCAACGGTATAATCTCTATCACCGACGTGGCTTATGTTGAAGGGTTAAACCATAACCTGATCAGTGTAAGTCAATTATGTGATAAAGGTTATGACGTTAAGTTCTGCAAGGATAAATGTCTGATAATTTCACGTACCTCCTCTGAGACGGTATTATCAGGCATTAGGAGCAGAAATATCTTCTGCTTAGATTTTCTCAGTATAGATTCATCTACCCTCGTATGCCTTGTGGCAACAGGCAGTGCATCTCTTTGTGATCAATGGCACAAGAGGTTGGCACATATTAATTTCAAGACAATTAGTATGTTGTTTTCTAAGAACTTAGTAAGGGATGCCCCCAGTATCAAGTGCATCAAAGATAGCCCCTGTCCTGCATGCGAGATGGGCAAACAGACTCGGGCTACCTTTAAGAGCATCGCAGACAAAGACTCTTCCCGATGTCTTTACCTTTTACATATGGACTTGTTTGGTCCAATGCAAGTTCATAGCTTGGGAGGCAAGTCCTATACGCTAGTGATAGTTGATGATCACTCTCGGTTTACATGGGTGTTCTTTTTGAAACGAAAGTCAGATACGTTTGACATCTTCACTAGTTTTGTCAAGCAGGTTCAGAACGAATTTAACTGCTCAGTGGTCAAAATCAGAAGTGACCATGGAACAGAATTCGAGTCTGGTGCTATGACAGAATTTTGTGAAGAACAAGGTATCTTTCATGAGTTTTCCTCCTCGCGCACTCCTCAGCAAAATGGATTTGCGGAGAGGAGAAATAGAACTCTAATTGAAGCCTGCACGACAATGTTGAAAGACGCCTCTCTCCCGGAATACTTCTGGGCAGAGGCTGTCAATACAGCTTGTCATGTACAAAACCGAGCATTGATCAACAAGCATCATCGTAAGACGCCTTACGAACTACTGAAAGGCAGGAAACCAACCATGGCCTACTTGAGGATTTTTGGCTGCAGATGCTATGTACTGAATAATGGGAAGTACCCGCGTACTAAATTTGGTGAAAAATGCTTCGAAGGCATATTCGTGGGCTATAGTTCCCACAGTCGGGCATATAGGGTCTTCAATAAGAAAACCCTAGTGGTAGAAGAATCAATAAATGTTGTATTTGATGAAGGAAGTTTGCTTAACAACAATTCTTCCAGTGGTATTCTTGAAGATGCAGGTGCACGACTTGAACAGCTGAGTCTGGATGAGACCACTAAAGATGACACTCCTAAGTATGTCAAAGTTTCCACCTCCACGTCATCTGAAAATGTTGAAGATCAAAATGGAACAAATCACCTGGAAGAAAGAGAAGCCCAAGAAGTAGTTGAAGCTCCAGACGCCAGACTTCTAGAGCTCCGGCATGTGAGGGATCATCCTAGAGATCAGATCATCGGAGATCCTCGTGTTGGTGTCAGAACTCGAAGAGGTACCATTAACGAAGTATTGCATCTTAGTTTCCTGTCACAGGTTGAGCCAAAGAAGTTCGACGAGGCGAACAAAGATGCGGCATGGATTTTGGCCATGCAAGATGAACTTCATCAATTCGAACGATGCAACGTGTGGATGCTGGTTCCCAGACCACACAAGCAGAATGTGATTGGCACCAAGTGGATCTTCAGAAACAAACTGGATGAACATGGTGTCATCGTAAAGAACAAGGCCAGGCTGGTGGCTCAAGGTTACAGACAGGAGGAGGGGATTGACTTCGACCAGACCTTCGCACCCGTCGCAAGGCTCGAGGCAATCAGATTGTTCCTGGCATATGCTTCACACAAAGGATTCACAGTCTATCAAATGGATGTGAAATCAGCATTCTTGAACGGAGACTTGAAAGAGGAAGTATACGTCGCTCAACCCCCAGGGAGCAGGGATGACAGGAAAAGCACCTCCGGGACGTGTCAATTCCTCGGCAGGAGGCTTATCTCATGGAACAGCAAGAAACAGAATTGTGTTGCAACCTCCACAGCAGAGTCTGAGTACATCTCGACAGGAAGCTGTTGCGCACAACTTCTATGGATCAGAAACTAGTTAGCCGACTACGACCTTCAGTTCAAGGAAGTACCCATGTACTGCGACTCCTCCAGTGCAATTTCCATTGCCAACAACCCTGTATCGCACAGCAGAACGAAGCATATTGAAGTGCGCTACCACTTCATTCGGGAGCACGTGGAAAACAAGGACATCTCTCTCTGTTATGTCCCCACGGACAAGCAGATTGCTGATATATTCACAAAACCCTTAGACGAGGCCAAGTTCAATCTTTTCAAGACTGAATTGGGGATGCTCAATTATGAGGAATGAAGACTATAGAAGCTCCAGGCTCGTGCACGATCTGAGGGGGAGCAAGGAACTCAAGTGTGACCACAGACGCAAGAACTGAGGGGGAGCAAGGGGTCAACTGCAACCGATCCCGATTTGCAGAAGCCGAAAAGGGGGAGATTACCCTCTCGGCTAAGCTAAGGTGGCTCCAAGCTTGCTCCCAAGAAATTGGTATTGGTAATGGATAACTCACTCAACTCCATTTTAAGTTTATGGTTTTCATTCCCATTTGCTCTATTCACCTTAGCTTGTAGGGTTTAGGCTTCTTCAAATAGGGGGAGATTGTTGGGTATTGTATCCACAATGTACCTGATTTGAAGAAGCCCCTGGACAAGCTAAGGTCAATAGACAATATATTTGATAAAATCTTTCAAGTTGTACTTGCAGTTATTCCACGCAAAGTGCACACCAATGTCAGGGTGCAGTAGGTCAATATACACGGGTCTGCACGACGTAATTCCTCGTTGAGCAGATCAGTGTGTTGGCCTACGTGTACTCTCTCTATTGGAGTGCACTTACGTTCAAGTACAGGGCTGTGATCTTGCAGGAGCAGACAAGGAGCAAGGATGGGTCAAGGGGCAGCTCTTGGGTGGAAAGACGAAGATTCGTCCAAGTAAAAGTCGACGAGAATCACCAAGTTATTCTCGCTGAATCATCGAGAATCATTAGTGATTCTCGCCGACTCCTTCCGGCTACCTCAAAATGGTGCCAAGTAAGATTCAGCGAGAATCACTGATGATTCTCGCCGAACCCATCGCAGAGCAGATCCCGAATACCAAGTTACATTCGTTGAGAATCAAAAAGTGATTCGTCGAGAATCACTAGTGATTCTCGACGAATCGTCGAGAATCACTAACTGATTCTCGCCGATTCGTCGAGAATCACCTGTGATTCTCGCCGATTTTTACTTGGCATTTTCTCTGGAAACTGCTGGACCGGATTCTGCCGCTGGACTATTTTGAACCGGTTTTCGGGATTTTTCTTGTGGGTCCCACAACGGTCAAATTAGTAGTATCTACAGTATATATATACAGGTATTTTGAACTGTAGACAGATAGAAAGAAGCCAAGCAAAAACCTAGACCTAAAATCGCGATCTTCACTCCGCCGCCGCCGTCGCGCTCGAGTTAGTTGGTCGCCGTCATCGATCGGGATTCCTTCGTGATCTCCGGCGACAGAAGCTTAGCAAAGCTTGAGTCTCACGTGTCTATCCAGAGATCCCTTGTCTCTCGATTTGTTGACCGGGAAAAACTCCCCCGTCCGAATCGATCGAGACGACCGATCCTAGAGTGACCGTTGGTAGACCTAGTTTGCTTCGCTACGAAGTTTGGATCTCAAAGTACTGCAGCCGCGCACCTTCGTTGCCGCCGATCCCGAACCAAGCCGCCGCTCGGATTGCCGTCGCCGGTTCCGGGGAGATCCTCTCCAAGAGAGACCAAGGTTGTAGACTCTTCGTTGACTTCACGAACACGTCGTCGAACGAAGAGGAACACCGAAGTCTCCAAACGAAGTTTGTATCTCGTGTACATTCTATTTTACTTTTGTTGTAAAGGAACGATTGTTCCGTATTGTAAGGGTTGGGTGCAACCCGATTTATGGGAGTGTTGACTCCTACGTGTGGAAGGGTTCCTTCCGTTAGTGCAGGGATTGGATTTCAATCCTGTTGGAGAAGAGACCGAGTCGTCCTTTGTTGGGAGATAGGTCGAAGGGGGAAAGTGGATGTACCCAAGTCGGGGAACCACTATAAATTGCCTGTGTTTTCTGTGTGCTGTGCTGTTTATCTTTATTGTGCAGGTACTATTATAAATTCCGCAAAAGCGCTACACGTCACCTATTCCCCCCCCCCATAGGTGCACATAGTTGACACTAGGTGGACTTTCATGTGTACCATAGTTTATGTATGCATTCAGTCCATGATTGGACAAGTGAAGAAAAATGAGTTGGGCAGTAAACCAAAATTTCGTCAAACTCAGCTTAGAGTTCGTTAAAATAAGCTCACTGATCGTCGAGCTCAACTCAACATTCAGTGGGATAAGCACAAGAGTTCAGGTTTCAACTTTCGTCGAGCTCAGCTTGAAGTTCGTCGAGCTCAGCTTACAAATTGTCGAACTCAGCTCAACACCTGTTAAGCTAAAGCAAGGGAAAAATTGACTAAGGCAAAAAGCGTTGAGACTGCTGAGAAGACCATAGTTCATTAAGCTTAGTTTATAATTCGTCGAGTTCAGGTTATAATTCATCGAGCTCAGGTTACAGTTCGTCGAGCTCAACTCAACACTCATCAAGCTAAAGCTAGAGTAAAATTGGCTAAGGCAAAAAGCGCTGAGACCGCTGAGAAGAAGGCGTTGAGACTGCTGAGACAGCTGAGAACATAGTGTTGAGACCGCTGAGATAGCTGAGACAACTGAGAAGATTGCATTGAGATTGCTGAGACAGTAGAGACAAAGATGGCAAGGTTTCTCTAAGTCCAGAAGCATTGAGTGAAGCAGATTCACTCAATGCTTCTAATAAAGCAGGAAGCTCTGATACGGTTAAGAGGTAAACAACTGAGAAAAATCTAGCTAGATTTTTTATAAGTCCAGAAGCGTTGAGTGAAGCATGTTCATTCAATGCTTCTAATGAAGAAGGAAGTGCTGAGATAGTTAAAAGCAAGAAATGGCTGATATAGCTGTGAAGATACCGCTGAGACAAAAACTTGTCTCAGCTAAGAAGAAGAAAGCACCAAGACAAAGGCATGTCTCAGCTAATAATGAAAAACCACTGAGATTACTGAGACAAAACTGTTGAGACAAAGTCAGGGAAATTTCTAAGTCTAGAAGCGATGAGAGCCAAGGCTGATGGCATTAAGTGACTTAACATCACTCAACGCTTGATGGAATTCTAGAAAATTTCTAAGTCCAGATGTTGACAACCACTGCTGATGTCATCAACTTCAAAATTGCAAGAAGTTGTTGCGGGAAAGCTGTTGCAGCACCGAAAGATGTTTTTTCCCTTTCTGATGGAGATGGCGCTCACAAATCCTTGGTGGGCTCACATTCTATTGTGTCATTGATTCAAATCAATGCATATAGAAAGGAAACTATAAAGGGATTAGGGTTAACTAATACTCGGGGATCAAACACCAAAAATATAGAAAGAGAAAAAGAAAGAGGCGGCTGGACATCCTCTTCCCCATCAAGCTTGAAAGCTAAAGTCCAGCCAAGATATCCTGATGGCAGATAAAGATAGCTGAAGCACTTCAAAGTTCAGCAAGTTAGTTTTCATCAGAACAATGTAGATGATACATCTCTTCAGCAAGCCGATAGTTGCTTACCTGTGTAGCAGTAAAGTGTTAGCTGTAGAAGAAGACTAATTCCTTCTACAGCAAGTTATCTGAACTGATATTTACTCAGTCAAGCAAGGTTGACTCAGAGATAGTTCTCTGAGTCAATTGTTCTATTTTATTCAACTTACTGTATTAATTTTCTGTAAGATTCAGTAGACAGAATCTGAGTGTAGGGTACTTTGTGCCTGAGGTAGGTGACAAATTTATCACTAAGGTAGGATTCAAGTGAGGATCTGAGCTGTAGGGCTTAAGTGCCTGAGGTAGGAGCGTGTTGCTCTCTAATGTAGGATCCAAGAGTGGATCTGAGGTAGTGCTGTCCTCCCAGCCTAAGTGTAGGACCTTGTGCCTGAGGTAGGTGACTGAAGAGTCACTGAGATGTAGGTGACATGATTATAACTGAGATTGTAGGACTTGGAGGAGGCTGAGCTGTAGGTACCTGAAAGGGTACTGAGTTGTAGGAGTGTTGCAACACTCTGAGAGTGGGGCCGTGTGACTGAAGCTATAGGGCTGAAGAGCCTGAGTGTAGGTCTTAGAAATGAGGCTGAGGTAGGTGATCAGTGGATAACTGAGCTGTAGGAGTCCTGCATGGCTCTAAGGTAGGAACCCTTGTGGTTCTGAGTTGGATTCTGTGAAAAATCTATGTAAGGTTGTGGGCCTGAGGTGTAAGCTCTGAGGAGTATAGTGGAGAAGTTGTGCCTAGTCCAACAAGTAAATTGGATAGGTGGGAGGGAAAGTGGATGTACCCAATTGGGGAACCACTATAAATCCTTGTGTTTATTGTGTGCTTGTTTTTCTTTGTTATTGCAGGATTTAAGGACAAGCTCTAGTTAGTATAATTAGAAATCAGCAAAAGATTTAATAAAAATACAAAGACCTATTCACCCCACCCCCCTCTAGGTGAATATCTAACCTTCAGTTAAGTAACTTTCAAACTCTTTATATTGAGCCATGAGTTCAGACTCATCGTCAGATGAGCAGTCCTCATGATCATGGTCAAAAGCATCTGATTTAGAGAGATGAGTATGAGAGTTTACCTTCCCAGTGTACTGGGGTTCCTCTACCTCATTTGTTTGTGGCATTATCCCAAAGTAGGCTTCCTCTTCTTCACTTGACTCAGATGAGTCAGAGTCGCTGAGAGTCTTGCCATTCTTGGCTACTAGACTTCTTTCAATTCTCTTATTGTTGTAAGAAGATTTCTTCTCCTCTCTTTTTCCACACTCCTTCTTGTGAGGTTAATTAGCAATGACGTGTCCTGGCTTGTTGCAACAATAACAAACAATGTTAGAAGAAAAATGTTTGTTATGTTTAGAATGATACCTGTCATGACTACTTGAGCCTTTCTTGTGACAATCACCATCATGACGTGATCTTCTGAACGAGTAATCTTTGCCTCTCCACTGTTTCTTCTTGTTCAAGAACTTCTTGAACTGTCTTGAAAGAAGAGAAAACACTCCTTCTGATAGCTCTAATCCTGAGGTACTTGGCTCTAAAGCTTCTTCTTCACTCTCTTCCTGTGCAGGAGCAGGTTGTAACGCCCCCGATTTTTCGGCAATTGTTTTAATACTCGTTTGGCGTTACGTTGGCGCATTTCCGGCTCGTGCCATTGTTAGAGTACCTCGTTAGGTGTTCTTAGAGGTTATAGCCTATTGTATGGTTTCCACAGCTAGCCGGCATCTGTTTTGGAGGCCCGGCTGTGCCTCTTAGGGAATCCTTGTGCTTTGGCTTCGGGTGAGGTTAGCCCGAGTGTGTGGCCGTCGGAGGTTGTGCCCGACTTCGCCGATGTTTTCGTAGACCGAGTGTTTAGCTACGGTACGGATTTGTTCAGAATCCGAGAGCGTTAATTTTCGCGTCGTTTCGACGGTTGCTTGTTAGAGGGTGGTCATTCTATTGTAGCGTATATATATATTTACGCATTTTAGCATGATGAGTGATTTAGGCAAGCCAGTGTATAAATGCGTACGTACACGTGCGTGCGTAGCTTTATAAAAAAAAACATATTTATGTGCGTGTTTTATGGGGGTGTGCGGTATGGGTATACGTATGAGTGTAGATATATAGTATATACATGTATTTATAAGTGTACGGATATATTTATATGTGTATAGGTATAGGTTAATGGTTTAAAATTTTTATTAAAACCAAATCCCATTTAGTGGTTAGGTTAGTGCTTAAATAGTTAGGATATATGTATATATATATATATATATATATAGGATTTGATCTTTAGGTTTAGGTTTTGTATTTTTCCCTTCCTTTCCCCAACCCGGCGGCCCGCTGTCGCAGCCCGAGCGGAAGACAGGAAAAAGGCGGAAGCCCCGGCGCTGCTCCGACCGCCCGTTCGCCGCCCATTTCCACCCGAAATCTTCGTTTGAGGCCGGATCCAAGCTCCTCTAGGCAAGACCTTCCTTCTGAGGTAAACGTTTTGAGAGTTCACCATTTTTTTTCGGAGTAGAGGGCTGTGGGTTCCTTACTTTTGATCGCCCAGTTTTTTTTCAGTTTTCTTGGCTATTGTTGTTTGCGGCCGATCGGTTTGGGAAGAGGATTGCTGGCCAAAATTCTTCAAAAAAAAACTAGGCAAGTGTGCCCTTCCCCTTGCCAAAGAAATTCTAGGTTTTGATCTTGATATGCTTAAATTCTGAACTAGCTCCGTAAGGATTTAGTTATTCCAAAATTTGTGTAAAAATCTCTTGTTCAAAAGCCCTTGTTTGCTAAAGTTGCGGCCGGAATGAATTTTAGAGTGGTTGTTCCCTTCCTTTATGGGTTGGATCAGATTTGTTTGTAGTTCTTTTGTTTATATATACATATGGTTTTTATACAAATGCTGTTTTGATGTTCAACCACCGAGTTTCCCTATGGTTTAGACTTGTTCTTGTTAAGAATGGCATGGGCACGTGATGTTTCCAGAGAATGTTTACCTGGAGGTGTGCGACTCTAGGTGATAGTGTAAAGTGCATTTTTTTTTCCGTTGCGGTTCAAACACCGAGTGCTCCATGTTTTAGCATGCTTTGTTTTTTCCTTGAGTGTAAATCGTGACCAGCTCGTTTTAGTATCAAATTCCTTGTGCATGTTTGGTATCAAACTAATTGGTTATATTTGGTATCAAACTGATTTTTTTTCGTAACATTTTGTGTATCTGGGTTTAAGCGTATTTTCACATTTTTAAATGTGTGTTTAGTTAACCAGCGGCGTCAACTATTAGGTAGCTAAGCCTCTTAGGTGGGTGGCTCTAGATTGTTTAGGGTTCAGTGTGACTTCTTGGTGGATCATGGAACCACTAGTAAGGGTTTTTCGCGGGTCACTTAGTGGTGGAGTAGGATGTGATTTTGAGGTGGGTCGGACCGATGCCGCCACCCTTGTTTTACTTCTTGTCTTATTAAGACAATATGGGTTGTTTGGTTGAGTAGGACTGATTCCACCCCCACAATACCTTGAGATATTTAGGCATGTTAGAATTGGTTGGACCGTTGCCACCAGCCTAGGCCCTGGTTACCGAATTTGTCCATCTCCAGTACTAGGTGACTCTTTCTGCTCTAGCTTTATGCTATGATTTATTTATTTTGCTAATCCTTCTTGTAGAGATTTGTGAGACTTGACTTCACCCGTGCACTTGGTGCACCCCTTTTTTCTCACTCATGGCGAGTATTTTTCTTTCACTTGTTTACTTTAGCTCTTACTTGTTTCACTTCTTCCTTATACTATTGTTTCATTTCCATATATATATTGCTTTGTTGAGGCGTTCTTTTCTTTGAATGCCTCAGGTTTAGGTTTATAGCCGACTGTGCGGCTAGGTTTCTTCTGAAGCTTGCTAGTGCTAAAGCTACTGCTGAGTTTTCTTTTCCTCTCTCATGGGAGGTAGTTACTTTAGACTTGTAGTACAGATATGCCTACTCACCAGTGGGTTCGTGTCAGTTGTTAGCGCCCACTGGTGGTTTCTCTTATAGATGCTTTGTGCTTTGCTTATACTGCTAGTTTTCCTGTTTTGGAGTTTATTAAACTTGCTTCTGGGATGATTTATGTTAGGTTGCTAGTTACTTTAAAACCTATAAAAGAAAACAACTATTATATCAAAAACATAGACATCATGTTTTCCTATAAAAAAAAGCTTCATCACTACTTTCAAAACCACGTAAAAGGGTATTTCCTATATATATTATATAAGTTAAATCTAGGGTCTTGCATAGTCTTAGGTGTCCCGTGGGGACGCTTATGCATTCTCTTAGGATGTTAAAAAAAATGAATAAAGTATTTTCCGCTACGTATAAGTATAATTTTGAAGGGGTGGACTAGTTGATCCACGAAGCCGAGGGATACGGCCTCTAGGATTCAATGGATTTTCACATCATTTAAGCGTATGTTTCTTTTTTATTATTTTTCATAGTCTTAGTAGTTGGTGGTTGCCTGAGCGTCGGCAGTTATCCCCTGTCCGACGTGGCATCACAACGCGCGTTTCCTTCTACTCTGATACTTCTTAATTTCAGAGAAAATGCGGGTTGTGATAGTTGGTATCAAAGCGAGGTTGCCTGACAATTTGTCCGGCAACCTTTCCTTTTAGGTATTAGAAGTTTAGCATCATGTCATACACACACCGATATGTCATCAGCACGTCTTGGCTGAAGCACGAACACTACACTCATAGCATAACACGAAGTATACGGGACATATTATGTAGTATGGGATGCATAATATGTGTTTGTATATGGATCCACCATATGAGGCAACATGTGAGGGTTATGTAGTATGGGATGCATAACCTCACCGCATGAATGCGACTAACACATTTTCTTTTTCGTTGCATGACAATGTTATGTAGTATGGGATGCATAATATTTTCATGTGTACGCCGCTCATAACATGCATTAGGGCCTTTTTAGAATGCATGGCACAATCATGCATAGCATAACATTGCATAAGCACAACGTGCCAAGCTAAAGGCTTGCTGGATGACATATGTACATACATGATTTTGAGTCAAAAAGAATATAAATTCATGCATTCTCGATATAGGCACAAGAGTTAGTGTGATGGTGGTGAACCATCTCAGGTTAAGCATGACATTATTTCCTCTGTATAAAACGAAGTGTATATATAAAAAAAAAACCCCAGAGCAAGTTGACAGTGAAAGCAAGTACTTATGTAGGTTTGTCTGTATCTGTTTGTTTTGTCCTTGTAGTTGAACTAGGTTCTGATGATTGCTTGTTTGTTCCTTTCAGTATGCCGCCTAAGCGTAGAGTGGCGAGGTCGACTCCCCAATCTGAGGGTGAGTCTTCTGGTGCTCAAAGCGGTGCAGTTATGGAAAGTTTGAGGCAGAGCAATGAGGCTCTATCGAGGCAGATGGTGGATGTTCAGTCTCAGATCCAGTCCCTGATATCTGTGGTGGCTGGACTAGCCCCGAGAGCGCAGGACCTGCTGCGGGTTTAGCTGTTCCCGCACCTCCTGCACCCCCAGCCCCTTTGGTGCCTCCAGTGGTGGTGCCCCCAGAGATGGCCTTCATCACTCAGTTCTAGCGACTGTGACCCCCTACCTACAATGGTAAGGCGGACTTCATGATATTGGATGACTGGTTGATTTCCATAGAAGAAATGTTTCATTACTCTGGAGTGTCTGAGGATCAGAAGGTGATGTTGGCCGCCTATCAGCTGAAGGGGTTAGCGAAGAGCTGGTGGATGAGGGAGAAGGAGGGAATGGTAGGAGGAAGCACTTGGGCTTCCTTCAAGGAGATCTTGATGCGGAAATTTCTACCGTTAGTGGAGCGAGACAGGCTGATGAATGACTTCTTGCATCTGAAGCAGAGGCAGCTCTCAGTCAGCGAGTATAAGATTGAGTTTAGCAAACCCAGTCGCTTTGCCCCTAGTTTGGTGATCTCAGGGGAGGATAGAGCGAAGGGTTTTCCTCGGTGGCCTGCAGAGCGATGTACAGCAGCTAGCGGTGGCTCATGGAGCGGTGAGTTATGCTGGGGCAGTGGAGGCCTCTTTGAAGGTAGAGGCCATCGAAAACGCTAAGCAAAGAGGACAGCAGGCGAGGAATGAGAAGAGGAAAGCTGTTGAAGCAAAGAGCCCCCAAGTGCCCGGTGCTCCTTCGGGGAAGAGGAGCAAGGAGGTTTGTAGTTTTTGTGGCCGGTCGGGCCATCCTGCTGAGAGATGTTTCAAGAGGGCGGCGGCGTAGAAGGAGCATGTGCATGTTATACAGGGTGCTCCCAGGAAGAATGTGGTGTGTACTCTGTGTAAGAAAGAGGGGCATGATGTTGCCCGTTGCTGGTTGAAGGACAAGGTCTGCTATCAGTGCGGACAAAAATGTCATACCAAGGCCCGATTCCCGCAGCTCCAGTCTGTGCACCGACCAGTTCCTCTTCAGGCGTTGCCACCGCCTCAGTCTATGGATAGAGGCAAAGGGAAGTTGAATGTGATATCTTCAGCGGAGGCTCAAACTTCGACGCAAGTCATTTCAGGTAAACCGTCTCGCTAGTCTTTTACTTCCATTGCAGATTAGTTTGGCTTTTGTTTTCTTTATTGATTGTGCAAATTTCCCGCTTATATTTATATAGGGAGTTTTAAGGTAAAGAACCAATAGGCGTACGTTCTCTTTGACTCAGGTGCTACACACTCATTTGTGGCTAGGGCCTTTATATAGCGGTGCCAGCTGGTTCTTGATCGTGTCGGTGATGCCTTTTGCGTCAAATTCCCCTCGGGTGATTCCGTGATATCAGATCAGGGCATTCTGGATTGTCCTATTATGTTGGGGGATTTCCCAGCCAAGGCAGATCTGAAGGTTATAGACTTGGAAGATTTCAACGTCATCCTGGGTATGGATTGGTTGTCCAGATACGATGCAGTGATCCAGTGCAGGGGTAAGCGCTTGGATTTCAAGAAGGACAACGGTCAGCCTGGGAGTATTTATGGCCAGCCGCGCCAGGCCTCTCCGGCGATTTCTGCTGTATGTGCTCAGAGGTTATTCAGTTCTGATTGTTTTGCTTGCTTAGTCTCGGTGCTAGGGACTCTTAGCAGTGTGCCGCTGTTGGATGAGATTCCTGTTGTCCGTGAGATTTCTGATGTGTTTCCTAGCGACCTTCCCGGTCTTCCCCCTGTTAGAGATGTCGAGTTCGTGATTGATTTGGAGCCGGGTATGCGTCCTATTGCTAAGGCGCCGTACCGGATGGCCCCGTGAGAGCTGGAGGAGCTGCGTACCCAGCTGGATGAGTTATTGGATAAGGGTTTCATAAGGCAGAGCTCGTCGCCCTGGGGTGCACCCGTTCTCTTTGTGAAGAAGAAAGATGGTTCGATGCGCCTTTGCATCGACTATAGGGAGTTGAACAAAGTCACCATCAAGAACAGGTATCTCCTGCCCAGAATCGACGACTTATTCGATCAGTTGCGTGGTAGCTCTGTGTTCTCCAAGATTGACCTTCGATCAGGATATCATCAGCTCAGGATCCGGGAGTCAGACATTCCACGGACGGCTTTCTGATCGAGGTATGGACATTTCGAATTCCTAGTTATGTCTTTTGGGTTGACCAACGTGCCATCAGCATTCATGGACATGATGAACCGGGTGTTCAAAGAGTTTCTGGACAAGTTTGTGGTCGTATTCATAGACGACGTTCTGATTTACTCACGGAATGCTGCGAAGCATGATCAGCACTTGCGGTTGGTGTTATCTGCCTTGAGAGATCATCAGTTGTACGCCAAGTTGAGCAAATGTGAGTTCTGGTTGCCTCAGGTGTCCTTCCTGGGTCATCTGGTGACCAAGGCTGGCATTTCAGGGGACCCGGTGAAGATTTTTGCAGTGATGGATTGGCATAGGCCGAGCACACCCAAGGAGATTAGGAGCTTCTTGGGGTTGGCCGGCTATTATAGAAGGTTTGTTGAGGGCTTTTCTACCTTGGCAGCGCCGTTAACTAAGCTGACGCAGAAGCACGCAGCGTTCATCTAGAGCGAGCAGTGCGAGGAGGCCTTTCTAGAGCTAAAGAGGAGATTGTGCACTGCTCTTGTTTTGACATTGCCTACGGAGGGCAAGGACTATGATGTTTATGTGGATGCCTCGCATTTTGGGCTCGGAGGCGTGTTGATGCAAGAGGGGAATGTGATCATGTATGGGTCGCGACAGTTGAAAATTCATGAGCGGAATTATCCTACGCATGACCTCGAGTTTGCGGCGGTGATTTTTGCGTTGAAGCTGTGGAGGCATCTACTCTATGGGGCTCAGTGCAAGATTTTCACAGATCATAAGAGCCTGAAGTACGTGTTTACACAGAAGGAGTTGAATCTGTGCCAGCGGCGGTGGCTAGAGTTTGTGGGCGATTATGACGTGGAGATCCAGTACCATCCAGGCAAGGCCAATGTGGTGGCTGATGCCCTGAGCCGCGAGACAGGGAAGATCTTCAACCTCACGGCGGACTGTTTAGTGGAAGAGTTCTTGTTGATGGACATCTCCGTGGGGTGCTGTGATTTGCAAAGCAGTGTGGCAGTGGCAGAGCCATTTTGGATTTCGCTCACCAGATTGCACCAGAAAGATGATCCGGATTTGTTACACCTGTACCTTAGGGCTGAGAGAGGGGAGTTGCCAGATTTCTCCATCGATGATTCGGGTACCTTGAAGTACCTCGGCAGGTTTTGCATCCCCGCGGTTGGAGACATCAGGAGTATGGTATGCAAAGAGGCTCATGGATCCAGTGTTGCTTACCACCCAGGATCCACGAAGATTTATCATGATTTGAAGCAGATCGCCTGGTGGCATGGTATGAAAGGGGATATAGCTCAGTATGTTTCTGAATGTTACACTTGCAAGCAGGTGAAGGTCGACCATGGGAGGCCTGGTGGAAAGTTGACTCCTTTGGAGGTCCCGACTTGGAAGTGGGAAAGTATCTCCATGGACTTCATTACGGGCTTACCAAGATCTCCAAGGGGATTTGATTCAGTTTGGGTGATCGTGGACCGTTTGACGAAGTGTGTGCACTTCGTACCTTATAAGATAGACTACCCGATGAAGAAGATATCAGAGTTGTATTTGAGCGAAGTCATCCGATTGCATGGAGTTCCCGTGAGTATCATTTCAGATCGAGACTCCAGATTTACTTCCCGTTTCTGGAGGAGTTTGAAGGAGGGTTTGGGTACAGACTTGAGATATTCTACTGCTTACCACCCTCAGACAAATGGGCAGACCGAGCGGGTGTACCGGATTGTGGAGGATATGATCAGGTGCAACATTCTAGACCACGGTGGAGCATGGGATGAGCGTTTGCGGCTCATGGAGTTTGCCTACAATAACAGTTACCAAGAGAGCTTGCAAATGGCTCCCTTCGAGGCATTGTATGGGAGGCGCTGCAGAACTCCGTTGTTTTGGGCTGAGGCTGGTGAGAGGCCTTTGTTGGGCCCTGATGCTCTTGAGGAAATGGAGGTTGCTGTGATGCTCATTCGGGAAAAGCTTCGGTTGGCTTAGGAGAGATATGAGGAGAATGCCAACCGGCGTAGGTCTGATTTGGAATTTTCGGTGGAGGATTTGGTTTTCTTGAAGATGTGTCCGATGGTTGGAGTGAAGAGGTTCGGCAAGAACCATAAGCTGGATCCGAGGTATGTGGTCCCATTCAGAATTTTCGAGCGTATTGGTGTGGCAGCATATAGGTTGGATCTACCAGCCAACTTCCCAGGCGTGCATAATGTCTTTCATGTGAGCCAGCTACGGAAGTGTGTGCGGAGCAGTGGGCAAGTCTTGGATATCGTGCCCCAGTTGGAGCCCAACCTCTTGTATGTTGAGGTGCCGGTCCGCATCTTGGATACTCAGGATCGGGTGCTGCGATCAAAGTCGATCCCGATGGTGAAGGTTCTTTGGAAGAATCAAGATTTGGAATGTGCGACTTGGGAGCTAGAGTCGGCTATGAGGGAGGCTTACCCTCGCCTGTTCTCCTGATTTGTTGGGTATGTTTTCTTTCTAGTAACTTTTGTTTTGTTACTTTCCTTCAATGGTAGAAGTAGTGTACGTAAAGTTTCGGGACGAAACTTTCTTTTAGGGGGAGTGACTGTAACGCACCCGATTTTTCGGCAATTGTTTTAATCCTCGTTTGGCATTACGTTGGCGCATTTCCGGCTCGTGCCGTTGTTAGAGTACCTCGTTAGGTGTTCTCAGAGGTTATAGCTTGTTGTATGGTTTCCCCAGCTAGCCGACGTCTGTTTTGGAGGCCCGGCTGTGCCTCTTAGGGAATCCTTGTGCTTTGGCTTCGGGTGAGGTTAGCCCGAGTGTGTGGTCGTCGGAGGTTGTGCCCGACTTCGCTGATGTTTTCGTAGCCCGAGTGTTTAGCTACGGTGCGGATTTGTTCGGAATCCGAGAGCATTAATTTTTGCGTCGTTTCGACGGTTGCTTGTTAGAGGGTGGTCATTCTATTGTAGCGTGTATATATATTTACGCATTTTAGCATGATTAGTGATTTAGGCATGCCAGTGTATAAATGCGTACATACATGTGCGTGCATAGCTTTATAAAAAAAACATATTTATGTGCGTGTTTTATGGGGGTGTGCGGTATGGGTATACATATGAGAGTAGATATATAGTATATACGTGTATTTATAAGTGTACGGATATATTTATATGTGTATAGGTATAGGTTAATGTTTTAAAATTTTTATTAAAACCAAATCCCATTTAGTGGTTAGGTTAGTGCTTAATTAGTTAGGATATATGTATATATATATATATATATATATAGGATTTGATCTTTAGGTTTAGGTTTTGTATTTTTCCCTTCCTTTCCCCAACCCGGCGGCCCGCTATCGCAGCCCGAGCGGAAGACAGGAAAAAGGCGGAAGCCCCGGCGCTGCTCCGACCGCCCGTTCGCCGCCCATTTCCACCCGAAATCTTCGTTTGAGGCCGGATCCGAGCTCCTCTAGGCAAGACCTTCCTTCCAAGGTAAACGTTTTGAGAGTTCACCATTTTTTTTTCGGAGTAGAGGGCTGCGGGTTCCTTACTTTTGATCACCCAGTTTTTTTTTCAGTTTTCTTGGCTATTGTTGTTTGCGGCCGATCGGTTTGGGAAGAGGATTGCTGGCCAAAATTCTTCAAAAAAAAACGAGGCAAGTGTGCCCTTCGCCCTTGCCAAAGAAATTCTAGGTTTTGATCTTGATATGCTTAAATTCTGAACTAGCTCCGTAAGGATTTAGTTATTCCAAAATTTGTGTAAAAATTTCTTGTTTAAAAGCCCTTGATTGCTAAAGTTGCGGCCGGAATGAATTTTAGAGTTGTTGTTCCCTTCCTTTATGTGTTGGATCAGATTTTTTTTGTAGTTCTTTTGTTTATATATACATATGGTTTTTATACAAATGCTGTTTTGATGTTCAACCACCGAGTTTCCCTATGGTTTAGACTTGTTCTTGTTAAGAATGGCATGGGCATGTGATGTTTCCAGAGAATGTTTACCTGGAGGAGTGCGGCTCTAGGTGATAGTGTAAAGTGCATTTTTGTTTTCCGTTGCGGTTCAAACACCGAGTGCTCCATGTTTTAGCCTGCTTTTTTTTCCTTGAGTGTAAATCGTGACCAACTCGTTTTAGTATCAAATTCCTTGTGCATGTTTGGTATCAAACTAATTGGTTATATTTGGTATCAAACTGATTTTTTTTCGTAACATTTTTTGTATCTGGGTTTAAGCGTATTTTCACATTTTTAAATGTGTGTTTAGTTAACCAGCGGCGTCAACTGTTAGGTAGCTAAGCCTCTTAGGTGGGTGGCTCTAGATTGTTTATGGTTCAGTGTGACTTCTTGGTGGATCTTGGAACCACTAGTAAGGGTTTTTCCCGGGTCACTTAGTGCTGGAGTAGGATGTGATTTTGAGGTGGGACGGACCGATACCGCCACCCTTGTTTTACTTCGACGATATGGGTTGTTTGGTTGAGTTGGACTGATGTCACCACCACAACACCTTGAGATATTTAGGCCTGTTAGACTTGGTTGGACCGTTGCCACCAGCCTAAGCCCTGGTTACCGAATTTGTGCATCTCCAGTACTAGGTGACTCTTTCTGCTCTAGCTTTATGCTAGGATTTATTTATTTTGCTAATCCTTCTTGCAGAGATTTGTGAGACTTGACTTCACCCGTGCACTTGGTGCACCCCTTTTTTCTCACTCATGGCGAGTATTTTTCCTTCACTTGTTTACTTTAGCTCTTACCTGTTTCACTTCTTCCTTATACTATTGTTTCATTTCCATATATATATTGCTTTGCTGAGGCGTTCTTTTCTTTGAATGCCTCAGGTAGGTTTATAGCCGACTGTGCTGCTAGGTTTCTTCTGAAGCTTAATAGTGCTAAAGCTGCTGCTGAGTTTTCTTTTCCTCACTCCTGGGAGGTAGTTACTTTAGACTTGTAGTACAGATATGCCTACTCACCAGTGGGTTCGTGTCAGTTGTTGGCGCCCACTGGTGGTTTCTCTTATATATGCTTTGTACTTTGCTTATACTGCTAGTTTTCCTGTTTTGGAGTTTATTAAACTTGCTTCTGGGATGATTTATGTTAGGTTGCTAGTTACTTTAAAACCTAGAAAAGAAAACAACTATTATATAAAAAACATAGAAATCATGTTTTCCTTTCAAAAAAAGCTTAATCACTACTTTCAAAACCACATAAAAGGGTATTTCCTATATATATTATATAAGTTAAATCTAGGGCCTTGCATAGTCTTAGGTGTCCCCTGGGGACGCTTATGCATTCTCTTAGGATGTTAAAAAAATGAATAAAGTATTTTCCGCTACGTATAAGTATAATTTTGAAGGGGTGGACTAGTTGATCCACGAAGACGAGGGATACGGCCTCTAGGATTCAATGGATTTTCACATCATTTAAGCTTATGTTTCTTTTTTATTATTTTTCATAGTCTTAGTAGTTGGTGGTTGCCTGAGCGTCGGTAGTTATCCCCTGTCCGACGTGGCATCACAACACGCGTTTCCTTCTACTCTGTAGTTCTTAATTTCGGAGAAAATGCGGGTTGTGACACAGGTGATGCAGCTTTGACTTTCCTTGAGCTGTCTGCCTTTAGTGCGACAAACTTCTCCTTGAATGAAGATCGGCTCTTCTCTTCTTCAGCTTTTCTTGAATTGATTTGTAGCTTATATGACATAAGCTTTCCGAAGAGATTTGGAGGGTCAGTCTCTGTCAGCTTGCCAAACTCCCAAATTGCGCAGATTTTGTTGTCCCATTCCTTAGTAAGGGACCTCAGAAATTTATCATTCAATTCTCCATTAGTGAAGACTCGGCCATATACTCTTAGGAATTAACAATCTTGATGAAGTTTTCAAAAGTATCTGCAATTGAATCCTTAGGACCTTGTCTAAATGCTTCATACTTTTGATTCAGGAGGGATCTTCTATCATCCCTAACCTCTTCAGTACCTTCCATCAAGATGATGAGAGACTGCCATATTTCCTTGGCAGATTGGCAGTGAATCAGGTTCTGCAGTATAGAATCATCGACTATACTTGCTATGATATTTTTGGCTTTCTTGTCTAAGGAGACAAGTGCAATCTCATCCTTATCCAGATCCACCAACGTTTTTGGAAATTTCTTGGTGGGATCAATAGTGGAGACCGTCATAGGATTATAAGGTCCTTCTTCCACAATCATGAATATTCTTGGGTCCATAGCATCCATGAAAAATTTAATTCTTTCCTTCCACATGGGAAAGTTTGCCTTTGTGAATAAAGGAAGATATGCAAAATCCTTTATTCTGTCCATGCTTGAATCACTCAAAAGATAACTTGGGGCAGATCTGTTCAAGGCGTAAACCTTTTGATGAATAACCTCCCTCTGATACCAATTGAAAAATGTTTAAGTTGTCAACATAAATCACCTATATGGAGTGAATATGTCAGTTCTGCGTCTTTTTGCAAAATAAAAATTGAATGAGCGATGCACAGAAAAATAAGCAAGCATTCACAGATGACACCAAGAATTATAGTGGTTCACCAACCTTGGGTACATCCACTTTCCACCTCACAGATCTAGCAACGCACTAGACTCGGCTACTCAACTATTCTCATATTGAAAACAATCCTACCACTCGGAACAAAGTTCCTACAACTCGATCCCTCAAAATAGGATCTACAGTCGGAAGAAAACTTCCTACAAATAACTCGGAGAATAAAACTCCTACACTCGGAGAATAATCTCCTATAAGAGTAAAATTAAATGCAAAGAAATACAAACAGTATTAATCTCAGATCTGAAAACTGCAGTCCTTCTTCTTCCTTGAACTTTGAAGCTCTGTCAGAAATAGATTGAAGAAGACACGACCAAATCTTTGGTTCTGAAAATTCTAGACTCGGTACGATCAGGAATATAATATGTGCATGTAGAAGATCTTGATCTACTGAATCACTTGCTCTGAATCTATGGATCGAAAGCAGATCAGCGATGAAAATGATGAATAGCGGCGGCTTCTGATTTTGGAAAGAGAAAACGAGATTTAGAATACTTAGGAATTCTTCTTGGGGTTGGTCGATTATGATAAGACCTTTTATAGGACTTACCTAAAGGTCATAATCATAATAAATGCATGACATGTGTACCAATCATGCGCTTATCTCATTAGAAATCACGTCTATCAAAACTTAGAAGAAATCAGAAAACAGTACAACATTTCTCGAGAAGAATAGTAGTACTCGAGAAAAGATTTTCTGATTCTCGAGAAGAATGAAGAGGATATTGAGAAAAATAATTAGTAAAAATGTGGAGGTGGAAATCAACAATTTCGAGAATGAAGGAAAGTACTCGAGAAGAATAAAGTTTTGTTCTCGAGAACAAAGAAGTATCTCGAGAACAGATGTCTGGCTCTCGAGAAAAGGACTTAAAAAATATTCTGTCTGAAAAAGAAGTAACTCGAGAAAAATGAACTTATGTTCTCGAGAAAATATTCTGTTACTCGAGAAAAGAATATGTTACTCGAGAAATGACTTCTGGTTCTCGAGAAGTAATATTGAGCTTCTCGAGGAATGACCTGTGGCTTGTTGAGAAAAATAAATTGCTTCTCAAGAAAAGACTTAGAAAAATTTCATGACTGGAACTGAAGTAACTCGAGAAGGAAAGTCCTGGAGTACTGGAGAACATATGGCTTTCTCGAGAACATCACTAGGCTTTCTTGAGAATTGCTTCTGCAACTTGAGTTCAAGACAAGTCTTACTCGAGAATAGACTTTAGTTCTACTCGAGTATAAGGTTTCCTACTCGAGAAAAAGACTTAGAGTATTTTTTCTGAAAATCAGTAAACTTAATTTCTTCAAAATATACAGTCGCCAACTTTTCTCCTATGCCTTTAGTGCTTGAAAAAGAAGTGTGTCCCAATAGGGAGGCCACACATAAGTCAACACCATGGATCACATAATGAGGAATTACATTGTATGTTCCTGTGTTTGGCGACTCATTGTAGACTGACATTGGTCTACACTTTGCAATTGTATCATGCAAACACTCATCTAAAAAGGACATCAAATACAAAATTAATTCATTTTAGTTCAAGGGTGACTTCATACAAATCTGGTTTATTGTGGATGCAATACCCAACAGGGACTAATCTCCCATAGAGGAAGAATCCTAGCTGCTCATAGCTGTCCCGGGACAAACGACAGATATCTAGTGGTGTAGATATAGCCATGCGTCAAAATCATGGAGGATTGAAGCATGGTATGGGGGGAGAGGTATATGGATGCTTAGGATTGGCTCCCTCCTTGCTTTGACTCACAAGCATTACAAGGCTTACTGGTTTAGGAGAGCTGGTGGCCTCCTAATGGAGTGTTGTACACACTAAAACCCTAGCTTTGCCATTATCCATGTGAGGGAAGGGAAGAGAGGGTGAAAGAAAGAGAGAAAGATGGGCCTCTTTCATTAGGCCAAAGCCCAAGATAACCTCATGGGTTTAACCTTGAATTTAGAGCACATTAGGGCTAAGTGTGGTCCACAGTCAGGCCTTGATGAGTTGGCCTTGGGTGGAAGTTTTCAATAAGAAAAATTCACTTTTCAAGAGTTTTGACCAAAGTCAACTCTTGGCGGTCCCCCATATGGTTCAAGGTCAAAGTAGGTCAGAGTTGTCTTGTGACGAGCCAAAGTTGGGGTATTGTTGTACAGTTGTTGGGTCTATTAATCCCAATATCCCAGATTTGCAAGAAGTCAAACGGGTCAATGACATACACACATAATGTATTTGATGTGTGCTTTAGTTCATGCATGCAGGTAGTCCATGATTGGACAAGTGAAAAAAATGAGTTGGGCAGTAAAATCAAAATTCGTCGAACTTAGCTCAGAGTTCGTCGAACTCAGCTCGCTGATCTTCGAGCGCAACTCAACATATAGTGGGATAAGCACAAGAGTTCAGGTTTCAACTTTTGTCAAGCTTGGGTTGAAGTTCGTCGAGCTCAGCTTACAAAGTGTCGAGCTCAGCGCAACGCTTGTCAATCTAAAGCAAGAGAAAAATTGACCAAGGCAAATAGCGCTGAGACCGCTGAGAAGATCAAAGTTTGTTGAGCTCAGTATGTGGTTCATCGAGCTCAGCTCAAATCTTGTCAAGCTAAAGCCAGAAAATCTATCTAAGGCAAAAACACTGAGACTGCTGAGAAGAAGTTATTGAGACCGCCGAGACAGCTGAGATAGCTGGGAAGATAGCATTGAGATAGCTGAAGACAACTGAGAAGATGTTGTTGAGACTTCTAAGACAGCTGAGACAGCTGAGAAGATGGCGTTAAGACGACTGAGATAGCAGAGACAGATTAGCTGGATTTTTTCTAAGTCTAGAAGCGTTGAGTGTAGAAAGTTCACTCAACGCTTCTAATAAAGAAGGAAGCGATGAGACACTTAAGAAGAAAACTGCTGCGACAGTGAAGTGCAAAAACAGCTGAGATAGCATATAAGAAGAAAGAGCTAAAACAAAGGATTATCTCAGCTGATAAATGAAAAACTGCTGAGACAGTGAAGTGCAAAAACCACTGAGATAGCAGATAAGAAGAAAGCGTAGAGACAACAGCTTGTCTCAGCTGATAATGAGAAACTGCTGAGACAAAAACACTAAGACAAAGCCAGGAAAGTTTCTAAGTCCATAAGCGCTGAGAACCAAGGCTGATGGCGTTGAGTGTCTCAACATCACTCAACGATTGATGGGATTCTGGAATATTTTCTAAGTCCAGATGTTGATGACCACTGCTGACGTCATCGAACTCAAAATTGTAGGAAGCCGTAATGGGAAAGCTGCTACAGTGCCGAAAGATGTTTTGTCCCTTTCTGATGGAGATGGCGCTCACCAATCCTTGGTGGGCCCACATACTATGGTGTCATTGATTCAAATCAATATATATATAAGAAGGGGAAACAAAAAAAGGGATTAGGGTTATTGAACCAAATGAACACAGAAGAAGAGAAATTGAAAAGAGTTTGCTCGACATTTACTTCTGATCTAGCTTGAAAGCTAAAGTCCAGTCAAGATAGTCTAAAGGCAAAGAAGGATAGCTGAAGCACTTCAAAGCTTAGCAAGTTTGTTCTCAACAGGACTGTTTAGCTGATTCATCTCATCAGCAAGGTGGAAACTGCTCATCTGTGCAGCAGGAAAAAGTGATAGCTGTAGAAGAAGGCTGATTCCTTCTACAGCAAGAGAGCTGGACTAAAATCTGCTCAGTCCAGCAAAGTTGACTCAGATTTATTTCTCTGAGTCAGTTATTTTTATTTTATTCAAATTACAATTTTATTTGCTATAGAATTTAGGTTTCCTGAATCTGATTGTAGGGAACTCTGTGCCTGAGATGTAGGTGACAAATTTGTCACTGAGGTAGGTGCCCCGTTAGGGCACTAAGGTAGGATCCAAGTGAGGATTTGAGTTGTAGTGCATAAGTGCCTGAGGTATGAGAGTGTTGCTCTCTGAGGTAGGATCCAAGTTTCTATCTTAGGTTGGGATGTCCTCCCAGCCTGAGTGTAGGTCCTTGTGCCTGAGGTATGTGATCAGTGGATCATTGAGCTGTAGGTGATAAGATTGTCACTAAGATTGTAGTCATTGGAGGAGGCTGAGTTGTAGGTACCTGAAAGGTTACTGAGTTGTAGGAGTGATTCTAAGAGTACGTCGTGTGCTTGAAGCTGTATGGCTGAAAAGCCTGAGTGTAGGCCTTAAAAATAAGGCTGAGGTAGGTGATCTTTGTATCACTAAGCTATCGGTGTTCTGCAGTGCTCTTAGGTAGGAAACCTTGTGGTTCTGAGTTGGATTCTGAGAAGAATCTATGTGTAAGGATGAGGGCATGATGTGTAAGCTCTTAGGAGCATAATATGAGGAGTTTAGGCCGAGTCCAATAAATAAGTTGGTTTGGTAGAGAGAGAAAGTCGATGTACCCAATTAGGGAACCACTATAAATTCTGGTATTTATTGTGTGTGCTTGTTTCTCTTTGTGGTTGTAGGATTTAAGTACAAGCTCTAGATAGAACAAGTTGAAAACAACAAAAGATTAGTTAACATAAAGTTAAATAACTTTCAAGTGGTATCAGAGGGAGGTTACTCAAAAAGGATTTAACAATCTGAGTATACCTCCAAGGTTAGCTAAAAGATAAATAACGTTGTCTGGTGTAAATTACAAGGAATTGGGAGCCATAAAGTTGCCAATCTGCAGAAAGGGTTTGTTCTCTGGAAGGAAACGGTCAGGATGTTCATGGAAGCTGCTGACCCTAGGATCTACATCACAGTGCAAGAGGGACCTTTCATCTCCATGAAGATCTCAGTTCTGGATGCCAACATCCAGACTCCTAAATCATATGAAGTAATGAACAAGGATGAGCTCCTCCTTGCCTCCATGGACAAGAGAGCTCAAAATATCACTGCTAGTGCAGTAGATGATTCTACATTCCAGAATCTGGTGCACTACAAGACCTCCAAGGAGATGTAGGACATCCTAGTGGTATTCATGGATGGTTCAGAAGAGGTGAGGGTTGACAGGAAATCCATGCTCAACCAAGAGTATGAGGCCTTCAGACAAGGATAGTCTGAGGGCATTGCTGAAAATCTTGAAAGATTTTTCCGAACAGTAAATGAACTGAGAACTTATGAAAGGGTCTTTAGCACCTATGAGCTGAATGACAAATTTCTCAGGTCCCTCACCAAGGATTGGGACACAAAGATCTGTGTCATCATGGAGATGGGCAGGCTAGCTAACACACCACCTCCAACCCTATTTGGAAAGCTACTATCCTATGAGATGCAGCTTGCTACAAGGAAGGAAGAAGAAGATAAGAGAAGCAAGTCACAGAGCAAGGAGAAATCTATGGCTTTCAAAGCTGATGCCTCAACTAAGAGCAGAAGGAAGATCTCTAAAGTGAGGAGAAATGTTGTGTCAGAATCTGAGAGCTCAAGGTCCAGCTCATCTGACAGCGATATATCTGATGAGTACCTTTCTGCCTTCTCCAGGTTGTTTCAGAAATTCATGAAGATGTGGTATTGGACGAATAGAAGGCCATCTTCCTCCTCTCAGCACAGAAGGAAGTCCTCTAAGGAGGACAGATATGCTCCTAACTCTAATAAATAATCTTCCTCTAACATTATTTGCTTTTGCTGCAGCAAACCTGGGCATGTAATTATTGACTACCTAGTGAAGAGGAAAGAAGAAAGAGTAAAGAAGCAACACAAGGGAAAGAAGAAGGAGAAGTCCCATATGGCCAAGAAGGAGAAGACCTGGTCTGACTCTTCCTCTGAGTCAGACAGTGAAGAAGATGAAGCCTACATTGGGCTTATTATTGTTGCTGAAGAGGAACCTGAAGAGTTCCTTGTAGCTAGAATAGGGATCAGGGCCCCTCTGTCACACTCAGATAGTGACTAAGAGGTGTATGATGAAGAAGGAGACGCTCAGTGCCATGGATTAATGGCAATGATAGATGAAGAAAGCAGCCAGGATATGCATGGTTAGACTCAGGTACATGCTAAACCACATTCTTTTATTTCTAGTCATGAGGCTAACTCTATCTATGATGCTCAATCATCAAGAGATGAAGGGGAATCATACTCTGAGGATGATGTAAACTCCATAATTGCTAAGTATGGAGAACTTCATGAGGCTTTCAAGAAATGCAAGCTACTTGCCAAGAGGCAGACAAAAGAGCTTCTTAGTCTTAAAAGCAAGTGTGAAGACCAAGAAAAGCCCTCACTGACATGGCTGCAGATGCAGGCCTGCTCAAGGAGATCATTGACAGTGGGTCTGTGATAAGAGTCTCAAATGAGAAACTTATCCAGAAACTTGAAAAAGATCTCCTTAATGAGAAATTGTTGGTGATAAAAGTTTTTAAACCAAGCACTATGCTTCTCTTAATTGATACCCACCTTACCTGTTAGAAACAAACAAAAACAAACCGGAAGTGGTATAACAAAAACTTTATTATCCCAAAAAGGTATCAATTACAATGGTATAGTCTCCCTTTTATAGAATGGAGGAGATGAGATAGATTACAAACAAGCAATGTGGGATTAAAAATTTACAAGTATATACGGCTTTACAAAATGACAAACCGGACAAGTCGTGCGGTTAGACAAACCGGCTAACCGCCCGACCATAACCAGGATGAGAGAACAAGCACCCCAGAGAGCAAGTCGTCGCAGGAGACCGCTAGACCGCCCGGTCTCCAAGTCATCTGAGACAAGCTGCCTGACCGCTGGGACACCAAACTGCAATAGCCCAGCACACTAAACCGCCAGACCGCCCGGTCTCCAAACAGCAACAGACCGCCTGGTATCCATCCTGCAACACTCCCCCTCAAGCTAGAGCATAGATATCAATCATGCCCAGCTTGTCACAAATGTGGAAAAAAGGAAGCGGATACCGGCTTGGTGAAGACGTCTGCCAACTCGTTGTCGGAAGTGACAAGCGGAGTGCAAATCTGCTTCTTCAATATCTCTTCCCGAATAAAATGACAGTTAACTTCTATGTGTTTTATTCTCTCATGAAAGACCGGATTTTTGGAAATGTATATCGCGACCTTGTTGTCACTGAACATAGGAAGAGGATAGTTGTAAACCTCTCCTAAGTCAAGCATGAGAGCCTGCAACCATTTCAACTCACATGTAGTCGATGCCATACTGCGATATTCCACCTCTACACTAGACCTGCAGACCACAGTCTGTTTCTTGCTCCTCCAACTCACAAGATTGCCTCCAACAAACGTGTAGAAACCTGATGTCAATTTGTTGTCCCCTTTGTCATCGGCATAACTTGAATCAGAGTACGCTTCAACCCGTAGGTGACCATTCTTCTGAAAGAGGAGTCCTTTCCCTGGTGCTGCTTTAATATACTCTAATATTTTCAGGGCAGATTGTAGATGACACTCCCTAGGAGCTTGCATGAACTGGCTCGCCTTGCCAACAACATAAGCGATGTCGGGCCTGGTTACCGTGAGATAAATGAGCTTGCCCACCAGAGGTCGGTACCTCGTAAGATCGAATAGAAGAGGCGAGTCATCTATCCAAGTTTTGTCTTTTCCAGCAGCCATATGTCAATGGACAGGTTTAGCACCATTCAATCCTGCCTCCTTTAAAAGATCAAGAGCATACTTTCGTTGGGAAAGGACCATGGAGTTAGGCTTCCTAGAGATTTCAATTCCCAGAAAGTATTTCGGGGACCCCATATCCTTTGTGACCAGATATTGACGAAGGTGTTTCTTTGTCAGCAATACCCCATCCTGATCATTGCCAGTAAGAAGAATGTCATCAATATAAACCACAAGAACAACCAGACCAGAGGCAGTTTTCCGAACAAACAAGCAGTGATCTACTGAGCTTCTCGTAAAACTAATGACCACAACAATGCCACTGAACTTGTCAAACCAGGCACGAGGACTCTGCTTGAGGCCATAGATAGCTTTCTTTAGCTGGCATACTCGTATCTCCCCCTGAGAAACATACCCAGGAGGTTGCTCCATGTAAACATCTTCCTACAGATCATTGTAGATTAAATAATTCTTAACATCCAGCTGTGAAATGAGCCAATCCCTGTTGACAGCAACAGAGAGAAGGACCTGAATGGTGCTGAGACAAGCCACAGGAGAGAAAGTATCAAAGTAATAAACATCATATGTCTGAGTGAAACCTTTGGCCACCAGACTGGCCTTGTAGCGATCCATGCTACAATCGGGACAGAATTTCACAACAAAGATCCAACGGAAGCCAACAACATCCGTGCACAAACGTGGGGGAACCAGCGTCCAGGTCCCCCATTGAGTGAGGGTAGCAATTTCCGCTTCCATAGCAGTATTCCAATGAGGAATAGTCAGAGCCTCCTGGAAGGTGCGGGGAGTGGCGGTCTCAGAGATAGCCAATGCAAATGTCCTGCAAGAAGGAGTCAGACGATCATATGAAACAACACCAGCCAGCGGGTGCTGGGTACACATCCGCACCCCTTTGCAAAGAGCTATGGGTAGATCCAGGTCGACATGTTCCTCAGCAACCGGAGCATCCGTGGTGGAGAGAGCTGGCGCGGGAGGAGAGAGCGACAGTGGCAAAGATGAGGGAGATTTGGGAGAAGAGGCGGGAGAGGGTGAAGATAGTGGAGATGGTGGAGATGGTGGAGGTGGCGGAACAGTAGTAGGAGTAGAGGGAATTGTGGGGTTGTGGTGAGAGGTAGGATCAGCATCAGTAGAGGAGGAATAGGAAGAGAAGTAAGATGCATTTTCAAAGAAGGTGATATATGCAGAGATAAATTGCTTTCGGGTAACGGGGTCAAAGCAACAATAACCTTTATGGGTGGGAGAGTACCCCAAAAAGACACATTTAGTGGACCGTGGGGAGAGTTTGTAGTGGGTGGCAGAGGGATCATGCACAAAGGCTGTGCAGCCAAAGATACATAGAGGAAGAGGAAAGGGTTCTTTGCCCAGATAGAGAATGGAGAAAGGAGTTTGACCACGGAGAACGGTGGAGGGAATGCGATTGATGAGATATCAAGCGATGAGAACAGCATAGCCCCAGTAGGAGTGAGGGACATGCATTTGCGTGAGCAGAGTGCGAGCAACCTCAAGGAGGTGACGGTTTTTGCGTTCCGCTACTCCATTTTGTTGGGAGGTGTAAATGCAACTGGTTTGATGAATAATCACATGTTGCGTGCAGAAAGAGGAAAAAGCATGACTGAGATATTCTTTTGCATTATCCGAGCATAAGAGTTTAATGGAGACATCAAACTGAGTTTGAATGGAATGGTAAAAGGATGTCCATACATCAAAAAGTTCAGAGCGGTCGCGTAAGAGATATACCCAAGTAGAGCGAGAAAAGTCAACAATGAAAGTAACAAAATAGGAAATACCCCGACCAACGGTAAGGGTAGGAGCAGGACCCCAGATGTCGGAGTGAACAAGATCAAACGGACAGGTAGAACCACGATCTTGCTTTGGAGTAAAGGAGGAGCGGTGATGCTTGCCAAGTTGACATGCGTCACAATTAAGAGGAGGATGATGCAGAGGGAGGTGGGGCAGAAGCTGGCGAAGAAGCCGGGGAGGAGCATGACCAAGGTGAAGATGCCATTGGAGAAGATCTGTAGAGGAGGAGGAGAAGGCGGATAGAGCAGAGACGTTGTCGAGGAAGTAGAGGCCGCCGCTCTCAGTCCCAGTAGCAATCGCCCGTTGGGAGTCAGGATCCTAAAAAGAACAAGAAGTATGAGTGAATGTGACAGAGCACTGTATTTGCTTGCATAAAGAAGTAACCGATAATAAATTGCAAGGAAACTGGGGCACATAGAGGGTATCTTCCAGGTACAGAGAGGGAGTGACTTGAACCATGCCCGCCCCATTGACCGGGAAGGGAGAGCCATCAGCAACTATGACCGGGGGCAACCGATCATGTGTTTCTAGATGACAGAAAAACTGAGGATTGCCTGTCATATGATTTGTAGCACCAGAGTCGATCAACCACCGTCCACGAGTAACAGCGTGGGCACTACCAGAAGAGGTGACCACCAAGGCGGACAGCTTGGAGGTGGAATCCATTGAAGAGAGACAATGAGAGAACAAGAAGCAGCGACGACAATAACAAGTCGCAAGCCGGGCGAACAGAAGCAGGCCGCGTGGTTAGGAAGGCCGCAGGCAGGAGAAAACAGGTCGGACGACAAAAGAGAGCCCGCAACGACTAGTAAGAAGGAGCGGCTAGAAGGAAACAGGTTGAGGCGAGGAGCGAGGGCGGTTAGGAGAGGAGCAACAAGGTCGGGGCGACTACCAAACAGGTCGTGGCGACTAAGAGGAGGAGAGCGGTGAGAACAGGTCGCTGCGACTTAAGGATAGGTCGTGGCAATGAAGAAGAACAGTTAGAGAAGAGAAGCAAGGAGAAACAAGCCGCGCGAACACGGTAGCGATCAGAAGAGAAGGCAAGCCATGAAGACAGGTCGCAGAAAGCAGAAACAAGCCGCGAGAATCAGAGAGCGCACACAGTCAGTCGGAAAAGACCGTTTCCACTGATACCATGTTAGAAACGAACAAAAACAAACTGGAAGTGGTTTAATAGAAACTTTATTATCCCAAAAAGGTATCAATTACAATGGTATAGCCTCCCTTTTATAGAATGGAGTAGATGAGAGAGATTACAAATAAGCAATGTGGGACTAAAAATTTACAAGTATATGCAGCTTTACAAAATGACAAACCGGACAAGCCGTGCGGTTAGACAAACCGGCTAACCACCCGACCACAACCAGGATGAGAGAACAAGAACCCTAGAGAGCAAGTCGTCACAGGAGACCGCTAGACCGCCCGGTCTCCAAGTCGTCTGAGACAAGCCTCCTGACTGTTGGGACACCAAACTGCAACAGCCCAGTACACCAAACCGCCAGACCGCCCGGTCTCCGAACAGCAATAGACTGCCCGGTCTCCATCTTGCAACATTACCCAAGCGGGTAAGAAAAAGTTGGGATTAAAGCAACCTACTAGACCTTCCGATCCAATATAAAAGGGAAAAGGGAAGGCACCAGTTGTGCCTCTAGACTCACTGCCTCAAATTCCTTTTCAGAAAGTGTTGTTGCCTTCTAACATGTATGACCATGAAAACTATTATGGTCACTAGGAGAACAGCAGATCCACTAGTATGGACCAAGGAGGCCCCATCCATGGTGTAAGGTATAGCCATGTGAAAGACTTTAAGGCTGCCCATGAGGAAATCCAAATGGCCCATCCTGGACCATTTGTTTTTGGTGCCCCAGCCCCAAAACACAAAGATATTGCTGCTGCTAAAAATTAAATCATCCAGCAAAAGTTATAACTCAAGGTGAGTCTTCTAGAAGGGCTGGAATGGCAATCTCAGATGTTATCAGATGCATGTTAGCTGAAAAGAGACATGTAGCTAGTGATTCTCAGAGAAAACCAGCACACCCAGCTGAAAGACTGTCCTTCAGTCAAATTGCTGCTAAAAGAAGGTAGAAGTATAGAGCAGCACATCTCCCCACTATTCAGGAAGCAGTACAACAAAATGCTAGTCCCAAATATAAAAGGGGATATAATATCTATGAGTGTTGGTGCTCTGGCAAAGTGGGCCACTATATTGTAGATTACTGGCGCAATCCCTCAGTGTCCAGAGGTTGCCAACCTGTCAGGAACTCTGCAGGAAGGCATGATTATTTCAAGGCTAATGTGAAACTAGGACCCAACAGAATTTGGGGTCCTAAGGTAAGGTGACTTGCATTCTTTTCAGGTTAGTTCAAGTACCAAATCCCCTAAATGGTACTTGGACAGTGGATGTTCCACACACATGACTGGAATAAAGGAGTTGTTGAAGGAGTACACACAAGTAAAGAATGGATCTAAGGTCATTTTTGGAGGCACAGACAAGGGGATAACGAAAGGCTATGGTAATATCTCAAATGGCATAATCACCATCACAAAGGTGGCTTTTGTGGAGGGGTTGCAACACAACCTCATAATCATAAGCCAACTATATGATCTTGGTTATGACATTTCCTTCCACAAGGATAAGTGCCACATCAAGAGGTTAAGTGACCAAATTGTCATCTTAACAGACACTAGGAGTGGGAATGTTTATTGCATAAATTTTTCTTGCTTAGATAATAGTTCTCCTATATTCCTAGTTGCAAATGAGAAAGTCTCATATTGTGTCCAGTGGCACAAGAGACTGGCTCATTTGAATTATAAGACCATTGTTCAGCTCTTCAGTGATGAGCTTGTTAGGAATGGTCCCAAAATAAAATGCTCCAAGGAGGGTATCTGTGCTGCTTGCCAAAAGGGAAAGCATACTAAGACCACCTTCAAGAGCATTGGGGGCAAGGATTCAGAGAGATGCTTGTATCTCCTGTATATGAACTTGTTTGGTCTTATGCATGTTCATAGTCTAGGTAGGAATGTCTACACCCATGTGGTGGTTGATTACTATTCCAGGTTTACTTGGGTGTTCTTCCTTAGAAGAAAAGATGAAACCCTTGAAATCTTCACAAATTTTTTCAGGAAAATTCAGAATGAGCTTGCATGCTCTGTGGTCAAAATGAGAAGTGACCATGGAACTGAGTTTCAGTCTGCTGCTATTACTACTTTATGTGAAGAGCAAGGGATTCGTTAAGAGTTCTCCTCCCCAAGAACAACCCAGTAAAATGGGTTAGCTGAGAGGAAAAACATGACTCTCATAGAAGATGGGAGAACACAATTGAGTGACACTTCTCTCCCTGAATATTTCTGGGCTTAGGCAGTTAACACTGCATGTCATGTGCTCAATAAAGCTTCTATCACCAAAGGCCACAAGAAGACTCCCTATGAGATCTTGAAGGACAGAAAATCAATCATATCCTACTTCAGGATCTTTGGTTGCAAGTGTTTCATCCTGGACAATGGTAAGTCAAAAATGACTAAGTTTTCTGTTAAATCCCATGAGGGGTTATTTGTTGGGTACAGTAATAACAGTAGGGCATATAGATTCTACAACTTGTCAAATCAAGTTGTAGAAGAGTCTGTCCATGTAGTGTTTGATGAGACATGCATGATTGGCGGTGAGCTGTCAAGCTCTTTCCCTAGCCCTGCAGGAATAGATGTCATGATGGAAAAGCTCTCCATCAAGGGTAATGACCCAGCTTTTCAAGAAGATTGTGGAGAGGGATGTTATCCAGAGGAAGCACAGGGCATTCAAGCTAGAAATGAAGACCAACTTGCTGAAGAAAATGATAATCAGCAAGAAGCAGTCAAAATGCCCCCCAGCAGTCAGATAGCTTAGAGATCATTCTCTAGAGTAGATAATAGTTGAGGCTTGCCAAGATGTACAGAACAGAAGCGGGAGTCTCAACACAGCACTCTATTCCAGCTTCCTGTCACAAGAAGAACCAAAGAAATTTGAAGATGCAAATCAAGAACAATTCTGGATTGGTGCAATGCTGGAAGAACTGAACCAGTTCAAAAGGTGCAAGGTCTGAAAGCTGGTCCCATACCAGATGGAAATAATATCATTGGAGTCATGTGGATTTTTCAGAAATAAACATGATGAAAATGGCATTGTAATCAAGAATAAAGCCAGACTGGTGTCCAAAGGGTATAGAGAGGAAGAAGGGATTGATTATGATCAAACCTTTACCCCAATTGCAAGGTTCGAAGCAATCACACTCTTCCTTATATTTACAGCCTACAAGGGATTCAAGGTACTCCAGATGGATGTCAAGTCAGCCTTTCTGAATGGAGACATGAAGGAAGAGGTTTATGTAGAGAAGCCTACAGGTTTTATTGATTCTAACTCTCCTTCTGTTGTATATATACTTAGGAAAGCTCTTTGTGGGCTTAAGCAAGCCCCTAGAGCTTGGTATGAGACATTGTCTACCTTCCTCATTGAGAACAAATTCTCAAGAGGGAAGATAGACAAGACCATATTCCTAAGGGAATCTAAGAGTAAGATCATCCTATTCAAGATTTATGTTGATGACATAATATTTGGCTATATTGATGACAACCTCTGCAGGAAGTTTACAAAACTTACGCAAGAGAAGTTTGAGATGAGTAGTATAGGTGAATTGAAGTTTTTCTTGGGACTTCAAATAAAACAGACTGATTATGGTCTATCCATATCTCAGTCAAAATTCACCTGGGAGATTATTAAGAAAAATGGCATGGAGAATGCTTCCACCAAAAGAACTCCCATGAGCTCAAGTATGTCTATAGGCAAAGATGATCCAGGGAAGCCTGTTGATCAAACTCTATATGGAGGTATATTTGGCTCGCTTCTCTATCTCACAGTAAGTAGGCCTGACATTATGTATGCAACATGTGTCTGTACTAGGTATCAAGCCTGCCCTAAAGTGTCTCATTATACTACTGTAAAAATATTCTTGAGGTATCTTAAGGGCAACCCAGATCTTGGCCTATGGTAGCCCAGGAATTGGAAATTTGAACTAACTGGCTATTCAGATGTAGATTTTGCAGGCTGCAAGAAGGACATGAAGAGCACTTCAGGCTCCTATCAATTTCTAGGTGGAAGGCTTGTCTCTTGGAGCAGCAAGAAACAGACAAGTGTTGCAATCTCAACAGCAAAGTCAGAGTATATTTCAGCTGGAAGCTGCTGTGCTGAGTTGTTGTGGATCCAGCATTAACTTCAGGACTACAAAGTTCAGATAAGTAGAACTCCACTCTGTTGTGATTCTACTAGTGCAATTTCTATATGTATGAATCATGTCTCCCATAGCAGGACTAAGCATATAGAAATTAGGTATCATTTCATTAGAGAACATGTGGAAAGGGAAGACATTTCACTTAAGTTTGTCTCCATAGACAAGAAAGTGGATGATATCTTCACTAAGCCACTAGATGAAGCTAAGTTCAACACCTTCAAATTTGAATTGGGCATGTTGAATCTTGTGAAGCTTCAATTCACTCTTCTACTATATGCTGCATTATTTATTTTGCAGGTAGAATAAGCTCTTCCTCCAGATACTGAAGATGGCGTGCAACTGTTGAGGGGGAGCTAACCCAACAGCTGAGATAGATAGGGGGAGAACAACCTATCAGTATGCTCCCTATTGCAGAAGTTAAAAAGGGGGAGGAAAGAAGTCAAGGGCTGAGAAGTACAACCAAGTGGAATAGTAAGGATGACAGCATGCCAGGGGGAGTAAGTAATTCTCCATAGGCTGGAGAAATGGTAACACTTCTTAGTATGCGCCCTATTGTAATATTTTATTATGATGAAATATTGTGTTGTCAATGACCTGTATTGTTTTGACTTCTTCAAATATGGGGAGATTGTTGGGTCTATTGATCCCAATATCCTAGATTTGCAAGAAGTCAAACGGGTCAATGACATACACACATAATGTATTTGATGTGTGCCTTAGTTCATGCATGCAGGTAGTCAATAATTGGACAAGTGAAGAAAAATGAGTTGTGCAGTAAACTCAAAATTTGTCGAACTCATCTCAGAGTTTGTCGAACTCAGCTCGCTGATCGTTGAGCGCAACTCAATAAACATTGGGATAAGCACTCGAGTTCAGGTTTCAACTTTCGTCGAGCTCAGGTTGAAGTTTGTCGAGCTCATCTTACAGTTCATCGAGCTCAGCCCAATGCTTGCCAAGCTAAAGCAAGAGAAAAATTGACCAAGGCAAAAGTGGTGAGACCGCTGAGAAGTTCAAAGTTCGTCGAGCGTAGTTTGCGGTTTGTCGAGCTCAGATCAAAGCTTGTCAAGCTAAAGCTAGAAAAATTGTCTAAGGCAAAAGCGCTGAGAATGCTGAGAAGAATGCATTGAGATTGCTGAGACAGTTGAGACAGCTGGGAAGATAGCATTGAGATAGCTGAAGACAACTGAGAAGATGGCATTGAGACCGCTGAGGCAGCTGAGAAGATGGCGTTGAGACGGCTGAGACAGCAGAGAAAAATTAGCTTGATTTTTTCTAAGCCCAGAAGTGTTGAGTGAAGCAGGTTCACTCAACACTTCTAATAAAGAAGGAAGCACTGAGATAGTTAAGAAGAAAACCGCTGAGATAACAGATAAGTAGAAAGTGCTGAAACAAAGGATTGTCTCAACTGATAAATGGAAAACCGCTGAGACCGCTACAACAAAACCGTTGAGATAGTTAAGTGCAAAAACCGCTGAGATAGCAGATAAGAAGAAAGCACTGAGACAAAGGCTTGTCTCAGCTGATAATGAGAAACCACTGAGACAAAACCGCTGAGACAAAGCCAGAAAAATTTCTTAGTCCAGGGTCACTGAGAGCCATGGCTGATGGCATTGAGTGTCTGTTGGGTCCGGCGTTCCTTCACTTGACCCGTGGCGCTCTTCTACTTATTTAAGAAATTAAGTAGCACCCTTTCCAACAGTCCGGGCTTTTGGAACAGTTGGTTATGCGCTTGATCCTTCAATTGGTATCAGAGCAGGTCACATGTTCAAGACCGGGGGAGCGCTATTAAATCCTGATTTTTCCCTTCTACCTGTGTGGGTCCGGCGGGTCAGGCAACCGTGGACATGTGGTTACCCCACCTCTGAGCCGTGCAACCGTGGACATGTGGTAACCCCACCTCTGAGCTGTGTGGGCCATGTGGTAACCCCACCTCTGAGCCATGTGGGCCATGTGGTAACTCCACCTCTGAGCCGACGGGTTGTGCTGGACACCGAGGGAGGGATTGTTGGGTCCGGCGTTCCTTCACTTGACCCGTGGCGCTCTTCTACTTATTTAAGAAATTAAGTAGCACCCTTTCCAACAGTCCGGGCTTTTGGAACAGTTGGTTATGCGCTTGATCCTTCAGTGTCTCAACATCACTTAATGCTTGATGGGATTCTATAATATTATCTAAGTCCAGATGTTGATTACCACTGTTGAGGTCATCAAAGTAAAAATTGTAGGAAGCCGTTACGGGAAAGCTGCTACAGTGTCGAAAGATGTTTTGTCCTTTTCTGATGGATATGGCGCTCACCAATCCTTGGTGGGCCACATACTATGGTGTCGTTGATTCAAATCAACACATATAAAAAGGGGAAACAAAAAAAGGATTAGGGTTAACGAACCAAACAAACATAAAAGAAGAGAAATTGAAAAGAGGCGGCTTGACATTTACTTCCGATCAAGATTGAATGCTAAAGTCATGTCAATATAGCCTAAAGACAATGAAGGATAGCTAAAGCACTTCAAAGCTCAGCAAGTTTGTTCTCAACAAAACAATTTAGTTGATTGATCTCATTAGTAAGGTGGAAGCTGCTCATCTGTGCAGTCGGAAAATGTGATAGCTGTAGAAGAAAGATGATTCCTTCTACAACAAGAGAACTGAACTGAAATCTGCCCAGTCCAGCAAAGTTGACTCAGAGTTATTTCTCTGAGTCAGTTATTTTTATTTTTTCAACTTACTGTTTTATTTCCTATAGGATTCAGGTTTCCTGAACCTGAGTGTAGTGCACTTTGTGCCTGAGCTGTAGGTGAAAAATTTTTCACTGAGGTAGGTGCTATGTTGGGGTACTGAGGTTGGATCTAAGTGAGTATCTGAGACATAGGTCTTAAGTGCCTGAGGTAGGATCCAAGTGTGGATATGAGGTAGGGATGTCCTACCAGCCTGAGTGTAGGGCCTTGTGCCTGAGGTTGGTGATCAGTGGATCACTGAGCTGTAGGTGACAAGATTGTCACTGAGATTATAGGCCTTGGAGGAGTCTGAGCTGTATGTACCTGAAAGGGTACTAAGTTATAGGAGTGTTGAAGCACTCTGAGAGTAGGGTCATGTCCCTGAAGATGTAGGGCTGAAAAGCCTGAGTGTAGACCTTAGAAATAAGGCTGAGGTAGGTGATCTCTGGATCACTAAGTTATAAGAGCTCTGTAGTGATCTGAGGTAGGAACCCTTGTAATTAGGAGTTGGATTCTAGGAAGAATTTGTGTGTAAGGCTGAGGGCCTGAGGTGTAAGATCTGTGGAGCACAAGTGAAGGAGTTTGTGCCGAGTACAACAAATAAGTTGGATAGATTGAGAGGGAAAGTGGATGTACCCAATTGGGGAACCACAATAAATTCTTGTGTTTGCTATGTGTGCTTGTTTCTCTTTGTGATTGCAGAATTTAAGGACAAGCTCTAGATAGAACAAGTTGAAAACAACAAAAGATTTATTAAAAGCTCAAAGTCCTACTAACCTCCCCCCTAGGTGATTAGCTAACCAAAATTTAAATAACTTTCAACAATTGATATGTGTATGCTTTTCGGTGCACAATAAAACTTAATTCGACCAAGGTTTGACAACCCATTTATGAAATTGACCGGAACGAACTCCGTTGACATTGCATTGATCATACAGATCCAATTCCACTATGCACGCTTCGAAATTCATAATGGTCATATTCATCATATGACCTCAGATTGTAATACAATGAGTTCGATCGTGCTCGTATTGGCTATACGAGACCACATATATTGACTGAACTCAAATTATAGTTCTCTACCTCAATATCCCAAAATAGGGTCTCTGGGGGTAGGGCATGATTTTCCAAAAATACCATCTCTCCCACGCTAAACTCCACCGGTCGATGTCGCAGATCATAATACTTAGCCTGTTGGCTATACGCTTCCCACATCCAATGTCGGATTAGTCGTATTGCTATCATAGTGTCATCAATATAAGCCTCTTTTAGGTATTCAGGGTCCTCATGCTAGGCCCAAGACAATGGGGTCCACCAACGCCTTCCATATAGTATCTCGGACATTCTCATCTTAATATTGTCCAGAAAGCTGTATTTATAAGAAAATTCTTCTAGTGGTAGAATTTGCTCCCATGGTTTGTTGTGCTCCACTATGCATAGAAGGAGAAGATCATCCATCATCTGATTCACCATTTCTATCTGACGTTTTACTAGGAATGAAAAGCGGTGCAGAAAGATAATTTGGTTCCTAAGTAAACCTGCAACCTTCTTCATTCTTTTGAAGTGAAACGCCGATCACGGTCAGACACGATGGACTTTGGCACTCCATGGACTCAGACTACCTGCTATATGAAAAGTATGGCCAGAACGTCAACTCCATCACTTTGTTGATTTGGAATGAATCATGCCACCTTTGTAAGACGTGGACAAAGTCCATAGAGATGTCCTCAAATTTCCATTCTGGTATTGGTAGGGGCTGCATCAAGCCTCTTGGGTTGCATCATTCGACCTTAACCCTTTGACAGGTCTGGTATTATACAACAAAGTTGGTGACGTCTCATTTCAACCCTGACTAGTATATGGTCTTGTGCCAGTCAACATACATTTTAACTGCATCGGGATGAATGGAGAACCTCGACTGGTGTGTCTAACGAAGAATTTCTTCTCAAATTACCCATATGGAGGGAATGAAAACATGATGCTTGAACTGTAAAATACCGTCAGACAAATTCTAATCATCATACGCTCCATACTATAATACATGAATCATTGGGGCTGCTTCCGAATCAATCTTATGTGCCTCACGTATTCGATCCCGAATAATGCACTATAAATCCATCAAGTACATTCGGGATTGATACTCCATTGTGTCCTTACGATAAATAGGGAAAATACCTAGATCTGGCAAAGATTGGATCAACACCTCCAATATCATCTACATCTAGCTCCCAGCTACTGAGAGCTGACAGATCAATGCATCTGCAACTTTGTTAGCCTTCCCGGGATATTTCTGGAGAGCAAAGTCATAATCACACAAGAATTATAACCACTTGTGTTGCTAGAGGTTCAACTTTTTCTCGGTGAAGACATACCTCAAGCTTTTATGCCGAGGTGCGTAAAAAATTACCTTGTCGTGTTGTATCCCTGTGAAGGGCTCTCAATGGTACTAGGAGGTAGGATGGGATTATATCCCAAATATCACTTTCTAAGAAATTAAGTTTTGATTTTCTAATTTTTTTCAATTTTTGAAAAAACTTTTTTGTAAAAACTATGTAAAAGGTAAATTTTTTAAAAAATTAATTTTTGAATTGTTTTTTTTGAAAAAAACAATATAAAAAGTCATATTTTTTGTATTGTTAAAACAATAGAGGTTAAACAAGTGAGTAATATCGTGATGGACCCTCTTGGTAGAATTCAAGTCAAATAGGCGCGATGGAAGAAGCATAACTCTGCTCCAGCATGGTAAAAACTTGATGAGTAAAATTCACACTAGAGTGAAATTATAAATCGATAAGGTAAGTATACCTATCATTCTAGAGTAATGTCGTATTTAGACTCGGGGCCCGTCGAGTACCTGTACTCACAAGAAAGAGCTATTATTTTTTCGAACAAAAAGTTATTTATGTGATAAACTAAGAAAAATAGTTATTTTACTAAAGAAAAAATTGATGTGTTAAAGACTAGCACTTGATATTTAATCCCTTTGGATTAAAATAAACATTCATGAAATAATAACTTTCAAGCTTCTAAAATACTTACTTTGACCGTGGAGCTTCCCAAAATATGAAAGTCCCTCTCTTGAGAATACGCTCTTGACTAACTTTAGGTTGATTGATTAAGACCTCTTGGCCAGTCAAAACCCCTAAGCCTGCTTTAGTCAATGAACCCCGCTATTAGATTTGACTCCAATCAGAATATTTATGTCATCCTCTCTCGAAGAGTGTATGCAACTCCTTTTATCTTTAAGTGATCTCCTCGTATCCACAACCTCTTGGTATAATTTAGGATATGGATCTAAGATGGAAAAAATATTCACGACATATGAATTCGTGCAATTGAATTCAAAAATAAATCGAAGTAAATAAAGTATAGTGCAGGATATTTTTGAGAAAAGTAAAGAAAGTTTATTTCTTTTCAAAATTTATCATGATCAAGTGCTAAATGGATATTAGCTGCTCATCATGATAAGAGAATTACACAAAAAGGTATAAAGAGACATGATTAAAATGAACAGTGTACTTGAATTAAAAATAACCTAAAGGTCACGCCCGTGACTAGTGGGTGTGTACTTTTAATCTAACATGTCAACGGAAACTAGAATTCTTGTAGGGAGTCGCTCCCGTATCTGGATTCAATGCCACGTGTCATGCCTATGACTTGGGGGGTGTGTTTTTTTATTGACGTGGAATGCACTCTGGAATAGCTGGGATCAGCCACAACCCGTGACATAGATAATGCCCCAATGTCCCGCCCGTGACCCAATGGCGGGTACTTGTGAGTTTTTCCAGATTTACTCAGAAAATTCTCCTGATCAATCATGCTAGCTTCAAAATATTATTTGTACCCAAAATTAATCCCGAAATATAAAAATAAATAAATTAAAAATTTAATTAATAAAATATAACTATAAAATAATTAATTATTAAATGAAAAACTATACAAAAATAAAGATAAAATTGGAGTTATCAGCCACAGGTTTAGGGAATTTTTATTTAGGGCCAAATAAATTAGAAAATTTATGATTCTCTTATTATTCACTACTTATGATATGATAAACCTCTAGCAATAATTTTAGATCATTTGGCCAAAGTATTTGATAGTTGTATCATAAAGAACATGACTAGTTCATTGTTGTGTTTTAGTCTGTGATTAGTAAAATATTGAAGTAATTAAAAGATTATTAAGAATATATAATAATTTGATGAAATTGGGAACATGATAGTAGGACATAATTTATATACTCTTCAAAAAAATATTGGTAAAATAATTATAGCACGTTTTCCCTATAGTTCGATCCAAAATTTTGGATTTATGTCATATTTCAAATAAATGAAATAATTGTGACTTAAACAACTTAGAAAATTATCATTTTAGTTGTAGCATTAATATGATAATGGAACATCTCTGAAATAAATTGTGTAACATATAGATTAGCATAGTGGAGGTTACATAATTCACCATGTGTTTGGAGTTAAGGGAGAGTTATGTTTAGTAAAACGTGTGCTATTGGGTAGAACTTGAGGATGATCTTAGGATTTGATCATGTGGTATTTGGAGTGTCATACACTTCTGATTAAATTCCTAGTGTATTTCACCAAGCGGTGTCAAGTGTTAGTGTAAATGGACACTAAAGGGAGTAGCTAGACTTTGAGTCTGAAGTTAGATTGTCTCCCCTATAGGAATCATAAACTATCTTAGGATAATTTAAGACTAACATAGAGAGAGGGTTATGAGAAGGTTGTCCACCAATAAAAGTAAATATATTGAGAAAGACTGATTTGAGCTTCGGCCTATCCTATTTTCTAGTACCGATGTGAGCCCATCACCGGGTAGACCTTTGGAATCCAAGATCCATCTAAAGTCACTATGTGTAACTAAATAATAGACAAGAGTAGTTCTTGTAGGTGAACAAAGTTAACAGTGAACCTCATCCCTGACTATAAGATGGGGTAGTGAGAGGTCTTATTAGTCCTGGGAGCTTGAAGCACAGTGAAATAGAGATTGGAGGACTTATTAGTTAACACAACCCGCATTTTTCACAGCAAATAAAGGTATATCAGAATAAGGGAAAAATACATGTCATGATGCCACGTCAGCAGGGGATAATTGCTGATGCTCAGGCAAAACTCCTACTTAACCATGAAGAAAGTTTCTTTAAGTTATTTGGAGGTGAATTCGGTTTAAATATAGTAGCTAGTTGTATCCCTCGGCTTAGTGGCTCATCTAGTCCACAAGAAAGGTAATTAAATGCTGCAGAAAGTACTTCTTTTATCCAGTTAGGCATCCTACAAGAGCTAAGAGGATCCCGAGGGACACCTCAAGGCATGCAAGTTCTAAATTTATAGTAGAGGTAAAAGTAGATTTTTTTACGGTCGTTAAATATAGTGATTTAACATTTTAAGTTATGCAATGCATGTGGTAATAATAGTAATTTTATACTTGAAAATAACTACCATGCAATCCTAACATAAAACATCCCAGAGAGCAAGTAATCCACATGCACAGAAAGAAAATTAAGCAGCTAGCAAGTATCCAAAAATAACAACTCTGTGGGCATCAACAAACTGACACAAATCCACATATAGTAAAGTATGTCTGAACCAGTAAAATAAAATAAACAACAATCTACCTCGCTAAGATGAGGCAACAACCACGGCCAACACTTCCCCTCAAGCACTCGAAAAACTAGCATTAAACTCAGCTACAGCTCTGAACCTGAGGCATTACAAAGATAAAACAACTCCGTAAGAAAGTACAAGTGATGGAAAAAAGAAAGCCATAAGTACAAAAGTCAAGGGGTACCAACCCAAGACTAAAGAAAAGTGTACATAAACAAGTACAGTAGTAAGGTACAAAAGTAAAAAAAACTTACGTGAAGCGTCACGTATAACAAGAATACCCCAAACACATAAGGTTATAAAGGGAAAAAGTCAAATTAAACCATCAGGAAGAGAAACAAATCCCTATTAGCCACCTGTGGTCAACTCCACCAAACAATCCAAAATGGGCAGGGTGGTCAACTCAGCTAGACACAACCCCAAAGATAATTATCCGTCTAAATGCCGGGGAGACTAAACACTCCACCAAACACCGCAAATGCCCCGAAAACCCGGTAGAGCTCCATAATGTGCTAATAGGGAGATCAAACGTTGCGGCGGTGGATTCACCCACTAATAACACCAGCAACAAAGAAAAACCTGGAAGGAAACCCCCATAACGATCCGGGTTTAGAGCTCAGAGGCACACCACCACCCAATCGGGGTCTGGTGGCTTGTCTCGCCACACGGAATCGCCCTGAAGAAAAACCAAGATAGACACCTCAAGTCAACAACGACACATCGGATTCTGCTAAATAATTCTAGATTAGAAGCGGTTGATCAATCTTTAGGAAGAACTTACAATCCTAAACAAACTCTAACGCACTCTACGAGAAAAATTACGGAATGGTAATAAAAGTGGTATTCATCACTTCATCAAATACATTAAGCATTTACAGGGTCAGATCGTAATAATCAAGAACATGAAAATCATGAATAGGATTTGGCATGAGATCTCAACATTGCTATAATCAGCAAAAATATATAATGTAATCATGATATCCGGCAGTTAGAAATTTCTGCAAACATTAGGGTAAAGAAGGGAAGTGAAAAAGGAGACCATCACTTGCCTTGATTTTACCGGAGAAAGATGCTCAAATCACTCCTTGACATAGATCGGGGCTAGAGAAGACGGGGGAAGTCGAAATCTAATAAAAAAGGCCAAAAATTGGAGTTAGGGCAAAAAACCATAACGAGAACTCTCAAGAAATGGGGAAAGTTTTACCACGATGGCGTAGCTCTCAACGAGAGCTTTCCAGATCTATATTCGGTTGAAGATTTCGAGCACCGGAGCTCCGTCGGCGGCCACCGGAAGATTCACGAATGGGAGGGAGTCGCCGCTCTGGTTTTGGTTTGATCCGAACGTAAGGAAAAAGTTGAAGTTTTAAGAATATAGGTATATATATATATATATATATATATATATATATATATATATATATATATATATATATATATATATATATATAAACATGTAATTATAAAATATTTTGTCTAAATAGGAAGAAAATCGTCAATTTAATTACGGGCGCACGGAAAATTAAAATAGAGGTTTACGATGGCTACAAATCGAAAAGTGTTCAACATGAAAGTTTTAGATCTCCTCGAGGCAAACAAATTTCATGTTAACTATTTGTTTATACGGCATAGTTTTGACACTCAAAACGGCACCCGAACACAGACTGGAATGGATTTCTCCGGATGGACGACCAACTAATCGAGAACAGGTTTAGGAGTACCCGAGAAGAGAAAAATAGGCACTCGAGAACAAGAAATATTTACTCGAGAGAAGATGAATAAGTACCCGAGAACAGGAAATAACTTACTCGAGAAATTGAAGCAGTACTCGAGAACAGGAAATAACTTACTCGTGAATACAATTGCCTGAACAGTGAAATTTACAAATATATCCAAAAAATCAAACTATAGATGTTGAAAAGTAAATGACATTTTTGAATTGTGCTTTAATAATAAAATAATCATATTTATATATTTTTGAATAAGGAAACACGAGTTCAAAACGGAGGCCCAAATGCGCGCCGAATTAAACGAAATTTGCACCGTTGGCGAACACTGACGTACGAACCCAATGGCGAAGTAAAAACCAAAATCCGATGAGACGTTCTTGAGATATAAATTTTCAAAAAATCGTCGGGGCTCGAATATAAATTCCACAAAATTTCGAAAAATCGCCAGGGCTCGAATATTGCTCGGATCACGGCAAAACTTGACGAGCAATTCCAAAATTATTTAACTTAATTTTCAATCGAAAAATTTTTCAATTACAACAAGAATTCGAGAATTTGGCCGACTCGACCGAATGGACGCAAAAATGCCATAACGGCGTCGCGCCGTCAACTCGACATTAAAAGTAATGCCATGACGTCATAAATATGACGATATTTAATCAAATAAAGTCATCGAACAAAATCGGGGGTGTTACAGTCACGCGCTCTAAAAGAAAGTTTCGTCTCGAAACGTAACACAACTCCAAAACAAAACTAAAAACGAGAAAATCAAACACCACCAAAAACATAGAGACATACCAGGACTAAGATAAGAGGTGCGTATGAGATTACATCATTGCCGAATCCAATTCCCACGTCGCGCTCTCGACATCTTGATTTCGCCAGAGAATCTTAACCATAGGGATGGTCTTTTTCCACAACACTCGATCTTGAGAATCCAGAATACGAACAGGTTCTTCCACATATGTAAGGTTGGGCTGAATCTAGGGCACCGAGTCGAGTACTTGACGATCACTACGAATGCACTTCCGCAACTGGCTCACATGGAACACATCGTGGACACCAGGGAAGGTAGCAGGCAACTCCAGCCTATACGCTGATACTCCGACGCGTTTAAGAATCTGAAAAGGTCCCATGTACCGGGGGACTAACTTGTGGTTCCTTCCAAACCTGTTAACACCAGACATCGGAGAAACTTTCAAAAAAAACCAAGTCACCAACAGCGAACTCCAGATCAACCCTTCGTTGATTAGCATATTTCTCATAGCGTTCTTGTGCTACACAGAGCTTTTCTCGAATATGAGTCACAGTACAATTTAGCTCTTTAAGGGCTTCTGGACCAAGCAACGGTCTCTCACCAACCTCGGCCCAAAACAAGGAAGTCTTACAATGCCTCCCATATAAGGCCTCAAACGGGGCCATCTACAGACTCTATTGATTATTATTATTATACGCAAAATCCATGAGATCGAGATGCTCGTCCCAAGCGCCACCGTGATCCAAAATATAACACATGATCATATCTTCTACGATCTGATTTACCCTTTCCGTCTGACCATTCATCTGCGGATGATAGGCGGTGGAATACCTCAAATTGGTACCCAACCCCTCCTGTAAGCTCTTCCAAAAATGAGACGTAAATCTAGAGTATCGGTAAGATATGATACTGACAGACACTCCATGCAATCTGATAACCTAATCAAGGTATAATTCAGTTATCTTCTTCATAGAATATCCAATCTTAAAAGGCACAAGTGAGCACACTTTGTCAATCTATCGACTATCACCCAAACAGAGTCGTGCCCACGGGGAGATTTCGGTAGACCAGTGATGAAATCCATTGAAATACTCTCCCATTTCCAACTTGCAATATCAAGAGGTGTTAATTTACCACCAAGCCTTCTATAGTTAGCCTTTGTTGGGTACATTGGAATATATGTACCAGATTTGAAGAAGCCTCACCCTACTCAATGATATACATCAAGGTGTATTTGATGTGCTTTGAGTTTATTTGTGCAGGTTAAGTAATTGCAGAATTGCAGGAAAAGTTTCTAAGTCCATGTGTCGACACCTAAAAGAAAAGTGTCGACACTTAAGAAGGCTTGTGTCGACACCCAGAGAAGCTGTGTCGACACTTGGAGTAATTGTGTCGCCACCAGGAAGGCAGAATCGACACCAGAAGAAAAGTGTCGACACATACAGGTAGTGTCGACACATAGTGAAGAATTGTCTACATAATCAGTGTCGACACTTAGAAGCAGTGTCGACACCCAGAGAAACTTTGTCGACATCAAAAGTGTCGACACCAGGAGGCTATGTCGACACTCAGCGAACTTCAACAAAGTTTAAGTACAAGTGTCGACACAAAGGAGATGTGTCGACACTCAGCAAATTTTCAACTCATGAAAAATGTGCCGACACAAGGAAATGTGTCGATACTCATCAAAGTTTCAACACATGAAGGCATGTGTCGACGTAAAAAAGATGTGTCGACACTTAGCAAGTTTCAACACAAGAAGTTGTGTCGACACAAAGGAGTTCTGTCGACACACATCAGAAATCAACTAAGTATTGAAGAAGAAGTACTTGTGTCGACACACTCAATCAGTGTCGACACATTCAACAGAAGGCTTGTGTCGACACACAGGATCAGTGTCGACACATTCTGAAGAAGCAGTGTCGAGAAGCTGTTACAACAACACAAGGAGTTGTGTCGACACCATCAAGGCTAGTGTCGACACTTAGTCTACTTGTGTCGACACTTAGTCTACTTGTGTCGACACTTAGTCTATTTGTGTCGACACATAATGACTATCTGTCTCGACACTTTCAGACAGTGACAGAGATTTCAAGAAGTGACTGGATGACTTGACAGCTGCCATTTCAACCGGTCAACTGCAACTGTCAGAGCTGTCAGAAGGTTGTTAGAAACCGGATCTGTCGGTTACCTTGGAGGAAGACTATTTATAGACCTTTCTCCTTCGACAGAAAGTAAGAAGTGATCAATGAATTGAAAAACAACACAACAAGAAGAAGACCTTCAAGAGAAGATCTAAGAAGTTGGAGAGAGAGAGAGCTCCTTCTAAGAAGAATAGCTGTTGAACCAGGCTGAAAAGTAAGTTTCTGATTGAGATCTGATTCTCAAGACAGAAGTGGATTGAAGATCATCTTTAGAGGAGACTCAACCCTACTGTGTTCTAATTCAAGATGCTTTGAAGAAAGCCAAGGGAGGTTGATCTCTGCAAAGTTCTTTCAAGAACTCATCAAGAAGCCAGTCAACTCATCTCTCTCTTTCAGAGTTGTGGTTATATACTTTATAAACTTTATTTTCTGTAGGATCCTAAGGGATCTGAGCTGTAAGCCTATTTTATAAAGGCTGAGGTAGGGCTATTGTGCCTGAGTGTAGGAGATTTTATTCTCTGACTGTAGACCTTGATTGTAGGCTGAGGTAGGGCTGTTTAGCCTGAGTGTAGGTCTTGGTGAAAACTGAGTGGTATGGCTTTGTGCCTGAGTTGTAGGAGTGGGGACACTCTGAGCTGTAGGAACCTGTTTGGGGTTCTGAGTTGTAAGATCTTAGAATCTGAGAGGAAGTGGAGAAGTTAGGCCGAATCTAGTACACTACTAGATAGGCAAAGGGGGAAAGTGGATGTACCCAGACCTTGGGGAACCACTATAAAAATCTGTGTGTACTCTGTGTGTGAATAATTCTGTGATTGCTGTATTATTTGTGCTGAATTGCTGTAGAGAATTGCAAATACAGGTCTTATTATTCAGTGTTTCTGCCTATAATTTTAAAAAGATTAAGTTCACCTATTCACCCCCCTCTAGGTGATTAGGTACTATTTCTTTCAAGTGGTATCAGAGCCAGGTTACTCAAAAATGACATAACAGTCTGAGTAAGATCCTGTAGGAAGATTCAGAATAATCAAGATTCAAGAAAATGAGTTCTAGTGAGAATCACAAAGAATTGGGGTCCATGATATTGCCAATCTGTAGAAAAGAGATATTTGACATCTGGAAAGAGAGGGTTAGACTTTTTATGGAAGCCTCTGACCCAAGAATATACATTACAGTCAAAGAAGGCCCATATGTGCCAATGAAAGTATCTGTTCTGGATGCAAATCAGAGAACTCCCAAAGACTATTCAGAAATGACTAAAGATGAAATTATTCTGGCCACTATGGATAAGAGGGCCCAGAATATTATTGTTAGTGCAATTGATGATGCAACATTTCAGAATTTAATTCACTGTAAAACTTCTAAAGAAATGTGGGACACATTAATTGTCTATATGGAGGGATCAGAAGAAGTAAGACAAGACAGGAAGTCTTTGTTAAATCAGGAATATGAAAGCTTCAGACAAGGAAAGTCTGATAGCATTACTGAATGCTACAAGAAGTTCTATAGGATAGTAAATGAATTGATGTACTATGGAAGAGAATTCAGCAACTATGAGCTGAATGACAAGTTCTTAAGATCCCTGATTAAGGACTGGGATACCAAGATTTGTGTCATTAGGGAAATGGCAAAATAAACTGATACACCTCCTCCAGCCTTGTTTGGAAAACTGTTATCTTATGAGATGCAGTTAATGGTTAGAAAGGAGGAAGAGAAGACTACTAGAGTGGAGCACAAGGAAAGAGCTGTGGCCTTCAAGACTGAAGCCACTAGGAAATATAAAAGCAAGTCTCCATCTCCACCTCAAAAAGTCGCTGAGGTTGAGACATATGAGTTAGAATGCAAGAATTCAGATAGCAGTGAAAGTGATGAAGACTTTGCTGCTTTTACAAGACATTTTCAAAAGTTTCTGAAGAAGAAGCAGTGGAGTTCTAAGCCATCCACTTCATAGACAAAAGATGACTACTATCAGAACAGGAAGTCATCAAGGAATGACAGAAGAAAGTACAAGCCAAGTAAAACTACATCCTCAAATATTGTATGCTATTGTTGCAATAGACAGAGACATATAGTAGCTGACTATCCAGAAAATAGGAAGGAGTCAACTGCTAGAAAGAAGACACAGTTTAAGGGCAAAAAGGAAAAGTCCTTTGTTTCCAAGAAAGACAAAAGTTTGACTGATCAGTCATCTTCAGAAACAGATTCAGAAGCTGAAGCCTATATTTGGTTGTTTGCTGAAGAGGAGGAAGATGAGTTCATGCAGTTAATGAATTCAATTTATGAGCATAAGGACAATCAGTGCAAAGGGCTGATGGCCTTATCTGAAGGAGACAAAATCCAGGATCAGCCTGGACCAAGTAAGGTACAAAATTGTTCTTCTAGTTCAATTTCTTGTACTGAGTCAGAATCAGATACATCTGCATCAAGTGATGTGGGTGGGTTTGAATCTGAAGGTGATATTCATCAGTTAATTGATGAATATAGGGACTTGTTGCAGGACTTAAAGAAAAGCAAAACCTTGGCCAAAAATCAGGCAAAGGAGATTGCTAGTCTTAAATTGGCTGCTGCTGATTCAGACAAGTTGTTTGATCAGAAACTGAATGAAATAGCCAGGCTGAAGAACATTATAGTTATTCGGATGGGAACTATTACATTTAAGAATGATCAAATTAGGAATCTGGATGTTAGACTTCAGAAGGAGAAGGATATTGTGGCTAGCTTTTCTAAACCCAAATCTATTTTACCCTTGATAGATGAGTTTGTACCTCATAAGGGTAAGGCTGGATTAGGATTTACAAAACCTGCCTGTACTGCTAGGTCCAAGTCTAAGGGCAAAGCACCAGCACTAAACAAAAAGCTTGTTATAGATACTTCAGTCAGGGTTGTACCTAAACAAAGGTACAACAGGTTTGAGTGCTGATGTTGTGGCAAGATAGGCCACTTTGCCATAGACTATGGAACAATTCAAGTGTCAAGGAGAGTAGCAAACTACCTGCTAGAAGAGCTACAGGTAGTTTTGTTAAAAGTCAAACTAACCTGCACCAAGGACCCAAGAATTATTTGGGTTCTAAGGTTAAGTAATATGTTTTACAGGTGAGTCCAAGTGGCCATGCCCCTGTATGGTACTTGGACAGTGGATGTTCCAGGCACATGACTGAAACTAGGGGGTTGCTGAAGGATTATACATCTATCAAAGATGGGCCTAAAGTTACCTTTGGTGGTTCAGAAAAAGGAATCATCAAAGGCTTTGGTAACATTACTAGTAACCAAATTACAATTACTCAAGTGGCTTATGTTAAGGGTTTGAAACATAACCTCATTAGCATAAGTCAGCTGAGTGATTTAGGATATGACATCTCATTTGTCAAAAATGGTTGTCATATCAAGATGTTAAATGATCAAAAGATCATTCTGACAGGATATAGGAAGAGAAATGTCTACTGTCTAGACATTATGTGTGAGAACAATGTTTTTCCTATTTGTCTTGTAGCTGATGAAAGAGTCTCACATTGTGTTAAATGGCACAAGAGGCTGACTCATCTTAACTATAAGATAATTGGCCAACTCTTTAGCAAAGAGTTAGTGAGGAATGGTCCTCAGGTTAAGTGTATAAAGGATGGGATATGCTCAGATTGTCAAAAGGGCAAGCAGACCAAATCCACCTTTCATAGCCTTGATAACAAGGATTCTGTGAGGTGTCTATACCTCTTGCATATGGATCTTTTTGGTCCTATGCCAGTTCACAGCCTAGGTAGGAAGGTCTACACATTTGTGGTAGTTGATGCCTACTCAAGGTATTCCTGGGTGTTCATCCTAAGGCAAAAATCTGAAACTCCAAGTAACTTGTATAGTTTTGTTAAACAAATTCAGAATGAATTGGACAGTACAGTGGTCAAAATCAGAAGTGACCATGGTACTGAATTTCAGTCTGAAAGTATGAAAAAACTGTGTGAAGAGTTTGGAATTTTTCAGGAATTTTCCTCACCAAGAACACCTCAGAAAAATGGTATTGCTGAAAGGAAAAATAGAACCTTGATAGAGGCTGGTAGAACCCTATTGAGTGACACTTCTCTCCCAGAATATTTCTAGGCTGAGGCAGTTAATACTGCATGTCATGTAATCAATAGGGCTACTATCATCAAGAGCCACAAGAAGACCCCCTATAAGATTGTGAAGGGCAGAAAACTAAATCTATCCTATTTCAGGATCTTTGGTTGCAAGTGTTATATCCTTAACAATGGTAAGTCTTATCTAAACAAGTTTGCTGCCAAATCGCAAGAGGGAATCTTTGTTGGGTACAACAACAACAGTAAGGCTTATAGGGTCTACAACTTGATTACTCAAGTTGTAGAAGAGTCAGTTCATGTAGTTTTTGATGAAGCTAGACTCATTAACAATGAATTGCCATGTAGTGTTTGCAGCTCCACAGGTGTAACTGAAAGAATGGACAAGCTTACCTTAACAGAAGGTTCTACTGTAAGTCAGCAAGTGGAAGATGGTGGATGCTATCGAGGGGGAGTACAAGATACTCCTGATGCTGAAGAAGACCAAAAGGTGTAGTTAAATGAAGAAGGTGAAGGTGTACAACCTGAAGACAGGCTGCCTCCAGCAAATAGGCATATAAAAGATCATCCAGCCAATCAAATAATTGGAGATCCCAGACAAGGAGTGCAAACAAGGAGCGGGAATCTAAGTACAGTTCTTTACTCAAGTTTCCTATCCCAATTTGAGCCAAAGAGGTTTGAAGTAGCAATCCTAGACCCTCATTGGATTGAGGCCATTCAAGAGGAGCTGAATCAATTCAAAAGATGCAAGGTCTGGGAGCTAGTTCCTAAACCCAAGGACCATAACATTATTAGAACTAAGTGGATCTTTAGGAATAAGTTGGATGAGAATGGAATCATCATAAAGAATAAAGCTAGACTTGTTTCAAAGGGATATAGGCAGGAAGAAGGTATTGATTTTGATCAAACCTTTGCCCTAGTAGCAAGACTGGAGGCAATAAGGATGTTCCTTGCCTATGCAACATATCAAGGGTTTAAAGTATATCAAATGGATGTTAAGACAACTTTTCTGAATGGATATCTGAAGAAAGAAGTCTATGTAGAGCAGCCATCAGGTTTTGTAGATTCTCTTAAACCTGACTATGTATATAGACTTAGAAAGGCTTTGTGTGGGTTAAAACAAGCCCCTAGGGCTTGGTATGAAACCCTGTCTAGTTTCCTTATTGAGAACAAATTCTCAAGGGGGAAAATATACAAGACTCTATTCCTTAGGGAATCCAGAGGCAAGATTATCTTAGTCCAAATATATGTAGATGACATCATATTTGGGTCTACAGAAAGTAGTCTTTGCAGAAAGTTTGCAAAACTCATGCAAGGACAATTTGAAATGAGCAGTATGGGGGGAACTTAAGTTCTTCTTGGGTCTCCAAGTTAGACAGACTGAAGTTGGATTATCCATATGCCAGTATAAGTTCACCCTAGAATTGATAAGGAAGTATGGTATGGAATCATCCACTACCATGAAAACTCCTATGGGGTCAAGCATGTCTTTAAGCAAAGATGATGCAGGGAAACCTGTAGATGAAACTTTGTATAGAGGGATAGTTGGCTCCCTACTGTATTTGACTCCTAGTAGACCAGATATCATGTATGCTACATGTGTCTGTGCTAGGTACCAAGCTTGCCCTAAAGAATCTCATTTGACATCAGTCAAAAGAATTTTGAGATATCTTAAGGGCACTCCTTATCTAGGCCTTTGGTACCCTAGGAATGGAGATTTTTAACTGACATGTTATTCAGATGCAGATTTTGCAGGCTGCAAGGAGGATAGGAAAAGTACAACAGGAACCTGTCAATTTCTAGGTGGAAGGCTGGTATCATGGAGTACCAAGAAGCAAACCAGTGTGGCTATCTCCACAGCAGAGTCAGAGTATGTGGCTGCAGGAAGTTGCTGTGCTCAACTTCTATGGATTCAACATCAGCTAGAAGATTATGGTATTCAAGTAAGTAGAACACCTTTATTTTGTGACTCTACTAGTGCCATTTCTATTGCAAATAATCCTATCTCTCATAGTAGGACTAAGCACATAGAAATAAAGTACCATTTTCTAAGAGAACATGTGGAAAAAGAAGATATTTCCCTAGAGTATGTTAAGACAGATAATCAGTTAGCTGATATGTTTACTAAGCATTTAGATGAAACCAAATTCAATAAGTTTAAAATTGAATTAGGAATGATAAACTTAGAATAGTTTACAAAAAATTGGCTAAGTAAAATAGTGTCGACACACAGAGTTGTCTGTGTCGACACATAGATTTGGTGTCGACATTTCAGAGAAATGGTGTCAACACATCTAGGAAGTCTGTGTCGACACTTCAGAGAATTAGTGTCGACACATGCAGTGTAGGTGTCAACACATCCAGGGTGGTGTCGACACTTAGGATTTACACAGAATTAGCCTAGTAGAGTCTCGACTAAGTGTCGAGCTGTGATATATAAGTGTCGACACATATATTCTGTCGACTATATTTGTGTCGACACATAGTTGTCGAGACATTAGAAGTAAGTGTTGACACTTTTCAACAGTGTCGACACAATTCAAGTATTTTAACGCGCCTTTTCACCTTCGATTCTAGAAAGGTATAAATAGGTTTTCCCCATTGTTTGTCGACACGCTCACCTTAGTTTTGAGATCAAACTTGTGTGTCGACATCTCTCTTCTCTAAATTCAAAATTTCTTCAAACCCTAATGGCGCCCAAGCTAGAAGAGAACATTAATGAAGGATATGAGCTCGTCCGACACGCCTTTGATGATGCGGAACCCGAAATCCAAGGTGTGGTAACCCTAATTGCCGAGACTGGATTAGAGTACCTTGTATCAGAACCAATCAAGATCTGGAAGAAGGAAGTCCTCGAATTTTTGAGTGCAGCAACTCTTGATGAATTTGGACTCAAGATTAAGTCCAAAGTTCATGGGGCAAAGGTGAAGGTCTCCCATAAGACTCTAAGAAAAGTTCTACATCTCCCTAGAACAAAAGAAGAGGAAGATGTATCTGCTTCAAAGACAAGGGAGGCACTAACATGGTGTGGACTTGATTCAAACCTGAAGATTGGATCAGTGTTCAACAGGAAAGGAATGAACATACAGGGCAAGTTTTTATCTTAGATAGTTGGCAAGGTCATACTAAGCAAGCCTGGTGGACATGATAGGATATCAGCTCACATGTTCAGCTTGATGACAAGGATAATTTTCAAACTTAATACTGATTGGTCTGCAGTAATGTTTGATAAGATAAAAGAGAGTCTGAAGAAACCCAATCTGGGTAGAATTCTGAGTCTATACTTAGCTAGAAGTATTCCTGAAGTGATGAACCAAGCTGCAGGTTCAAAGATAAATCACATGAGGAGAATGGATGTAAGAATTTTCTCAAGGTGGGATAGAGTACTGAAAAAGGAACTGCCAACTCCAGAAAAGGAAACACCTCAGAAGAAGAAGAAGAAGACAGCCAACATGTGTCAACATGTGGCTCAAGAATCCTCAAGTAGCTCAGAGGAGCAAGTGGTGTTTAGTTCAGATAATGGAGATGATGGCAATGTTGGACAGTCACTAGCAAGACAAGAAGATGCTCAGAGGCAGGGGGAGCTACCATCAGCTAGCCTTATTAACCTGGATCCACTCCAAGGGGAGCCTCTACATGTGGATGAGCCAACTCAATTAGAGAGTGAAAGGGCTACCCAAACTATTCTAGAGGTAATTACTGAAGTAAATCAATTAAATTTCCATATTGAGGATGAAGTTTTGTCTGAACTATTACTTGATGTTGATCAGCAAACACAGATACAACCTCAACCACGAGATGTTGTCATGGAGGACACATTTGTTGCTGATAAAATGGAAACTGATGCTCCTGAGATAAGAGATTCTTCTGAACAACCTCAACATAAGTTTACACTAGAAGAGCTGTTCCCTGACTTATTACAAACTGACTTTGAGGTAGAGAAAGCAGCTGTTAAGGGGGAGCAGGTTAGGTCTCAAGAGGAGACAGTAAGAAAAGAGCCTGAGGAGCAAAGGAATGCTGAGGAGCTACCAAGGACTGAGAAGGTTTTACCTCCTAGTCCTAAGGACAGGGTAGACATTGCCAGTACTTCTACTTTAGAGGATGAAGAGGCTGCTAGAGCCAAGAAGAGGAAATTCTAGGTCTTCAAGAGAAGAAGCCAGAACTACAAGAAAGCACTACAAACAATTGCTCCACAGCCTGCCCCAACTGCTGATTATAGTTCTCTGATGGTGGCATTGCAAATAAAGCTAGATGAGCAAAGGAAGGCTTTACAAACTTATATGTATGAAGGTCATAAATCACTTCAATTTGATCTTGCTCAAGACATCAAATCTATCAGATTTGAAGTGAATCAAAACAAGAAGGAAATGACTGATTGTTTCCATATAGGAGGGAATGCAGTGGTCTATCTGGCTACACATCAAGAGAATATCAAGAAACAAATTGATGATCTGGTAGTCAAACAAGGCTATGTCCTGGAAAACCAGATAAGAATGAATGACAATTTAACTGAATCACACAATGTGATAGTCACTGAAATGCAGAATCTAGCTGCTGCTCAAACTACAGCAAGGACTGCTGCCAAGGCTGCATTTGATAAGCAACTACAAGAGAGCCTCAATGCTGTTAAAACTGCCATTGAAGAATCTCAAAAGGCAATTACTGAAAAGCTCCAAAGGTTAAACCCTTTTTATAAGGATGGAGTTAACTATTTGAATGCTCAGATAAGATTCCAAAAGGATGATCTTAGAGATCATATAGAAAGAGAAGTCATAAAGGGGAAGAGGGTGTTAGTCAAAGCAGGCTCTGATCATGCAAAATGGATTTCAAACTCTATCAGAGCTACCCTTGGATATCCACCCTTATGTGATGATCATAATGTTGCAGAGTCTGGCATAAATCCTGCATATTTTTGGGGAGAGCAAGCTGAAGTAGCTCAAGTGATATACCCTCCTGCTGATTTTGACATGATACATCAGGAGGTACAGTATATGTATAGTACTCCTGAGGGTAATCAGAATATTATTCTTGAAAACGTTGTACAGCCTGTGCCAGAGGCAGCTCTAAAAGAACAAGAGGCCCAATTATCTAAGAAAAGGTTCAGAGAGCAAACTGAATTAAGGCCAGATTTTGAGCAATGGAGCCCAACTTCTAGAAATGATATCAAGAAGTGGAAAGTAGCAGATGCAAAAGCTATGAATATCTTAGCCCAGACTATGTCTGATGACATATTCCAAAAGGTGGCTGAATGCAATTCAGCAAAGGAAATCTGGGATAAGCTCTCTGAAATAGTCTCAGGATCAACTGATGAAAGAAAGGACAGGAGATCCCACCTCATATCCCAATATGAGAATTTCAAGAAAGGAGAAGCTGAGACAGTAGCTGAAATGTATAACAGACTCAGTTTGATAGTCAATGAACCGAAGAACTTGGATAAGAAGATATCATTGACTGAGCTAAATGACAAAATCCTAATGTGCTTCCCAAGAACTTGGGATTCAAGAATCTGGCCAATCAAGGATGCCAGAAGTCTGAATGAGATCACCACAGAAGCGCTCTTGGGCAAGCTCAAATCTTATGAGAAGCTCATCAAAAATAGAGAAGAAGAGCAGAAGGCTGCCTCACCAGCCACAAGAAAGGAAAAGACAATAGCTTTCAAAGCAACTGAAGATCAGCCTGAAGACAAGGTCACAGGCAATGATGAGCTGCTTAGTCTATTGGCCAAAAGATTTTACAAGATGGCCAGAAAGGACTTCAGAAAGAGGTCATACAAAGAGCATGACAAGCCAAGGTATGATAGATCAAATAATAAAGAAATTGTTTGCTTTGGTTGCAGGAAAACAGGGCACATTGTACCTGACTGTCCAGAGAACAAAAACAAGGACATAAAGGATAAGAAAGAAAGAAGAAGAGATAAGGACTTCAAGAAGAATGGCAATGGCAAACCCTCCTCCAGCAAGAACAAACACACAAGGAAGGGATTTGTTGCTGAATCTTGGAGTTAAACAGAAGAAGAATCAGAAGCTTCATCCAGCTCAAGTGATGATGAAGATGATGCTGAAGAGAAGGAGTTCTGCATGATGGCAATCAATGCCTCTCAACACAATTCAGATGCAGAAGAGTCAGAGTCAGACTCAGAGACTCAACTTGAAGAGGACCAGGTAATTAGTTATTTTGATTTCAATTCTGAGGACTTTAAGTCTGAGTTTAAAGCATTATGTTTAGACTTACTAAAATCTGAGAAGGAAATTATTTCTCTCAGAAATCAATTATCTGAACATAGTATCTTAAAGTCAGAAAACCTCAAACTCTCTAAGGAGTTGGAGTGTTGTAGGGAGCAGATAGCTTCACTGAAAGGTGAGTTATCAGAGGCCAAGAAGCTTGAAGAATCTCTTAATGGGAGAAGTATCAAGTTGATGGACATCACAAGCACAGTGAACTCCAGATTCAATAGTACACTGGGCTTGGGTGGTTCATCCAGCCAACCTATAGTTCTAACAACACCAATTAAGTTTATTTCTGATAAAGGGAAGGGAGTTGTAGAGGTAGCTAGGAAAAATTCTGATCTACCTAAGAAAACCAAGTTCCAGCAGAAATCGTCAAACGGAGCTCGACGATCGCCGAACATAGATCGACGATCTCAGGCAAAATCGTCGAACTCAGGTCGACGATCTCTAATCTCTGAACTCTGCCACAGTCAACTGTCGAACGGAGATCGACGATCTGACCCAAGATCGTCGAACGCAGCTCCACGATCGTCGAATAGAGATCAGAGCTTTGGAAACTCTTTCAAGGGTAAATCAAAATCCAATCCTAGGGGTCCTTCATCCCAAAGCTTTAACCATTATACTAAATGGATAATACCTCCAAGGAGATATCATCCTGAAGGTTATAAGAGTCAACCTGGGATGTCTTTAATTTCTGAGTTTAAAGGTTATCAACCTAGGCCCAAGGTAAACTGGGTCAAAAACAAATGAATTATTTTATGTGCAGGTAAAGACCTATCCAACATCAAACCAACAATGGTACTTGGATAGTGGGTGTTCAAAGCACATAACAGGAAATAAGGACAACCTCACATCCTTTAAAGCCAAGCTTGGACCCAAAGTCATATTTGGTGATTCAAACTTTGGACAAACTAAAGGATATGGTGCAGTCCAGATTGGGACAATGACATTCAAGAAGATAGCCTATGTGGAAGGACTGAAGCACAATTTGATCAGCATCAGTCAGCTATGTGATGAAGGCTATCAGGTGACTTTCAGCAAAGCCTTATGCAAGATCAAGTCAGAGGACAACACAACTGTGTTGACAGGTAAAAGGAAAGGCAACATCTAATTAGTAGATTTTCTTTCAACAGAAATAGACATTTGCCTGTTTAATTCTGTTAGTAGACCTAATGTTTTATGGCATAAGAGATTAGGACATTTAAACCTTAGAACCATTGCTAGGCTATCGAAGGATAACCTTATTAGAGGACTACCTTCTGGCCCCTACAAGAAAGAAGGACTCTGCAGGGCTTGTCAATTAGGCAAGCAAACTAAAAATAGTTTCAAATCACTTAATAAGAGTGATTCACCTAGGATCTTATATCTGTTACACATGGATCTTTTTGGACCCATTACAGTACAAAGCCTAGGAGGGAAATCTTACACTTTAGTAATTGTAGATGACTTCTCTAGATTCACATGGGTGTTCTTTCTGAGGAAGAAGTCTGATAACTTTAAGTGTTTGACAGAATTTCTCAAATGTATACAGATTGAGTTCAATACTCACATTGCCCTGATCAGAAGTGATCATGGGACAGAGTTTGATTCTCTTCTTATGCAAGAGTTATGTCAGAGTGAAGGGATCAGGCATACTTTCTCAGCTCCTAGAACTCCTCAACAAAATGGGGTAGCTGAAAGGAAAAATAGAACCCTTATTGAATCTGTCACTACATTGTTGTCAGATGCTCACCTTCCTCTATCTTTTTGGGCAGAGGCAGTGAACACCTCCAACTATGTGCTGAATAGAAGTTTAATACATAAACTAAAGGGAAAGACTCCCTATGAATTACTCAAAGGGAAGAAACCTAAAGTTGATTATTTTAGAATTTTTGGTTGTATTTGTTATATACATAATAATGACAAGAGATATTTAGCAAAATTTCAAGCTAACGCTGATGAAGGAGTGTTTCTGGGATACTCCATGATCAGTAAGGCTTATAGGGTTTATAATAAATCATCTCTTAAAATTGAGGAATCTGTTCACATATCATTTGATGAATCTAACATGTCTTTCAAGGAGAAGAACACTTCTACCATAGAACCTTTGCAGGTACATTCTCTTGCTGAAGATTTCAACAGGTTACAGATTACTCAAAAAGAGGAAAGTAGTGAAGATGAAGAAAGCATTCAACATATTGAAGAGAAACAACTTGAAGAGCCAGTTGTTAAACCACAAGAGGAAACAACAACACAGGTTGGTGAACAATCAACACCCCCTGTTGATTTAGTAACATCAAGAGACCATCCAATTTCCCAAGTAATTGGAGACATCTCAGCTGGTGTGCAAACCAGAAATCAGGTCAACCAAAATCTGTTGCACACTTGCTTCCTATCTCAAATTGAACCTCAATCCATTCAAGATGCAGAGCAAGATCCACACTGGATCATTGCAATGCAAGAAGAGTTGCATCAATTTGAAAGAAACAAAGTTTGGGAACTAGTGCCAAAGCCTAAGGATCACTCCATTGTTGGAACAAAGTGGGTGTTCAGAAACAAATTGGATGATCAATTGTAATTGTAAGAAACAAGGCAAGGCTAGTTGCTCAAGGGTACTCACAAGAAGAAGGAATATATTATGACCAGACTTTTGCACCAGTTGCAAGATTGGAAGCCATCATAATCTTCTTAGCTTATGCAGCACACAAAGGTTTCAAGGTATATCAGATGGATGTAAAGAGTGCATTTCTAAATGGAGATATCAAAGAAGTAGTCTATGTTAGACAACCTTCAGGTTTTATCTCTCCAACCCATCCTGATTATGTCTTTAAATTGAACAAAGCATTATATGGTCTCAAGCAAGCTCCTAGAGCATGGTATGAGACCCTAGCGTGCTTCCTTCTGAAAAATGAATTTATAAGGGATAGAGTAGACCACACTCTTTTTATTAGAACCCATAAGTCCCATACCCTACTAGTACAGATTTATGTAGATGATATTATCTTTGGTTCTACTGATTTAAATTTGTGCAGAAGGTTCTCCAACCTAATGCATTCTAAATTTGAAATGAGTAGCATGGGTGAGCTATCCTTCTTTCTAGGATTGCAAGTCAAACAACATGCTGAAGGCATCTTTATTTCTCAAACCAAGTATGCAAATGAATTGGTTAATAAATTTGGTATGTCTGAAGCATCTTGCATGAAAACACCTATGCCTACTAATGCTATATTGCATGCTGATGAACATGGGAAACCTGTTGATCAGACAACATATAGAGCAATGATTGGCTCTTTACTGTACCTTACAGCTAGTAGACCTGACATAATGTTTGCTACATGCATATGTGCTAGATTCCAAGTAAGCCCTAGAGAGTCACACCTAACATTAGTAAAAAAGATTCTCAGGTGTGTTAAAAGTTGTCCAAATATAGGTCTCTGATATCCAAAAGATTCAGCATTTGACTTAACTGGATTTTCTGATGCTGATTATGCTGGATGAAGAATTGATAGGAAAAGCACCAGTGGAACTTGTCAGTTTCTTGGTGACAGACTTGTCTCCTAGTTTTGCAAGAAACAAACATCTGTGTCAACTTCAACTGCTGAAGCTGAATATATGGCTGCAGGTAGTTATTGTTCACAAATATTGTGGATTCAAAACCAACTCCTAGACTATGGCTACAACTTAGAGAAGTCTAAAATCTTTTGTGATAACACCAGTGCTATTTCTATAGCTCAAAATCCAGTCCTCCATAGTAGGACAAAACACATATAAATTAGGCATCACTTTTTAAGGGTAATGTTGAGAAGAATAAAATTGAACTTCAATATATCCCAACTGATTTGCAAAGGGGAGATATTTTCACCAAACACTTGGATGAAAAGAAACACACCTTCTTCCTAAATTAGTTAGGAATGTTAGATGGAGGAAGTATAAAATAATATCCAAGATTTTAAAACTCTAAAAATAACCAAGACTAGGTAAACATCTTGATTTTTCTAGTGTCTAGAGTGTATTTCTAGTCTCTGAACTACGCTCGACGTTTTTCCCCCAGATCGTCGAACGGAGATCGACGCTTTCGTAAATCGTCGACCTGAGTTTAGCGCTTCTTAGATAGTGTTCAACTATCTCTCCAGGTCAACGATAGTCGAACGACGCTCGATGATTTTGTTCTCTGAACTATCGTCCAACGGAGCTCGACGCTCTCCAATATCGTCGAACGGAGATCGACGATATTGAAGACCCTTCAGATTCCTTTAGAAGCCCCGATCGTCGAACTGAGTTCAACGATCTTTCCTTTTCTGCGTCGAACCCTAATATAAAATTCATTTTTCGGCCGTCGTTCTCCTTTTGCGCTTTCAATCTCTCTGCAAAAATTATCTTTCCCTCTAAACATCTCTACACTTGGTCTTTTGTTTGTTGATTTTTGCATGTAACAATGGCCGTCTCAGTTGCCGTTCTAGCCGCAATGAAGTTTGATGCAGGATTTGATATAGACATGGAGTCTTTCAGCACCAGTGATCAGGTTTTTCAAGACATTCTAGAACTGTTCAAGGAGCAAAAATTAGCTACCATCATGTCCATAAGAATCAAATTAGCTGCTGATGAGATCAAGGAGTGGGTCTATACTGCCCACAATCAGGACCAAAATACAGTGGTTGGTTCAATTTCTGGAACCCAGGTACCTCTGACACCTACCATTCTGACAGAGGTTTTTCAATTAAATTCTGGAAGAGATTCTGTTGAGTTGTCAGGAGAAGAATTTTTTGATATGCTTGCTAGAATGGGTCATTCTGATGCAAACCCTAGCAGGCTGCTGAAAAAGAACTTAGCTGTTGAATACAGGTTCTTAGCTGATGTAGTGGGAAAGGTTCTGTTGGTCAAGCATTCAGCACATGATACCATCTCCAGGTATCAGCTGTGCTTGATGGGAGCCTTAGTGGATAAGATACAGTTAAACTGGGGAGAGATCGTTTTTGATCTGATTAAGAAGAAAATAAATAAGAACTTTGGAAATTATGGAAGGATACTAGCGTTGTTTCTCCATAACAGATGCACTGCACTGCTAGTCTCTTTTGGGATGCACATCAATGCATCAAAGAGGCTGTCCTGTGCCCTGTTTGGAAAATGGGACAGGCAGATAGTGAAGCCCAGCAGGCCTTCTGCAAGCACCACTTCAAGCACAAGGACTGTAACAGTCTCTTCCCCTCAAGTCTCTGCCCCTGCAGAAGACTTGCCTGCTGCTTCTGCTCCTCCTCCAACTCTCATTTCATCTCCACCAGTCACCTCCACCACTCAAATCTCATCCACCATCATTATTTCCAGTCCATCTCCTACATCAATTCCATCTCCAATCCCTACTCTCACAGAAGAAATCTTTCACCCTTTACATCACTACCCTCAACCAGACATTGACACATCATCTGACCTCCCATCTTTCACACTTCTAGATGATTCCTTCATGGATGATTCACCTTCATCCCCTCCTGATCTACCCTCCTCATCCACATCTTACCAACAACTTCTGCAAGATATCATTGATCAACCCTCTTTCACACCTTCTATCTCCATTCCACTTTCTTCCATTTCCACAATCCCCACACCTCAACCTTCACTTCTACCATCCACCAGCTCTCCACCAACATCACCAGTTGCTCCTCCATCCTTCTCTACCTCTGCTCAAGTCCCTGCTGAGCATGTAGATATTCCAGCCTTAGCTGACAAATTATATGAGCTGATAGCTCCCAGGCTCTCACTTCTGTTGGAGACCTCCTTGGCTCCACTCTTCAAGTCAGTTGCAGACTTATCTGCCAGGCTCTCCTCCATCTTTCCTCCTCATGCAATCCCTTCATTTGGGTGCCTTGATCCAGCTTTTTCTGAATCTAGGCAGGGGGAGATGCCTCATGAAGATGTGAGATTGCCTGCTGCTGCTGTTATTACCTCAGTTCCTGCTGCTATTGTTACTCAAGCTCCAGCCTCAACACCTCAAGTTGCAGTCTTCTCAGTCGACCTCAGGTCCTTATTATCAGATTTTGACTCAGTTTATTTCAGATGACTTCCAGTGAGTAATGCAGTCCAGCCCTCTGAAGATCTCTCCAAGGCCATTGTGCCCTTTTCAAGCTGTGATTCCAGCTTAATAAGCTCCTACATAAATTCCCTATATACTGCTGAGCCCTCTGTTTCAATTGATCTTACTGCTATTACTCCTGCTGACAATAATGCTGCTAGTTCTGTTACTGCTGCCCCTGCTGCTGTCAGTTATGATACTGCTAATGAGTTAATCTCTAAGGATATACATATGACAGAGGAATATGACTTTGAGCCTACTGTCACTGCTGATGTTGCCCCAGCTGATGTTATTGTATCTGAAAATGTTTTCTCTGAATCTGCTGCTGTATCTTCTGAAAGTATTGCTCCTGAAAGTACTGTATCTGATGTATCTGCTACTGCTATAACTGCTGTCACCACTGCCTCATCTGCTCCAACCCAACAACAGAAAGATTATCTGAAAAGGATTGATGCTTTATATGATGAGCAAAGCTCTGAAAGTGATGAATATAGGACTGATTTTGATGATTCCTCAGCCACTATTGCAAGAAAAAGAAAAGCAAGGAGCAAGGCTATGAAAAGAGTTCCCCCAGCCAAAGTCAAAGATACAAATGACATACCTTATTACATTCTTCATGACTGCCCCATTACTGAACATTGGATGCAATATTCCAATAATCAATTGAAAGCCATAAAGAAGAAGAGGAAATATGAGAAAGGATCTTCTCAGTTCCATCATCCTCCTCCACCTCCTCCTCCTGATACAGGTGCAGGAGGAAGCTCAGCTGCTCATCCTTCTGCTAGAAGTCAAACCCCCTATCAGCCTCATGGAAGATCTCAATATAGGGGAAGCCAATCCAAAGGTTCTCAATCAAGGAGAGGAAATTATAGAGGAAACCAAAGGGAATTCCAAGTTTACTCTAAAGGCTATTCTAGACATCATCCATACTCAAGGGAAGGACAAGCTTCATCAGATACAACTTCAAGTCCTTTTCCCTACAAGTTGAAAGAATTAGTCTCATCCAGAGCTCCTCCAGATAATCCTTCCAACAGATATGAACCTCTAGTGCCCTTTAAGGATCCAGAGGACAATCCTACTGCATGGACTGCTAGAATGAAAGAATTAGCTGCCTTTGATCAGATCAAGAAAGCCAGAGAGCAAGGCAAGGACACCTCCAGCATTACTACCCTATCTGAACAAAGAAAGAAGGAACTTGAAAGATATACCTCCAGCAAGTTCTTTGATTCTGAAAGATACATGGAGCCGCACCCTGAAGCTGTGGTACCAAGGCCTAAACAACAAACATCTCCAGGTGCAGCTGATGACAGCAGATCAAAGAAGGAAGCTCTTAATCCAAATAGAGAAATTAAACTTATAAAGAGCAAGGAGAAAGAATAATTCTGTAAGGTGATAATTATTCTGATTTCTGATATGTCTGAGATATATCTGTGCTTCCGCAATGTCTTGTTTATTGCATTTTTTGCTTTGTATGTTGTTGCTTTGTATGATGTTTTTAATTTCTCCAATTTCTGTAAATAGTAATCCTAACCCAAATAGGGGAAAATTGTTGGAACACCCTATTACTAATTTGGGTCAGGATCACTATGTCTTTAGGAAACCTGTTTTTGACCTCATTGTATAGATCTAAAGGTCAATTAGAATTGAGTCTAAGGGTTAGTAGTTAGGTTTGGAAGCTGCCCTCAAGACCAAAGTTTTTCAGTTTGGAGACTAAGTCATTTCGTCGAGCTCAGTACGACGAATCGTCGAACTCCAATCGACGATCGTTGAGCTCACTTCGACGGATCGTCGAACTCGATTCGACGATCGCTGAGCTCAACTTCAACAAATCGTGGAACTCCATTCGACGATCTTCGAGCTCAGTTCGACGATCTTGACTCCAGTATTGATTCTCTATCTCTGAGCTCAGTTCGACGATAGTTGAGCTCAGATCGACGATCTCTATTGTTGTCTAAGTCCAAATCACTGAGCTCAGTTCGACGATAGTGGAGCTCAGTTCGACGTTTTTCTGAAGAGTTAAATGATTTTCAAGATTCAAAATTCAGACAGTTAATGAGTTATTGTCAGCAATTAATTCAGAAGATCTTGTAGCCGTTTTCATTTATTCTGGAGCAAGTTTCAAGGGATTATCAAGGAATGTTTCATTGGACCTTCCCCCAGAAGACAATTGCAATTAAGGATGTAATCAATGACAGGCTAACGGCTATTCTGGACAGAGGATCATTTCTATTCAGAACAAAAGGAATAAAAGATAAGATTTGTGGATCTCTAAAAAGCACAAGAAGTGCACAAGAAGAAGAAGAACAAAATATTCTCTGTAACAACTTTTCTCTGGAACAACATCTTTCTCAACACCAACTATTCACAAAAGAAAGAAAAAGAGTTGTAGACATTCTCTGTCTCAAAGAACTCATACAAGAACACACAACCAAGGAGATCAACCAAATGAAATCTTCAGATCTCTTTTGATTCAAGTGTTCAAGGCCATCATCATTCAAGACTCCAGACACCTAACATTTCAGCTGTTGCTGAAATCATCATTTGCTGGAGATCAACTTCTGAAGGCCTATCACCCTACAGTAAAGCTTCATTTCCTGAACATCTCAAGAACTCAGGGGGAGCTTTGACAACATCAATATCCACATAGTCTTCTCAGCTGCTTTGAGAAAGAGAAGACTTCCATCACTCTCTCATACCCACCTCTGTAAAGGGTTTTTCAAACTCCCTTCAAAAGTTTGTGTGTGGTTTTTGAGCACCTTATCAAAAGCTTATTGGTGGCAAGACACCTGATCAACAAATCTGGTTTGGTTTTGAGCACCTTATCAAAAGCTCATTGGTGCCCAGGACACCTGATCAACTCATCCTGTAGTGGATTCCTACCTACGGTGGTAGAAGAGTGGATGTACCCAAGTTTAGGGGAACCACTATAGCTCCTTGTGTCTTCTGGTTGCTTGTCTTTATTTTTGTTTCTGGTTGTGATCTGTGATTAGTTTCTTTTGTAGTTTGTGATTAGATAGTTTCTGTGATTGGATTTACTAATTACTTCCCTGTTCACTCAGATTACAACAACTGTTGTAAAAAGTTATTAAGCACCATACTCTATTCACCCCCCCCCCCTTCTAGAGTATATCAGATCTAGCTTGCACTTTCAGAAGATAAGGGTTGAAGAACAGAAAAACAAAGATCTTAAAGAGAAGAAGCCTGCTGATGACAATGATGCTCCAGTCCAAGCAAAGATTCAATCTGGAAAGGGCATTGTTATCAAGGAAACAGAGCAGCCATAGGATAGAAATTTTCTCAAGTTTATAATCTGTAATCATTTGCATTTAAATCTATATAAACTTTTGATTAATGAAAATGTTTGAAGTTGTAATAACAATGTTATAAGTTCAATCTATTACATTATTGTTCTGAGATAATTTTTTATACATGTTCTGTTTATACATGTTTAGTTCTTACCCTGTCATTTAATATTGTTATACATCATATTGAGTATTTGTTATGTATGGTGTATATCATTGACTAAGGGTTATGACTTCTCCAAATAGGGGAAGATTGTTGGGTACGTTGGAATATATGTACCAGATTTGAAGAAGCCTCACCCTACTCAATGATATACATCAAGGTGTATTTGATGTGCTTTGAGTTTATTTGTGCAGGTTAAGTAATTGCAGAATTGCAGGAAAAGTTTCTAAGTCCATGTGTCGACACCTAAAAGAAAAGTGTCGACACTTAAGAAGGCTTGTGTCGACACCCAGAGAAGCTGTGTCGACACTTGGAGTAATTGTGTCAACACCAGGAAGGCAGAATCGACACCAGAAGAAAAGTGTCGACACATACATGTAGTGTCGACACAGAGTGAAGAATTGTCTACATAATCAGTGTCGACACTTAGAAGCAGTGTCGACACCCAGATAAACTTTGTCGACATCAAAAGTGTCGACACCAGGAGGCTATGTCGACACTCAGCGAACTTCAACAAAGTTTAAGTACAAGTGTCGACACAAAGGAGATGTGTCGACACTCAGCAAATTTTCAACACATGAAGAATGTGCCGACACAAGGAGATGTGTCGACACTCAGCAAAGTTTCAACACATGAAGGCATGTGTCGACATAAAGAAGATTTGTCGACACTTAGCAAGTTTCAACACAAGAAGTTGTGTCGACACAAAGGAGTTCTGTCGACACACATCAGAAATCAACTAAGTATTGAAGAAGAAGTACTTGTGTCGACACACTCAATCAGTGTCGACACATTCAACAGAAGGCTTGTGTTGACACACAGGATCAGTGTCGATACATTCTGAAGAAGCAGTGTCTAGAAGCTGTTATAACAACACAAGGAGTTATGTCGGCACCATCAAGGCTAGTGTCGACACTTAGTCTACTTTTGTCGACACTTAGTCTATTTGTGTCGACACACAAAGACTATCTGTCTCGACACTTTCAGACAGTGACAGAGATTTCAAGAAGTGACTGGATGACTTGATAGCTGTCATTTCAACCGGTCAACTACAACTGTCAGAGCTGTCAGAAGGTTGTTAGAAACCGGATCAGCCGGTTACCTTGGAGGAAGACTATTTATAGACCTTTCTCCTTCGACAGAAAGTAAGAAGTGATCAATGAATTGACAAACAACACAATAAGAAGAAGACCTTCAAGAGAAGATCTAAGAAGTTGGAGAGAGAGAGCTCCTTCTAAGAAGAACAACTGTTGAACCAGGCTGAAAAGTAAGTTTCAGACTGAGATCTGATTCTCAAGACAGAAGTTGATTGAAGATCATCTTCAGAGGAGACTCAACCCTACTGTGTTCTAATTCAAGAAGCTTTGAAGAAAGCCAAGGGAGGTTGATCTCTGCAAAGTTCTTTCAAGAACTCATCAAGAAGTCAGTCAACTCATCTCTCTCTTTCGGAGTTATGGTTATATACTTTGTAAACTTTATTTTATATAGGATCCTAAGGGATCTGAGCTGTAAGACTATTTTATAAAGGCTGAGGTAGGGCTATTGTGCCTGAGTGTAGGAGATTTTATTCTCTGAGTGTAGGCCTTGATTGTAGGCTGAGGTAGGGTTGTTTAGCCTGAGTGTAGGTCTTGGTGAAAACTTATTGGTATGGCTTTGTGCCTGAGTTGTAGGAGTGGGGACACTCTGAGCTGTAGGAACCTGTTTGGGGTTCTGAGTTGTAAGATCTGAGGATCTGAGAAGAAGTGGAGAAGTTAGGCCGAATCTAGTACACTACTAGATAGGCGAAGGGGGAAAGTGGATGTACCCAGACCGTGGGGAACCACTATAAAAATCTGTGTACTCTGTGTGTGATTAATTCTGTGATTGTTGTATTATTTGTGCTGAATTGCTGTAGAGAATTGCAAATACAGGTCTTATTATTCAGTGTTTCTGCCTGTAATTTTAAAAAGATTAAGTTCACCTATTCACCCCCCCCACCTCTAGGTGATTAGGTACTATTTCTTTCAGCCTTGACACGCAGACACGTATAACATTCTGACACAAACTTTGCTATATCGTTCTTCATTCCTGACCACCAAACAATTTGCTTTAGATACTTATACATCTTAGTGGAACCTGGATGGTAGGATACACTGGAACCATGAGCTTCAGCACAAATCTTAGCCCGAATGTCACCAAAGACAGGAATGCAAAATCTACCTCGATACTTCAACGTATCCAACTCATCCAAGGAGAAATCAGGTAGCTCTCCCTTCACAATTCTATTCCGTAGGCATAACAAATCCAGATCATCCTTTTGATGTACTCGAGTAAGGGAAATCCAAGAGGGCTCTTCTGCTTCTAAACTAACAGGCACAGTACTACCCCCAACCTCAATGTCCTTCAAAAGGAATTCATCCAGCAAGGACTGTATAGATAGATTGAAGATTTTGGCAGTCTTCCTACTCAAAGCATCGGTTACTACGTTAGCATTTCCTGGATGATAAAGAATTTCTACTTCATAATCAGCCACATATTCTAACCACCGACATTGGCGCAGATTTATTTCCTTCTGAGTGAAGACGTACTTCAAACTCTTATGGTCCGTATAAATCTTGCACAATGCCACATACAATAAGTATCGCCAAAGCTTCAGCGCATAAATTACAGTGGCGAACCCCAAATTGTGCGTAGGATAGTTTCTTTCATGATTCTTCAATTGCCTTGATCCATACGTGATCACTTTATCATCTTGCATCAAAACAGTTCCAAGTCTGATGTGTGATGCATCCACATACAGAGCATACTCAACTCCTTCTGTAGGTAAGGTTAAAACTAGAGCAGTACATAATCTATTATTCAACTATAGGAAGGCTTCATCACACTTATCACTCCAAATGAATGCAGTATTCTTCTGAGTAAGTCTAGTTAGAGGGGCTGACAACGCTGAAAATCCTTCCACGAATCTTCTATAATAGCTGGCTAGCCCCAAGAAGCTCCTAATCTCTTTAGGTGTAGAAGGTCTCTCCCATTCCATCACAAAAAAAATCTTGGAAGGGTCCACGGAAATAACTTCCTTGCTTACTTCATGACCCAGAAAAGACACCTGAGGTAGCCAGAACTCACACTCGCTCAACTTCGCATATAGCTTATGCTCCCTCAGGGTCGACAAATCCAAACGCAAATACTGAGTATGCTCCTCAATATTGCGGGAATACACCAAGACATCATCTATGAACACAATAACAAATCGGTCCAAGAAATACTTAAAACCCCTATTCATCAAATCCATGAAGGTAGAGGGTGCATTGGTCAAACCGAAATACATCACCAAAAACTCATAATGTCCATTCTTCGAACGAAAAGCGGTTCGTGGAATATATGCCTCACGAATTCTCAACTGGTGGTAGCCTGAACGAAGATCGATCTTTGAAAATACTGAACTACCATGCAACTGAACGAATAGATCATCGATCCTTGGCAAGGTATATTTATTTTTAATGGTCACCTTGTTCAATTCTCTATAATCGATGCAAAGCCTCATCGATCCATCTTTCTTCTTTACGAACAAAACGGGAGCACCCCGCGGAGAAGAACTTGGTCTAATAAAACCACACCTCAGCAACTCATCGAGCTGAGTATAAAAATCATCCAACTTACACGGAGCCATACGGTACGGTGCTTTGGCAATAGGACGAGTACCTAGCTCGAGGTATATCACAAACTCTATCTCCCTCACCGGAGGAATTCCTGGAAGACAGGAAAAAATTCTGGAAACTCTCGCACCACCGAGATATCCTCAAGATGTGGCGTAACAAAAGCTGTTTCTAGAGCAGAAATATAAACCAAAAATGACTTGCAACAAGACTCTATAGCACAACAAGAACGTACCGCATAAATGATAGGGTAAACCCTGTCATGAAATACATAGATGCTTATAGGTTTGCCATTGTCCATCCTAAAGTCCAGTCGCTTTGTCTTGCACTGGATGACCGCATCAAACCTGGATAGCTAGTCCATACCCAATATCACGTCAAAGTCCGCCAGATCCAACAACATCAGATCTGCAAAGGCTAGGAAATCACCTAGGTATATAGGGCATCTCAGTGCTCCTTGATTAGATATCACCGAATCACTGGAGGGAAGCTTGATGTTGAAGGAGTCTCCAAATTGATCCACCTTCCAACGATATTAATCTACAAACCTCCGAGCCACGAAGGAATGGGTGGCACCCAAATCAAAAAGAATGCGCACCCACCTAATCCGCACATTAAACTCCCCTAAAATCGTAGCATACATAACTAAATGAAGGATAAGCAGGGCAATAATAGCGAAACAATAAAAAAAAATAAACTAAACTAGGGCTAACCTGATATGACTTGCTTAGAGGTTTGGGCTTCCTCCCTGGCCACCACGTTCAGCTCTCCTTTTCCTTTATCTAGGTTTGGTGGAGGCAGCAGAGCCCGAAGTGGGGCAGGTTGCATTAGAGCCTTAGCCTGGGGGCATGAAGTCTTCAGATGCCCCTTCTGCCCGGACTAGAGGCGGACTTTATCCTTCATCCAGCAACGACTCGCGTCGTATCCCTTCCTAGCACAGTGCGTGCACACCAGATCTCCTCTAGGTGCGACTTGGATGGCAAGCACCTGCTGCTGCTTCAGGGTCGCAGTCCTCTTGAAGCACCTTTTGAAAGGGTGGCTGGTTCGACCACAGAAGCTGCATACTTCCTTACTTTTCTTATTCGAACAAGGGCCAGATGCCCTGGAGCTTCCATCCTCCTCACCTTTTCTCTTCTCCTTTCTCGTCACAGCACCTCGATTCTATTGAATTTTCTCAAAGTGGTCAACGAGATAGTCTAACGCAAAATTAATATCCTCAGTAATATCAAGATCACACATTGATCATGCGGAAACCAGGAAAGCAAGCTCAACAACCAAAAGCAACTACAGGGGCAAGCACATCATATATTTTTTTCTTCTTTACAAAGCGAGGTATACATGGCAAGACATGATTTCTCCAGTACACAGGAACACAGAAAAAATTACAAGTAAAATAATTCGAGCGGACAGCACTGGAGACTGCCAAGACCGCACAATCCGCCAAAGTCACCGAGGCCGCTTGAACTGCTGCTGCTGCTAGAAAATGACTAGAACACGGAGTCCGCCGAGACCGCGAGGTCGTGCGGACATGCCGTTATTTGCTGACTGCTACAAACTACTGCTGAACTGAAGAACAAACCGCCTACCCGCCTGAGTCCGGCGGACAGGTTATTGAACTTGGAAAAGCTGAAGCAGAGAAATCTGATAAGCCGCAGAAGTAACCTGCTGAGACCGCCGATTGAAACCACAAACTTCACTGATGCTGACTGCAGTCAAAGAAAAACTCTTGGCTCCTCAGTATTAGCCGCGCAACATGCAAACAACAAGCAGTTATCTCTACTCAACCTGCGTAGACAGGAAAATCCAGACCGCAGCAATTAACCAAGACTCAACTTAATGTTCACTCAGTTACTGTAGATGTGTCATCGGGTCTATTTATATGCGAGGTGAGGAGTGTGGTCACCACCCTAGTGAATAGAGTCACCGCCCAGCTCGCGCGCTAACACATCCCAGTCTACCAAGTCCGCAAAGACTTGGCCAGACCAACAAACCCGCAAGGCGCCAGGTCAAAGCCAGTCCTCCACAATGCAGACACAAAGCCAGTCTGCATAACATAAGCACAACGCCAGTCCGCCCCTCAACACAGTACGCGGACACAGCCACAACTCATGCTGCATCAGTCCGCACACTATACGCGGACGAAGTAGCAGTCCGCATAACTCGACAACAATGCCACAGTCTGCCACGAGTCCACGACCAACAGGCAATCCGCTCGGTCAACAGCGGACTCTGAGGACTCTGCGGACACTGCGAACACCATGAACTTGTCACAGAAAATGACCAAGTCCAGCAGCCCATCAAGCAATTGGCGCGAGCATTGTAGACACAAATGACCCAGACCGTCAATCATCAGGACAGTCTGCCATAAGAATGTGGCTAACACCATCGCATCACCGGAGGGCTCGGCAAAAAACCAAAGCCCACTCCAAAGCCAGTCCGCAAAGGCAGACTCCGCGGACACAAAACAAGTCTGCAACAACATCGCGGATACAACTTCCAATCCGCTCGGTTACCCCAAGAGCTGGCTAACTGCAAGGCCGCAGATCAAGCTGAGCACTGCCAACAGACTGCCAAACACAGTCCGCTCAGGCTGCTCCACTAGATGCCCAAGCCACTAAGACTTCCTTGGACATTGACCATCCAGGCTGCACATCAGTCCGCCCAGGCCGCAACACAGGATGCCCAGACTGCCCGACCTGCCATTCACCCACTTTCACTTCACAAATTTCAACACTCCCGCTTGAAGTGAGAAGTGGTGATCAAGCCCAACAAACATCGTAACTGTTTAAATGGCCCCTTCGACAGTGGCTTTGTGAAGAGGTCAGTAAGATTGTCTTCACTCCGAACATGTCCGACCATAATAGATCCCAATAACACCTTCTCCCTTATGAAGTGGTGCTCGATCTCAATATGCTTGGTCCTTGCGTGACACACTGGATTGTTCATCAGTTTGAGAGCACTCTTATTATCACCACAGAGCAAATTAGGACCTTGCACTTCCTCATGGACGTCTTCTATAAGCCTCCTCAGCCAGATGGCTTCCCGAGCAGCCAAGGCCGAAGCCTTGTACTCTGCCTCTGTAGTAGAGACGGACACTGAATCCTGCTTCTTGCTACACCACGAGATGCAAGCTGATCCACAAGTGAAAACATAACCCGAAGTTGATCTTCGATCATTCGAGTCACCACCATAATCAGCATTCGTATATCCAAGCAAAGAAAAGCTCGTGTCCCTTCTATAGAAGAGTCCCATATCAGAAGTAGACCTGACATACTTCAAGATATTCTTTGCTGCCACCAATGCGACTTCCTTGGCTCTTCCATAAACTGACTTACTCGGCCAACAACGTAAGCAATGTCTGTCTTGTAATCGTCAGGTAGATCAAGCTCCCCACTAGAGCTTGGAACACCAAGGGATCAGGAATAATTTTCCCTTCATCTCGTTGAAGCTTCAGCCCATGATCGAGAGGAGTAGAGCAACTCTTCCCTTTACTCATGCCGAATCGATTTACAATGCGATCTGCATACCATTTCTGGCAAACGAGAATCCAGCTCTCCTTCCTCTCCACTTCAAGACCAAGAAAGTGATGAAGCTCTCCCAAGTCTTTCATCTCGAATCGAATAGCTAGCTCAGCCCTGAGCCTATCTACCTCCTCCTCTGAATTCCCTGTGATGATCATATCATCAACAAACAGCAGGACAAAGACTTGAAGCTCCTCCTTCTTCGTAATGAACAAGCTTGAATCCGAGTTGGAAGAAAGATATTCGTAGAATTGGAGGTATTCTGCTATCTTCCCATACCAAGCTCTTAGAGCCTGCTTCAACCCGTAGAGAGACTTCCTGAGCTTGCAGACATGGTCCGGATGAACTTCAGAAACAAAACCAAGTGGTTGATCCATGAATATGTCCTTATCAATTTCTCCGTAAAGAAAAGTGTTCTTCACATCAAGCTGCCACACCCTCCATCCCTTACAAGCAGCCAAGGTGATCACCACCCGAACTGAAGTCATCTTTGCAACTGGACTAAATGTCTCCTCATAGTCTTGTCCATACTGTTGAGAGAATCCTCGAGCAACAAGACGAGGCTTGTATCTATCAATGCTCCCATCATCCTTCTTCTTCAACTTGTACACCCACTTGTAAGTCACTGGAGTAATGCCATCAACCTTAGGCACAAGGTCCCAGGTTTCATTCTTCTTCGGTGCAGAAATCTCCTCCTTTATGACATCTTCTCACTCCTTGACTCTAGTGGCCTCATTGAAGTTTGAAGGCTGTCGCTCATCAAGAGGACCTGCAAAGAAATAGGAGACAAAACTCACTGCATTCCCATCACAGTATCGAGTCGGTGGCTTGACAACCCTCTTTGATCTCCGAAGGGTCTGCTCCTTGCTCACCACATCCGTTGCTTCTTCAGGCTCAGCTCCATTCTCGGGCACACTTTTAGCAATGCTCCCCCTACTTCTTGAACCAGAAGCCTCTGCCACAGAGCTTGAAACAACAGGAGCTACTGGTGATACAGTAAGCTCCTCTTCCAGAACTTCAGCAGCCACCTTCTGCTCTTCATTAACCTTGCTCTCTGGTAGCTCAACCGAGCATCCTCCATACGACGTCAGCTCATCAAAGACCACATCTCTTGATACAATAAACTTCTTCATCGCAGGATCCATGTATTTCCATCGCTTCTTTCGCTCATCATAGCCTACAAAGACAAGTTTCCTTGCCTTTGCAGCAAACTTTGTCCTTGAAGCATCTGGGACATGCACATAGCAAGTTGATCCAAACACCTGAAGGTGTTCCACACTTGGCTTCTCCTTCAGCAACATCTCAAAATGAGACTTTATGTTGATCAGACTAAGTGACATCCAATTGATGACATAAGAAGCACAAGACATCCCCTCTGCCCAGAAGGACCTAGGAATGTCTTTTGCATGAAGCCAACACTTGCAGGTTTCCGTTAGATGATGGATCTTCTCCTCCGCTACTCCGTTTTGTTGTGGAGTATGAGCACAAGTAAGCTCTCTCTGGATCCCGTGCTTCCAGCAAAAGTTAGAAAACTCGTAGGAGACAAACTCACCATCGTTGTCTGATCTAAACGTCTTGATCCGCAAGCCAAGCTGGCCCTCCACTAGCTCCTTGAACTCCACAAACAACCGGAAGGCTTCTGACTTCTCCTTCATGAAATATACCCAAGTGTATCTTGAGTAGTCATCAATCAGAACGAGCATGTATCTGCTCCCACCAAGGCTAGTAGTGACGGTTGGTCCCATCAAGTCACTATATATACACTCCAATGGTCTCTTGCTCCTCGTTTGTGACTTATCAAACGGAAGGTGATGAGCCTTACCGTACTGACACCCCGCGCAAACGTGACCATCGCCAAAGTAAGATAGCTTAGGCAAGCCTCTCATAAGGCTCCTGTTTGCCATAGCTTTCAACTTATCCATTCCTACATGCCCCATCCTCTCGTGCCATATAGCAGCGCTATCATTAGCCCTCATCCAATCAACGTAAGAGTTTGTTGCAAGAACAAGCAAGTTCTTAACTCTTCTCCCAATGTGAGAAACATCAGCCTTTACTGCTGATACGTTGTGAAGGAACTTCACTTCTGTTGGCCCAAACAGAACGTGATAACCTGCGTCTACTGCATTGGTCACAGAGAAGAGGTTCTTATTCATGCCCGACACATGATACACACTCCCTAATGTGAGTGGCCCCTTATCACTACTCAAGGACACGACCCCCTCCTTCTCTACTGCATAAACAATATTATCTGCAGTAATGATAGCTTCATTACCTTAGTAAACTTGCAGTGAGGAGAACTTCGACTTATCTCCGGTGAGGTGATGACCACACCCGGAGTCCACGATCCACTCGTCGTTGAAGTCGATAGTAGACAAAGCACGGACATAATTTACCGTCATGAAAGATCCGCCCCATCCAGCTTCCTCAGTGTTAGAGCATGCTTCCTCCTTGCCTACAACATGCCCAAATTGTTGTTTGACCTTGCAGTCATGCTTGTAGTGTCCCTGCTGATGACACTTGTAGCACTTCAAGTTCTTCTTCCAATCCTTCTTAGGAGCAGCGCTCATCTCTGGTTGATAAGAAGTTGAAGGCTCATTTTCAGCAGTAGTGTTCTTCTTCTTCCCTTCCCAACTCTTCTTCTTCTTGCCTGTGAAGAGAGCTTCACTACCTCCTTAAGAGATAGTCACTCCTGCCATCTGTCTAGACAAACTTTCCTGCGAAGCAAGCAGGTTATCAAGCTCCAGCAGAGATGGCTGGGTTACCCAGCCTTGAACAGAAGTTACAAAGGCAACATACTCCTTCCGCAAGCCATGTATTATGTGCCTTTTCAACTTGGCCTCAGAGATAGGCTCATTAGGATAAAGCGCTGATATCGCAGCACACATGCTCTTCATCTTCAGAAAGAACTTTGAGATGGTCAGATCTCCTTGAGTTGTCCTAGCCAACACATTCTCCAGGAACTGTAGCCTCACCACATTCTTCCTATTAAACAACCCATCAATTGTTGCCCAAATATCAGTAGCTGACTCACATCCAATGATATGATCAAATAGCTCCGGTGAAACAGTCCTCTTGAGGGTAAACTCAGCCTTTGCATTAGTATTCCTCCAGACTCTCACCTGCTCAGCCGTCCCAAACATAGCAGTACCTTCCTGTCTGTCATCACCACAGACGACCTCCCATAGCTCCTCTCCAAGAAGAAAACTCTTCATGCATGACTTCCACTTTTTAAAGTTAGTCGTGGTTAAGAGTTTAATACCCAGACCTATTGCATAGTTCCCTTCCATTGTAGCAACCTTGGTTAAGCTTTCAGAAGCACAGAGCACAACACAAGTTGATCACCGCACAAGCAACTGAACCTCGCTTTGATATCATGTTGAATTTTCTCAAAGTGGCCAATGAGATAGTCTAACGCCAATTTAATATCCTCAGAACTATCAAGATCACACCTTGATCACGCGAAAACCAGGAAAGCAAGCTTAACAACCAAAGCAACCACAGGGGCAAGCAGATCATATATTTATTTCTTCTTTACAGAGCGAGGTATACATGGCGAGACATGATTTCTCCAGTACACAGGAACACAAAAAAAATTACAAGTAAAATAATTCGAGCGGACAACACTGTAGACCGCCAAGACTGCCCAGTCCGCCAAAGTCGTCGAGGCCGCTTGAACTGCTGCTACTTCTAGAAGACAACTAGAACACGGAGTTCGCCGAGACCGCAAGGTCGTGAGGACACGCCGTTATTCGCTGACTGCTACAAGCTGCTGCTGAAATGAAGAACAGACCGCCTACCGGCTCGAGTCCGGCGGACAGGTTATTGAACTTGGAAAAGCTAAAGCAATGAAAATTGACAAGCCAAAGAAGTGACCTGCTGAGACCGCCGATTGAAACAACAAACTTCACTGATGCCGACCGCTGTCAAAGCCAAACTCCTGGCTCCTCAGCGTTCGCCGCGCAACCTGCAAATAGCAAACAATTATCTCTACTTAACCCGCGCGGACAGGAAAATCCAGACCGTAGCAATTAACTAAGACTCAACTTACTGTTCACTCAGTTACTGTAGATGTGTCGGGGAGGTCTATTTTTAGGAGAGGTGAGGAGTGTGGTCACCACCCTAGTGAATAGAATCAACACCCCAGCTCGCGCGCTATCACATCCCAGTCCGCCAAGTGCGCAAAGACTTGGCCAGACCAACCAACCCGCTAGGTGCCAGGTCAAAGTCAGTCTGCCACCATGTGGAAACAAAGCCATTCCGCATAACATAAGCATAGCGCCAGTCCGCCACTCAACACAGCATGCCAACACAACCATAACTCATGCTGCATCAGTCCGCACACTATACGTGGATGAAGCGGCAGTCCGCACAGCTCGACAACAACGCCATAGTCCGCCACGAGTCCACGACCAACAAGCAGTCCGCCCGGTCAACAGCGGACTCTGCGGACACTGCGAACACCATGGACTTGTCACAGAAAATGACCAAGTCCAGCAGCCCATCAAGCAACTGGCGCGAGCATGGCAGACACAAATGACCCAGACCGCCAATCATCAGGACAGTACGCCACAAGAATGTGGCTAACACCATCGCATCACCGGAGAGTTTGGCAAAAAACCAAAGCCCATCTCCAAAGCTAGTCCGTAAAGGCGGGCTCCATGGACGCAAAACAAGTCCACAATAACACCGCGAATACAACTTCCAATCCGCCCGGTTACCCCAAGAACTGGCTATCTGCATGGCCGCAGATCAAGCTGAGCAACGCCAACAGACCGCCAAACACAGTCCGCTCAGGCCGCTCCACTAGATTCCCAAGCCACTAAGACTTCCTTGATCATAGACCATCCAGGCCTCACACCAATCCGCCTAGGCCACAACACAGGCTGCCTAGACCGACCGACCAGCCCATCACCAACTTTCACATCACAAATTTCAATGGATTTTTGGTGTTCTCGATCGCCTCGACCTTCAAAGTGGCTTCCACTGCTTCAGCATAGCTTTCAGCTCGATAAGCATGCCAATTGCTGGACATCGCTTCTTAATCCTCTGAGGAAACGTTTCACTCTTGCTTCCTCCGAGGCTAAAAAATCAGGAGCAAATCTACTCAGCTTACTAAACTTGATCTCATATTCGCTCACAGTGAGCTGTCTCTGCCTTAAATGTAGGAAATTGTACATCAATCGGTCCTGCTCGACCGAGGGTAAGAACTTCTTCAGCATCTTCTTGAAGGACTCCCAAGAACATCCTTCCGCCAAACTTTCCTTTTCTCGAATCCACCAGGTCTTTCCCAGGCTTTTTAGCTGGTAGGCCACAATCATCACCTTTTTGGCTTCAACAATCCCCAAATACGTAAACAACTCATCCATAGAGATAATCCAATCGTCCAAAACCATGAAATCGGCACTCCAACCATAAGTGGGAGGTCTCAATCGCTGGAAATGCGATATAAGGTTCATCTCTGTTGGTAATATCACCGGGGGCACCAGAGGAGCAGGATCAGCAGGTACGGCCTGACCCGTGGCAAAATCTTATGCTACGGGTTACTGTGTGGGAGAGGCAGACAATAATGACTGAATCTATGACAGCATCGCAGCTAACTGCCTCGACAGAGCTTCATTGCTTTGGCACAAACTCTTGATCAATGCCTCACTTTGCGCACCCGACAAGTCACCCTCTGACTGGGGAGTCGACCTCATCGCAGGATGCTTTGGCGGCATTTCTAGAAGGCAACAAACAACACATCAAAATCCTAACTTACAACTAAGCCACTCAACTAGTTCAGACCATAATTAAAGACACTTGCTTATGCTGCAACTTGCTCTGGGATTTTATAGTGATGTTATGTCCTACTTAGGATGACATCCACTCATCCTATTTACTCATGTGCCTATGATATGAATGCATGAATTCTTCATTCTTCTTTAAAATCATGTGTGTACATGTGTCATCATGTAAACCTTTACTTACCACGCGTTCTTATTCGATGATATGTTATGTATGCAGTGTTATGCATTCTAAAAAAAGGCCTTAATGCATGCATGAGCGGCGTACACATGAAATGTTATGCATCCCATATTACAAAACATCGCATGCAACGAGAAAAGAAAACATGCTAATGGGTACCTATGTGATGATGGTTATGCATCCCACACTATATAACTGCCACATGTTGCCTCCTATGGTGGATACATATGCAAACACATATTATGCATCTCATACTACATAATATGTCTTGTATACTTCTTATCATGATATATGTGTAGTGACTATGCTTCCGTTAAGACGTACTGATGACACATCAGTGTGTATGTGTGTGTGTGTGTGCAAATGAAAGAAGGAAGCAAACTAAACGAGATTGGCTGGTTCGACCAACTTGTCAAACCAACCTGCCTCCGATACAAACTGTCACAACCCGCATTTTTCACCCACAATAAAGGTATATCAGAGTAAGGGAAAAATGCATGTCATGATGCCACGTCAGCAGGGGATAATTGCAGACGCTCAGGCAAAACTCCTACTTAACCATGAAGAAAGATTCTTTAAGTTATTTAGAGGTGAATTCGGTTTAAGTATAGTAGCTAGTCGTATCCCTCGGCTTAGTGGCTCATCTAGTCCACAATAAAGGTAATTAAATGATACAGAAAGTACTTCTTTTATCCATTTAGGCATCCTATAAGAGCTTAGAGGATCCCAAGGGACACCTCAAGGCATGCAATTTCTAAATTTATAGTAGAAGTAAAAGTAGATTTCTTTACGGTCGTTAAATATAGTGATTTAACATTTTAAGTTATGCAATGCATGTGGTAATAATAGTAATTTTTATACTTGAAAATCAGTACCATGCAATCCCAACATAAAACATCCCAGAGAGCAAGTAATCAACATCCACAGAAAGAAAACTAAGTAGCTAACAAGTATCCAAAAATAACAACCCTGTGAGCATCAACAAAATACCATGAACACACATATAGTAAAGTATGTCTGAACCAGTAAAACAAAACAAATAAGAATCTACCTCGCTAAGATGAGGCAATAACCACAGACAACACTGGCGCTCAAGCACTCCAAAAACCAGCACCGAACTCAGCTACAGCTCTGAACCTGAGATATTCCAAAGACAGAACATCTCTGTAACAAAGTACAAGTGATGGCAAAAAGAAAGCCACAAGTATAAAAGTCAAGGGGTACCAACCCAAGACCAAAGAAAAGGATACATAAACAAGTTCAGTAGTAAGGTACAAAAGTTAAAATAAATAAAAAAACTTATGTGAAGCATCACGTACAACAAGAAAACCACAAACGAACAAGACTATTAGGGGAAAAAGTCATGATTAAACCATCAGGAAGAGAAACAAACCTCTATTAGCCACCTGTGGTCAACTCCACCAAACAATCCAAAACAAACAGGGTTGTCAACACAGCTGGACACAACCCCAAAGACAATTATCCTTCTAAATGCGGGGGAGACTAAACACTCCACCAAACACCGCAAATGGCCCAAAAACCCGGTAGAGCCTCACAATGTGCTAATAGGGAGATCAAACGTTGCGGTGGTGGATTCACCCACTAATAACAGCCGAAACAAAGAAAAACTCGGAAATATAAACCCGTAACGATCCGGGTTTAGAGCTCAGAGGGACACCACAACCCAATCGGGGCCTGGTGGCTTGTCTCGCCTCATGGCATCGCCACGAAGAAAAACCAAGATAGACACCTCAAGTCAACAAAGGCATATCAGATTCTACTAAACAATTCTAGATTAGAAGCGGTTGATCAATCTTTAAGAAGAACTTACAACCCTAAACAAAGTCTAATGCACTCTACGAGAAAAATTACGAAATGGTAAGAAAAGTGGTATTCATCACTTCATCAAATACATTAAGCATTTACAGGGTCAGATAGTAATAATCAAGAACATGAAAATCATGAATAGGATTATGTTGGAGTTACCATTGTGATCTAGAAGTGATCAAACATGTAATCTAACTGCCAACGCGATATGAGCCTGCAGGGTCGCACATAAGAGATGTGGAGAAGTTGAATGATTGACTGTGTTGGTAAAGGTTGCCAATCACCGACATGAATGGGGTTGTGGGCATAGTGTTGCCTTAAAGGATCGTCGGGTTGGGAAAATGTTGCCTTGGAGGGCTGGTAAGAATTGTCGTCCGAGGGTCGATAACAATCGTCGAGAATCGTCTCTCTGATTCCCGCCGATCGACGAGAATCGTCTCTCTGATTCTCTCCGATCGACGAGAATCGTCGAGAATCAATATGCTGATTCTCGATGATCGATGAGTTCGACAAGTATCGTCGACCGCGGCTCGACGGTCGTCGAGATTCGACGTGTATCCTCAAGTGCAGCTCGACGATCGGCGAGAATCGTTGAGTATTGTACTCTGATTCTCGCTGATCCATGGTGATGCTCGCTGATCGATTCTCGCCGATTCTCGCTGACTCTCGCCGATTGATACTCGCCGATTCTGAACCCTATTTCTGGGTGGTCTGCGGATAGCGATATTCCTAGGTTTATTTATACCTTTGGTATAAATAGGATACTTAGGGTTTTTTAGGAGATATATCTCCTTGGCTGATAGGAACCCGACGGAAGAGTTCCGTTCTTCGTTCCGCCGATCCCGAATCCCGCCACCGACGGAAGGGTTCCGCCGCCGCCGTGTTCGCTCCGTCGACCTCCTCATCTCCGGCGATCGTCGCTGGTGTTGCTCTTCCTGGCGCGGACCTAGCAGTCCATGGAACAGCAAGGTGCGGTCATCGTTCTTCCCTATCTTCCGTGCGACGGAAAGCTCGGCGTTCTCCCGCTCGTTTGGATTTCTGCAGAGACGTGGATATTATTCCACGTAGAACTCGCCACCAGCAGGAATACAAAGTTTGGAGCATCTCCGTTGAGTTGTGACTCAACGCCACCGAGGTAATTTTTGCCTTGTTATATGTTAACTTCTTGATTCAACTATCATGGCCCGATCCTATTTCTTTTGGGTTTTCTTATTGTTTTATTCTTCCGCTGCGTGCACAAGTGTTGTGCCATCCCCATAGAGAAACCCAACAGTGGTATCAGAGGGAGGTTCCGGCCATGATTGTTGAATTGGAAGTTTTGTTATTCCAGTGCGTGTAAACCTAGGAATTTAGAAGTGTTCTAAATGTCTAGATTTAGTCTTGGTATACTGCCAAGAGCGTCTGGAATTTCGTGGGAATTTTTAAGTGTTAGAAATTGTTGTCTCCTTAGCAGTAACCATCCCTCGAGTATGTTTTGGATTTTGAATCCAGCATAGAGAGATGAGCTTGTCTACTGCTTTAAGTTGAGTTATCTTTGCCTTTGTCCAATGCATGTAAATCTGAGGATTTGGAAATTTCCGGATGTTCAGATTTAGCCCTTCCTTCTATTAATTGTTGATGATGTTAGGATGTGCACATAAGGGATGCATGTGGTTTAGAATTGATTTTCTTTGGATGTGCACATTGATCAAATGTTGATCATGGTTAATTGTTAACCTAAAATTAAAATCCCTTCATCTAATATTAAGTGTTCGGATGCCTTCCGATGGATGACACTCTTCCTGCCTCGATCGATGAAGTGTGGGCTTGCCAAAGCAAGGTGCATTAATCTATCTTGGTAAGGGTGCGAGCGGATAATTGTGATATCCCACTGTCGACATCGGGTCATACGTAACTAGGTGACCTCAAAGGTTGAGTGCCTAGAGGCATAGGGTTGGCATGCACCATATGATGGATGCGAATAAGGAGTTATTCACCAACCATACAAGAATTGCATGAAGATGCAATTGGCAAGCGTTGCCTACCTAAATAACCGCATCGTGAGAGGAACGCCAAAGCGGACTCATAGTGTTGGTGAAATACGGATCTTGTCCACTAAGAGAGTAGCTCGCATGAACTCTCCGAATTGTTAGTGAGGGCTATCATTTCGAATAAAATAGTGGGAGTATTTTTAATTGAAGTCCAAATTAAAATAAATTGTATTTGAAATTTTGGTACTGATTTTATTCTGCATAAATTCTTGTAGAATTCCATGGCAAGTGCTTCACACTCCACGTTGTCTCTGAGAGCCATCCTTGAGAAGGATAAGCTCAGTGGGACAAATTACATGGACTGGTATAGGAACCTGAGAATTGTTCTCAGGTAAGAGCGAAAGCTCTATGTCTTGGAAGAAGAAGCCCCCGAGGTGCCGACCGGGAACTCTTCCCGTGCTGAGAAGGATACTTATAAGAAGTATACTGACGATGCTTTAGATGTCGAATGCCTTATGCTTGCCACTATGAACTCTGAGCTTCAGAAGCAACATGAGAACATGGGGTGCAAGGAGATTGACGAGCATCTCAAGAAAATGTTTCAAGGGCAGGCTCGTCAAGAGAGGTTCGACATCACAAAAGCGTTGTTTCAGTGCAAGATGGGAGTTCGAGACTCAGTAGGGACTCACGTACTCAAGATGATTGGGTATATAGAGAACCTTGAAAGGCTGGGTTTTCCTCTTGGTCAAGAGTTGGCCACAGATCTGATCCTGCAATCATTGTCGGACAGTTATGAGCAGTTTGTCTTGAACTACAATATGAATGAGATAGACAAGACACTGCCCGAACTCCTAGGCATGTTGAGAACTGCCGAAATCAACATGAAGAAGGCCAAGCCTGCCAGCCCCATACTGATGGTGCATAAGGGCAAGGGCAAGGTCAAGGGTTCCAAGAAGACGAAGGTGGGACCTAAGTCATATCTTTAGCCCAAGTCTTCTGCACTGATGAAAAAGAAAAGCACGATGAAGGAAGGGAAATGCCACCACTGTGGCAAGGCTGGTCATTGGAGGAGGAACTGTCCTTCGTACATTGAAGGTCTGCAGAAATTGAGGGGAGGTATGACTTCCGCTTCAAATATTTACATTATAGAGATAAACCTTTCTGCTCCTTCATCTTGAGTATTGGATACCGGATGTGGTTCTCACATTTGTACAAATGTGCAGGAACTGGGAAGGAGAAGATTGCTGAGTAAAGGGGAGGTGGACCTCCGCGTCGGCAATGGAGCAAGAGTTGCTGCTGTAGCCGTAGGGGTTTACCGTCTTTTTTTGCCCAGTGGGCTTGTAATAGAACTAGATAACTGTTATTTTGTTCCGGCCATAACTAGAAACATTATATCTATTTCATGTTTGGACATGATTGGATTTTCTTTTATAATTAAGAACAATTGTTGTTCTATATTTAAGAATGATGTTTGTTATGATGTAGCCCAATTGTTTAATGGTCTTTATGTTTTGAACTTGGACCATCTGATCTGTAATGTAGAAAACAATAAAAGACTAAGAACAAATGACTCGAACCCTACGTATCTCTGGCATTATCGTTTGGGCCATATCAACGAGAAGCGCATATCCAAGCTCCATAGAGATGGACTCTTGGACTCATTTGATTATGAATCATTTGAGCGATGCGAATCTTGTTTGTTAGGCAAGATGACTAAAGCTCCTTTCACTGGTTATACTGAGAGGGCTGAGGATTTCTTGGGTGTTGTACATAGTGATGTATGCGGACCCATGAGTTTCATGGCTATAGGTGGGTATTTCTACTTTGTTACATTTACTGATGATTTCAGTAGATACGGATATGTGTATCTTATGAAGTGCAAATCCGAGACCTTTGAAAAGTTCAAAGAGTTCAAGAATGAAGTAGAAAACCAGTTGGGTAAAAGGGTTAAAGCACTCCGATCTGATCGAGGTGGCGAATACCTGAGTCATGAGTTCCGTGATCATCTGAAAGAGTGTGGTATTGTATCACAGCTCACTCCACTTAGAACACCATAACATAATTGTGTGTCTGAGAGGAGAAATCGTACTCTGTTAGACATGGTACGTTCGATGATGAGTCATGCAGACTTGCCTGTTTCCTTTTGGGGTTTTGCTTTAGAGACTGCTGCAATGACATTGAATCGCGCTCCAACGAAAACGGTTCTGAATACACCATATGAGATATGGACTGGGAAGCGTCCTAGTATGTCGTTCATTAAAATTTGGGGCTGTGAGGCATACGTGAGATGTCAAATGCCTGACAAGCTGGAACCCAAATCAGATAAATATTATCTGGTGGGATATCCTAAGGAAACGAAAGGGTATTACTTTTACCTACCGTCTGAGGGCAAAGTGTTTGTCGCAAGGACTGGTGTCTTCTTGGAGAAAGAGTTCTTATCAAGAAAGACTGAAAATGTAGAGCTTGAAGAAGTTCAAGAACCACATGTAGTGAATGAACCAGAATTGTGAGACAGGACTACAAGATGTTGTAGCTAGAGAACCTGCTCAGGGAACACAAGTCCTACGTAGATCTGGTAGACCGAGGTTTGATCCTGAGAGATATGGATTTCTCGTGTCTCAAATAGGTAATGTGTTGCTTATGGATCATGATGATGAACCAGCAACCTACCAAGAGGCTATGAATGGACCAGACTCCGACAAATGGGTTGAGGCTATGAAATCCGAAATGGACTCCATGTATGCAAACCAAGTTTGGAACTTGGTGGAACCACCTGAAGGGGTACGACCCATAGGGTGCAAGTGGGTCTTCAAGAAGAAGACTGACATGGATGGGAATGTACAGACATTCAAAGGGCGACTGGTGGATAAGGGTTTCAAGCAAATTCATGGTATTGACTATGATGAGACCTTTTCCCCTATTGCCATGGTAAAGTCCATAAGGATATTGCTTGCTATTGCTGCGTATTATGACTACGAGATCTGGTAGATGAATGTCAAAACGACTTTCCTTAATGGAAACCTCCTTGAGTAAGTGTACATGACACAACCTGAGGGTTTTGTATCCCCAGATGAAGCCACTAAAATATGCAAGCTGAATAAGTCCATTTATGGACTGAAACAGGCCTCTCGAAGTTAGAATCTTCATTTTGATGAGAAAATCAAAGAGTTTGGTTTCATCAAGAATGAAGATGAGCCTTGTGTTTACAAGCGAATCAGTGGGAGCATTGTTATCTTCCTGATATTGTATGTAGATGACATACTGTTGATTGGGAATGACATTCCTACCCTGAAAGTTGTTAAGAACAACCTAGGGAACTGCTTTTCAATGAAGGATTTGGGTGAAGCGACTTACATACTCGGTATTAAGATCTATAGAGATAGATCTAAGAAGTTGCTGGGTTTGACCCAGAGTACGTACATCAAAAAGGTATTGAAGCAGTTCAACATGCTTGAGTCCAAGAAAGGATTTTTGCCCATGTCTCATGGTGTGAATCTCTCTAAGGACCAGTGTCCAAAGTCTTGTAAAGATAAGGACCGCATGAAGTTGATTCCATATGCTTCGGCAATTGGATCAATCATATACGCGATGTTATGTACTCGACCCGGTGTCTCCTTTGCTTTGAGCATGACTAGCAGGTATCAGTCAGACCCCGGTGAGTGTCACTGGATTGCAGTCAAGAATGTCCTGAAGTACTTGAGAAGGACTAAGGATGCGTTCTTGGTGTATGGTGGAGAGGAAGAGCTCGTTGTAAGTGGTTACACAGATGCTAGCTTCCAAACTGATAGAGACGACTCCAAGTCTCAGTCAGGTTTTGTGTTTTGCCTGAATGGAGGAGCTGTGAGCTGGAAGAGTTCCAAGCAAGAGACAGTTGCTGATTCTACAACAGAGGCCGAGTATATCGCAGCAGCTAATGCGGCAAAGGAGGCTGTATGGATTAGGAAATTCATCGGCGAGCTTGATGTAGTTCCTAGCATTGTTGGTCCCGTAGTTCTCTACTGTGATAACAATGGTGCAATTGCACAATCTAAGGAACCTAGATCTCATCAGTGCTCCAAGCACATACTTCGGCGGTTTCATCTTATTCGTGAGATTGTCGAACGAGGAGATGTAAACATTTGCAGAGTGCCGACTGAGGAGAATATTGCGGATCCGCTGACAAAGCCTCTCGTGCAGAGAAAGCATGATGGTCATACTAGATCGATGGGTATACGATACCTAAATGATCAACTCTAGCGAGAATCTTGTGGATTGCATGTAAATATGTATTTTGTTGGCTGTTTGTTCATATGATGAACTGTGTACCTAGTTTTTCCTTTTACAATTAATGACAAGTTCTTTTATTATGTCTTTTTCTATATGATAGTTAAATATTAACATAATAGATACCCTTAGAATGCTCGCTTCCATGGGACATCAAGTATGTGACTTGAATGTGAGAGCCCATGATCTATTTGAAGCTTCATTCTTAAAGGTCCTTGGTCGAGTATCATCATAGAAGCTAAGGGTGATGATGGTACATGAAGACTAGCACGTGCGTTGACTGATGACCGGTTCTCACAGGTCATGATATTGTGATATCAAGTCATCACGTGGGTACTTGTTAGTGAACAAGTTGTACTGGACAGACCCAACCTGAGACTACTCTGTGGATTGTCATCCAATCGTGTCACGAGTAGGTCTCAATTGACAATGGTGTTGTGATCCTTTGACCTGAAGTCACAGTATTCATCAAGTGAGGAAGAGCGTGCTTTGATGCCATCTAAAGTCTTCCTTGAGAAAGGTTGATGATAAGGGTGGTTGTTGGGCATGTTACGAATCATTTGGGTGTTTGTGTGTGAGCAGATATGGGATTTGTCCTCCTGTATGACAGGAGTTGCATCCATGGGCCCCTTGATGGAACTGGACTGAGAAATGCATGGCCATGCTTGGTTGAGTCAATATGTGATATTGGACTCACCATTCTCTGGAAGTCCGTCCTGGATCAAGAAACTTGGATTGAGCTATTACGAGGGTGACACGGTCCATGCCTCTAGTTCTTTCCGGATGTAAGGGACAAAGGGACAAATACAACGCTGATACATTGGTCATATAGGCTTATGAGTTATAAACTCTTATTGCTTGGGAAGCAATGATGCATTGCTAGATGCCGCTCATTGTTTGTGAGGTTTTTGCTTTGATACTTTCGAGATCAAGTGGGAGTCTGTTGGAGTTACCATTATGATCTGGAAGTGATCAAACATGTAATCTCACTGCCAACGCGATATGAGCCTGCAGGGTCGCACATAAGAGATGTGGAGAAGTTGAATGATTGACTGTGTTGGTAAAGGTTGCCAATCCCCGACCTGAATGGGGTTGTGGGCAAAGTGTTACCTTAAAGGATCGTCGGGTTGGGCAAATGTTGCCTTGGAGGGCTGGTAAGAATTGTCGTCCGAGGGTCGATAACAATCGTCGAGAATCGTCTCTCTGATTCCCGCCGATCGACGAGAATCGTCTCTCTGATTCTCGTCGATCGACGAGAATCGTCGAGAATCGTCGAGAATCAATATGCTGATTCTCGACGATCGACGAGTTCGACAAGTATCGTCGACCGCGGCTCGACGGTCGTCGAGATTCGACGTGTATCCTCAAGTGCGGCTCGATGATCGGCGAGAATCGTCTAGTATTGTACTCTGATTCTCGCCGATCCATGGTGATGCTCGCTGATTGATTCTCGCCGATTCTCGCAGACTCTCGCCGATTGATACTCGCCGATTCTGAACCCTATTTCTGGGTGATCTGCGGATAGCGATATTCCTAGGTTTATTTATACCTTTGGTATAAATAGGATACTTAGGGTTTTTCGGGAGATATATCTCCTTGGCTGATAGGAACCCGACGGAAGAGTTCCGTTCTTCGTTCCGCCGATCCCGAATCCCGCCGCCGACGGAAGGGTTCCGCCGCCGCCGTGTTCGCTCCGTCGACCTCCTCATCTCCGGCGATCATCGCTGGTGTTGCTCTTCCTGGCGCGGACCTAGCAGTCCGTGGAACAGCAAGGTGCAGTCATCGTTCTTCCCGATCTTCCGTGCGACGGAAAGCTCGGTGTTCTCCCGCTCGTGTGGATTTCTGCAGAGACGTGGATATTATTCCACGTAGAACTCGCCACCAGCAGGAATACAAAGTTTGGAGCATCTCCGTTGAGTTGTGACTCAACGCCACCGAGGTAATTTTTGCCTTGTTATATGTTAACTTCGTGATTTAACTATCATGGCCCGATCCTATTTCTTTTGGGTTTTCTTATTGTTATATTCTTCCGCTGCGTGCACAAGTGTTGTGCCATCCCCATAGAGAAACCCAGCAGATTAGGCATTAGATCTCAACATTGCTATAATGAGCAAAAATATATAATGTAATCATGATATCCAGCAGTTAGAAATTTCTGCAAACATTAGGGTAAAGAAGGGAAGTGAAAAAGGAGACCATCACTTGCATTTATTTTTCCGGAGAAAGACGCCCAAATCACTCCTTGACTTAGATCGGGGCTACAGAAGATGGGGGAAGTAGAAATCTAACAAAAATGGCCAAAATCGGAGTTAGGGCCAAAAATCCTAACGAGAAAACTCAAGAAATGGGAAAAGTTTTACCACGATGGCGTATCTCTCGACGAGTGCTTTCTAGATCTATATTCGGTTGAATATTTCGAGTAATAGAGCTCCGTCGACGGCCACCTGAAGATTCACGAATGAGAGGGAGTCGCCGCTCTGGTTTCGGTTTGGTCCGAACGTAAGGAAAAAGATTAAGTTTTAAGAATATTGGTATATATATATATATATATATATATATATATATATATATATATATATATATATATATATATACATATATACATGTAATTATATAATTTTTTGTCTAAATAGGAAGAAAACCGTCAATTTAATTGCAGGCGCACGAAAAATGAAAATAGAGTTTTACGATGGCTTCAAATTGATAAGTGCTCAACATGAAAGTTGTATATCTCGTCGAGACGAACAAATTTCATGTTAATAATTTTTTATACGGCATAGTTTTGATCCTCAAAACGGTGACCAAACGCAGACTGGAACGGATTTCTCGAGATGGACGGCCGACTACTCGAGAACAGGTTTAGGAGTACCCGAGAAGAGGAAAATCGGCACTTGAGAACAAGAAATACTTACTCGAGAGAAGATGAAGAAGTAACCGAGAACAGGAAATAACTTACTCGCGAAAATGAAGCAGTACTCGAGAACAGGAAATAACTTACTCTAGAATACAATTGCATGAACCGTGAAATTTACAAATATAGCGAAAAAATCAAACTATAGAGATGAATAGTAAATGACATTTTTGAATAGTGCTTTAATATTAAAATAATCATATATATATATATATATTTGAATAAGGAAGCACGACTTCAAACCGGAGGCCCGAACGCATGCCGAATTAAACAAAATTTGCATCGTAGGCGAACACTGACGCTACGAACCCAATCGTCGAGGCTCGAATATCGCTCGGATCGTGATGAAACTTGACGAGCAAGACCAAAATAATTTAACTTAATTTTCAAACTAAAAATTTTCAAATTACAACAAGAATTCGATAAATTGGCCGACTCGACCACTCAAACACGAAAATGTCATAACGGCGTCGCGCCGTCAAATCGACATTAAAAGTAAAGCCTTGACGTCATAAATATGACGATATCAAATTAAATAAAATCATCGAACCAAATCGGGGGTGGGGGGGGGGGGTTACATTACTCATTTGAGCTAGAAGATCGGTGTTATAGAGATTGGAGGACAAGTTAGTCCTATGAGCCGGAGGTTCGGATTGGTGAGGTGATACTTTGCATATGCATATGATGTGACAGGTCTTTGGTACTAGTCTAGTCATCAAATTGTCTGTTGTATATTGACTTGACAAATTTATAAGGTCTACAAGGTCAACTTAGCCTGGTGTCTTGAAGACATTTTTCCTAATGACTTATCACTTAGTTGTAAAGACTAGTGGGTTTTAGCATTGGGTACGTAGAGAATTTAGATTACACCAAAGATGGGTATAGAGGCGCATAGGAGTGGGGTGGTGCCCGCTCCCCAGCCATCGTTTGACCATGACCGGGGTGTCCGAGAGGTTAGCTACCTCTGAAAAGTGGGAACAAAAGATCTTGCACACGGAGTAGAGTAGTGTGGGTGAGTTACACTTATATGAAGAATAACATATTCATTACATTGCATAGAATAACATTCATTTCTCATAGACCCTCATCAGATAAATTAGTATGTGATCTTTTATATGATTAATTACAATACCAGAAACCTTAACTTTTAAGTTTGTATGGGGCATTCATATAAGTTAAGGTACGCTTTTCTGATGGTAGCGTAGTTTACTTTACTTAGTTAATTACCCTCACCGCGCTTTACTTACTACTACTATTTACTGCTTCTACTATTTAATGCTTACCTAATTGTAACACCCCCATCTGTTGAATGGCATATAACAGAAGGTACAGCTGGAACCCAACGCCATATACCACAGACATTCGGAATGGTTATATAAGAATAACAAAAATCCAACGATAACCACTCGCCCTAACACAGAGCATTCTAGCGGAAGCTTTTAAACAGTTGGAAAGAACTCATAATTGAATAACAATTATCATGAATGTCCACATACTACCATATGAATGAAATAACAAATACACTGAAATTACTTGGCCTTATGGTCTTACAAGAGTTTACTTAACAAATTAATGATTTACATACATCGGCTCGCAGGCCGGCCACACATAACAAAATAAAAAAAACAACAATTCGCTTTGGCCTTTGAGGGCTAGCTCAGCAACATGGGCTTCAGCCTGTTATTTGGTACTTTGCTCTGCGGCACCTACAAGCAACATTCCACTGCACGGTGCCAAACAAAGTAATGGTCAACCAAAGCCGACCAAATTATAATGAACCTGCCCCTTACTCGGGACGGCGATGCTCCTTCCCTGCATTTCATTAGCCCAGCTAAATAATAAAGTACAAACATACTTTGCCACAGGTGTAGGCTCGCACGGCCAAACACCCCGTGTACTCAGGGCACATTAATGGTGAATCCGGTCAATTTCGTGGCTTCACCACCATCCCCGGGATGGCAACATCGTGAGCATTTTAGTCTTTCTGACCACAGTCTAAGACTCCCATCTATGCCAACAGCCAGTCCCTCTATAGGTCTCTAGCACCGAACCACATAGCCCAGGTCCAATTCCACTTGCCTGTAGCTCACTCCGCATAGTCACTTTAAGACGTACGCACGGGCCAAGATTCTCTCGGATCCCAAAACATTTCCAATCATCGCATAACCCAGTTATGTTCAAGGCTGGCTGCCCGGCCGCCAAGTTAGCAGAACTACATCTCCGCTCAATTTTTCGGGTGCGCCTTGGAGTTAATCCCCAAGGATCCCTGCTGCAATCTACTGTGTAGAAACCCAAAAACACAAAGCACATAGTCTTCTCTGGCAAACCATATAATATGTAACATCACCGATCCAGACCAACACATCCGGGTAGGCTTCACACACAATGCCTATGTCCGTACTTCGGTTCCGGACTCTATATGCAACGTTAAGGGGAATATTCACGTCAACTCCAAGGAACACCGCACACTCACCACACACTCGCGGGAGCGGGTTTCCTTATGCAAAAGAAAGAGAGCTTCACATGCTCAAGTAGAGAATCGTTACCCTTGTAGTTCGCTTTTGCGTAATGGGAATCAATCCAGATGGAAAGCTTTGCAAGGGAATTTCCTCCGCGGATCCGGTCTCGGTTCTAGATTCGATGCTCCGATGCTCCGCCGGCGGTCAGAATCCTCCTCTTCCTTCCTCCTTGCTCTCTACTCTCTCTAAATCCTTAGAAAGAGAAAGTTTAAGAGAAAAATGAGGAATTTATCCTCAATTCCAGGCCTTAACAAAGCAGGAACACACCTGGGCCGTCAGATCTTATTTAAAGAAAACGAACGGCTCAGATCCGCCCAAAATTTTTCAATCATAGGCCGAACATGGCCTTGAACACGACACTGTCCCAGGCCATGTGCCCCGATCCAGGCACGATCGTCGAGCACAGAAATGGACACGGGTCAAGACAAGCCCGTGTCTCAACCTGACTTGCCTGTGTCGTGTACTAACACGGCCGTGTCGTGTCCTGACATGCCAGTGTCGAGTCCTGACACGCCCGTGTCATGTCCTGACACGCCCGTATCATGTCCTGACACGCCCGTGACCTAGGTGCGTGTCACAGATAACCGCCATGCCAACCATCATGTCCCTTGTGAACACGGCTGGTGAGACGGGTATACACACGCCCGTGTCATGGTTGACACGTGTAACGCCCCGGATTTTTATTACGTACGCATGATGGGCGTTACGTTGGCTTTGACTGTTGTTCGAGCATGGTTTTCCCGCGAGCTTGCGAGTGGCTGTTTTGGTTGCCGAGTTGCACGATTCCCCAGCAAACCGTAGTCCAAATGAGGGACTCGGTGAGGCCTCTTAGGGAATGGTTGCACGTTTTCGCGCCCAGGGAATGTTGCTCAAAATAAGTTGCTGGTTCAGGAAACAAAAAAAGGGTAAAAAGTGCTTAAGGCAAAAATGGTCTAGGACGTCCCAGGAACATTTTTCACAAAAGGGGAAAATGGTCGTTTTTGTGCGAGACACGCCCCCTGACACGGGCGTGACCCAGGCCGTGACCTGGGCGTGACCTCCTTGACTCGACGATTTTTCTTGCGTCGAGTTGAGCTCGACGAATGGGGTACACGCCCCCTGACACGGGCGTGTCACGGGCCGTGTCCCGCTTCGTCGAGTGTCGAGTGTCGATCGTCGAGTATCGAGCGTCGAGTATCGAGTGTCGAGTCGTCGAGAGTGGGGACACGGCCTGTGACATGGGCGTGTCACAGGGCGTGTCAAGCTGGGTCGAGTGTCGACACTTTCTGTCGACGAGGTGTCGAGACACGGGTTACACGCCCTAGGTCACGGGCGTGACCGACCCGTCACGGGCGTGTACCCCGGCCGTGTACCGTCTGGATAAACATGGAATTGCCGCCTTTCGGCGCCGCTTATGGTACACACCCTGTGTCACGGGCGTGACACAGGGCGTGACCGGCCCGAAAATCGACTTTTTCCAGTTTTTTTGTGCCGTTCATTTCCTTGATCCTGCATCGAACGGTTTAGCTCGGTTCTGGAGGAAATAAGTCCGAAACAGAAACCTTTCAGCTTCATCTTCTTCCTCTTCATCTTCATCTTCTTCTTCCTTCTCCTCAAAGGGAAAGCAAAGAGAGAAAGGCTCAAGCAAGGCAAGAAAAGAAAAGCAGCCGTCGCGACATCGTCTCGGTTCAGGCAAGCGGTGTCCTCTACCCTTGCCAATCTTCATTCTTGATATGAATTATGCCAACATAGCTAGTGTTCCTCTTTCACTTTTCTAGCTTTAGTTCTTGTGTTCTTAAATTTCCCTTGTTTGTTCATTATGCCCTTGCTAATGTCCTATGACCTTGCTAATTTTCAAATTATGATCAATCCAAATTATGACCTTGCTAATTTCCTATGCTAAAGTTCCCTATGCTACAGTCAAATTAGCTAATTCCCTATGGTAAATTCCCTATGCTAAACGACTTTGCTCTCCCATGTTTAGGTTTGTGATCCTTTGGAATGACATTGTTTTTCTACATGTACGCACTTGTTTTGTGCACTCTTTTGACTTAAGCATTGTTATGGGGTCGGTAAGCCCCTTCTTGATCCATTATGAAATTTATACTCTCTTTTGTATGGTTTGGTTGATTGCTGAGGTATTCTTTCTTGAATGCCTCAGGTGCAGGTTGTAGCCGGTTGAGCGGCTAGGTTTGTTGGAGGCGTTTCTTGGGAGCGAACCGAGCATGCAAAGCGAGGTAGTTCTTCTTTTGTTGTACAGACATACATGTGCCCCAATGGGTTCGTGTCAGCTTGTTGGCGCCCATTTGGTGGATTTTCTTTTATGTAAATATGAACTAGACTGCTATTGTAACTCCTTTGGATGGAATGTACTTGCTTTTGGGATGGTTTTCTGGTAGGGTGCAGTAGGTATTTTGAAGCTAAACCAAAACTATTATGGTATCGCATGCATACATGACTTGAGAAATTAAGACTTATTTTCAAATAACGTAAACAAAAAGAATTTCTTATAATAATATCACTATAGGCTGCATATAGGAGCTCATTATAAAGAAACCAAGGATTTCTGCCGCGTACCAATGTGTTTTGATACCTAAGGCCGAGGGATACGGCCAGCCAATGAACTAGTTTTCTTACATCTAACTGTTGAATTTCAATTCATAAAGTAAGCGTCAAGAGTTGCCTGAGCGTGTGCAGTTATCCCCTGCACGACGTGGCATCATAACCCGTAGTTCCTCTTGCTCTGATACGATATGCTCGTTGAGGAAATGCGGGTTGTGACAACACGCCCGTGTCGCTGTCGTGTTTCTTGTCGTGTCCTTTTCTGGACACAGCCGGCCAACACATAGGAAGACACGGCCTTGGACACGCTCGTGTCCCAAGCCGTGAACCCCTATTAAGGTACTAAAAATTTCTTAGGATGCGACCGGTTTGATTATGATTTTTGGGGTGTTACAAATCCCCCCCCCCCCCCATTAAAGAATTTCGTCCCGAAATTATGTAAAGGTACACAAAATTTAAATGTTACCTAAGTGGAATAACTTGGGCTATTCCTCCAACATAGTCTGCTCTCGCTCCCAAGAAAGCTCCTCACGTCTGCAGTTATCCCAACGGACTTTAACCATTCAGATTTCCTTGTTGCGTAGTCATTTAACTTCAAAGTCTTCAATATGTACTGGTTTGACCTTTGTCGTCAACCCGTAATCAACTGGCACTTGGTCGACCGCAATGACCTTCGAAGGCTCTTGTACTGCCTTCCGCAACACCGATATGTGGAACACATTGTATAGCCCACTCAACTCTAGTGACAGCTTCAATCGATACGCTGCTTCGCCAAACCGCTCCAGGACTTCAAACGGTACAAGGTATCTCGGACTCAACTTCTTCAAGCGTCGAACCCGCGCGAAACCCTTGAATGGCTTGATTTTCAAATACACCCAGTCACCAACACCGAACTCCATGTTCCTATGCTTGGCGTTATAGTATTTTGCCTGCTTGTCCTGAGCGATCTTTAGCCGTTCCTGAATTGTACGTATCATTGAAGTGGCGTCTTCCACTGCTTGATGTTTGAATAACATCGGCTCGCCTGTCTCCAAACAAGACAATGATATGCGACACTTTCTCCCATACAAGGCCTAGAAAGGCGCCATTCCAATACTCGCTTGATAGTTATTGTTATATGCAAACTCCACCATGTACATGTGATCTTCCCACTGCTTTCTGAAATCTAGGAAACACATGTGAAGCATGTCCTCCATCATCCTGTTGACCCTCTCGGTCTGACCATCCGTCTGTGGATGAAAGGCTGTGCTGAAACTCAACATAGTTCCCAATAGACTATGCACCAGCCTCCAGTCATTCGACGTGAAGCGTCCATCTCGGTCACTAACAATACTGCGGGGCACACCATGCAATCGAATAATATTATCCACATAGAGTTTTGCTAACTTTTCCACCGGATCTTCCTTCCTGTTCAGGATGAATTGCGACACTTTTGTCAATCTATCTATGACCACCCAGATGGCGTCGTTTCTCCTCTGCGACTTTGGCAAACCATGCACAAAATTCATAGAAATGTCGTCGAATTTCCACTCTGGGATAGGCAAGGACTTCAAGAAACCTCCGGGCTTCTGGCACTCTGCCTTCACCAAGGCACATGTTTGGCACTTGGCCACATAAAGTGCTACATCCTTCTTTAATCTTGACCACCAGAACAACATCTTCAAGTCCTTATACATCTTCGTGCTCCCCGTGTGGATTGAGTACTTGGTATGATGAGCCTTATACATCAACTCCTCCCGAAGATTATCCGTACTAGGGACGCATAGGCGACCGTTCCTCCATAGCAGTCCATCCTCAATAGCAAATTGGAAATTTGACCCATCCAAAGATTCATCTAAGATCTGCTTCATGCTGCTATCCTGAACCAAAGCTCGTCGAACCCTATCAACTAGGTCATACTGCACCTCTATCGAAAATAATTTCGCTTCGGTACTAGTCTGCTTGTCGATGCAGGAGATCTCTAATGCCTCCAAATCACGGACCAAACTCTCATCATGTACCGACAACCAGCTGGCCTGTACAGGAACCCTGCGACTCAATGCATCCGCCACTTCATTTCCTTTCCCAGGCACATAATGTATCTCGAAGGTGTAGTCCCCCAGGAACTCCATCCACCACTATTGCCTCATGTTCAGGTCCTTCTAATCAAACAAATACTTCAGGCTCTTATGATCGGTGTAGATATCGACCTTCATACCGTAAAAGTTGTGCCTCCACAGCTTTAGAGCAAATATCACGACCTCTAACTCTAAGTCATGAACCGGATAATTTCTCTCATGAACCTTCAATTGTTATGAACAATAGGCCATCACGCTCCCATGCTGTAGCAGAACACATCCCAAACCACAGCCCGAAGCATCACTATAGATTTCAAACCCTTTGGTCCCACTCGGCGAACATAAAATAGGCGCTGTGGTCAACCGCCTCTTCAATTCTTCAAAAGTCTGCTCTCACTCCAGCGACCACACAAATTTTTGATCCTTCCTTGTCAACATCGTGAGTGGTAGCGCTATTTGCAAGAAGTTCTCTACAAAGCACCTGTAGTAGACGGCAAGCCCCAGAAAGCTCCGGAATTCTGCCACTATAGACAACACAGGCCACTCCTGTATCACCACTATCTTCGTCGGATCCACCGCTATCCCTTCTCCACTAACAATATGACTAAGGAACGCTAACGAGGATAACCAGAACTCACACTTGGAGAACTTAGCATACAACTTATTCCTTCTCAACGTCTCCAACACCATATGTATATGCTTGTAGTGATCATCCTCACACTACGAGTACACCACGATATCGTCGATAAATACTATCACGAAATTGTTCAGGTACTCTCTAAACGTCCTGTTCATCAGATCCATAAACATGGATGGCGCATTGGTCAACCCAAATGGCATGACCGTGAACTCGTAATGCCCAAACTACATGTTGAACGCTGTCTTTGGGATGTCTCTTTCCCTTATCCTTAATTGGTAGTAGCCGGATTTCAGATCTAACTTCGAATATACTGTTGATCCGACCAACTGATCAAATAGATTGTCAATCCTTGGGATCAGAAACTTATTCTTTTCCGTAAGCTTGTTCAATTCCCGATAGTCAATACACAGTCGCAAGCTCCCATCCTTCTTCTTAACGAAGAGTACCGATGCGCTCCAAGGAGACGAATTTGGACGCACATAACCTTGCTCCAACAACTCTTACAGTTGCACCTTCAGCTCTGCCATCTCTCTTGGCGCTATCTGATACGGAAAGCGTGACACCGGTTTGGCACCCGACACCAGCTCAATAGTAAAATCAATCTCCCGCTGAGGAGGGGCTCCTAGGAGATCATCTGGGAACACATCAGAATACTCAGACACAACTGGAATACTGCCCAGACTTGGCTTAGGAGTTGAAGTCTGCACTAATGTGACAAACAGCTCTGCCCCATACCGAACTGCCTTGATCACCTAAAGGGCCGACATCAAAGTCTTACTTGACCCATTCATGCCCGCAAATGTAGTCTCCCGATCAGTATTCAGTCCCAACTTAACCTCCTTTTGGTTGAAATCAATGCATGCTCGCTGCTCTGAGAGCCAGTCCATACCAAAGATTATGTCGAACACCACTAACGGCAGTACCGATGCTCACAAATCAAACTCATGGTCCCAATCTGTATCTTACCACATAGATTCTATCCACGCGCATTGAGCACCCAATGGGCAACAACACATCCAACTTGTCTTTTTCCATCGAGGAAGGGACTCCGATGCACGATACGAATCTTTCGGACAAGAAGGAATGTGAAGCTCCCGTATCAAACAGGGCTCTCGCCGAACAATCGAAAATCAACACAAAGCCTAACACCAATACTTATAAGCTAACATATCAAAAGGTAACAACTGCATAAAGTTAAACTGCAATAACTTAACTCATATCTGTCACCACGTCAGCTTGTTTTATGGCCTCTTGTAGACCAAGATTATTAACTATAGGCTGGGCTCGACTATGGTGAGATGCGGTTGACTCCACCGCCTTCCATTTTTCTTCATATGTTGCTCCAAGCTTCCTCTCAGACTTTGCACGTCCGCTCCAACATTCACGAGCAAAATGCCCCATCTTTCCATAATTGTAGCAAGGTCCTGGGACTCGACTTGTGGTTGCCCCCGTCGCACCAGACAAAGGGACTGAGCTCGAAGTCTTCGGCTTCTTGTTCCATCTTCGGAAACCCGACTTTGCATTCGGCACTTTGAAATCTGACTTCTTTTCCCCTGGGTCCTTCTTCTCTTGCACTTTCTTCATGACCTGTTCCAAAGACCGGGCCGAATTGACCAAGGCTAGGAAGCCCAATGCCTTAGGCCTAACAAGGAGTAGCTGTAGGTCGCCACGTAGACCCTCATAAAATCAGTTGGTCTTCTGCACCTCCTCAGTAAACGTAGCACCAGCATAACGACCCAACCGTTTAAACTCGTGCAGATAATCATCCACGCTTCTATCTCCCTGAGTCAAACCAAGGTACTGATTCTCCATCTTAGGCTTCTGAGCAGAGGATAGATATCTGGCCAAGAACAACCTTGAGAATTCCTCCATAGGGACATCTGCAAGTTGCCTTCCCACAAAGAGGTGAACCTCCAACTCGTCCCACCGCAGCCTCGCCTCACCGGCCAATAGGAAGGTCGCTATGGTGATCTTCGGCCACTCCTCGGTTAACGTGGCTGTCAAGACTCTCTTTATCGTAGAGAACCAATCCTCAGCTTGAGTTGGCGTTCAAATCCCATCGAACATTGTAGGATTAAAGCTCATTACATGCTTGAGCTGCTTCTCTGTAGCTCTCATTGGTGATACTTGATCAACTGCCATGTGTTCTACCACTCCCAGCTCTGCCACCCTAATCAGTTCTTGCTCATTAACAGGTGGTGCATGGTGCATTTGCCCTGCAGGTTGGGCATTTATCATAGCAAAGACTTCTTCAGCCACCAATCTGATCGTTTCTGCTGAAGGAGGTGTTGTAGGCACGTCATTCAATGCACTACTTTCCGCCGATCGCGGACGTTCCGATTGCCCAGCACTGCTCCTAGCTGCCTATAATAGCATAAACCCTTGATTAGGCGACAAACAGATTGCTAAAAGCAATCATTGGAACACTTAAGTTCCTCAAAACAAGTGTTTTTTTCATTCCTAAGTGGACATTCATGGGTTCTTTTATGTTATAACGATGACGCACATACATATGCTCACCACCACTTAAAAGAATTCGCCCACGAATTCAAATAAAGAAAACTGACACCGAAGTCTAATACCAAATTGCAACACCCCCATCTGTCGAATGACATATAACAGAAGGTCCAGCTGGAACCCGACGCCATATACGACGGACAGTCGGAAGGGTTATATAAGAATATCAAAAATCCAACTATAACTACTCGCCCTAACACAGAGCATTCTAGCGGAAGCTTTTAAACAGTTGGAAAAAAACCATAATTGAATAACAACTATCATGAATGTCCACATACTGCCATAGGAATGAAATAACAAATACACTAAAAGTACTTGGCCTTATGGTCTTAGAAGAGTTTACTTAACAAATTAATGATTTACATATATCGGCTTGCAGGCCGGCCACACATGACAAAATAAAAAAACAACAATTCGCTTTGGCCTTCGAGGGCTAGCTCAGCAACATGGGCTTCAACCCGCTATTTGATACTTGGCTCTGCGGCACCTGCAAGCAACATTCCACCGTACGGTGGCAAACAAAGTAACGGCCAGCAAAAGCCGACCAAATTATAATGACCCTTCCCCTTACTCAGGACGACAGTGCTCCTTCCCTACATTTCATTAACCCAGCTAAATAATAAAGTACAAACATAATCTGTCATAGGTGTAGGCTCGCACGGCCAAACACCCCGTGCACTAAAGGCACATTTTCAGTGAATCCGCTCAATTCTGTGGCTTCACCACCATCCCCGGGATGGCAACATCGTGAGCATTTTACTCTTTCTGACCACAGTCTAAGACTCACGACTATGCCAACAGCCAGTCCCTCTATGGGTCTCTAGCAACGAACCACATAGCCGAGGTCCGATTCCACTTGCTCGTTGCCCACTCCGCATAGTTTCTTTAAGACGTACGCACGGGCCAAGCTTCTATCGGATCCCAAAACATTTCCAATCATCACATAACCTAGTTATGTTCAATGTTGGCTCCCAGGCAGCCAAGTTAGCAGACTACGTTTCCGCTCAGTTTTTCGTGTGCGCCTTAGAGTTAATCCCCAAGGATCCCTACTGTAATCTACTATGTAGAAACCCAAAAACACAAAGCACGTAGTCTTCTCCGGAAAACCATACAATATGCAACATCACTGATCCAGACCAACACATCCGGGTAGGCTTCACACACAATGCCTATGTCCATACTTCCGTTCCGGACTCTATATGCAACACAAAGGGGACTTTTCACGTCAACCCCAAGGAACACCGCACACTTACCGCACACTCGCGGGAGCAGGTTTCCTTATGCAAAAGAAAGAGAGCTTCATATGCTCAAGTAGAGAATCATTACCCTTATAGTTTGCTTTTGCGCCATGGGAATCAATCCGGATGGAAAGCTTCGCAAGGGAATTTCCTCCGCGGATCCGGTCTCGGTTCTCGATTCGGTGCTCCGATGCTCTGTCGGCGGCCGGAATACTCCTCTTCCTTCCTCCTTGCTCTCTCCTCTCTCTAACTCCTTAGAAAGAGAAAGCTTAAGAGAAAAATGAGGAATTAATCCTCAATTCCCAGCCTTAACAAAGCAGGAACACACTTGGGCCGTCAGATCTTATTTAAAGAAAACAAACGACTCAGATACGCCCAAAATTCCTCAATCCTACACTGAACACGGCTTTACACACGGTCGTGTCCCAGGCCGTGTGCCCCGATCCAGGCACGATCGTCGAGCACAGAAAAGGACACGGGTCAAGACACGCCAGTGTCTCAACCTGACACGCCCGTGTCGTTTCCTGACACGCCCGTGTCATGTCCTGACACGCCCATGACCTAGGGGCGTATCACAGATAACCGCCACTCCAACCATCACGTCCCTTAGGAACACAGGTGGTGACACAGGTATGCACACGCCCGTGTCACGCTTGACATGCCCGTGTCACTACCGTGTTTCCTGCCTTGTCCTTTTCTGGACACAGCCTGCTAACATAGAGGAATACACGGCCTTGGACACGGCCGTGTCCCTGGCCATATACCCCTATTAAGGCACCAAACATTCCTTAGGACGCGACCGGTTCGATTACGATTTTCAGGGTGTTATATAATTACTGCTAGCTTTGTTTTTCATACTATTGTAGCATATATATACACAATTTCTAGCTAAAGCCATGCCACCTACTTTTCTATTGTGCCTTGTTATCATCTTCTTTAATCCTCCTACATGGTGCCTATGAGTCACGATGGTGATGTGAGGATGACGCCGCTTAGTCTTTTTGACCAATGGTCAGCAGACCACATAATTTTAGGAGTGCATGGAGCCGCAGCAGCAATATGACCAGGAGGACCAGCAATACAAGATAGTAGGACTTGAGGAGCAGAGATTGTGCCTACTACTACCTGACTTCAAGTTGATGAAAGCATTACTTAGCTTCTGCATAGATATTGTAGAGTGAGAGAGAGTGCACTTTATTTTAATTTGGACACGTGTTGGGCATAAGCAATACTCATTCTTGTTTGTCTCATTGTGGACTATCTATCACTTTTCAATATACACATATATATTATTATGGACTTGGTTCTCAATTGCTTCCTTTCTCTGGTTGTCCAGGATGATCATACTAGCCTACATGATCAGTGTCTTAAGGTGGCAATAATCCCATGAGTTGGTATCGCGGCAAGGCAATAATTCGGGGCATATAAGCTCCCTTAGCCGTACTCAATTACCGGGAGGGTGTATTTTACAAACTGGTACCTCTTGAACAAACAATTATAAGATAAAGAAGTTCACAAAAACACCTTGGTACCCCACTCGTGCATTACTTTGTGGACAAATTAAAGCATCAGAAGCAATGGTGTTCCCTTATGTGAAATCACACAAATAGTTCGTTAATCAATAAGTTAGGCCAACCCAACTAGGACACCACTTTGGTTTAACTTACCAAGATTATTTCATGATATATCCTAGTCTAAAATCCACCTCTGGTATAGATTGGTTAAGGTATGAGGATACCTAAAGTGTCTAAGGTAAAAGTTTAATGCGAGGCTAGATGCTTAAGACTTACACTTCAATATTCCTTCTCACCCATCGAGTGAGATTATCACCTCTTACCCAAGTTTATAGGACCATCTCAAGAACAATTAGTGCTTGTAATCTATTAGTGGAATATTATAAGAATCTTAAACTTAGTCCTCATACCAATGACTTATTTACATTTAAGCAATCACAGTGACATATACAAGAGGTTGAATAGGAATTCAAATTCAAAGATGTCTGATTGGTTTGGTTTGTGACATAATGACCTTGAGAAGGTGGTCATGAATGGTAACTTTGAGGACCTAAACTGTGCATCATATCAACAAGTATTAGGGTAGAACTCCAAGTTTAAGATTGTACGCCCTAAGGATTATGTGCATATATAGGATGATTGCACTATAGTGATATCAAAGAAACTTAGCCCAATATGTATGGGGGCTTATCCTTTTTTATTGGGCTAATTTGGTACTGACTTTGGTTTCCCTAGACCATATTTAGACGATGTTGTTTCTCAAACGTGGTGATCTTGAAGTTTGGTGTATTCAATGCAACTCGAATAAATATTATATTTTGTGTAGGCATGAATGGTATGATGATCAACCCTCCTTATAAGAGTGGGACCCTTGAAGAATTACTTCATCGTAAGCAGCATGGATTGTTAATTCCAAGTCATGTCGCTATAAATTTGTTGGCAAAATAAGAGATTGGAGCATTTCAAGAATGATTATTCATTCTCTACATTTCTCCAAGGCTATAAAGAAAAGTAAACAAAAAGTGTAGAAAACTAATCCTTTAGGATATACATAAAGGGTTGCCCAGTTATATGTACATGCAGCTCTTGAAATCATGAAAGTTGCATAAGACTTTAGAAAATTTCTGTAATTTTGATCCTAATGAAGTAGATAACTACATAATACATAACCTAAGGAGCGATCGTGCTTCCTTAAATGGAAGACATGGTATAAGTTGTTTGCGATTTCACAAGGAAATTGAGAAAATTGCTTTTAAAAGACCTAAATTCGAGGTTATGTTGCTTGTAGAAAGAGTTTACATACAATTAAGGATGTGTCGTACTTATCGCCTCAACAAAGTATATTTTTAAATGCTCTAACATCTTAACCCAATTGTTCTAACATACAATTCGTGATTATATTGTCGTCAATTAAGTATCTTGAAAGTAAGGGTTAGATTTGAAATACTCTAGACAGGGGTGAATAGAGAATTTAGCGTTTATCAAATTTTTGCTAATTAATTCAATATATTACTAGTGCTGCAGAAATTAAATTAAAAACACAAAGACAACAACCTCGCTAGCATAGCCACAGCAAGAACAAAAGAAAAGAGCAACCCAGACAACACAAGAATTTTATAGTGGTTCCCCAACCTGGGTACATCCACACTTCTACCACCCTGGTAGGAATCCACTCATGTTTTTGATCAGGTGACTGCCACAAATGAGCTTTTGATCAAGTGCTCAAAAACCAATCCTCAAGCCTTTTGATCGGGTGACTTGCAACCAGGAATACCTTTTCAAGGGAGTTAAGAACCCTTTAAACAGTGGGGGATTAGAGTGTGATTTTGTCTTCTCTTTCTCAAATACAACTGAGAAGACTCTAGTGGAAAAATGTTGTTAGCAAAGGCTCCCCCTGAGATATAGAATGGTTCAGGAAGTTGAAGCCTTGCTGCAGGGTGATAGGTCTTCAAACTTTTGCTTTGACCAGAAGAACTCAAGGAACTTCTTGACAGATAGAGTGTTTGTTGTCCTTTGAAGAATCCTGGGATGTACAAGGAAGAAGACTCTTGATCTTGAATGTATGTTCTTCTTCTTCTTCAGCTTGCTATTCTTTTCTCTAATCAAGGGCAAGGACTTCTTGTCTCTTGACGGTGTTGTTGCCCTGTGAGCTCTGTATTTTGTATATTCTCTGTATCAGTTTTTCTATTTTCCTGTATTGCTATATCTTCTGTCGAGAGAGATGAAGAAAATCCCTTTTATATTTTCCATATAATTTTCCTTTGAAATTTGAATTCCTTTCTTCATTTAATGTTGACAGCCTAGAGAATATTTGCATTGATTGATTTCCCCAACTGTCCCACGGAAAAACGGCACGCAATAATCTTGATGAAGACCGTAATCAATGCTTGCTTCTAACGGTAATATTTAGAGAATATTTATGCATTGATTACTTAGGAATTATTGCAATAGAAAAGAGATATAGGGAAAGTTCTAAGTCTGGAACTTTATAGAATTCGTTGAACAGAGAACAGAATTCGTCGAGTTGGGTGCAGAGTTCGTCGAGCTGAGAGGTCAAGTTCGTCGACCAGATTATCTTTGTTCATCGAGCTGAGATCCAAGATCATCGACTTGAGGACAGACAACTGCTTCTCTAGAACCATGCTAATTTTGTGCATCAAGATCGTCGAGCTGAGAATATGACTTCGTCGACTGAATATCAGAATTCCATGTTTCTTGGACTTAAGAATGTTGAGTAACGTGTCCAGAAATCGTCGACCTCAAAACTGGGTTCGTCGATCTGAGATCTAGTTTCATCGAGCTGAGAGCTTCTAACTGCTACTTGATAAATCTTGCCAAGATTGTGGTCTAAGTTTGTCGAGCTGAGAAGGTGAGTTCGTCGACTGGAGTGTGATCTTGAACTTAGAATACTTAGATGTTTCTGGAACAAGATGTTGAAGTAGAATACCCAACAATCGTCGACCTAAGAACTAAGTTCGTCAACCTGAGAACTAAGTTCGTTGACTGTAGTTAAGTGTGAAGAATTCTGGACTTGGAATGTTGAAGTATACTCTAGAAATCGTCGACCTGAGATTCAAGTTCGTCGAGCTCAGCTCAGAGAATTGTCTCTGATTTTGTCGAGCTGAGCACGACTTTCGTCTACCTTAGTTTGAAAAATGTCTAACTCATTTTTTGGGTCTTTGAAATTTCTCTAATTCTTGAGTCTTCTGTAGTCTATTGATGGCTGATCCATATAGTGTTGACTCTAAGGACAAGGCCTAGACTCTAGAACACACACATGACCCTGACTATACATGTTGGGTCAAACATCATAATTTAGTGAACTAAGCCCAAATCCAACTAGAGATCCAACAATCTTCCCCTATTTGGGTAAGGTCACTAATTACAGACTCATATTAATAATAAAGTAATAAAACATATATCTGGCATGAAAAATTTAAATGTGCAGCATATATATATATATATATATATATATATATATATATATATATATATATATATATATATATATATATATATACACAGAGCTTTACATCAGAATTTAAATAAGTAGTTTAAAGTAACTCAAAAATACTAAAGACAGTTCAAAGTTTATTTCGTCTTCTTCTCATTGTGCTTCTCCTCTTTGGCTTTGTCTCCATACTATGTAAATATAATTTCCCTGTTAAGATCTGCAGCTTGAGCCTTGGTCATTGTCATGTTAGTAGCCCCAATGATATTAAGAGATGTAGTTGTGGGCATTAATGCTTTTGGATGCAGTTTCATATAATCATCAACATTAAAAAAAACTTGTTAGCCTTAGCAAACCTGTTCAGTTCTTCCTTTCTGTACTTGGACATTGTAGAGTATTGAGATGGATCCTCTCCTTCAGCTCTTGATTTGTTGATCAAGGATAGGCCAACCAATTCCAAGAATCTGGCCATCCTAGTAGTTGTAGCTGACTATAGATCTTCAAAGGGTATAGGAGGGGAAGCAGGTCTCTTGGGGATTTCAACCTTTTGACGTTCAGTGAATTATTGTTGTTGATGTTGTTGATGCTGCTGCTTGCCAGATGAATAATGCCTTGGTTGGCTTCTTCCTAAAGATGAGGATCTACCCTGATGTCTCTGATAGGTCTGAAACTTGGTAGTACTTGGAGTTTAAGAACTAGAAGCACCAGCAGCTGGTGGAGGTGGAGGGGGTCCTTTCTGAGTCTCTATGGAGGAGGAGAATATCTTCTGCTTTTCTTCCTTTCTTTCTGTTGGTTTTTTGACAGCCACATCCATGTTGGCATGCCCTTGTAAGGTGTAATCTTCTGGAGTATATTATAAGGAGTGTAATTTGCGGGGTTTGGTTTTGGGGCAGGAGGTGGAGGAGCTTTCCTCTTCTTAGATACTTTCTTTTTCTTGGGCTCATCATCTGAGTCCTCTTCATCATCATCCTCACCATCAGAATCTTGAGGAGCATCATATAAGGCATCAATGGCCTTTAGTACTGATTTATCAATTGGCTTTTCAGCCTGAGTAGGAGCTGGAGGAGGAGCTGGAGAAGGAGCAGGAGCTGGTGCTGGAGAACTGTACACTTCAGTGCTTTCAGCAACTGTCTTATTTTCTTCTTCAATGTCAGCCATGATCAATGCATCAAGATCAGGCATGGGTGAATCATCCAACAGAAACTGGAGCAGAAATATCTGTTGGATGTGATGAAATAATGGGGGAAGCAGCTTTGGGTGGAGATGGAATGACTGGAACCACTATAGCTGGAACCTCTGTAGTTCGAACCTCTGTTGTAACAAAACTAGCCTTTAGTTGCTTAGCAACTTTGGGGCTTATGGGTGAGTTGTATGGGACTATATCCAAAGATGGCTTGATGTTATACTCTGGAAGGTTATTAAAGTAGGTTATATCAAAACTGCACAATAAATTTAAAAGATCAACTGTGGGATTTATAATAAAATCACCAGCAGTTGTTATGTTCTCTGGGACCTGCTTATCTATTTCTATATCAGATTCAATAAAATGAATTAAATCAAATAAATCTGAATCAACATCTGCATCTGTATCTGTTGTTGGTTCTGCTTCTTATTCAGCTACTTCTTTTTCTGCTGTGTCTGCTGCTGCATCTACTGCTACTATTACTGCAATTTTTACTGCTTCTTCTTCATTGAGTATCTCCCCCTGCCTGGTTTCAGTGTATACTGGAGTCAAGCCCCTAACTGAAGAGGGAGGAGCAGAAAGAGCAGATATTTGGGCAGCTAGGGAGGAAATGTAAGAAGCAAGAGGTGAAATGGCCTCTGCTATGATTGTTTTAAGAAGGGGAGTTGGGAGTGCAATGAGTGATGGTATAATGGAGGGATCCAATAGTGGAGTGGTAGAGGGTGTGGCAGAAGGTGTTTGAATGAAAATAGAAGTGGGGAGGGTAGTAGTTGGTGCAGGAGGAGGTAGATAATCTATCATTGGAATATATGGAGTAGAAGAAGTATGGGGAGGGGAAGTATGCAGATTAAAAGAAGGTAGGGTGGAGATATTGGAAGGGGGAGTAGCAGCCAAATGAGGTGGTAATGGAGAGGAGGGTGGTGATGGAACTTATGTATCATGTTGGGAGGGAGGTGAGTTAGGAAAGTCAGTGGGGGATAGGTGTACTGGGGATGAGGGAGGTATAGGAGTGTGAATGGTGGTTTGAACTATGGAGCGGGGTTGTTGTACCATCTGATGTTAAGGTGGGATGGCTGAAGGTGAGGGAGGTGGAGGAGGGATCTCTTTAATAGTGAGGGAAGTGGCTGGTGCAGCCCTAGTACTCTCAGAAAGCCTGATGGAGGAGGAAGAAGCCTTGGAGGGCTTGGTGATAGTCCTCTCCCACCTGCCAAAGAGAGCACAGGTGGGCCTCTTGGAGGCATTGATGAATATGGTCTGGGAGACCAGGGATTCAGCAACTTTTTCTTTTAGGAAGATCCCTAACATCCTTCCAAAGTAGACCTCTTTCTTTGTATTCTTTTTCTTAATCAGACCAAACATGATCTGAGCCCAGTTTACCTTTCTCTTGTTAACCACAGCACACATAACCAGGAATTGGTGCCTGGTTATGTAGTTATGTGCAGTGTGCTTGCCCAGCAACACTTTGCCGACAATGTCTGCTTGGAATTTAAATTCAGCATAGATGTGTTTCTTCAACAACTTATTTGGGATTTCTCCAAAATACCCATCATACCCAGCATCATATCATATTCCTTAGTAGCAATTTCCAACTCTTCTTCACCATTACTTAACTCAAAAATTTCTATTAGGATGGCGAGAGTAAGAGAAATGGTATTACCCGATACTGTCCCTGTCAGAGTGTTCTCATCTGTGGTGGAGGAAGTGTAGACCCACTCCCTGATTTTAGCGCTGGCGAGTTTGATCCTTATTGGTATATGAGTCTTTAACTTCTGTTCTTCAAGCAGTTGCAGGATTTCTAGGAAGCTTGGGTCTGAATGCTGTAAGGAATCAAAATCGACATCAAAGTCGGTGTCAAATTTCATTGCCGTAAGACTTCCTACTCGAATCGCCATTAGAGCACCTGTAAGAGAAAAACGACGATCAAGTGCAAAGGAAATGAAAGCGCGTGATGGAGGTCAAAGAAAACCTAGATATAATGTTTTCCAGAATATGAATCAACAAACTTTGTTACACGAAAAATAAAATAATTCTTCGATCTGAGGTCGTCGAAATAATTTGGAGGCATACAATTCATCGTGCTCAGTCTAAAGATTTGAAGACATTTCGTCGAGCTCCGTTCGACGAAAGTCTTATGAAGCAAATTCTTCGATCTCCGTTTAACGAAAATAACTTCACTCACAGAGAGTTCGTCGATCTTCGTTCGACGAATTTCTCAAGAACTTTCCCTAGTTCGTTGATCTCCGTTCAACGAACTTTGGCAAATTCATCGAGTGCAGACAAAAATTAAACTAAGGCTTCTCCATTGATCATTCCAAGTTGATTTATAAAGAACAAGTGACTTCCTTCATCCAAGGGTTTGGTGAAAATATCAGCTCTTTGTACGTCAGTGTAGATATAGACAAGTTTAATTTTATTTTTGTCTACACTCTCTAATGAAATGATGTCTAATGTCTATATGCTTAGTCCTACTGTGATGGACTGGATTCTGTGCTGTGGATATAGCACTTGTGTTATCACATAGTAGAGTTGAATTATATAAGTTGAAACCATAGTCCAGGAGTTGATTCTGACTCCATAACATCTGTCAACAATAACTGCCAGCTACAATGTATTCTACTGCAGCAGTTGATGTGGACATAGATGATTATTTCTTACAAAACCAAGACACTAGTCTCATACTAAGGAACTGGAAAGTTCCTGAGGTACTTTTCCTGTCAACCCTACATCCAGTAAATTCAGCATCTGAATATCCAGTTAAATCAAATTCTGACTCAGTAGGATACCAAAGGCCTATACTAGGATAACTCTTTATATATCTCAAAATTCTTTTTAGAAAAATTAGGTGAGATTCTTTAGGGCTCACTTGGAACCTAGCACAAAGGCATGTGACAAACATGATATCAGTTCTGCTAGCTATAAGATATAATAGGGACCCAACAATGACTCTATATAACTTCTGGTCAATAGGTTTCCCATGTGGATCAAAATCTATTACAGCATTAGTAGCCATAGGTGTTTTCTTTGTTGAGGCATCAGCCATCCCAAACTTCTTAAGAAGCTCTTTAGCATACTTAGCCCGGGAGATGAAGATGTCATAAGTTAGCTGCTTCACTTGGAGACCAAGGAAGTAGGAAAACTCACTCATGCTACTCATCTCAAACTTAGAATGCATGAGGTCAGAAAACCTCTTGCATAGTTTAGAGTCAGTAGACCCAAATATGATGTCATCCACATAAATTTGTACTAACAAGATTTTATACTTATGGTGCCTAGTGAATAATGTTTTATCTACTATGCCTCTAGTGAATTCATGCTCTATCAAGAAGTTAGATAAGGTCTCATACCAAGCTCTTGGAGCTTGATTTAGACTATAGAGGGCTTTATGCAATCTAAATACATAAGAAGTATGGGTTGGAGAGACAAAACCTGGAGGTTGTTCAACATAAACCTCTTCTTTTAGTACTCCATTTAGAAAGACACTTTTTACATCCATCTGGTAGACTTTATACTTTTTGTAGGCAACATAGGAAGGAAAGATTCTAATTGCTTCTAACCTTGCAATTGGTACAAAGGTTTGATCATAGTCAATGCCTTCTTCTTGCATATATCCTTGAGCAACAAGCGTAGCCTTGTTCCTCACAATTGCACCTTGGGCAACTAGTTTGTTTCTATATACCCATTTGGTTCCAATGACTGGGTAGTCTTTGGGTCTTGGAACCAAATCCCAAACTCTACATCTCTCAAACTGGTTGAGTTCCTCTTGCATTGTAGTGATCCAGTGGGGATCTTGCTCAGCATCTGTTATGGATTGAGGTTCAACTTATGAGAGAAAACAGGCATGCATCACATCTTGGTTGAGTTGATGCCTTGTCTGTACACCTACAATTATTTCTCCAATCACTTGGGATCTAGGGTGATCCCTTAGTGTGACAAGATCAGTGGGTGGAGTTGGTTCAGCATCAGCATTTGGATTTAATTCCTCTTGTGGAATTATTTTTGCTGTTGAATGAGGTTCAACTTCTTCTAAAGATTCCTCTTCACTGTCTTCATCAACTTATGGAGAAGGATGTGTTGGAGCCTCTTGGGTGAGGCTTAGTCCATCCAAAATCTCACATAAGTAAGGTACCTGCAAAGGATTACTGGTAGAAATCTCTTTCTCCTTGCAAGATATGTTAGCCTCATCAAAAGTAACATGAATTGACTCTTCAATTTTTAAAGATGATTTATTAAACACCCTATAAGCTTTTCTTACTTGGGAATATCCTAGAAAAATTCCCTCTTCAGCCTTAGCTTCAAACTTTCTAATGTATTTCTTGTTATTATTATGTATATAGCATACACATCCAAATACTTTAAAATAGGTGATTTTCTGTTTCTTCCCTTTAATTAATTCTTAGGGAGTCCTATTCTTAAGTTTATGTATCAAACTTATGTTCAGTATATAATTTGTTGTGCTTACAGCCTCTGCCTAAAAGGATAGTGGCATATAAGCATCTGCAAGTAATATGCATGTAGCTTCAATCAGGGTTCTATTCTTCCTTTCAGCTACCCCATTTTGTTGGGGAGTTTTAGGAGCTGAGAAGCTGTGTCTGATACCTTCCTTCTCACAGAACTCATGCATAAGAAGAGACTCAAACTCTATACCATGATCACTTCTGATCAATGCAACATGAGTAGAGTACTCAATCTGTATGGTCCTGAGAAAATCTATTAGAACTTTAAAGGTATCTAACTTAGATATCAAAAAGAACACCCAAGTGAATCTTGAGAAGTCATCTACAATGACTAGAGTGTAGGATTTCCCTCCTAGGCTTTGTACAGCAATGGGTCCAAAGAGATCCATGTGTAGAAAGTATAAGATTCTAGGTAAATCACTTTTATTATTTGATTTAAAACTAGCTTTAGTTTGCTTGCCTAGTTGACAATCCCTGCAAAGGCCTTCCTTCTTTTAGGGACCAGAAAGTAAGTCTCTTACAAGACTGTATTTAGGCAGCGTAGCAATATTCTTCATGTTTACATGTCCTAGTCTTTTATGTCATAATTCATTTTGATTGCAAATAATATTTAGCAAACAAATATCTGAATTTGCAGAAAGAAAATCAACTAAATAAATGTTTTCTTGTCTATTTATAATTAAAACATTTTGTTTTTCTTTATTAGAAATAATATAAGTTTTTGAATTGAAATGTACCTGATACCCTTCATCAAATAATTAGCTTATGGAGATGAGGTTATGCTTGAGTCCTTTTACATAAGTAACCTTCTTGAATGTGACTGCTCCAATCCTTACTTCTCCATAGCCTTCAGACTAGCCACACTTTGAATCACCAAAGATTACCTTTGGTCCCAGCTTGGACTTATAGTTGATTAGGTTGTCCTTGCTGCCAGTCATGTGTTTGGAGCATCCACTGTCCAGCTACCATGTTTGATTAATCACTGGACAACCCTTTTCCTGCAATGAAAATAGTTAGTTGTTCTTGACCCAGGTTACCTTGGGTCCTTTATATTGTTGATCAGAAAAACTGGATATCACAGAATACTCAGGTTGTGATTTATATCCTAATGGATGATATCTTATGGGAGTTATTATCCAATCTGCAAGTGGGTTAAATGGTTTCTTAGTTTGATTTGAGTTGGTGTTATAATTATAATTTTTGTTAAGTCTGACTGAGTTCGACGAATTATTGTGAGTTCGTCGACCAGAGTTCGACGAAATGGGATGAGATCGTCGATCTCCGCTCAGAGAATGAACATATTCATTTTCTGTGCGCCAAGTTTGTCGATCTCTGCACGACGAACCATACAGAGTTCGTCGAATGAAGTGAGACGAATAATTATTATATAAATTTGCGTTCAGAGTTAGTCGATTTGAGTTCGACGAACTGTCCACATTTTGTCGATCTGAGTTCGACGAAATTTGTTGAACTTTGTTTTTACTTGTTTTCTGGTTTCTGCTATTTTGACCTTTTAAGTTGGGCATTTCTTCTGTGGTTTGTTTAATGGTTGTTATTTCTTTGCCCTTAGCAGAAACAAATTTAATGGGGGTTGATAAAATATTCTTCTTAAGAATGGGGGCAAGCTTGATGATGCACCCAAGCCCAGCTTGCCATTTAGTCTGGCACTGACTGTGCTTGTGATGTCCATCAGCTTGAGGCTTCTCCTATTGAGAGATTCCTCAAGTTGTTTGGCCTCACATTACTCAATTTTTAGCTGAATAATTTGTTCATTAGCTAATGTAAGTTCATTTTTTAGCTTGATGTTTTCAGATTTCAGTGTCTCTTGACTAGTTAGTTTTTCCCTAAGTGCTTTGATTTCTATTTCAGAATTTATTAAATCAATGCACATAGTTTTAAATTCAATTTTAAAAGCATCAGAATTATAGTCAAAAGATAAGAGTACCTGATCAGCTTCTGTTTCTGAAGCTTCTTCATTGTCAGATCCTTCTTCATCTGATTGACTCCTGGAGGCATCAATGGCCATGAGGCATACTTCTTTGGCCCTTGTCTCTTCTTCTTCTTCACTGGAGCTGGAGGATGTGGATTCATCCTCAGTTTCACTCCAGGATTCAGCAACAAAGCCTTTCTCCTTCTTCTTATATTTGCTGGAAGAATGTCTGCTGCTTTGCTGTCTTCTAGAATCCTTCTCTCTTCTCTTTTCCTTCTTTTAATTTTCAAGACACTCTAAGATGAAGTGTCCAGGTTTCCTGCAGCCAAAGCAAACCACTTCTTTAGTGGGGGTTTTGTCATACCTTGGTTTGTCATCCTGCCTGGATGATTTTCTTCTGAAATCCTTCCTTGCCATTTTATAGAATCTCTTAGCAAAGAGACTCATCATCTCTTCATTCACAGTTGAGGCTTCTGTTTCTTCAACAACTTTAAAAGCTATGTTGTGCTCCTTCCTTGCTGGTGGAGGTATTCTCTGCTCAGCTGCTTCTCTGGATTTAATCAGCTACTCATAAGACTTGAGCTTTCCTAAAAGAGATTCTATGGAAATCTCATTTAGGCTCCTGGCCTCCTTGATTGGCCAGATCCTTGAATCTCATAAGCTTGGGAAGCACATGAGGATTTTGTCATTCACCTCAGTGAGGGTGATGTCCTTGTCCAATGTCTTTAGCTCATCGATGATTGAGCTCAGTCTATTGTACATATCTGCAACTGATTCTGCATCCTCCTTCTTGAAATTCTCATATTGTGATATGAGATTGGATCTTCTGTCTTTTCTTTCATCAGCAGATACAACCACCATTTGATTAAGGGAATCCCAAATGTCCTTGGCTGATGTACATTCAGCCACTTTCTAGAAGATGTCATCTGACATTATTTGGGCCAGAATATTCATGGCTTTGGCATCAACAACTTTAGCTTTCTTTTAGGCATCAGTCCACTCAGTTGGTGGAACTACATTTATGCTTGAAGCTGTTGTAGATGTTGAGGCAGTAGCTTGAGGAGGACCTGTCAAGATGGAATTATAGATATCCTCATCAATAGAATTCATATATAATTTGATTCTTACCTTCTGGATGACAAACCTATTTAGGTTGCACACTGGAGGTCTGGTGCTTGCATAGTTCTTGTTCTGTGCCATGCTATGAATATAAATCTAATATAAATAAAACTCAGATCTAACACAGGATCTTTTGGTTCAAGGGGTCAACTTGTACAACCAAAGAAAACTTGCTCTGATACTAATTGAAAGTAAGGGTTAGATCTGAAATACTCTAGCTGGGGGTGAATAGAGTATTTAGGGTTTATCAAATTTTTGCTAATTAATTCAATCTATTACTATTGCTGCAGAAATTAAATTAAAAACACAAACACAGCAACCTAGTTAGTACAACAACAACAAGAACAAAAGAAAAGAGCAACCCATTCAACACAAGAATTTTATAGTGGTTCCCCAACCTGGCTACACCCACTCTTCTACCACCCTCATAGAAATCCACTCAGGTTTTTGATCAGGTGACTTCCAACAATGAGCTTTTGATCAGGTGCTCAAAATCCAATCCTCAAGTCTTTTGATCAGGTGACTTGCAACCAGGAATAACTTTTGAAGGGATTTAAGAACCCTTTATACAGTGGGGGATGAGAGAGTGATTTTGTCTTCTCTTTCTCAGATACAACTGAGAAGACTCTAGTGAAAAAATGTTGTTAGAAAAGGCTCCCCCTGAGATATAGAATGGTTCAAGAAGTTGAAGTCTTGCTGCAGGGTGATAGGTCTTCAAACTTTTGCTTTGACCAGAAGAACTCCAGGAACTTCTTAATAGATAGAGTGTTTGTTGTCCTTTGAAGAATCCTGGGATGTAGATGGAAGAAGACTCTTGATCTTGAATGTCTGTTCTTCTTCTTCAGCATGCTGTTCTTTTCTCTGGTCAAGGGCTAGGACTTCTTGTCTATTGACAGTGTTGTTGCCCTGTGAGCTCTATATTCTATATATTCTCTGTGTCATTTTTCTATTCTCCTGTATTGCTAAATCTTCTGTCGAGAGAGATGAAGAAAATCCCTTTTATATTTTCCATATAAATTTCCTTTGAAATTTGAATTCCTTTCTTCATTTAATGTTGACGGTCTGAAGAATATTTTCATTGATTGATTTCCCCAACTGTCCCATGGAAAAACGACAAGCAATAATACTGATGAAGTCCGTAATCAATGCTTGCTTCTAACGGTAATATTCAGAGAATATTTATGCATTAATTACTCAGGAATTATTGTAATAGAAAAGAGATAGAGGAAAATTTCTAAGTCTGGAACTTTACAGAATTAGTTGAATAGAGAAATGAATTCGTCGAGTTGGGTCCAAAGTTCGTCGAGCTGAGAGGTCAAGTTCATCGACCAGATAATCTTTGTTCGTCGAGCTGAGATCCAAGATCATCGACCTGAGGACAGACAACTGCTTTCTCTGGAACCATGCTAATTTTGTGCATCAAGATCGTCGAGCTAAGAATGTGACTTTGTCGACTGAATAATAGAATTCCATGTTTCTTGGACTTAAGAATGTTGAAGTAACGTGTCCAGAAATCGTCGACCTCAGAACTGGGTTCGTCGACCTGAGATCTAGTTTCATCGAGTTGAGAGCTTCTAACTGCTACTTGAAAAATCTTGCCAAGATTGTGGTCTAAGTTCGTCGAGCTGAGAAAGTGAGTTCGTCGACTGGACTGTGATCCTGAACTTAGAATACTTAGATGTTTCTGGAACAAGATGTTGACGTAGAATACCCAACAATCGTCAACCTGAGAACTAAGTTCGTCGACCTGAGAACTAAGTTCGTCGACTGGAGCTAAGTGTGAAGAATTCTGGACTTGGAATGTTGAAGTATACTCTGGAAATCGTCGACCTGAGAATCAAGTTCGTCGACCTCAGCTCAGAGAATTGTCTCTTATTTCGTCGAGCTAAGCACGACTTTCGTCGACCTGAGTTCGATGAACGTCGAACTCGTTCGTCGAACTCATTTTTCTGAGTCTTTGAAATTTCTCAAAGTCTTGAGTCTTCTGTAGTCTGTTGACGGCTGGTCCATATAGTGTTGACTCTAAGGACATGGCCTAGACTCTAGAACGCACACATGACCCTGCTATATATGTTGGGTCAAACATCCTAATTTAGTGAACCTAGCCCAAATCCAACTAGGGATCCAACATATTTGATTAATAAACTCATGTATATCACAAGAGAGAACTGACATGAATTGTGAACTCGGTGCAGTTTTAAGTTGGATATGGATTGGATAGGAGTGAAAGTTGATGATAGGTCCTCATGATCTTAAGAGATGAACAAAAAGTAAACAATGTCATGCATGGTGTGGTATCATAGATTCACCTCCTCAATCATGTGAGAATGATTTTTAATATTGACAGGACAAGATGTTTAACATCATTGGTAGAAAAAAAAACTTGAATTTAGTCAAATTATTAGAAACATAGGGATGCCAAGTTGTTTGGGACAAATATATCACGTCATTGGATATGTGAATTGGAATCAGCTCCCTGTAAGTTAGAATTATAGTTGAAATTTCTTGCATTTCAGGGCATTCAAAGATGATTTATATATCATTTATTCTATCAAGAGTCAAGCCCTTACAAATTTGAATAAATTTATTATAATCATTATCCTTATACTTTGAGAGAAACTTTGATGCATAGCAAAAGATCTTATAAAGGTGACTTCTTTTGTTTAAAGTATAAAGATAAAATTTACTATGGTTGGTGTGATTTAAACCTCCCATTTTTCTGATCCTAAGAAAGGTAACTATGACTGTCACATATTAAAATGTTGGGATTTGGAGAATTAAACACGATAATTGAATATCACTGCTTTCAACTCTTACTTGATATAGCCAAGTCACTTGATCATAGTTGTTGAACTATAAACTTTTGAATAACCCTAGGAAATTTGAAATTTGGCGGGCAATATATTGAAGATGGATACTTTATGTATGATACTTCGATTATGATTATGATAGCAACAAGAACCAAAACACATAAGTTTAATGAAATTATACTCACCATTAGGAAGATTCATGACTATGGGGAACACATTTTGATTATAAAATGTGTATACGATGAAATTATACAAGACTTTATATGAGAATTTAGTGGTTTTAATGAGATCTTCATTATGATAAAATCAACTCGTGACAAATCTTACTATTTTGAAAATATTTTACCTATATACCTTATTAATCAAACTCCACGTGGAAAAAGGATTGGGAGTCATTTTAAATTAATAATGATTGCTTAATTTTTACTCGAAAGGTTCATGGGTATAACCTCTTTAATTTTAAGGATGATGGACTGCTTGACATTGTGACCAGTCCCATTAAATGTTAAGTTTGGAAAAATCATAAGGTTGTGTTGATTGATTACTCAGGCGTACTTGAAGGGATAAGAATTTAATCATATGGAGAAAAGATTATAAAGTTGTGGTCTAAACACACAAACGAGAGTCTTAATCAAAGAGGAAATTGTGTTATCTAGGACATGCAGATATACCTATATGTCCCAGATGCTAGATATCCCTGGGAGAAACTGTTGCTTTTGATCGAGTTCTCCTGCAATAACAACAAACAGAGCAGTTTTTGAATGGCTCTGTATGGGACTATACATAGGAGGAAGTGCCAGACGCCACTATCTTGGGTCCAGGACGAGGATCCAAAGGTACTTGGATCATATTATGTTGAGGATACAGACGTGTTGGATTCGTCAGTTCATATATCCTTAGTTTAACAATATCAAATCCCAGGTTGTCTTTGATAACATTTTGTGTTTGGTATATTGTGCAGGTTTACAGGTTCAAGTAAAGTGAGAAACTCTCCTCTGCAACAACCGTCGTGCGATAGCAGTTACCTCCGAGCAGTAGCCTTAATTAAATTGACATGGAGCTCGGGTTTCTACCATGCTATGCTAGCTCTACTTCCCGCGCTACCTCACTCAACGCTCATCGAGACAGAGTCATCGTGACAGAGCAACTGTCGAGCAATAGCATGATATTCTGTCGTGCTAGCTCACTCAACATGCATCAAGAAGAAGTCATCGAGATTGATATAATGTCGAGCAATATATTGATACCGCGTAGCGCTAGCCCACTCAACGATCTTTAAGATGGATTCATCGAGACGACAGGAGTACCGCCGGGCGATAACTTCTTACCGTGTCGCGCTATCACGAAAAAGTGGAAAATACTCTTTTTGAATATTTTTCCAAATATGCAGGACAACTGTCAGCATCAAGCACGTCGACCTACCATCGGGCGCTAGCTCTATTGCTGGTGGTAGTCTATTTTTGAAAAATGTATAAAAGGCTTCGTTTTTCGTTCCAGACATAAGGAGAAACCTATTCTCAAGCTTAATGTTCGTGTACCTCCTATGGAGCACCGAAACACCATCTCGGTTGAAGGAATAGAAAACTGCCTCCCTCCTATTCGCGCATGAAGATCTCCGGCGAGGCAAGGACTACAATGACTATAAGGAGTTGACGGTTGTAACCAAATAAAGATTGTTAGCACCGGTCACACATCGCTCAACAGAGGAAATATCTTGAGGTATATTCAATATATAAATGTTTACTTTAGGATTGAAAATGATCAAGAGGGGGTGAATAGGTCCAATTTAATTATGGCACTCCGTTTTCTAATCAGAGTACTACTTTAATTGAAATTATTAACTCCTTCAGATAATCAACATAAGCCAAACAGCAATTAACAAAATTAACATAGTACAACAAATCAGCACACACAGCATAATGCACACAGATTTATAGTGGTTCCCCAATTTATGGGTACATCCACTTCCCCCTTTGCCTATCTAGCAATGAACTAGATTCGGCGAAACTCCTCCTCTTTCCTTTACTCAGATCTTTAGATCTTACAGCTCAGAGCCCACCCAGCTCCTACAACACAGACTTCACAAGTCTTACCACTCAGATCACCAAGATCCTACACCTCAAGTTCTTCCCAAGAACTCTAACTCAGAATGAATACTCACTCCTACTTCTCAGGTAACAAATGCCCGACAACTCAGAGAATTTCCAACCTCTCCTACCTCAGGCAATCCTAGCCCTACCTCAGCCTTTATAACACAGGCTTACAACAACAAGAGAATAAATCTCCTCCACTCAGATTAACAGATAGATCTTACAAATTGAATATAACTGAAAATAGAATCAGAAAATGTCACCCAGTATGAGATTTGAGAAACAGCTTCTTGATCTGATCTTGATGATTGTGCTTCCGTTAATTCTAATAAGATAGATCTGATCAAACCCATCTTAGCTTCTTGAACTAGAAATTAGGGTTTTAAATCTTCTTGAACTATAAATTAGGGTTGATCTAGGCTGGAGAGATGTTGAAGATGATTCTTGATCAGACCTCTCTCCACCTTCTAAATTGTAGCTGAAGCTTCAAACTTCTGCCTCTTCAAAATTGTGCTACTGCTTCTCTATTTTTTCTGTATATTCTTCTGAAAACTGGATCCCTTTAAATAGGCTCTAACAATTGTAATCTTAATAACTGAAAATTTTAACAACTATCAGTACCTCCATCTTGATATCTGTACTTTGAAAATAAGTCTGCTGAAGTGTTGAGACTTGGCTATTAAATTTGTTGACACAAGTCCTGGGTGTCGAAACAGCTCTTGTAATGGTGTCGACACACTTCTTAATATGTCGACATAGATCTTCAACTTGTCTCGTCACAACTTCTATTGAATGTGTCGACACAAGTTCTGTGTGTCGACACAGTTGTCTTCAGTCTCATTATAGCTTTATTATAGTGTGTTGATACTAGTACTGAGTGTCGACATAGTTGTCTTTAGTCTCGTCACATTTTGAATAGAGTGTGCCGACACTAGTCCTGAGTGTCGACACGGTTGCCTTCAGTCTCGACACAGCTTGAATAGAGTGTGTCGACACTAGTCCTGAGTGTCAACACAGTTGTCTTTTGTCTCGACACAGCTTGAATATAGTATGTCGACACTATTCCTGAGTGTCAACACAGTTGTCTTTAGTCTCGTCACAGCTTTAATAGAGTGTGTCGACACTAGTCCTGAGTGTCGGCATAGTTGCCTTCAGTCTCGACACAGCTTGAATAGAGTGTGTCGACACTAATCCTAAGTGTCGATACAACTTTCATCTTGACTTAGAACTTCTACCTTAAGTGTGTCGACACTAGTCCTAAGTGTCTCGACACTTTGTACTTAGCTTTAATTACCTGCACATATGAAATTAACATCCATCAAATACAACAATGTGTATATTATTGAGCTGAGAAGACTTCTACAAATCAAGTACATTAAGACCAATGTACTCAACAATCTCCCCTTATTTGGAGAAGTTAAAACCCCAATTCAATGATATACAACAAGATACCACAAAAATAAAGATAAAGACATTTAAACATACAGTGTTGTTTAATAAGTGAATTATCACAAATAAACACACATACTTAATAATAATGCTGAGCAGAAAATAAGGCAAATAATTTTAGTCCTAATTAATCAACACATGAAATGTAGAATAAGTCATGATTTCCATTAATTGTTTATCATAGAATTTACTGATACAAGTTTTTTATTTATAGAATAGTTATAGATCAAAATGTTCGTAAGAAATATAAAAGCTAAGAATATCCTAAGGCAACTCAGGTTCCTTAATAATTATGCCTTTGCCTGATTGTATCTTGGCTTTCATTTCAGGCTCCTTGTCCTCAGCAACCACCTTTCCTTTGGCTTCCTTAGCTTTAGCTTTTGCTAATGCTTCTTCCTTCAGCCTTTGCCTCTCAAAATAACGATATGACCTTGGGAAATACTTGTTGGGCTCTATGGACTTAGCAGGAAGCTTTCCTCTCTTCAGATTTTGCCTGATTTTTGAATCACATCTTGTTGTTTCACGTGTTTGGCCCATTCCTGTTCAGAATACCATTTCCCTTTGTCAGTAATATTAGCATTCACAACTTTCCATATAGTAAGAATGAATGATCTGGATGTTGGACTCCATTGCTCAAAATCAGGTTTAGTCACAGTTTGATCTCTAAACCTTATCTTTGATAACTGAGCCTCAGTCTCTAGAGCAATTGAAGGCCTGTCCACTTTCTCAAATATTACATTCTTATCTATGCCATGAGAAGGACTGTACATATGTTGAACAGACTCAAAATTGGCTAGGGCTGTAGGATGAAAGAATGCAGCAGGAGGTGCTTCAAGTTCTGGTGGTTGTTGACCACCAGATTCAGCAGTTTGATCACCATCATACCACAGGGGAGGAAAGCCTAAAGTATCTCTAATATTGTTTGCGACCTAGGTAGCTTGTTCAGCACTTGTCTTAATCATGACTCTCTCCACCTTTATTTATTCTCGCTCAATATGATCTCTTACATCATTCTTATGAAATCATACCTGTCCATCAACATAATTGATACCTGAAGTCACAGTATTCTTGACTTTTAGCAAATTGTTGTCCAAGTTTTTAAAAGAATCTTTGATATCCTTAATGAGAGATGCAGAATGACTCTGCAGTTTGTTATTGATATCTATGCCAGTAGAATCAATTTTGGTTTCCCCAGTAGTGGTTTGGGTCTTAATTTCTCCCAAGGTTGTTTCATGCATCACAAACAGATTTTCATTCAGTCGGTTCTGATTTTCAAGGACACAGCCTTACTTGATTGTCAAATCATCTTGTAGTTGTTTGGCTTCCAGTTGTTACTGTATCCATTGGCAATTCAGTGAGGTTCTCCCCCTCAGTTAATTCTCTTTCTGGGATGATCTCCCATGTACTTATGCACTGGTCTCAGGGGATAGCCTAGGAGATCTGCCTTGTACTTCCACTGGATTATCATCTGAACTGAAGTTTACCTCTTCTTCAGAATCACTAGTGATAGCTACTTCCTCAGCCACTAATTTCTTACCTTTTATCTCCTTTTTCTGCTTAGTTGTTGGAGATTCCTTAGTCAAGACTCTGTCCTACCTAGATAGGATTCTCAGGTCCATTATCCTCATATGATTAATCTTAGTTCCATGTTTCATATTGATGGAATCTGGAATTACCCTTACCATATACAAACTAATTATTCTACCCATATTGGGCTTCTGAATTCCTTCTACAATCATATCAAACAGCACTCTATTCCAATCAGTTTTGATTTTGAAGATAATTCTAGTCATCAGATTAAACATGACTTTGGAAAGTTTGTCATGTGCTCCAGTCTTGCAGAGGAGCACCTTGCCTACTATCTCAGACAAGAACTTTCCATGGGAATTTATTCCCTTCCAATTTAAAGTGTTTCTAAAACTAGTGGTTGGAGCTAGTCCATACAAATCTAGGGCCTCAACAGTCTTGGTTGAATCCAATTCATTATCCTGTGCAGTTATTGGGATCTTAAAGACTTTAGCCAGTCTTTTGGTAGTTACCTTTATCTTTGCTCCATTAACAGTGGATTTTATCTTGTCGTAGTTAGAGATTAATGAGGCATTAAAGTAAAATTCAGATTCCTCTCAATTCTAGATCTTGGCTGGTTCTGAAAGAAGATACTCCAGCCCTGCCTCATTCACAAGGTCAATTACTTTCTTTATATCTTCAGAAGCGGAGTTGAATGCGTTGCGCACCAGTGCATATCATTCATTGATGTGATCGTCCATCATTGGTGCCATTCTTGTTGAAAGATCTAGGGTTTGGAGGGTGTCGACTGATGATTTCTAGGTCTTGACACACAACGATCAGTCTCTCAAGATTATTGGCGAGTGAAGTCGACAAAACCCAACACCTACAATTTATAGTACCAGTCTTTTGAAGGTGAAAAGGCACACTATATTTAGTAAATTTTTTATTATTTGGAAATATCTAGAGACGACAAAGAAAACCTAAGTTCTCGAGATGTGTCGACATTAGTAGACATAGGGTTTATGTTTCTCGACACTGACCTAAAGGTCTCGACACTAACTTGTAATGTCTCGACACACATCCTCTTATCAGTGTCGACACACATCTGTTAATCAGTGTCGACATATTGTCATGTGTCTCAACATACCTTTTCTACTAGTATCGACACACGCTGTGCTGTATCGACACACGCTATGCTGTATCGACACACCTGTACTAATAGTGTCGACACACACCCTGGTGTCTCGACACAATTCTACGACTTAGACAAACTTTGTGTTCTGACTAATATTTCTTTACTAATTAAAGGAAAAAATTTTAAATATTTGTATTCCAAATTAATTATCCTTTTAAGTGTAATTATTTATTCAATATTCAACATGCCTAGTTCAATTTAAAATAATTGAACTTACTTTAATCTAGAGGTTTTGTAAAAATACTAGCAACTTGTCTTTCAGTTGGAATATGTTGTAAGCTTGAATTTTCTTTTTCTATATTTTCTCTAAGAAAGTGATATCTAATTTCTATATGTTTAGTTCTAATATTTGAAACATGATTATTGGCAATAGAAATTGCACTAGTAAAATCACAGAACATAATAGATTTACTTAGTTGTATACTATAGTCCAGTAGTTGATGTTGAATCCATAACAACTGTGCATAGCAACTACCAGCAGATATGTACTCTGATTCTGTTGTAGAGATAACAACACTTGTTTGCTTCTTGCAACTTCAACAGATAAGTCTTTTCCTTTGAAACTGGTAAGTTCCGGAAGTGCTTTTTTTGTCTTCTTTACACCCTGCAAAATTTACATATGTGTACCAAGTAAGTTCAAAATCACTATCCCTAGGATACCAAAGCCCAAGATTGGGTGTGCCCTTAAGATATCTCAGTATTCTCTTAATAGCAGAATAATGATACTCTTTGGGGCATGCCTGGTACCTAGCACAGACACATGTTGAGATCATAATATCTGCCCTACTAGCAGTTAAATACAAGAGTGATCCAATGATGCCTCTATACAAGGTTTCATCAACTGGTTGTCCAGATTCATCCTTGTGTAGTGACACTGTAGAACCCATTGGAGTTCTCGTGGTAGAAGAATTCTCCATCTCATATCTCTTAATCAACTCCTTAGTGAACTTAGATTGAGAGATGGATATTCCATCCTCAGATTGACTAACTTGGAATCCCAAGAAGATCTTTAGCTCACCCATGCTGCTCATTTCAAACTTGCCTGGCATAAGTATTGCAAATTTGCTACACAGCATCTCTTTGGTAGACCAAAAAATTATGACATCTACATAAATCTGGACTAAGATGCTTGAACCTTTGATGTTCCTAAGGAATAGTGTCTTGTATATCTTTCCTTTAGAGAACTTGTTCTCTACAAGAAAGGTAGAGAGGGTCTCAAACCAGGTTCTAGGTGCCTATTTTAACCCATATAAATCCTTGTGTAATCTGAAAATATAGGTTTTGTGTTTAGGGTCAACAAAACCTGATGGCTGCTCTACATAGACTTCTTCCTTCAGTGTACCACTTAGTAATGCTGACTTTACATCCATTTGGTAGACCATGTATCCTTTGAATGCTGCATGGGCTAAAAATAATCTAATGGGTTCTAGCATAACTACAGGTGCAAAGGTTTGGTCATGATCTAATCCTTCCTCTTGTCTTTATCCTTTGGCCACTAATCTAGCTTTGTTCTTGACTATAACCCCATACTCATCTAATGTATTTCTATAGATCCACTTAGTTCCTATGATATTGTGATCACTACGTCTAGGAACTAGACACCACACTTTGCATCTATCAATTTGATTTAACTATTCTTGCATAGTCATAATCCAGTTGGGATCTGAATTGGCATCTTCAAACCTTTTAGGTTCTACCTGTGAGAGAAACGTAGAGTATAGAACCTCATTGTGATGTTTACTTCTAGTAGTCACACCTAATCTGGCATCACCGATTATTTGATCTATAGGGTGATCTCTAAGGTGTCTAACTGCTACTAGAAGGTGTGTGTCATCACCTAGTACGGTAAGATAATTAGGGTGATTATCTTCCTCCCCTGAGAAGTTGTCCTATCTTCTAAAGGAATTTTTATATTATCTCTAATGTCTAACTCTATGTTAGGTGAGTCACTTATTTTTAGTTTTTCCATTCTAGACTTTATATCACATAGACTAGAGCTGTTAGAGATTTCATTACATAAAACAGATGATTCATCAAATACTACATTAATAGATTCTTCTACAACCTGATGTTTCAAGTGGTAGATCATGTATGCTTTGCTATGAAGACTATACCCTACAAAGATTCCTTCATAGGATTTCTCTGAGAACTTGGTTAGATAAGTTTTCCCATTATCCAAGACATAACACTTACTTCCAAAAATTCTGAAGTAGGATAGATTTGGTTTTCCATCTTTCATTAGTTCATAGGGAGTCTGGTTGTGATACTTGTTGATCAAAGCTCTATTTTGAACATAGCATGTTGTGTTTATAGCCTCAGCCCAGAAATATTCTGGGAGAGATGTATCACTCAGCATTGTTCTAGCTGGCTCAATAAGAGTTCTATTTTTCCTCTCAGTAACTCCATTTTGCTGTGGTGTTCTTGGAGAGGAGAACTCCTGCAGAATTACTATTTCCTTACAAAAAATTGTCATCTTTTCAGATTGAAATTCTGTACCATGTTCACTTCTAAGTTAGACCACAGTACATCACATCTCATTCTGAATTTGTTTGACAAAATTAGCAAGGGTGCCTAGTGTTTCAGCCTTTTTCCTTAAGAAGAACACCCAAGCAAACCAGGGGTGATCATCCACAATCACATATGTATAAGACTTCCTTCCCAAACTAAGAACTTGCATAGGACCAAATATATCCATATGAAGTAAGTACAGACACCTCTTAGTGTCTTTGGACTGAATGCTCTTAAAGGAGACTTTTGTTTGTTTGTATTTTTGACATACAGGACATATACCTTCTTTGGAGCATTTTAGTTGTGGACTATTTCTAACTAACTCAAAGAAAAAAAACGTTTACTCATAGCTTTGTAGTTTAAGTGAGCCAGCCTCTTGTTCCACTGTACACATGAAGTGTCTTTCTCACTAGCTACAAGACATACTGGTGATTGTTCATTTATACTAAGGAAATTTAGAAAATAAATGTTCCCACTCCTAGTGCCTGGTAGGATGATCTCTTGATCACTTGAATTCCTTATCAAACACTTGTCATTGTGAAAGATAATTTCATACCCTATATCACAAAGTTGACTTATGCTTATCAGATTGTGGTTCAATCCTTCCACATAAGTCACTTTAGTGATAGTAACTAGGCCATTAGAAATGTTACCATATCCCTTTGTGAGTCCTTTCTCTGACCCTCCAAAGATGACTTTTCGTCCATTCTTAACTGGACTGTAGTCTCTTAGTAAAGTCCTTGATCCAGTTATATGTCTGGAACATCCACTATTCAAGTACCATATTGGCCTATTTGTGGTACTTGGCTCCACCTGCAAACACAAATTTAGTTCACCTTAGGCACCTAACAAGTTTTGCGGTCTTGGTTCCTGTTAGGCTTTGTTGTGTGAAACATAATAGTCTTTCTAAATAAAGCTGTTGAAATTTATATGAAGGACCTGTTGGGTTATACCAAAAATCTAGGGTAAAATGCACAACCTTCCCATAACACCAACACTCAAATCTATTGTATATTTTTTTGGTTGCACATTTGAAGTTGTTCTCTTGTGCAACACAGAATTCTTATCCAATTTCCAAGGTGGAGTTTCAAAATTTACACCTTTACCTTTCAGATTTGAGTGAGCTACACTGGGATTAGATCCAAGAATTCCTTGGCTTCGTGTATTGATCACCTTTTGTGTTGGTTCATGGCCTATATTGCCATTTGACATCTTAACCTTCTAGCAAGGATCTTTATTGACCTTGCTGGCAGAGCACTCAGACATCATGTGTCCAGGATCACAAGATCTCAAGCATCGGTTAGAAGGCAGATACTTGACTGGTTGCCTATCTGGACCACTTGGAATTTTATCCTTTGATACAGACTTATTTTTTAGCTTTATATTCTTACCATACCCTACACCACTTCTAAATGGAGCAGAAAAGGTATCTATGATAGGTAGCACTGACTTAGGTTTTGAGAATTGAGTTAGGAGCTATATTTCCTGAGCAAGCTTTGCTTCCAGATCATTGACAGACATGACCTGTTCTATTATCACATCTGCCTGGCTATCTATCTTGTTAGTTAATTCTATAACTTTCAGTTTTTGTAGGTCCAACTTTGTGTTCGCACTTATCAACTGCGAAGATACTCCTCTCAAGGATTCTAATTCTCTGGCCTGATCCTTAGCAAGCTGTCTGCTTGCAAACAAGGCCTTTAGTAAATTTCCATATCTGTCGATAAGGGAGTTAAACTCTGCTTCAATGTCTGAATCTTGTTCTTTATTATTAGAAGAGTGTGAACATGATTCATTTTTTGATGCAGAAAGAGAATTTGAGGCTAAACTATGTGAGATTGATTTTACCTTAGCAGGATCTGAACAATCTTGATCTTCTTCTCCTGGTTGATTTTCCTTATGCCCATAAGAGCCTCCTCTTCTGATTCAGATGAATCAGACTCACTGTCAAATAGTTTCAACTATCTTTTTGCCAATAGGCTTTTGTCAGCCTTCTTGTGTTGATCATCCTTCAAGCTCTCAGACTTTTTCTCCTTCCTTTTTGCTAGGCAATCAGCTATGACAAGCCCTTTTCTTTTATAATAATAGCACACTATATTATTTTTAATATATTTATTCTGAGAAGAGCCATACTTGTCCCCAGAATTCTTCTTCTTGGGTTTCTTTGGATGATTGATCATTTTGTGAGAAGAGTCTCCTGCTGAACCCTTCCATTTTCCTTGTTTTCTTATCCTTAGCATCTTCTTGAACTGTATAGAGAAGAGAGACAGTTCATCCTCAGTTATTTCTCCTTCTGTTGAGGATGATTCTGAGGACTCTGAGGCAGTTTTCAGTTTTTTTTGTGACTTCTCTCTGAATTTTCTGGATGACTCAGCCTTTAGAGCCAAGGTCTTTTCACTAATGAGTGCTCTGGCTGATTCTTCTTCAGATTTTCTAAGACTGAGCTGTAATTCATGAGATAACAGCTTTCCAAATAGACCCTAGGGGTCTTTATTGGCTAAGTTTCTCATTTATCTTATGCCACAGATCTTAATATCCCAATCCTTGTTCAGGGACCTCAAGAACTTGCCATTAAGTTCATAATTCGTAAAACTTCTGCCATAAGTTCTCAAGTTGTTTACAATTCTAAAGAACTTTTCAAAACACTCAGCCACTGAATCTTTCTTATCTTGTCTGAAGGCTTCATACTGTTGATTTATCAGAGATTTTCTATCATCTCTTACTTTTTCAGTACCTTCCATGTAAACTATCAAAGACTCCCACATTTCCTTGGCAATCTTGCAATGAATCAGATTACGAAAAGTGGAATCATCTATTACACTTATTATTATATTATGCGCCCTCTTATCCATAGAGGCCGGAATGATTTCATCCTTATCCATTTCCATGTAAGTCTTGGGCGTCCTGATGTTTGCATCAAGAACTGACACTTTCATGGGAATGAAGGGTCCTTCAATCACCGTGATGTATATTCTTAAATTTGCTGCCTCTATGAATAATCTGACTCTTTCTTTCCAAATTCCAAAGTTTTCTTTGGAGCAGACAAGGAGCTTAATGGAATTGTTTTCCATCTGGGCCAAGATATTTCTTTCTTTGCAATCCTTTGGATTCTAACTAGGCTGTTATGCCTTTTTCAGTGAACCTCCCTCTGATACTAATTGTAAATGTTTACTTTAGGACTGAAAATGACCTAGAGGGGGGTGAATAGGTCCAATTTAATTATGGCACCCCTTTCTCTAATCAGAGAACTACTTTAATTGAAATTATTAACTCAGTCAGATAATCAACATAAGCCAAACAACAATTAACAAAATTAACACAGCACAACAAATCAGCACACACAGCATAATGCACATAGATTTATAGTGGTTCCCTAATTTATGGGTACATCCACTTTCCCCCTTCGCCTATCTAGCAATGAACTCGATTCGGCCAAACTCCTCCTCTTTTCTTTACTCAGATCTTTAGATCTTACAGCTCAGAGCCCACCGAGGTACTATAACACAGACTTCACAAGTCTTACCACTCAGATCACCAAGATCTAACACCTCAAGTTCTTCCCAAGAACTCTACCTTAGAATGAATCCTCACTCCTACTTCTCAGGCAACAAATGACCTACAACTTAGAGAATTTCCAACCTCTCCTACCTCAGGCAATCTTAGCCCTACCTCAGCCTTTATAACACAAGCTTACAACAACAAGAGAATAAATGTCCTCCACTCAGATCAACAGATAGATCTTATAAATTGAATATAACAGAAAATAGAATCAGAAAATATCACCCAGTATGATATTTGAGTAACAACTTCTTGATCTGATCTTGATGATTGTGCTTCCTTTGATTCTGACAGGATAGATCTGATGAAACCCTTCTTACCATTTCAAAGCTTCTTGAAGTAGAAATTAGGGTTGATCTAGGCTGGAGAGATGTTGAAGATGATTCTTGATCAGACCTCTCTCCATCTTCTAAATTGTAGCTGAAGCTTCAAACTTCTGTCTCTTCAAAATTATGTTGCTGCTTCTCTATTTTTTTTATATATTCTTCTGAAGACTGAAGCCCTTTAAATAGGCTCTGATAGGAGTAACCGGCTGATCTGGTTAATAACTGACAGTTGTGACACCTGTCAGTACCTTCGTCTTGATATCTGTACTTTGGAAATAAGTCTGTTGTAGTGTTGATACTTGGCTGTTAAATGTGTTGACATAAGTCCTGGGTGTCGACACAGCTCTTGTAGTGGTGTCGACACACTTCTGAATGTATCAACATAGCTCTTCAACTTGTCTCCTCACAACTTCTGTGGAATGTGTCGACACAAGACCTGTATGTCGACACAGTTGTCTTCGGTCTCGTTACATCTTGATTATAGTGTGTCGACACTAGTCCTGAGGGTGACATAGTTGTCTTTAGACTCGTCACAGCTTGAATAGAGTGTGTCGACACTAGTCTTGAGTGTCGACCCAGTTGCCTTTAGTGTCGAGACAGCTTGAATAGAGTGTGTCGACACTAGTCCTGAGTGTCGATACAGTTGTCTTTAGTCTCGACACAACTTGAATAGAGTGTGTTGACACTTGTTATGAGTGTCAACACAGTTGTCTTTACTCTCCTCACTGCTTGAATAGAGTGTGTCGACACTAGTTCTGAGTGTCTACATAGTTGCCTTCAGTCCCGACACAGCTTGAATAGAGTGTGTCGACACTAGTCCTGAGTGTCGACACAACTTTCACCTTGACTCAGCACTTCTACCTTAAGTGTGTCAACACTAGTCTTAAGTGTCTCAACACTTTGTACTTAGCTTTAATTACCTGCATATATGAACTTAACATCCATCAAATACAACAATGTGTATATCATTGAGCTGATAAGAATTCTTCAAATCAAGTACATTGAGACCAATGTACTCAACACAATAATAATTCTTCTTTAATCTTTTTGTACTTCTCTCCTCTTTGCATTCTTGTGGCGAGGAAAATTGACCGGTGAAGGTCATCGGAATCCGGGGAGGATTTCATGAGAAACTGTCCCGAGGAAGGGACATCTAGATCGGGGGATCTTACGGGGCTCTAAGATACTTCCTTCGATAAAGATGAAGGGCTGGCTCGAAGACCTTTCTTGGAGGGAAAGGAAGAGAGCCAACCGATCCGGGTAGTGGGTCAGTATAGAAAACAAAATGGGATTTGACTTTCACCGGCTCCGATCTACGGCATCATGGAGATTAAGCACTTGTAATTGTAAAACATTTTTTGATCTTGATTGAATAAAGTTATTGGTGTTTCTATTTCTGCATATATAATTTTGGTTGCTCTCTTGTATATCTCTGAAGGGGGTGTATTTCTCCAAGAAGAAATTTGCCGAGGAAAACGAGGACTGTAACCAACCGCCGCGCACTACCTAATTAGCACCCCGTGGTTGCTTAGGAACAAAATATTCTTAATCTTTTGATTAATGCATCAAACCTAATTCCCCCCCCCCCCCTCTAAGGTTGGCCACTAGATCCAATAAATGGTATGTGAGAGAGGTTACTTCAAAAGGCTTTAAATCCTAAAGTAAGACAGCCAACGCAGTTCTTGCTTTCCCTGAGGGACAAGGTGTGAGTAGACCTACACTGCTTATGGGTAGTGCCTACAGTCACTGAAGAAGGAGAATGAAAATCTTCTTAATGACTCAAAACATGGATGTGTGGGCCATGATCGAAACAAAGTACACTATACCCACTATCAGTGTAGGTGATACTGTACTGATCAAACCACAAGATAAGTGGGATGACACTAATAAGCAGAGATGTACTAACAATGCAAAAGCCATGAACTCTTTATTCTGCTCGTTGGATAAAACCGAATTTAATAGAATTTACAACTATGAAACTACATATGAGATATGGCGTTTACTTGAGCTTACTCGCGAAGGTACCTCACATGTGAAGGAGTCGAAGCTGTTCCAACTCAAATCTGAATACAAACAATTTCAGATGGAGATCGATGAGGAGGAGGACAACATGTATACCTGCTTCACCAAGATTTTCAACGCCTTAGGAAACCCTTGGGAAGATACTTAAATGGAAATCTAGGTTGGAAGATCCTACGATCTTTGCCTCCACATTTCAACTCAAAGTTGACTACTATTACTGAATCATATGATTTCAGCACCCTGGAGATAGATAGCCTCATTGGAAACCTAAAGACATATGAGCTTGAATTAAAAATACAGCTGAGGAATATCTCGGGGAGATAAATCAGAAGGCGTTGGCACTATAGGCTGGGAGGGAGAGGAAGGATGCTAAAGAATCTGAGGACGATGATGAAGAAAGCCTCTATGTTTGAGTGTTCAGGAGGTTCATGAAGAATCCCAAGAGGTAAGGAAAGTTTAAGAAATTTCTAAAGAAATGTGCTGAAGAAATCAAGAGGTGGAACAAATCATCTAAGGAGACGGAGAGCAATGATGAGAAGTTTCTACCGAAGTGCTACCACTATCACAACCCTAAACACATAAAGAGCGAATGTGCAAGGCTATAGAGGGAGGAAGGGGAGAAACAGAGTCGGCACAAGGGAAAGAAGATGGTGTTAAAGGCAATAACATGGGACGAGGATGGATCTGACGAGTCAAGCGCCTCCGACTCAAGTAGTAAAGATGAGACAAATCTATGCATCATGGGGAGGAATCAGGAGAAAACTATTTTTTTGGGCTACCGTGGCGCAGTAATCTGCTACAGCCGCGTGGTAGCATGACAGACTGGACTTCGTGCCCTTCCGCCAGATCTCCCCTAAAAATCTATTTTTCACAAATTTCTCTTAAAAATATTAAGGGGAAGGAGATCCAAGCTCATAGAAGTTAGATCCATGAAATCAAGTAAGATTTGTGGAAAAAATCTCATATCCAACTTAAAAAGTTTTTGAAATCACCGCGGATCATGCCCAAAATTACTAGAACTCTACAAATTACACTCTTAATCTCATCACACATAAAAATGAAGAGAAAAAGAGAAGTGAGTTACCTCGATCTCAGAAGCACCGGGGAGGAACTGTACTCGGAGGAGAGACAATGGAAAAGGAAGAATGAAGAATTCAGCCTGAACCGCAGCATATATATTTTTGAGCTACTACATCACGGTACCTCCACCGTCGGCAGTAGCACATTTTCCTACTAATTTCCGATGATCAGTGTTGGTGTCTTCATTGTCGGGCAATAGCGGGGGCGTAGGTTTGCGTGTATTAGGAATGCTAACTTGTAATCCATGTCTTGTCCTTAACCGGGGAAGGGTTCCAGTAGGTACTTGTGTGCCGCAGGAGGGAAAGAGTATTAGGCTGAGCGGGTCCTTATGTTTGCATATGGGATTAACACCCCACCCTACGACACTTGTGCAGCTCCATATGCCCATCTGTCCCTTAGTACAGGGCTAGGGTGATGATAATTTTGTTGGGTACATTATAAATTGTGTACCAGATTTGGGGAAGTCTCACATAACTCAATGATATATATCAATTTGTATTTGATGGAATTTTGAGTTTATTTGTCCAGCCTAAAGATTGCAGAAATTATTCTAAGTACAAAAGTGTTGAGAAACTTATTTAGTGTCGACACCATTCAAGGACTTGTGTCGAGATAAGAAGAAAGTCTGTGTCGACACACAGGACTTGTGTCGAAATCCAGAGTTTAAGTCGACATCAACTGTGTCGACACTCATAACTTGTGTCGACACACTTAGACCTTGTTGAACTGACATTTGTAAAGAAGCAACTATGTCGACATCCAGGACTTGAGCCGACATTTGGAGAAGCCATGTCTACACACAGGACTTGTGTCGACACATTTTACAAAGGTTGTGTAGAGAACTTGATGAAGAGGTGTGTCGACTATTTTCTGAAGTATGTCAACACCTTCTACAAACGCAGTGTCAAGAACTAAATGAAGAGCTATGTCAACAGTTTCTGAAGATTGTCAATAATACCAAATGATGTGTGTCGACACTCAGGTAATCATGTAGACACATACTATCCTTATGTCTCGACACATTCAGCTGAGTTAAATAACTCTAAGTGCCAAATCTCAATACTGAAGACTTGACAGCTGCCAGAATTGTCAAGGCCTATTAGACATGTCAGAACTATCAGATGTCAGTCAACTACTGGATCAGCCGGTTGCCTCTGATGTGATCTATAAATAGAGCCGAGCTATCAGAGAAATAAAACAACAGCGAGAGAGAAAATATAGAGGGAAAACCAAGAAGGTGGAGGAATACTCCAAGAAGAATTCACAGAATTCTATACAACAAGAAGATTCTAATTCTAAATCAGAGAAGGGGATAGCATCTCATCAGATCTATCAGTGTTTACTGATTTATTTCTGCAAGGAAAAAGAAGCTAGATCTACACCAAATTGTCAAGAAGATTCAACCTAGGTTCTCTCTTTCAAGAAGCTTTGAATAAGCTAAGTCGGGTTGAATAAAATTCATTACAGCAAAGATCTGGAGAAAAGGGATCCATCAAGTTCTGATCAAGATTCCCTCATCTCTATTTCTATCAGGGTGAAGGAAGAAACATATTCTATATAAAATTTCATTTAAGATCTATTTTAGATCTAAGTGTAAGAGATTTCAATCTCTGAGTTGTAAGCCTGTGATTATAAAGGCTAGGGTAGGGCTGTTTTCCTGAGGTAGGAGTTAAATTCTCTGAGCTGTATGCATGGTGAAAAGAGCTGAGGTAGGGATTGATTACCTGAGTGGTAGGAGTGTGGATTCACTCTAAGGTAGGGTTCTTGGGAAGAGCCTGAGTTGTAGCACTTGTTGAAGTGTGAGCTGTATTAACCAGTTTGGGTTCTGAGTTGTAAGATATGAGGATCTGAGAAGGTGGACGTAAGTTTGGCCGAATCTACTGTACTGCTAGATAGGCAAAGGGGGAAAGTGGATGTACCCATCATTTGGGGAACCACTATAAATCTGTGTGTATGCTGTGATTGGATGATTGGGTATTATGATAGCTGTAGAATTTATAACTATGCGATGAGCAATTTATTAACTGCCTAAGTAGAATTGGATTTGAACTTATTCACGCCCCCCCCCCCTCTAGGTGTTTAGGCAATCTTGAAACCAATTCTTTCAACATTGCTTGGGCCAATTATGTCTTGAGCATTCTCATGAGTGTTCCTATACATAGCACAAATGTCATTTTATGTCTCATGGTCGTCGATATCAAGCATAATACTCTATCATGTTGTTCTATTTATCTTTGCATTGCTTTTCATTTATTTTGTTTGATTTGTTTAATTGGTTTTTTTTAAATGAAGATTTAAAAAATAAAAAATTATAAAACCCAAAATATAAAAAAACAGTGGATCACTCATTCTTAGGACATATGTGGCTAGAACCTAGAGCATAATGATTACGTAACATGTTTGATTTAGGAATGTTAATCTCTATGAACATTGTTTATTTTTGTCTTGATGTGTCTAATCTATAGGTGCTTAGCTACTTAGTATGAGTAGACGTGATAGTGTCTGTTGAATATGCCTCTAGGTATGTGTGAGGATTTAGGTAGCATAATGAATTTCCATTGTTCACACATCTCAAGATGAAGCACTCATGTAGAACCTCTATGTGTACATGTTATAACTCGTGATATTGTGTATAATACATTAGAAATACCTTGAATAATCTATATCAGGATATACATGTGCTTATATAAAGGGTAGAACTTTGGGCTAAATCTCTAGAGATCACGTCTTTGTATACAAGTTAGATTAAATCTATCTATGTGGTAGATTTTGATTGATTTAGGGTTCTTGAAATGAATGTTATACTAATGATAGTGCGAAAAATCAATGAAAAACAATGCATGCTATCAAATCATGTGTCAAGGATACCCCCAAGCACTACTCACTCTTCCTGATAAGTCTTCATGAGCATTGTGAAGATGAGCACCTTGGTTAAAAGAATCATTTCGATCTTGTGCAAAGACTAAACTATAAGTGCAATGTCACTTGTTCTAGTCTTGGTATGACGTAAACAGAACTGTGACATGATTTGTCACATTATTTCTCTCATGATAGCATATTGAATTCCTGAGATAAAACATGTACTAAATATTAGTTCGACTTGATTTTTTTTTTCTTTTGATGTTCCATGTACACATGGTATTGCTCATTTAATGCTTCCATGCATAAGAATTGGACGAAACTGCATTAAATGTCTACAGCACATAGGCACTAGTACATGATTTCTATTCCTTACTATTACAATGTTACAATATGCTAACTCTATAAATCTATTAGTATTGTACTTCAAATCGTTGTCTACTTAGTTTCACCTGTGTTGTTCAATTCTTTTTATTCTGAAAACTCATATGATTTGCTTATATGTACTCTGCTCGTATATTTGACTCGTACGCAATTATATTATTTTATTTATGTTTGATCACCCCTTTTGTGTTTGCATTTAGATTCACTTTTATATTGTGTATTGTTTGATCTTTATCACACTTATCTATACTGCAATTTTTCACGTACAAGCGTATAGTCACTTTTCGATCTACACACCCCTTTTGATAATATAAAAAGGGAGAATAGAATGTTCATGAGTCATGAGCTTGGGTAGATCACATGTAGGGGGAGCTTGTTAAACTTTATGCACATGGATAAGGGGAGTGCATAGAGCATGTATATAGGGGCAGCTCTTGTGTAGGGGGGTTTACAAGTAACCTGAAACCAGACTATTTAAAGCATATTTCTTATTTGCACTATGTCATGCATCTGAACTATTTTATCTCATGAACGGGATTTGATATTATCAAAATGGGGAGTTTGTTGGAGCTGACGGCTTACATATCCTTAGTTTAACAATATTAATTCTGATGTTGTATTTGATCGCATCTTGTGTTTAGTATAGTGTGCAGGTTTACAGGTTCAAGCGAAGTGAAGAACTACAATCTGTGACCTTCCTCCACGTGTTAGAGCTACCGCCGAGCATTAGACAAGTTTCAGCCTGAATAAGTACTTTGGATCCTACCTCATGGCGCTAGTGCTACCGTTGGTGCTAGATTCTAGATTCAACTTGGACAGGCACCCTGGAACCTACCGTGCAATGCTAGATTACTACCGTGAAGCGCTAGATTACTACTGTGGAGCGCTTGCTCACTCAATGATGGTCGAGATAGATTCGTCGAGACACTTGAGCTACCTCCATGAAATAGATGGGTACCACGACCCCCATCATTTTGGAAGTACCGGCACCCTGACTGAAATCTCTATCCATTTTTCAAATTCTGTCAAAAAAAGGCGAAAAATAATCTTTTGGGGATATTTTTCCAAATACACTGGACAGATATCACATCGACGCAGTATAATCTACCGCCAAGTGATGGCCTTACCGGCGACGGCAGCTTATTTTTCAAAGACGTATAAAAGGCATTTATTTTTCTCAGTCCATACACAGACAAATTGAGATAGACAGGAATTCTTTCTAGGGTTTGGGAGCTTCCTCTGAGTATTATTTCGTCATCTCTATCAAAGGAAGAGAAAGTTACCTCGCTTTTGTTGTTGCACTTAAATCTTCAGCGAGCCAAGGACTACAACGACTATGAGGTATCGATCGGTTCCGACAAACAAAGATCATTGGCATCAGTCATGCATCGCTCAATGGAGAAATCTTTCTTGAGGGATAATCAATCATAATCCTTCTTTAATTTTTTTTGAACTTTTCTCTTTTCTGTGTGATTGTTGTAAAATAAATCTACCAGTGAAGTTCATTGGAATTCATGGAGTATTCTGTGAGAAATCATCTCCGGAAAGGGATGTCTAGTTCGGGAAATCTAGCGAGGCTCTAATAAACTTCCTTATATGAAGGTGAAGAGCCGGTTAGAAGACCTTTCTTGGAGGGATAGTGAGAGAGCCAAGAATTCAGGGTAGTGGTTTGGTATAGAAAACCAAAAGAGATTTGACTTTCATCGCCTCTGATATCCGGCGTCATGGAGATCAAGCACTTGTAATTATAAAACTCTTTTAATTTTATTGAATAAATTATTTCCTCTTGTAACTTCATGGGTATTAGCGGGTGGATCTCTGAAGGGTGCTTATTTATCCAAGGAGAAATTTGTCCCGGAAAACGAGGTCTGTGACCTACTACTGCGCGTTAGCAAGATAGCGTCCCGCTGTAGCTTCCATTACTTGTTTTTCTGGATCAAAATAATTCGAATTTGTAATTAACGTGTAAAATCTTATTCACCCCCACCCTAAGGTTGGACTCTAGATCCAATATGCATTTATGGATATCTTCTTATTGCATATGTATTCTCTAATGGTGAAATTCTGAAATCTCAAATTCTTAGAGAACACATGAGTAGCTTGTCATTGATCTCGGTAACTAAGATGTCCTTTTGATTCCTTATAAGTTCACTTATTATAAGATGAATCTCGAGTACAATTCCTGCACACATTCTTCTTGGCGCTTTTTAAAATTTCCATACTGAGAAATAAAGATTGATCTCTTGTCCTTCCTTTTATCTAAACTACAATCAAATATTCTGGTGAATGAATCCTAGATGTCCTTTGTTGATTGACAGACAATTACCTTTTGAAAGATTCAATCTCTTGATGTGGATTTTATAGTTTTAAAATAAATCCAAACTAATATCCCAAAATAGGCAAGTGTACCTATAAGAATATAGTATAGGAAATCCCTTATTTAGACACGAGGCTTGTTTAGTACTTGTTCTCACAAGGAAGAGCTATTATTTTATCAGACGAAAAGTTGGTTCATTTGCAATACTAAGAAAGAAAAAAAAAGGGTTGTTACTTAAGAGAATTATGATGTTTATAAAAGCTAGCACTTGATCTAAAACTGCTTTGGATTAGAATAAATTTCCATGAAATTATAAAATACAAGCATCTAAATTATTAACTTTGACTGTCGAGGTTTCCTAACTACAAAGCGCCTCTCTTGAGAATAAGCATTCGACTAACATTAGGTTGATCGATTAAGACCTCTCGGCCAGTCGAAACACCTAAGATTGCTTTAAGTGGCGAACCTCACTATTGGATTTGACTCTAATCCGGAAGATTTATGTCTTCCTCTCTCGAGGAGTGTATGCAACTCTCTTTATCCTTGAGCGATCTACTCATATCCACAACCTCTTGGTAAATCTTGGATACGGATCTAAGATAGAATAAACATAATTGCAACTTATGAATTCGATGAAATTAAATTCAAAGAAAAACCAATGTTAATAAAATAGAGTGCTTGATAATTTGAGACAAAAAAGAAGAAATTTATTCCATTCCAAAGTTCATCATGATCAAGTACTAAATGGAAATTAGCTACTCATCATGATAGGAGAATTACATGAAAAGTTGAAGAGAGACATGATTAAATAAAAAAACAACTTAAATTAAAGCTTACAAAATATAGGTTCTAGACTAGGAAGTGGAAATTGCAAGAAATAAAACGGAAAAAACGGAACATCAACTCCTCAAAAATCTCCCCCCCCCCCAGCTTCTGATATTGTCTGAAATTTATAGGAAAGTTTGTTTGAGAGTTACGCCCCTAGGTCACGCCCATGACCTAGGGCGTGTAAGGTTCGGAACCGTCGTCTTCAAGGCCAGGGAATGTTGGAGAGAAACCGCCAAAATTCATTAAGTGGCAGGTCATTCCCCTAGGTCATGCCCATGACCTAGGGAGTATCTTGTTGGTTCCTGCAAACGACGGGAAGCAGAAATGGCGGGAATAACTCTGGCAGTTGTTGGAAGTGTCACGCCCCCTTGTCACACCCATGTCCAGGGCGTGAATGTTGTGATGTCTTGAATCTGAAACTAGCCTCTTGAAGCAGTCGGCACGCCTGATCGTCACGCCTTAGCGATACGCCCATGACCGCATTGTCACTCCCTTTATATGAGCTTGTATTTGTAATCTGATGTGGAATTAAAGCCTGGAACTTCATCTACAGGTCACACCTAATCGTCACACCTGTGGATGCATGGTCATGCCCGTGACCTATAGGCATGTAATTTTAAGTGACGTGGCAATTTATTCTGGAGCACCTGCCGGGGTCACGCCTGCTTGTCACGCCCGTGACCGGGCGTGTAATTTGCGATTTTTCCATATTCCATCAGTTTGTTCCCCTGATCAGTTCTTCAAACTCCAAAATTCTATTGGCAGTCCTGATGGATCTAAAATAAGAAAAGAAAGTAATTAGTAACAAAATTAATAAAATAAAATTATAATCTAGTAAATTATTAAATAAAAATTATATAAAAGATAAAGATAAAATTAGAGTTATCAAATACCCTCATACTTACTCGTTTGCTCATCCCGAGCAAACAACTTTCCATAGGGAGTAGAAAAGTTTTAATTATAGAAAAGAAAATTGAACCTAAGGAGTAAAATGTGAATTCTTATGCCTAAGCGCGTAGCTATTTTTGTAGAAAAACTACTTAGCGTACAAATTAGTTTTTACTTTTCTATAATGTGTTTTCACTTATTATTTTTACTTCGGAATTGAAAACCGGTGAATCTTAAAATCATTTTCAGGAGAAAGTAGCGTGCTTACTAAGATAACATTGCACAAATCGAAGATTGATATACCATCCAAAGAAATCTATCAATGTCGATGGCCATAGGCATGCCCTTTCACACTCTCGCCACGACACTAGTTTAACTTATAAGCACAAATCAATAGGACTTAACTAGGTTGAAACATAGGTTTAGGTTTTTGGTGAGGAAAATCAAAGATAAAAACAATGGCTAAACACACCAAAACCTAAAGAGAGTTTGTACAAAAAATAAATTATCATGGCATAAAGAACGCAGTCAATTCCTAAATCCCTTTGTTTCTTTTCCTTATTTTTTTATTTTCTCATCATGTTGAAGATTTTTCTACTTCCTCTTTTTTTCCGTGTTCTTTTATTTAGTATTTTTTAGAGAAAACTAAATCAACGTTTTTTTTAATTAGTCACAAAAATAAAATGGCTCCTAATCACTCATAAACTGTTTCTGAATATATATTTTCAAGGTCGGTCTTAGGTGTGCAATTAGGATGTTTTTTAGGCTTTGGTAAAGTGCTTGGTGGAGCTAAAAAAATATAGGGTATAGGCTCAAATTGGCTTAGCAAAGATAAAACGTTAGGTATGGGTGCAAAGGCTCAAACTTGCCAAAAGAAGTGCTTAAATCATATTTATGCTAATGAGTGTAACTTATGAAAAATCTTGAGAATAGCTAGAGGGCAAGTTCGAGACATCGAAAAGAATACCTCTTTCTTGATCCACGAAATATCGCTCTAATAAACTTCTGCACACTCTAATAAATTATTTTTTGGATTTTTACGGGTTTCAAAATAAAAGTAAAATAAACTATTTCTACGCATTTAGAAAGACAAAAACTCTAATTGTATGCTGAATTTTTAATTCTTCTTAAATTCTACTTACATGTGCACTTACTAGAAATACAACATGGCAACAGTGCTACTCCAAAATTCAAAATTCAATTGAAGCATCAAAATTTTCTAAACACTATGTAAAAGATGAATACTGGAGATTTTGCATGTGAATAAATATAGAAATAAAGACTTCTCTAATTTTAAAATTTAAACCAAATTTTTTTATTACTTCTTATACTTCCCGAGGTATACCATGTGAAGGGCTCTCACCGGTACTAGGAGGTAAAATGACGTGATATACCAAACGTCCCTTTCTAAGAAATTAAGTTTCGATTTTCTATTTTTTTGTATGTTTTTTTGAAACTTTTTTGTAAAAATAAAACAAAAATAAATTGTAATGTTTTTAAATTTTTGATTTTTTTTATGTTTTGCAACAAAGAGACTAAACTAGTGAGAAATATTCCCCTCATACTTAAACGAAACTTTGTCCCCAATGTGTAAAAATAAAGAGTAGGGGAAGAGAAAACTTTCCGGAAGAGTCCAACTCTACAACAAGTCTCACCTGAAATAAAACACTAAAGCAAAACACATTTTTTTGATATTTTTTGTTTTTAGTAGAATAAAAAAGGAATTGCTGATAATAAGAAAAAAAAACTGATACAGATACAGTCATCCTTCTACGGACCCAAAATAAAAAGAAACCTAATCCTTGTCACTATGGTGCCCCGATTGTTGATAGTATGTCTGCAGGTCCGTAAACTCACGCATAATATGCGCCATGGAAAAAGCTCGACTCTCCTCCAGCTCGGTAAATCGACCATTAAAGCTCGCAAAATGCACGTCAAAATGGGTCTACATCTCATCTAAACGTGTGTGAATAGACCCAAACTGACGATCACAATACTTCGAAGGACCAGGCACTGGAGAAGGATCCTGCGGTGGTGGTGGAATCTGTGGAGAGTGAACAGTACCACTCGGGCCCGCCTCGAGGTCAAGATCAATATCTCCACCACCGACTACTAGAGGAATAGCCTTGAACTCGCCTTCTCGTCATCGCCCTAGGTTGAGGGTCTGGAACTTAATAGGAACCAACGTCTGAATGTAGGTTAGAGGCGGAAGTGCGTCCCAAATCCCCAACTGTTTGGCGAGATGAGTGAAGAAGTTGCTGCCATGGATGGCTGTCAACCTCGAATTCTCACCCTGATGAAAAAAGAAATTCACAAGTGCGTGGCCTAGGTTGAGTGGGGCCTGGTAGAACATACTATATAAATATAGTAAATCCTCCCCAGTCACCACGTCATGGCTATCACCGCGACTGTTGATGGTGAAGGTGAGGAGGTTGTGGAGAATACGAAGGGCCGAAGAAACGAGGTGGATGCCTTTTGATTTTTTTGGCAGTGTAGGGGACGATATCGTTATTGATTTCCAACCAAAAAGCAAGAAGTTTCAATTCAGGAGGGAAATCAGTACGAAGGGTGGAGCAGGCGGGTGAAAGTGAAAAGGCCTCGGCACAAAATCGCATCGCCACGTTGAGTTGATGGATGGTGAGCTGATGTGCAATGCCACCCATCTGGAAGATGATAAAATCATCTGCCGCTCCCCAACACAACTCGAACGAGTCGAGGAACTCAACGGTGTGCTCCAAGATGGTGGGATCCTAGATGTCAAAAAGAGAACTTCATCCAGGGGTGGATAGAAATTCTCGGAAAAGATCTGCCATGCCGAAGATAGCAAGGACCCCCAATCAAGAATCCAGAAAATAACAAAGGGTTTGGCGCGTAGTCATTCGCTCCGGTCTTGTTGGGTGGAGTTGTCAAAATAAGCATAGCCTCCGTCGTGGCTAGGTCCACGGGGTGCTCGGAGGAGGAAGCTATGAAGCAAGGGTGATGGTGAGGCATGGTGAGAAAAAGGAGAGGTTTTCAGCTAATGAAGGGAAGAGAAGGTGAGGGATGGAAGGTGTGGAGAAAAGAGAAGAGGAGAAAACCTATTTATAGGATTTTTCAGGTCGGTCACGCCCCCCTAACACGCCCGTGACTAGGAGGAGTGTCACCTTCATGGGTGTTTGGAAAAGGCAAATCTTAGGAAAATACAGAAATACATTTTCTACATGTCATGCCCCTGAGTCACGCCCGTGAATCTGGGCGTGTAACCTAAAATATGGGAAAACTAAGAAATCTGAGGCATTGACGGGGTCATTGCCTCAGATTCGTTATACACGGCACAGGGTCACGCTCGTGACCGTGGGGCGTGTTACTGAATACGCTGGCTTGGTTTGTTTTTTTCTGGTTTTTTTATTATACGCTAGTCATGACCGTGACATCCCAATGTCACGGGCGTGCAAACAAAATGTTTTAAATTTACATTTTTTTGATTTTTTTTCTAGACGGAAGGGTGCCATGAATGTCACGTCCGTGACCAATGGAGGTCACGCCCGTGCCATGAATGTAAGACGGACAACAATATAATGCGCTCTACGAAACCAGTCTCGGGTTTCGCAAGACGAACCAAACAAGCCTCTGTCATGCCCGTGAGCCACAGGTCACGGCCTTGACATGGGAGTGTACGAACAAAATTGCAAAAAAAATTTCTTTAGGTCTTTTTTTTAATTTTCATATTTTTTTTGTTATAGAAATAAAATAAAGTATATAAAAATTACTGACATGAAGGAATCACATGAACCGGACATTCGAACCCGACCGATCTTCATGCTGTAATAAACCTTCAAACCTGCAAAAACTCAAATATAAAATTAAAATAAAAAGAAAGGATAACCATAGGGTGCATCCCACGAGCGCTTTGTTTATGGCCTTTGTGCTCGACCAAAGTGGGGCACTAATTTATTGGTTTGTGAGGGAAATTTCCTCCCGGTGCTCATTAGTAATATCGCTGGAGAAAAATATTTTCAACCGGTGCCCGTTCACTTTGAATTCTCCTTTTTCCTGGTGCAAGATAAGGACTATCTCGTAGGGTCACACCTCTTTTACAATAAAAGGGTCGGACCAACGAGACTTGAGTTTTCCCGGAAAAAGACGTAGGCGCGAATTATAAAGGAGAACTTGGTCTCCCGTTTAAAATTCTTTGGGGTTCTTAATTTTTTTATCATGATAAAATTTTGTGCGCTCCTTATAAAATTTATTACTTTCGTAGGCGAAGGAGAGTAACTCATCGAGCTCGTAATTTGCAATTTTCGGAGCCCTGATGACAAATTTTCATCTATATTTAACAATTTAAGTGTCAAAAATCTGTGGTGCTCAAGCTCAACCAGTAGGTGGCATGCTTTCAAATAGACTAATCGATACAGCGTAAAATGGATAGTGGTCTTGTACGCGGTCCGATAAGCCCATAGTGTATCATCAAGCTTAATCGACCAATCCTTTCTATTAATAGAGACCATTTTTTCTAATATTCATTTTAATTCACGGTTTACTACTTCTACTTGTCCACAGTTTGAGGGTGATAGGGAGTGGCCAACATATATGTAACACCATATTTAGATAAAACTTTGGTGAATTGTGCATTACAAAAGTGAGTTGCCCTATCACTCACTATCGTCCGCGATGCTCCAAATCATAAAAAGAGTTTTTTGAGAAATTGGGTCACTACTCGGACAACATTGGAGCGTTTATTAATTTTTCTTTTATAATAGAAAAAGCATGCAAACAATTTTCATCAAAAATAAATGGTGCATCTTTTTCTAAAGGATGAGTGAGGGGCTGGCTTTTTTTTGAAAAGTTTTTTTATAAACTGGCGATAAAAACCGGCAAGCCCAAAAAAAGTACGTATGGCCTTAACATTTATAGGGGTAGGCAGTTTTTCTATTGTTTCTATTTTTTCCTTGTTCACCTTTATACCCTTACTTGAAATTTTATGGCCTAATACTAAACCTTCTCGTACCATAAAATGGCACTTCTCCCAATTTAACACTAAATTTGTGTCCTCACATCTTTTGAGAACAAGGGTGAGGTTACTTAAACAGAAATTAAATAAATCTCCGAAAATGGAGAAATCGTCCATAAAGACTTCCATTATATCCTCCACTAGCTCGTCAAAAATCGCTAGCATAAACCTTTGAAAGGTTGTCGGCGCGTTGCTTATTTTTGAAAAGTCTTTTCTCTTGGTCCTCGGGCGTAATTGGGATTTGGAAGTATCTCGAGAGACCATCAAGAAAACAATAAAAAGAATGCCCGGATAGCCGTTCAAGGATTTGGTCAATGAACGATAAAGGAAAATGATCCTTTTGGGTTGCATCATTTAATTTGTTGTAGTCGATGCAAACCCGCCATCCTGTCACGGTTCTAGTAGAGATTAATTCATTTTTATCATTTGGCACTACCATTAATCATCCTTTCTTGGGCACCACTTGGACCGGACTAACACAAGTGCTATCCGAAATCGGATAGATGATGCCCACGTCTAATAATTTTATAACCTCCGCCTTAACAACCTCCTTCATATTAGGATTTAGGCGGCGTTGAGGTTGAATAGTTTTATGAGAATTTTCTTCTAATAAAATTTTGTGTGTACAGAAGGAGGGATTAATCCCTTTTAGAACCGTAATTTTCCACGCAATTACGTGGCGATGACGTTTTAAAAAATTTAATAACTTCATTTTTTCTTCGTCGGATAAGTATGCCAACACAATAACGGAAATTTTGGAACCTCCCCCTAGAAATGAATATTGTAAGTGATTTGGCAGTTGTTTTATTTCTAAGGTTGGAGGTTCATCATAAGAGGTTTTTAATCGGTGACTACCTAGTTCTAAAATTTTTAAAATAGGCTCGTGTGTGGCCGATTTAATATTACTATTTTCATGAGAAATTAGATCTAAAGTTTCAAAATTTACTTCATGAACAATAGGCGAATAAAAATTTTCAAAAAATAAAATGGGGTCTTCATCGGGAGAAGCCTCCAAAAAGAAACATGAGTCATCATTAGCAAGCGTATTTTTCATAGATGATTTAATCGTAAAGGTAACTTCTTCATCTTTGACTCTAAGGAGAAGTTTACCATTACTAACATCTATAAGGCGAGTGAGGTGGCGAGAAAAGGGCGACTGAGAATAAGCGGAACCTCGTTGTCCTCTTCTATGTCAAGGATGACAAAATCTACCGGAAAGATAAATTTGTCAACTTTGACGAGCACATCCTCAATAATACCCATAGGGTATTTTATAGACCGATCTGCTAATTGGATGCTCATTCTTGCGGGAATAGGCTCTCCTAATCCCAGCTTTTTAAATAACTAATAGGGCATCAAATTAATCGAGGTGCCTAGATCGGCCAGCGCATGTTTTATTAATAAATTGCCAAATAGACAAGGAATAGAGAAACTAACCGGATCAATTAATTTCTTAGGCAATTTATTAAGCAAAACAGCCAAACATTTTGCGTTCAATTGAACCGTGGAAATATCCTCATGTTTTTTTTATTAGATATAAGATCGTTGAGCTACTTTGCGTACTTCGGCATTTGCGCTATACCCTTGTAAAACGGTAAATTTATATGGATTTGCTTAAATAATTCTACAAATTTACCGTAATGGTCATCTGTCCGGTCTTTTTTTTAATTTAGACAGATAGGGAAGAGGCGGTTTATATTCTTTAATTTTATTTTTATTAAAAATTTTAGGAGGAAGAGGAGATGTAGAATGTTTTACCTCCGTATTAACTGAATTTGAAGTAGTTACCTCCTTCCCGCTCCGTAGAGTGATGGCTTAGCTTGCTCCTTTGGTTTGGGCTTTGTATTGCCCGGTGATGCTCCTTGTTGTCGATCGGAGAGCATCTTTGTTTTTTGCCCAATTTCATTCTCCAAATTGCGAATAAATACAGTGAGATTCTGGATATTGGCGTCAATAGTAGCTACATATTTGTGGAATGCCTCCTCGAGAGCGGGAGGTTTGGGAGCTTGTGGTGGAAAGTAACCAGGTGGAATTGTGTTTGAGGGGCGAGCCGCGTTTCTTGGATTACTCCAAGAGAAGTTGGGGTGATTCCTTAAACGTAGGTGATAAGTGTTACCAAAATTATTACTTGAATTGAAAGGTGGCCGATTCAAATTACCCATATAATCCACATGTTTAGCAATGGTGGAAGGTTCCCAATATTGGGATTCACAGGTAGGTGTAGACGAGAAAGTAGACATCTCATCCATTTATTTTTGTAGTTTCTCAACCTTGAGAGATAAACTAGAAATTGTATTGATTTCAAACATCCCGGCCAGTTTAGGTGGACGAGACCGGGGTGTACTCCACTGATACGTATTCATGCCATACCTTCTATAAGTTCTTGGGCGGCCGCCGATATTTTATTATTTAATGTTCCACTGGCAGCGGCATCAATATGTTGCTTTGTTTGTTGAATGAGGCCATTATAGAAGGTTTACACTTGCAACCAATCATGGATTGCATGACCCGGACAACGGCGAAGTAATTCCTTAAATTGTTCCCCATTATCATATAACGTTTCCGTATCAACTTCGGAAAAATATGTAATATCATTGCGCAACTTGGCAATTTTAGCGGGTGTAAAATATTTCATGAGAAATTTTTCAGTCATCTCAGCCCAAGTAGTGATGGAGTCTCTTGGTAGAGAACTCAACCACTACTTGGCTTTGGTGCACAAAGAAAAGGGAGAAAATCTTAGCTGAATGGCATCATCAAAACCCCGTTAATTTTAAAAGTTTCGCATATTTCTAAAAGTTAGAAATATATGCATTTGGGTCTTCATCTTGAAGCCCATCAAATTGTACAGATTGTTGTACCATTGGAATGATTTTGGGCTTCAATTCAAAGTTATTATTCACAATAGTGGGTCGAACAATACTTGATTGCGCCTCATCCAAGTTTGACCTGACATAATAGTAAATAGTCCGTTGATCGGCCATATTTGGATCTGGGTCACCAAAAATAAAAGAAAATTGAAAAGATGAAGTAGTAGATTGAGAAGAAGAAGAAGAAGAAGAAGAAGAAATGTCACCTATGGATTCCTCAACTAAATCTCGAGAATTGAGATTGCAGAGTCTTAGGCATCATCGTAAGCTTTGCTCGATCTCCGGATCCAAGTCAAGTAGATTTGACAGATTCCCTTAGGGCATACACCAAAATAAAAATAAATAATTTTTTTTTAAAAAACAAAAAGAAAATGATAAAAGTAATAGAACCTTGCTTTCAAAATATCAACAAAGAAAAGTCTTCGGCAATAGTGACAAAAACATGATGAGGTTTTATAGTTTTAAAATTAATTCCAAACTAAAAACCCGAAATAGGCAAGTGTACCTATCGAAATATATTATAAAATTTGTCGTATTTAGGCTCGTGGACTGTTGATTACTCCTACTCATGCAAATTAATATTATTTTATCTAAATATAAAAAGGGTTAAATTAAATTATAGGAAAAAACTAAACTAAAAACTAGCACTTGATCTAGACTCCCTTTGAATTTAAATAAATTTTTTATAAAAGACAAAATCTAATTTACCTACTTCGACCGTGGAGGTTCCTAAGATACAAAAGCGCCTCTCTCGAGAATACTCTCTCGACTAAACTTAGGTTGATCGATTAAGAACTCTCGGTTAGTCAAAACCCCTAAGCATGCTTTATGCACTGAATCCCACTATTGGATTTGATTAAATCCGAAAGATTTATGTCATCCACTCTCGAGGAGTGCATGCAACTACTTCTACCTTTGAGTGATCTACCCGTATCCATAACCTCTCAATAAATCTTGGATAAGGACCTATAGTCAAAAACATATTCATGAAAATATGAATTTGATATAATTGATGTCAAAGGTAAATCAAAGTGGAAATAAAGAGTTTGACAAAAAAGATTATTTTATTCAAAGATCATCATGATCAAGTGCTAAAGGATTTAGCTACTTGACATGATGAAGCAATTACAAAATAAAGAAAAGAGTGACAAGATTGATGAAAATAAAGTACTAGAATATAGAATTTTCTTTAGTTGGTCACACCCCTCGGTCACGCCCATGACTTTGGAGCGTGTCAGGTCTGGAACCGTCGTCTTGAAGTCCCGGGAACGTTGGCGAGAAACTGTCAAAATCTGTTAAATTGTGGGTCACGCCCCTAGGTCACGCCTGTGACCTAGGGCGTGTCTTCACTATAGTTAGAAAGGGCGGGAAGTTGAAATGGCGTGAAATAACACTGGCAGTTGCTGAAGGGTCACGTCACTAGGTCACGTCCGTAACTTAGGTCGTGTAAGCTCGAATGCCTCGGATCTGAAACCGGCTTCTTAGTGCTACTGAACTGGATGTCACGCATGAGTCACGCCCGTGACCTGGAGGTCACACCCGTGAGAGGGGCATGTAACTTTAATCTGACGTGGAATTTGGCTTCTGAGCACCTGTATGAGTCACGCTTGCCCGTCACGCCCGTGACCTATCAGTCATGCCCGTGACAGGGGCGTATATTTGCGATTTTTCTAGAATTCTTCTAGTTGTTCTCCTAATTACCCTAGTAAGCTTAAAATTGTCATCTGGAGCCCAAATTAACCTGAAATAAGAATGGAAATCAAATAATATAAATATTATTATAAAACTAAATAAAATATAACTACTTATTAAATAAAAACTATATTAAAATAACTATAATTATTGACTTATCATCTCTCATTATAGATACTAGGATATTCATAGTCTTGGCATCACTAGATCTATTCTTCTTCTCAGCTTCTGTCCACTCAGCATTAAGCTTAGGGACTATATTCATTTTATCAACAGTACGATATGCATTATAGGACCTACAATCATTGAATAAAAGATATCTTCATAAAATGACTTCACATATAATTTAATTAAAGATTTTCTTAAAGAAAACTTATCTAGATTATACATAAGAGGGCTTGTAGTTGCATATTCTCTTGCTTCTTGATTGATCAAGGTTTTAACTTTTTAATGATCAACCTAGCTATTGTACCAATTGAAAGTGAGGAAGAGTTATTAAGAAATACTCTATAGTGGTGAATATAGATTTAAAATTTTTAATTCCATAATCTGTGACAGTACGTTCCATAATTAATTAAGTTCAGAACTGTAAAAGAAATCAAATAAATAGATATATATGCATCCAAAAGACAGAAGAATTGTATTGAGGTTCCCTATAATATTCTCCCTCGCTCCTACCACTTGGTAGGTATTCCACTAAACAGTGTTGAGTCTTTTGATAAGTAGACTCTTAGAATTAAAATAATGAATATATTGATATGGTGATTCACAAAACCAAGCCGAATCTTTTGATAAATGGATTCACACATCCAACTGAATCTTTTGATAAGTTGATTATCAAGACAAACAAAGTTTTTTTTGCTAAAGATACTCTTAGAACCAAAATATGTATCTTTGCAAAAGAGATTCTCAAAACTGTTTTCCAGATGATGAAGTTGTAGAAGCAAATTTTCCACAATATGATCCTTCTTCAACTAATCTTTGAAGGATGTTGAGCTTTAATGCACTTATGGGTTATTTTTGAAGACGGTTGCATATAAATGCTCTTGTGATAGAAGTATTGATTTAATAAGGAGAAGATAAATTTGACCAATGTGGAATCCTGAAGAAGAAGAAAATGAACCCCTTGAGGGATGGAGAGAATAAGATCAGAGAGAAGAGATATTGTGAGCCTGGGTGTCACAACCCGCATTTTCTCCGCATTGAACGATATATCAGAGTAAGGTAAAACGTGTGTCATGATTCCACGTTAGCAGGGGATAACTGCAAATGCTCAGGCAAACTCCAACTTAATTCCTTTACGAAAGAGCTATAAGTTAATTAGAGAAAATTCCGTTTAAGTTAAGCAGTTTGTCGTATCCCTCTGCTCAGTAGTGCATCTAGTCCACAAGAAAAAAATAGTTATACACTGCTGAAAATACTTTATTTACAAGATTAGATGTCCTACATTAGTATAAACATCCTCAAAGGACAACTCATGGTATGCAAGACTCTAGATTTATAATAATAGTGGAAGTAGCTTTTACGACCTTTAAATATAGTGATTTAGATTTCAAATATGGCATATATTAAGTAATGATAATAGTAATTTTTATACTTTAAAATACCTAACATGCAACCTATCATAAAACCTTCCCAGAGAGCAAGTACAACCAATCCAAAAAAAATGTAAACAAGCAGTTGGCAAAGTATTCAATAATCCAAAAGAAGACCACCAGTGGGCATCAACAACCTGACACGAACCCACTGAAAGTATGCAAGTTTGAACTAAAACTTAAAAACAACAACTACCGCATGACGGTGCGGAAATAACTACAACAACTGCAGTCCAATAGCTACCACCCAACACCGCCGCTCCACCGTCTATAGCCCTGAACCTAAGGCCTTCAAACAGGAGAACACCTAGGCAAGAAAATGCAAGTTGCAATGGAAATAAATAGGTAAAAGCTAAAAAAGGCAAGAAAGGTTTTCCCAAACCCGACTATAAGAAATGTTGAAACCTCAGCAGATTAGCCAAATAAAAATAGATAAAGTAAAAGTTTGCAATAAAGGGAAATAAACATTTGCACCAAGTGTGGAATGAAGTCGTGCTTCGACAAAATCTGCAAGAACAAGCATGAAATAGCATGGACTGATATAAGAAGCAAATTGAGCACAAAATAACTCGAAAACATGAAGCATTAACACTTGGTAATATCAACCAGGCCGGAGTCGGTGACAAATTTGTCCCATATCAAGCTCCGAGACCCAAACGTCTCACAAAAAGGCACTGCAGTGGTGACAACTTATCCCAACCAAATCCAACAGTCAACAAAATAGAGACCAAACAACCACCAAATCTAATGATCCACAAAAAGGCGTCTAGTTGGCGGTCCTTGTTGGAGCATACATTCTACGCTTCTTTGGTTTGCAAATAATAAATCTTGTTTGTATTTGATCTTTGGGTGTTTATGATATGCAGATATCACAGGTCTAGCTCTAATGGATTTTGGGTGTTGTTTCGGGTCAGAATAGATGAGCATTGAAGATATCGCCAGGCAATATTTGGTATCGCCCAATGGCGATAGTGATGCTCGATGATCGACGATTGCCGTTCGACGAATTTTCGCTCGCGGTACGATCGATGATCATCGTTCGACAAAAATCTGCATTCGAGCATAGAAGATATCGTCAGGCACTATTAAGTATTGCCCACAGGAGACAACAATGATCGATGATTCTGCGCTCGACGATCTATAAATGACGCTCGACAAATCAGCAATGCAAAAATCAGGAGTTCACGGGACACGTAGCATCAATTATCTCTATCGCCAGTTGGCGATACCCATTGTCGCCTGGCAACAGTCCATGTTCGATGATCAATGAATCTGCGATGTGAAATTGAGGAGTTTGTGGGACACATGGCAGCAGCTACTGATATCTCTAGGTGGTGATACCCAGTGTCGTCATGCGATATTGCCAATGTATAAAAGCCATTCAATTTTTTGATGAGATCATGAATTTACCTGAAGTGCACCTTCCTGTTTAGACGAACCAGAGAGCTCCATATTCCAGATTTACTCCATATTCTCAAGAAGGCCGAAGCGCAAAAGATTGACGGCATGTACGCAGCATTCAAAGCAACCCTGACTAGGATTCGTCATCATCATCAGCACTTTGTTTAAAGGGAGTTTTTATTCAGAAGTTTAAAATTTGTCCTGTTTTTATTCCTATTGTAAACCTATTGTAATAGAAAGAACAAATCGTTGCCTTATGTGTGGCATCAAAGTCCTTGTGTGGATTAGGGGAAATTGCCGCCTCGTGCATGGCGTCTAAGTCCTTGTGTGGCTTAGGGAAAATCACCGCGTTGTGTGTGGTGTCCAAGTCCTTGTGTGGCTTAGGGAGAAATCGTTGCCTTGTGTACAATGTCTAGGTAAGAATAGATCTAGGGGAGGCTACTAGGAAGATCTAAGAAGAGATACGTTTTATCCTGCCAGTTCTTGGTAGAAGGACCAGCGAAAATAAAAGAATATTTTTTTTCATAATCCTTGGTCTCTAGCTCTATAGAGACACCTTGTATTCTCTTTAGTACTTTTGACATAAATTGTCACATTTTAGCTTTTCTATATTTCAAGATTTTTAAGTTTGCTTATGGAAAAATTAGTTACCATTTCATAATTTCTACTTGCATTGTTTTATTCACTAAGTAAATTTTGTTTATCTTAAGAAAAAATAATTAACCCTTATTCACCCCCCCCCCCTCTAAGGGCGCCGTAAGATCCAACACTTGGTATCAGAGGCAGGTTGCTCCGAAATCGGTTTCACCACCGGAAGTAATGGCGCAAAACACTCACGCATTTTCTGAGGAGCATGGTATAAGTAGACCGCCCTTATTCATAGGCCCTGACTACAACTATTGGAAAGCTCGAATGTGATGCTTTCTAATAGCACTTGATATCGACGTTTGGGGCATTGTAGAAACATGCTACACCTCTCCTATAACTGTAGTAGGAAATGTCTCAATGGAAAACCCAAGGATAAATGGGATGCAGCTAATAAGCTTCGTTGCAAGAATAACGCTAAGGCAATGAATGCCTTATTCTGCGCATTAGATGGGACTGAATTTAATAGTTGTTGTGCATGTGAAACTACGTATGATATATGTAATCTCTTTGAAGTTACTCTTGAAGGTACATTGTAGGTGAAAGACTCGAAGCTTTTCCAGTTAGAGTCAGAGTTTGAGAAGTTCAAGATGGAAGTTGATGAGGATGTAGACTCCATGTACACAAGGTTCAGTAAGATAGTGAACGACTCGAGAATCCTTGAAAAGAGTTTCTCAAATGAAGATTTGGTGACAAAGATACTTAGATCGCATCCCCCGAAGTTCAATCCAAAGGTGGCTGTCATCTTGGAGTCACACGATCTAAGGTCTCTCCAAATTGAGAATCTGATAGGCAATCTGAAAACCCATGAAGTAGAGTTGAGGATTCAACAACAGGAGTATAACATGGAGCCAAGAAAGAAAGCTTTGGCATTGAAATCTAAGAAGGAAGTGGAAAGTGAGTTTGAGGAGTGTGACGATGGAGATGAAGAGAGCCTGTTCGTAAAGAAATTCAGGAAGTTCATGAGAAATCCTGAAAGGAGAAATTCGTTTAGGAAATTCTTCAAGAAGCAAGAGTCAACATTTAGGAAAGGCAAATACCAAGCTCAAGGAGAGGATGATGAAGAGAGATCACCACCTGAGTGCTATCACTTCCGGAGAGTTGGTCACATTAAGAGCAAGTGCCCAAAATATCTGAAAGAGCAGAAGGAGAAGCGGCACGAGAAGAAAGTTTTGAAGGAAGAAACGTGGGATGATACCACTTATGAGGAGTCAAGCGGTTCAGGTTCAGAAACTGAGGAGGCGGCCAACATGTGCCTGATGGGAAAGAGTATTTCAGTGCTTGATGAAGAGAGCAGTGTCCAGAGCGACACTGAGGTAACTACTGAATCTTATGATGATTTATATTCTGAATTTTTAAGAATCTGCAAATATCTAGATAAAAAATTGGATGAAATTCAGGTGCTTAAATCTGAAAATAAAAAATTAAAAAATAAACTAAAAGTACTTGGGAAAGATAAAGCAACTTATCAAGAGGATTGTCCCTCTTCGACAAGGATACTAGAACTTGAGAAAGATCTCTCTAAGTCTCAGACTCGGGTTGAATCTCTTACAAGAGAGAAAGAGACCTTAGAGAGATCTCTAAAGCTTTCACAATCTCAAGTAGAAGGCAAAAAAAAGTCTTTTGCATAACGATGCGACACCATAGTTGACGAAAACACTGCGTTGAGAGGATGAGTCCGTGATTTAGAAATTTCCACTAACAAGTTTGGGATGGGCCAAAAATCACTGAATTTGATTTTGGTGAGCCAGTGCTATGGACCTGCAAAATTCGGACTTGGGTACTCTCCAGAACACTATTGCCCGATGACATCCACTATCACTGATGATAAGGAAAAGTCCAGTGTTAATCCCGAAATCAGCGATCCTTCCCAAGGCAGCCAGCTTGCTAGTCGCGGCCTGCTCCAGGTTCCTCCTGGAGGTCGCGATGTCTTGGGATGGGCGGACAGGCTTTTTTGGCCGCCCAGGCCGCACCGCTTGGGCGGTCTCAGCGGTCCGAACGTCCAGGCCGAGCGTTGTTCCTTTGGTCGGCAGGGGTCGCGGACTGCTTTTGCAATCCACCCCTGCAGGCCGCACCCCTTGTCAGCTAACCTGCAAGCTTGTTTCAACAGGAGCGCCTTTGACAGACTCGGATATGTATCCGCCCAGACCGCCACAATGACAAGCGGCCTGCCTCAAGGCCGCAGACCTTCGCCAGCGTCGACAAACCTCCAGCTCGCCGCATAGCCATATTGGTGACCTGAACCCGGGTCGCCGGCCAGCTACCCCATTTTCCACCTCACCAACACGTGCAACCTGCCTCGTTAGTCCGGCATTTCGCGAATCCCTTGTCACCTAGCAGATGCTGCAAGTTCCATCCAACAAAGTGGCGGACTCTAGCAGCATGGGCAACCTGCTTCTTCAGTCCGCCGAACGAGCGCGGACGCTCCAGATCTTCGGCTACCCGCAAAGATCAGCGAGCATGTCCAGTTCATTATGAGTTGGGAGGACTCAAAGTGTAGTCAAACCTTCCAGCCCGCCTACATTGTTGAACCTCAGCTCCAGCTTCAGCAGCTAGCCGTTTTGTTCGCAGCAAAGGTGGACTCAGTTGATCCACCACGGACTCCGTGGATTCTTCTTACAGTCAACCACTCAGCCTCCAGCACTCTCTCCTCCTCAGCCCGCAGTCTTGGCGCAGGTTCAATCAGCAGGCGCGGACTTTTCCCAATCTGCCAGGCAGCAAAACTCTTCAAGAAGTCGGCTCTAGTCTGTGCGGCCTCATGCGGACTCCGCGGACTTATCAGACTTCATCCTCTTCTCATACAAGTTACTGCCTCACCGGGGGTAACGTCACTGAGATTCGTTACCTCCTCGGGCCAATAAATAGACCCTCATACCTCTCATTGAGGTTAAGTTGAGAGCTTCACTCAACACTCACGCTCGAAGATAGCCCACGGCAAGATCAAGCCAGCAACCTCCTGCATACTCATTTTCTCAGTCCGCATCTCCTCTTCTTTTAACCGCGCGGCCTGCCGGCCTCAGTACCCAGTCCGTGCGGCCTCCTCTCCACCCTTAGTCACGTGGCCTGCCGACCTTGCTCTTTAGTCCGTGCGGCCTCTCTTCTCGCATTTCTTCCTTATCTGCCAGCTTCCCAAGTGTACAATTTATTTGCTTTCTTGTAAAGGTGTAATACAAGCTGTAATAACTCAATATTAATCAAAGGAAAGCTCATCACAAGAGTGGCATTTAAGTCGCGGCGAGCAAAGTCTGTTGTTGCCGCTGCTAGTGGCCCCCTTTCTTCTTCTCAGCTCAGCTCAACTCTCTCAGCATCAACCTGCAAGCATAACCGTCAAAGTAACCGTCTGCTCGACAGCTCCTGATCATCCTCCTACGCTGATCATCAACCTTCTCCGCTGATCATCAGCCTTATCGCCTGCTCTCCGCAAACCTCTCCTCTATCCCCACAACTCCTGAACAAGCGCTTGCTCCAATCTCGAGTACTCAGAAGCCTCCTCCCTCTCCTCAACCCCGCAATCCTCTTCTTCACCTAGCTTGTGAGATCGAACCACCCGTTAACTAGGCGGTGCCATTTTCGCACATCAACAGTTAACACGCCACCTTCAGATCCGACAGACGGTGAAAACTGATAGTTAGCCATGTCAGATCATCGTTTAGCTGAGAACCTTGCTCAATCAAGTCCTAGAGATGATCCTCTATGGGAGGCCTTCGAGCAATCATGCCATGAAAATGCTCAGCAATTCCAAGCGATCAACCAAATTCTTGCTACAATCACCCACCAGTTGCAAATGCAACCTGCAGCAGTTCCAGTTTCTCCAGCTGCGCCGATCAATCCAACCCCAACATTGGAGAATCAACAGGCATATACTCTAGCTTACCCACCGGTCTATCCTCCTTACATAGCAACCTTTTCGCAAGGGCCTGCAGCCCCTTTGTGACCTCAAGATGAAGAGTTTGCAGCTCGTCAAAATTTCTTCCGGGAAGCAGCCCGGGGAAGTCCTGCAAGATTTCTCAACTTTCAGGGAAGTCATCCTTACCCATCAGTTCCTGTCTTTGCTCCTACTACAACATCATTTCCTTTCTATCCTCCTCCTTTTGCAACTGCAACTTATGCTCCCTTTTATCCTTAAGTTGTAGGTGAACAGGAAGAGCCTTCTCCATTTATAGAGAATGTTCATCATGAACCTACTCCAGCTAATTTCAGAGAGACCGGGTTACCAATCTACACTGGAGAGACTGATAAAGTAAAGCATCTTCAAGTTTTCAAATCAGTCGTTGCTCTCAAAACTCTTTCAGATGCAACCAAGTGCAAGCTCCTTGTCACAACGTTTGATGGACAAGTGAGGGATTAGTTTTATGGCCATCGCCCTAAAACCATCACTTCCTTTGCTGATCTGCGAAGGGAGTTCTTGCTCAGATTCTCTACTTCAACTAAGATAAAGGGCAGTCTAGAAGCCCTCTTTGAGATCAAGCAACGTGAGAACGAGACTTAGTCTTAGTTCGTTGATCGATTCCAGAGAGAAATCTGGGACATCGAGATTGTTGGTCAAGAAATATACCGAGTGGCTCTTATCCACGGTCTTCATGAAGGGCTGCTCAAGTTTGAAGCCAATGTCTGAGCACTAAGAACGTACCAAGAGTTGATTGCCTTAGCCAACTCATACATTCGAGGCGAAAAGAGCAACCCAGGCTTCATCTCCAGGCTTATATCAGAGGAAGATCCTTCTCACAGGCAACCTCCGAGATCTCCTCGGAAAGACTTCCCAACTCACTCAAGGAGGGAAAGAAGATTTCAACTCCATCGATAACCTTTCCCGAACCATGATCGTGCTCAAGATCAGTCGTTACTACCACCAGCTCCATCTTCGCAAACAGCTGCGGTCCATCAACAGCAAGATGATGACTTGTATGAGTGAATGTGAAGGTAGATCTGAAATACTCTAGAGAGGGGTGAATAGAGTATTGTGGTCTCTTAACAATTCTTTACAACTTTTGTTGTAAAGCTAGGTGAATAGATTAACAAATAAAGTAAAAAGGCACAGCAACCTAACAAATCACAGAACACAGCCAAAACAAAAAAAAAAGGCAACCAGATGACACAAGAAATTTATAGTGGTTCCCCAACCTGGGTACATCCACTCTTCTACCACCCTGGTAGGAATCCACTCAGTTTTTTGATCAGGTGTCTGACATCAATGAGCTTTTGTTCAGGTGCTCAAAAACCAAAACCTCAAGTCTTTTGGTAGGAGACTTGCAACCAGGAATAATTTTGAAGGGAATTAAAACCCTGTACAGAGGATGGAAAAAGGGTGATGATGTCTTCTCTTTCTCAATTACAACTGAGAAGACTTGTGGATTGATTTCAGCAGACTGCTCCCCCTAAGATCTTGAAGGGATCAGGAAATCTGGACCACTGCTTCAGGGTGACAGGTCTTCAAAGAACTTGATTGCCTTGACCAGAGATTGCTTCAGGAACTTCTTTGACAGATAGGGATTGTTGTCCTTCTAAAGTTGTCCTGTAGGATTGAAGAAAAAATACTCTTGATAGTGATTGAATGTTCTTCTTCTTCTTGATGATGTTCTCTGGCTTAGGCTGATTGTAGAAAAGAACTTTTTGATTTCTGTAAGATTGTTATTGAGTACAATGTCTGTCTATGTCTGTAACAGCTTAATCTTTTTTTGTTTTCTGACTGAAGACTTACTGAAGAACATTCGAAATTTGAAACCTTGAGCAGTAAATGCAATTGGCCTGGGAAGGAAGCGGCAATCAATGAATTCCCTAACTATCCCATGGAAAAATGGCATGTAATAATCCATGTTCAATGCTCGTTCCAACGGTAACATTCCGAGAAGATTGAGCATTAATTACTCAGGAATCATCGCCAATAAAAGGGACGAGAAACTGGAGAAGACCTAGTCTGGAATTGTCGAACGAATAACAGATTCGTCGTGCTGAGTTAACAGTTCGTCGAGCTGAGCTGATGAGTTCGTCAACCAGACAATAGCAGTTAGTCTTTAAGGAAAACTTGTCAATTCTGCTACAATATACGTCAAACTGACAATCTTCATTCGTCGAGCTGACAATCATCATTCGTCGAACTGAGATCCAAAATCGTCGACCGAAGAATGAATGTGGACTTGGAATCTGAGAAGTCTTTGACTGAGAAGGATTCAAATCGTAGACCAGAAATCGTCGAGCAGAGTACTGAATTCGTCGACCTGAGAAGTTGACTTCGTCGACCTGAGAAGTTGTGAACTTGAGATCCAAGTTCGTCGAGCTCAGATTCTTGTTCGTCGACCAAATCCTGAAGTTGGACTTAGAAAACAAATGTGGAGTTATTCTGACTTTAGTTGTTGAAGAATCTCAGTCTTCGTCGAACAGAGAACAAAGATCGTCGAGCTCAGCACAGAGAAATGTCTCAAGATCATCAAGCTCGGGACGCCTTTCGTCGACCTGAGTTCGACGAACATCGAACTCATTTTACTTGGTCTAGAAATCTTCTAATTCTTGAGTCTCTGATAGGTTTGTTGATAGCTGGTCCATCTGAAGTTGACTCTAAGGACTTGGCCTAGACTCTAAGACACAAATTTGACCCTGGCTGTATATATTGGGTCACATCCTAAGCTAGTGAACCTAGCCCAAATCAACTAGGGATCCAACAATCTCCCCCTATTTGGGTGAGATCACTAAGAGACTCAAAACATAAACAAACAGATAAACAAAGCAAGAAAAAGAATATATCTGGCAGAGAATTACTAACATATGCAGCAGCGAACTCATTTTACTTGGTCTGGAAATCTTCTAATTTTTGAGTCTCTGATAGGTTTGTTGATAGCTGGTCCATCTGAAGTTGACTCTAAGGATTTGTCCTAGACTCTAGGACACAAATTTGACCATGGCTATACATGTTGGGTCACATCCTGAGCTAGTGAACCTAGCGCAAAACAACTAGGGATCCAACAATCTCCCCCTATTTGGGTGAGGTCACTAAGAGACTCAAAACATAAACAAACAGATAAACAAAGCAAGAAAAAGAATATATCTGGCAGAGAATTACTAACACATGCAGCAGATATATATATACATAAGCTTTGTTTAAACAAATAACATAGTTTGAAAACAAATGCAAAAAGAAATTAAAACAAAATAAAGATTACTTCTTCTGCTTCTTCTGCATGGACTTGTCTTCTTTTCCTTCTCTCCTGGTTTTTTAAAGATAATTTCTCTATTTGGATCTATAGCATGAGCCTTTGTCATTGTCATGTCAGCTGCCCCAATAATCTTCATTAATGTAGCTCTGGGGAAAACTGCTTCAGGATGGAGCATCATGTAGTCATCAACATTGAAGAGCTTGTTGGCTTTGTCAAATCTTTTTAGTTCTTCCTTCCTGTACTTTGACATAGTTGTGAATCCAGAAATGTCATTCCCTTCAGCGTTTGCTTTATTAATCTGTGATAGACTAATAAGTTCCTGGAATCTAGCCATTTTTGTAGTGTTGGCTGTTTCAGGATCTTCAAAAGTGATAGGAGGAGAAAGTGGTCTTTTGGGACTAATTGCCTGTTGTTGCTGCTGAGGTTGTTGCTGTTGAAGTTATTGTTGCTGTGAAGATTGTTAATTACCTGAAGATTGTTGCCTCTGCTGGTATCTTCCTGAAGACTTACTCTGATGTCTTTGATAGGTTTGCACAGGAACAGGCTTTGAAGTTGAGGAACTGGAATCACAAGTAGCTGGAGGAGGTGGATCTTTTTTGAATCTATGAACTGGAGGAGGAGAATGTCTCCTACTTCTTTTCTTTTCATTTTGCTGGTTCTTAGTTAACCACATCCATACAGTCATTCCCTTATAAGGAGTAACATTATGCAGAATGTAGTAGGGTGTGTCAGTAGTTGGATTAGGATTAGGAGCAGGAGGAGGAGGAGCCTTCCTTTTCTTTGACAGCAATTTCTTCTTCTTGGCAGCATCTTCATCTGAGTCATCTTCATCATCATCTGCATCATCTTCACTGCCAGAACCCTGAGCATTATCATATAAAGTATCCAATGCTTTCAAAGCTTTATCATCAATGGCAGTCTTTTCTGGAGGAGGGGCAGAAGGTTCAGAAGCTGGAGTTTCAGAAACTATACAAGAATCTGAAATAATTGGGACAGAGCTTTCAGCTGCTGCCTTATTTTCCTCTTTAATATCAGCCAAGATTAACTCATCCAGATCTGGCATAGGAGAATCATCCATAACAAAAATTGGTACTGAGATATCTTCTGGAATAACTGCAGGGATTGGAGCAACAACAAGAATTGCAAAACTGTCACAGAGTTGCTTAGCAACTGCTGGACTTATTGGAGATGTATAGGGTACAATAGCCAACTGTGGCTTAGTGAAGTCTTCTGGAAGAGACTGCATATGTACAGTATCAAAAGCTTGCATTAATGCTTGTAAATTCACTATGGCACTGAGGGTAAAGTCACCAACAGGTGCAGTAATATCTATATCAGCAATATCCATATCTGTATTAATAAAATCAATTAAATCAATTATATTTGTATTTATACAATCTGGATATGCTTCTGTGGGGACTGGAGAATCTGCAGTATCTGCTGGAGCTAAAGTATCTGAAGCTGGTGCTGCTGCTTCATCATCAGGCATCTCCCCCTGCCTGGTTTCAGTGGGGACTGAGGCCAGACCCTTGACTGAGGAGGGGGCAGCAGTAAGGGCAGAAATCTGGGCAGATAAAGATTGAATGGAGGAAGCAATAGGTGTAATGGCCTCTGCTAAAAGGGATTTTAGAATGGGGGTAATGATGGTGAGGATAGAGGATATGGTGGAGGGATCAAATGAAGAAGTGGGAGAGGATGTTGCATTTGGTGTGGAGGAGGGAGCAACTAGTGATGGAATGGAGGGAGGAGCAGCATGTATGTGAGGAGTGGATGGTGATGAGGATGGAAGGGTAGCATCTGGCATTGCAGTTTCTGAGGGTAGGATGTAAGATGTAATGGGGGATAAATGTGTGGGAAGTGGGGACTGTGGTGGTGTAGGAATATATGTGTCATGAGATGAAATATGAGGTGTTGGTTGTTGATTTGCTTGAAGAGGGGAAGATGGAATGTTAGTAATGTCAAGTGGTGGAGATGGAGGTGGAGTAGGCACATGAGTATGCTTTGGATATTGAAGTGTTGAAGAAGGAATGGGAGAGGAGGGGAGGTGTTGTGCTGGAAGGGGTGCTGGAAGAGATGGTAGAGTGGGATGAAACTCCTCAGCAGGTGTGGGAGTGGCTTTAACATCCCTGTTGCCTTCAGAAGCTGGGGTGGAAGAGGTAGAAGCCTTTGTGGGCTTGGTGATTGTCCTCTCCCACCTGCCAAATAAGGCACAAGTCAGCCTTTTACTGGCATTAATGAATATGGTCGAGGAGACCAGGGATTCAGCAACCTTTTCCTTTAGGAAGATTCCTAGGATCCTTCCAAAACATACTTCCTTCTTGGAATTCTTCTTCTTAATCAAATCAAACAGCAATTATGCCCAGTCTATTTTCTTCTTGTTGACAATGGCACACATGACCAAAAATTGTTGTCGGGTGATATAGTCGTGTGCTGTATGTTTCCCGAGTAGCACTTTAACCACCATGTCTGCTAAGAATTTATATGGGGCAGACAGATGTTTCTTCAAAAGTTTGTTAGGGTTGTCACCAGCATAACCCATCAGATTCAACAACATAGTAAACTCTTCAGAATCAATCTCTAAATCATCTTCTCCAGTTGTCAAACCAAAAATTTCAGTTAAAACGGCGGGTGTTAAGGAGACGGCATTACCGGCAATTGTTCCTGTCATAACATTGTCTTCAGAAATGATTGAAGTATAAACCCATTCCCTTATTTCAGTTCCGGCCAACTTTATCCGGGTGGTCATCAAGTTCTTCAGATTTTGTTCTTCCAGAAGTTCCAGAATGTAAAGGAAGATTGGATCTGAGTGCTGGAAAGAGTCGAAGTCGACGTCAAAGCCGGTGTCAAACTTCATTGCGGCTAAAGCTCCTGCTGGAATTGCCATTGAGATCACCTGCAAGATAGACAGAGAAAACGGCGATCAAGAGCAAGGGAACAGAAACCGCGGGATGGAGGTCGAAGAAAACCTAGATATAAGGTTTTCCAGAATATGAATCAACAATCTCCGTTCCATGAAAAAAAATAGTTCTTCGAACTAAGGTCGACGAAATAAATTATAGACAAATAATTCGTCAATCTCATTCAGAAGAAACGAAAATAATTCGTCGAACTCCATTCGACGAAAATTGTTTCCACACAGAGAATTCGTCGATCTTCGTTCGACGAGCATCTCCCAAACTTTCCCTAATTTGTCGAACTCCATTCGGCGAACTCTAGAAAATTCGTCGAATGAAGATAGAAATTAATTTAACTCTTCTCCATTAATCATTCCCAGTTGATTTATAAAGAATAGATGATTTTTCTCATCCAAGGGTTTGGTGAAAATGTCTGCTCTCTGTAAATCAGTAGGAATATGGATTAGGTTAATTTTCTTTTTGTCTACATTATCTCTAATGAAATGATGTCTTATTTCAATATGTTTAGTACTACTATGGTGAACTGGATTCTGTATTATAGCAATAGCACTAGTATTATCACAAAATAATGTTGAATTATTTAAGTTGAAACCATAGTCTAGGAGTTGGTTTTGTATCCATAACATTTGTGAACAGCAGCTGCCAACAGCCATATATTCTGCTTCTGTAGTTAATATTGACACAGATGTTTGCTTTTTACAAAACCAAGAGACAAGCCTCATACCCAGGAACTGGCAAGTTCCAGAGGTACTCTTCCTGTCCACTCTACATCCAGCATAGTCAGCATCTGAGTATCCAGTTAACTCAAACTCTGACTCTACAGGATACCAGAGTCCTAGATTAGTACAACTCTTTATATATGTCAAAATTCTTTTTAAGAAAATAAGGTGAGATTCTTTGGGGTTCACTTGGAACCTAACACAAAGGCATATGGCAAACATGATGTCAGGCCTGCTAGCTGTTAGGTATAATAGGGATCCAACAATTGCCCTATAATGCTTCTGATCTACAAGTTTCCCTACTGCATCAGAATCCACAACAGCATTGGTAGCCATAGGTGTTTTCATTCCTGAAGCATCACCCATCCTAAACTTCTTAATAAGCTCTTTAGCATACTTAGCTTGGGAGAGGAAGATACCATCAAGGAGCTGCTTCACTTGGAGACCAAGGAAGTAGGAAAGCTCACCCATACTACTCATCTCAAATTTCGAATGCATGAGGTCAGCAAACCTCTTGCATAATTTGGGATCAGTAGACCCAAAGATGATGTCATCCACATATATTTGTACTAACAATATTTGGTCCTTATGATGTCTAGTGAAAAGAGTTTTATCTATGGTTCCTCTTGTAAATTTATGCTCTAAAAGAAATCTTCCTAAGGTCTCATACCAAGCTCTTGAAGCTTGATTTAAACCATAGAGAGCTTTATGCAATTTAAATACAAAAGAGGGTTGAGTTAGAGAGATAAAACCTGGAGGTTGTTCCACATAAACCTCTTCTTGAAGCACTCCATTCAAAAATGCACTCTTGACATGCATTTGGAAAACTTTGAATCTCCTGTGAGCTGCATAGGCAAGGAATATTCTTATGGCCTCTAACCTTGCAACAGGGGCAAAGGTTTGGTCATAGTCAATTCCTTCCTCTTGCCTGTAGCCTTGAGGAACAAGCCTAGCCTTGTTTCTCACAATATTTACTTAAGCATCCAGCTTGTTTCTATAGACCCATTTGGTTCCAATAACTGGGTAGTTATGAGGTCTTGGAACCAAATCCCAAACTCTACATCTCTCAAACTGATTTAGTTCCTCTTGCATTACAATGATCCAGTAGGGATCTTTCTCAGCTTCATGGATGGAGAGGGGTTCAATCTGAGAGAGAAAACAGGCATGCATCAAGTCTTGGTTGAGTTGATGCCTTGTCTGTACACCTGCTGAAATGTCTCCAATCACTTGAGATCTGGGGTGATCTCTAAGTGTGACAAGATCAGTAGGTGGAGTTTGTTCAGCAACAGCTTCTATAATTAATTACTCTTGAGGAATGTTATTAACTGTTGAGGGACGTTCAGCCACTTCCACTTGAATTTCTTCTTCACTATCTTCAGCAACCTGTGGAGCAGGATGGGTTGACACCTCTTGGGTAAGGTTTAGTCCATCCATAAACTCACACAGTTGTGGAACCTGCAAAAAGCTATTGGTAGAAATCTCTTTCACCTCATAAGACATGTTAGCTTCATCAAAAGATACATGGACTGACTCTTCAATTTTAAGAGATGATTTATTAAACACCTTATAGGCCTTGCTTACTTGGGAGTATCCTAGAAAAATCCCTTCTTCAGCCTTAACCTCAAACTTTCTAATGTATCTTTTGTTGTTTGTGTGAATATAACATATACAACCAAAAACTTTAAAATATGTGATTTTAGGTTTCTTCCCTTTAAGTAATTCACAGGGGGTCTTATTTTTCAGCTTATGTATAAGGCTTCTATTCAGGACATAGTTAGTAGTGTTTACAGCTTCTGACCAAAAGGATAGAGGCATGTAAGCATCTGCCAATAATGTGCCTGCAGCTTCAATGAGTGTCCTATTTTTCCTTTCAGCTACCCCATTTTGTTGGGGAGTTCTAGGAGCTGAGAAGCACTGCCTGATACCTTCCTTCTCACAGAACTTATGCATAAGAAGAGACTCAAACTCGGTGCCATGATCACTTCTGATCAATGCAACATGAGTAGAGAACTCAATCTGTATGGTCCTGAGAAAATCTGTAAGAACCTTGAATGTATCTGACTTAGTTCTCAGAAAGGCTACCCAACTGAATATGGAGAAGTCATTAACAATCACTAAAGTATAAGACTTCCCTCCTAGGATTTGTACTGCAATGGGTCCAAATAGGTCCACATGAAGCAAATACAAAATCCTAGGTGAATCACTCTTATTAATGGATTTGAAACTAGTTTTAGTTTGCTTGCCTAATTGACAAGCCCTGCATAGGTTTTCCTTCTTGTAGGGGCCAGAAGGTAAATCTCTAACAAGGTTGTCTTTAGATAACCTAGCTATATTTTTAAGATTTACATGACCTAATCTTTTATGCCATAACTCATTTTGGTTACTAGTGATATTGAGTAAACAAACATCAGTTTTGGTAGAAATGAAATCTACTAGATAGATTTTACCTTGTCTAATTCCAATTAAAATAGTTTTGTTTTCATTATTAATAATAGAACAGGAGGTAGAGTTAAAGTGTACCAGATAACCTTCATCACATATATGGCTTATGGATATTAGGTTATGTTTGTGTCCTCTTACATATGTTACTCTCTTGAAGGTAACTGTTCCAATCTTTACTGTTCCATATCCTTCAGAATGGCCACTATTTGAATCACCAAAGATCACCTTTGGTGCTAGCTTGGACTTGTATTTAGATAGATTGTCCTTGCTGCCTGTCATGTGCTTGGAGCAACCACTATCCAAGTACCAGGTCTGACTCACCCTTGGACATCTCTTCACCTGTACCTGTAATGAAAAACAAAACTCAATTATTCTTGACGCAGGTCACCTTGGGTCCTTTTTTTTGTTGAAATGAAAAGCTGGAGATAACTGACAAAGTAGGTTGAGATTTATAACCTAAAGGATGATATCTCCTAGGTGGAATAACCCAATCAGCTACTGGATTGAATGGTTTATTAGCTGGTTTAGAATTTTTGTAAGAGAAATGATTTATGTTTGGTCCTTCTGGGTTCGATGAATTCTTGTAAGTTCGCCGACTAGAGTTCTACGAATAAGGCTGAGATCATCGATCTCTGCTCAGAGAATGACAATAGTCATTTTCTGCGCCCTATGTTCGTCGACCTCTGCTAGACGAACCATACAAAGTTCGTCGATCGCAGTTAGACGAATTGTTATAACTGAAGTTTCCGTTTAGTGTTCGTCGATCTAGGTTCGACGAACTAACCACATTTCGTCGATCTGAGTTCGACGAATGCTGCTGAACCTTATTTTTATTAGCTGTGTTCTGATTTTTATTGCTCTTGTCTATGGGTATCTTCTCTTTTCCCTTGGCAGAAATAAATTTAATGGGTGTGGTAAGAATATTTATCTTAATTATGGGGGGCAAACCTGATGATGCACCCAAGCCCAGCTTGCCATTCAATCTGGCATTTACTGTGCTTGTTATGTCCATCAGCTTTAGACTTCTTCCATTGGGAGATTGCTCAAGTTGTTTGGCCTCACATAAATCAGATTTTAATTTAATTATCTCTTAATAAGCTAAAGTTAGTTGATCTTTTATTTTAATATTTTTTGAGTTAACAGATTCAAGATTTCCTAGTTTTTCTCTAAGGGTATTTATTTCTTTCTCTGAATTAATTAAGTCTAAACACATAGCTTTGAATTCAATTTAAAATAAATTAGAATTAAAGTCAAAACTTAAAAGAACCTGATCTGCCTCTGAGTCTGAGGCTGCCTCATCTTCAGATTCTCCTTCTGATCCTGAACAGCTCCTGGAGGCATCAATTTCCAAAATGCAAACCTCCTTGGTTCTTGCTTCTTCCTCTTCTTCACTTGAGCTGGAAGAGGATGACTCTACTTCAGTATCACTCCAAGTTTCAGCAAAAAAGTCTTTGTCTCTCTTTTTGTACATGCTGGAGGAGAGTCTGCTGCTGTGTTTTCTCCTGGAGTCCTTTTCTTTGCTTTTCTCCTTCTTCTGGTTTTCTGGACATTCAGAGACGTAGTGTCCAGGATTTCTACATCCAAAGCACACAACCTCCTTGGTTGGTGTCTTGTCATACTTAGGATTATCATCCTGCCTAGATGATTTCCTTTTGAAATCCTTTCTAGCCATCTTATAAAATCTTTTTGCAAAGAGGCTCATTAGTTCTTCATTTGATGTTGAGGTCTCACTTTCCTCAAATGCCTTGAAAGCTATACTGTGATCCTTTCTCACTGGAGTTGTAGACTTCTGTTCAGCTGCTTCTCTTGATTTAATCAATTGCTCATAAGACTTTAATTTTCCTAGCAGAGATTCAGTTGATATCTCATTTAGGCTTCTAGATTCTTTGATAGGCCAGATTCTTGAGTCCCAAAAGCTAGGGAAGTACATCAAGATTTTGTCATTCACCTCTGTCAGGGTGATGTCTTTATCCAAGGTTTTAAGCTCATTGATGATTGAGCTCAACCTATTGTACATTTTAGCAACTAATTCAGCCTCATCCTTCTTGAAATTCTCATACAGGGATATGAGATTTGATCTCCTGTCTTTCCTTTCATCAGCTGAACCAGCTACCATTTGGTTGAGGGAGTCCCAAATGGCCTTGGCTGAGGTGCACTCAGCCACCTTCTGAAATATATCATCTGACATAGTCTGAGCCAAGATGTTCATTGCTTTTGCATCTGCAATTTTGGCTTTCTTGTAAGCATCATTATTCTCTATAGGAGGTAGTGCAGTCATGTTTGTGGAGGTGCTTGTAGAAGCTGCAGGTGCTGGAGGTACTCCTGTCAAGATGGAAGCAAAAATATCTTCATCAATAGAATTCATGTATAGTTTGATTCTTGCCTTCCAGATGGCAAATCTATTAAGATTGCATACTAGAGGTCTGATGCTTGCATAATCTTTGTTTTGAGCTATTTCTGTGAAAAAATAAATCTAATAAAGGAAACAAAATAATCAGATCTAACAAGAGGGATCTTTATGGTTCAGGTGTTAGCATGTACAACCAATTAACCTCTTAAGGTGTGGTAGATTAACCAACCTCACTCTGATACCAATTGAAAGTGAAGGTAGATCCGAAATACTCTAGAGGGGGGGGGGGGGGTGAATAGAGTATTGTGGTCTCTTAAAAATTCTTTACAACTTTTGTTATAAAGCTAGGTGAACAGATTAGCAAATAAAGTAAAAAGCACAGCAACCTAACAAATCACAGAACACAGCCAAAACAAAAAAAGGGCAACCAGATGACACAAGAAATTTATAGTGGTTCCCCAACCTGGGTACATCCACTCTTCTACCACCCTGGTAGGAATCCACTCAGATTTTTGATCAAGTGCCTGACACCAATGAGCTTTTATTCAGGTGCTCAAAAACCAAAATCTCAAGTCTTTTGGTAGACGACTTGCAACCAGGAATAATTTTGAAGGGAATTAAAACCCTGTACAGAGGATGGAAAAAAGGTGATGATGTCTTCTCTTTCTCAATAACAACTGAGAAGACTTGTGGATTGATTTCAGTAGACCGCTCCCCCTGAGATCTTGAAGGGATCAGGAAATCTAGAGCACTGCTTCAGGGTGACAGGTCTTCAAAGAACTTGATTGCCTTGACCAGAGATTGCTTCATGAACTTCTTTGACAGATAAAGATTGTTGTCCTTCTAAAGTTGTCCTGTAGGATTGAAGAAAGAAGACTCTTGATAGTCATTGAATGTTCTTCTTCTTCTTGATGATGTTCTCTGGCTTAGGCTGATTGCAGAAAAGAACTTTTTGATTTCTGTAAGATTCTTCTTGAGTACAATGTCTATCTATGTCTGTAACAGCTTAATCTTTTTTTGTTTTCTGACTGAAGACTGACTGAAGAACATTCGAAATTTGAAACCTTGAGCAGTAAATGCAGTCGGCCTGGGAAGGAAGCGGCAATCAATGAATTCCCTAACTGTCCCATGGAAAACGGCATGTAATAATCCATGTTCAATGCTCGTTCCAACGGTAACATTCCGAGAAGATTGAGCATTAATTACTCAGGAATCATCGCCAAGAAAAGCGACGGGAAACTGGAGAAGACCTAGTCTGGAATCGTCGAACGAATAACAGAATTCGTCGAGCTGAGTTAACAGTTCGTTGAGCTGAGCTGATGAGTTCGTCGACCAGATAATATCAATTAGTCTTCTAGGAGAACTTGTCAATTCTGCTACAATATACGTCGAACTGACAATCTTCATTCGTCGAGCTGACAATCATCATTCGTCGAACTGAGATCCAAAATCATCGACTGAAGAATGATTGTGGACTTGGAATCTGAGAAGTCTTTGACTGAGAAGGATTCAAATCGTAGACCAGAAATCGTCGAGCAGAGTACTGAATTCGTCGACCTGAGAAGTTGACTCCGTCGACCTGAGAAGTTGTGAACTTAAGGTCCAAGTTCGTCGAGCTCAGATTCTTGTTCGTCGACCAAAGCCTGAAGTTGTACTTAGAAAAAAATCTGGAGTTATTCTGACTTTAGTTGTTGAAGAATCTCAGTCTTTGTCGAATAGAGAACAAAGATCGTCGAGCTCAGCACAGAGAAATGTCTCAAGATCATCGAGCTCAGAACCCCTTTCGTCGACCTGAGTTCGACGAACGTCGAACTCATTTTACTTGGTCTGGAAATATTCTAATTCTTGAGACTCTGATAGGTTTGTTGATAGCTGGTCCATCTGAAGTTGACTCTAAGGACTTGGCCTAGACTCTAGGACACAAATTTGACCCTGCTATACATGTTGGGTCACATCCTAAGCTAGTGAACCTAGTCCAAATCAACTGGGGATCCAATAATGAGTCTGAACTAGATGAAGCCATGCTAGAAGTAACCCAAGTCATGAAGGATAGGGCTAACTACAAAAGGCCTTATCGACCAGCTGATCAAAGATCTAAAGACTCAGATCTGTATTGTGAATTCCATAAAGAGCCAGGCCACCTGATAGAAAACTGCCGAGCACTCTGCCAACTACTGCAAAGGATGCTCCGGTAGGGTAAGATGCGTGATCTACTTCCCAGAGATGATCGCCCTGATCCAGCAACCTCAAAGGGCAAAGAAGTTGCAAACATTCCTTGCTGCTCAAGAGGAGTGAGCCTAGTCGAATAGCACCCTCTCCTTGTTGTTAACAATGCTGTTGAATGCTTCGATGCCGATGACGATGCCGTGCTTGGAAGACTATTCTGAGCTGACAAAGGACTTCATAGTTCTTCAAAGTTTTTTCATAAACATGACGGGTTATCTCTACTCTTACTCTTTGAACATTTTCATCTTGAAACACTTCTAAGTGTTCCTTCTTGCTTTTCAATAAAGTTTACTTCAGGGATCCTGTATTGACACATTTCCCTTTTTGGAATGCCTCTTCCTCCATTTTCTCTTTGCCAAAGAGATCGCTGAACCACTGAGATATCGCCAAGTCTTGTTGTTCCCTCAGAAGATTGTTCTCTGGCACGACCGCTACGACCACATAATGTGGGGAGTGTTCACGTATGTGTAGTGGGAGCCATTCAATCTACGATGGTGAGCTTTAGACTTTGGATCCAAACCGGAATCTAACACAGAGTGTGCGCCAGGGAGGCCCCATGTGTTAGCTCTATTGTGCTCCATTAAGGATACATTACAGTTACTATGATCTTTACTTGACAAGCAATGGCGATCAAGCGTAGCCTTGTCTCTTCGATTATCTCATGACTGTGATGGTCGGACACTCTATGGTACTCTCAATCCGTGCCTTCGCAGGATCCATAATTCCACTGATCTTTCCATAGACAAGCAATGCCTTAGGCCACTTGGCGCAACTAGTCACATTGATCAATGATGATTGTACCCGAGGCAAGAGAGCAGTGCAACTGCCGCTTCCTTCTTAGGATTTTATGCATGTATCCCTTTTTGCTCCGTCAAGGGAGTATAGCTAATTCGCTTTAAGTAGGGCTATACTGGTGATGACCTGTAACACCCCAAATCCCAGGATTGGGAAAACGTTGGGTGACATGGCCTGGGACACGGGCATGTCCCAGGGCATGTCCTGCTCGGGTGAGCAGTCGGCGAGAGTTCGACAAAATTTTGTTTCTACGAAAATGTGGGAACACGCCATCTGACATGGGCGTGTCAGAGGCCGTGTCCTCCTCTGGTCGACGAAATTGAGTTGGGGCTTGCCTGCTTCCGTGTGTGGGCACACGGCCTGGGACACGGGCGTGTCCCAGGCCGTGTCCTTTGTGGGATGTTCCCAGGGCATTTGAGACCTAGTGAACACTGGCAGGACACGGTCTTGTTTAGGTTATATGGCCTGTGATACGGGCGTGTCATTGGTCGTGTCCCGATCGGGTTGAAGTTAGTTATGTGCATCCTGAAGTACACGGCCACAGACATGAGCGTTTCTGAAGGCGTATCAGGTGACACGTCCCATGACATGGGTGTGTCACAGGGGTGTGTACTGGTCTGGATGAGTCGGTTGTGTGTCGCTTAAGGTACATGGTCTGTGACATGGGCGTGTCACAGGCCGTGTCAGGCAAAATTTAGCCTTTTGTGGCAAAATCGTGGCCATCCATTTTCTCAGCTAGGATCTAATGGCTCTGGCTCCTCCCTGTGTCCTTAAGGCCGAGAATGAGAAAGACATTCTCATTCTAATCTTGGCCACTATCTTTCTAAAACTGTTGAAGTATTAGACCGGGCGGCCTTGCGGTCTTGTCTGGCGGTTTGTTGACCGAGCGGTCTGACGGTCTCCTCTGGTGCTTGGAGACCGGGCGGTCTATCGGACTCTCAGTGCGGCATGTTCTTATCCTGCTGGAGTTGCCGTGCGGTTAACCCATCTGTCTAACCGCGCGGCCTGTGCGGTCTCCTTTATTTCTAGCCGCTCTGCCCTGTATATGTTTAGTCCCACATTGTTTGTTTATACTCTCTCATATCTCCTCCATTCTATATAAGGGAGGTCATACCTTTGTAAATGATATCTTTTTTGGATAATAAAATTTCAATTATTCAAAAGTCTATCCATTTGTTCTTTCTTATTCGCTACTTTCTACATGGTATCAGAGGACACGGTCGTTTCCTCCTGATTGTGTGCACTGTCTAATTCTCGCGGCTTGTTTTCCGCTTTCTGCGACCTGTCTCGCGGCTTGCCATCTCTTCTGTCCGCTGCCCTATTCGCGCGGCTTGTTTCTGTCCGCTGCCCTGTTCGCGCGGCTTCCTTCTCCTTGGTTCTCTTCTCCTGCTGCTATTCGTCGCCGCGACCTGTTTCGTTGTCGCCACACTCCTAGTTCCTTCTTGCCTCTCCGACTTCCTAGTCGTTACGGCCTATTTTTGTTCGGCCGGCCTGCGACTTGTTGTAGTCGCTGCTTCTTACCTCCTCTTCTCTTTTGTTCGCTCGGCCTTTTCAGTCCGCGCGACCTCTTCCCCGCTGTGCGTTTGACTGCTTTCTAGCCGCTTGTGTTCGCGCGGCTTCTTCCTTTTTTATCTGCTGCAGTTTCTTGCTGTGTTCTATGACTACTTCCGGTCTCACCACTACTCCTGCAGCTCCTTCTCCACCTCCTCCTTCGGGCAACCTTGGCACCCTTTCTAAGCTTGTTGGCTCCAACTATCCCGATTGGAGCGTTTCTTTCACTTTTCTCCTTCGCTCTCAACGCAAGCGTCATCACCTCACCGATGACCCTCCTCCTCGTACCTCTCCTGAGTTTGATGAATGGGATGCGAGTGATGCTCTTGTCCGCACCTAGCTGGCCAACAGCCTTTCTGATGAGTACCTTCCCGTCATTCGCCATGATGAGACGGTCAAGGCCGCCTGGCTTCACCTCGCTGCTCTCTATTCTAAGGGGGTCCAGACGTCCCGCATTTATACACTCTATGCGGACCTCTTCGCCCGCCCTTCCATGTCTCCTGCTGCGGCTTATCAGCAGGTTCAGGCTCTTGGTGCTGAAATCCTCCAGAATCGCCCCTTCTCCGCGAACTTGGCCGAACAGCACAAACACTTCCTGGAACTCCTGGTTGTTTGTTATCTTCTTCGTCTTCCCGATTCTTATGATATGATCCGCCAGCAGATCTTGGGTGAGGCGGAATCTCCTACTTTGGATGCCACTGCGGCTCGTATTGCCGCTGTTACTTCGCTGCTCCAGCGACCTCTATTGGCCTCCCCCCCTTCCCAGGACTCCTTTGCTCACCAAGCTCAAAGGGGGGGACCTAGTGGCCGCGGCCACTCCGGCGGACGGGGTTCATCCCGGTTCCTCTGCTCTCACTATGGTCATACCGGCCACTTTGTTGACCGCTGCTGGCAGAAACATCCTCATCTTCGCCCTTCCGGTGATGCTCCTTCTTCGGCCTCCACCTCTTCTCGGTCGTCTGCCTCTATGGCCACGACGTCAGGGATTTCCCACGTCGTTACACAAGGTAAATGGCTGATTGACTCCGATGCTACAAATCATATGACTGGCAACCCTCATTACTTCTCCCGTCTTGAGACACATGACCGCTTACCCCCGGTTCGTGTGGCGGATGGTTCCCCGTCCCCGGTTCATGGGACGGGAATGGTTCAACTCACCCCCTCGCTTTGCTTGGAGGACACCCTCTATGTCCCGAAGTTCCCGTGCAATTTGTTATCAGTTACTACTTTATGCCGGCAACTTCAGTGCTCCGTCTTATTCACTCCCACTACTTGTTCTTTTCAGGACCCGAGGACCCAGCGGACGATTGCTACTGGGACTGAGAGTGGCGGCCTCTACTTCCTCGACGATGTTTCCGCTCTGTCCGCCTACTCCTCCTCCACAGATCTCCTTCAATGGCATCTTCGCCTTGGACATCCTCCTCCTCGGATTGTTCGCCAGCTTCTTCCCCACTTACCTCCTACCAGTTCTCCGCTCAACTGTGATGCATGTCAGCTTGGCAAACATCATCGCTCCTCCTTCCCTCTGAAGCAAGGTCGTGGCTCCTCTCGCCCATTTGATCTTATTCATTCTGATGTATGGGGTCCTGCTCCTACCCTCACTTTTGGTCGGGGTAGTTACTATTTTGTCACTTTTATAGATGATTTTTCACGCTGTACCTGGGTGTATCTGTTAAAAGATCGCTCTGAACTCTTTTCTGTTTGGCAATCATTTTATTTTATGATTCGGACTCAGTTTGCTATTTCTATTATAGTTTTACGTTCTGATAATGCCAAGGAATATCTAAATCATGATTTCTCCTCTTTCTTTCACCAACATGGCCTGCTTCATCAAACGACTTGTGTTTACACCTCCCAGCAGAATGGGGTGGCGGAGCGTAAAAACCGTCACCTGCTTGATGTTGCTCGTACTCTCATGACGCAGATGCACGTCCCTCGCTCCTACTGGGGCTACGTTGTTCTCCTCGCCTGCTATCTCATCAATCGTCTTCCCTCCACAGTTCTCCACGGCCAGACCCCCTTCTCCATTCTCTACCCCCATAAGGAACCTTTTCCTCTCCCTCTCCGTGTCTTTGGCTGTACGACCTTTGTTCACGCGCCCTCCGCTACCCGCGACAAGCTTTCCCCCCGTTCCACCAAGTGTGTCTTTTTGGGGTACTCTACCACTCAAAAAGGCTATTGCTGCTTTGACCCCCTTCTCCGCAAGCAGTTTGTCTCCGCGGATGTGAGTTTTTTCGAGAATGCTTCCTATTTCTCTCCTCCCTCTTCTCTTCCTTCTGATATCTCTGTTCCTTCCACGCCTCTCGACGTTTTCCCACCTCCGTCTCCTCCTCTACTGACTCCTTCCCAGTCCGTCTCCCCACCCACTCCTCCACCCTCCTCTCCGCCGCCGTCTCTCTCTAGTCCCGAGCCAGCCTTCTCCGCTACGGACGCTCCGGTCGCTGACGCTCCAGTCGACCTGGATATTCCCATTGCTCTTCGCAAAGGGGTGCGAGCGTGTACTCAACACCCGCTTGCGGCAGTTATTTCCTATTATCGGCTTTCTCCTTCTCGCAGGTGTTTTGCCTTGGCTATCTCTGCTACTTCTACTCCCCGCACCTAGCAGGAGGATCTTGCTCTCCCTCATTGGAAGTCTGCCATGGATGAGGAGATGGCTACTCTTACTGAACGGGGTACCTGGACCCTTGTTCCTCCTCCCGTGGGCACTGATGTGGTTGGCTGTCGCTGGGTCTTCGTTGTGAAATTTCGCCCTGACGGCACTGTGGATCGCTACAAGGCCCGACTGGTGGCCAAGGGCTTCACTCAAACTTACGGCATTGATTTCTTTGATACCTTTTCTCCGGTTGCTCGCCTCAGCACCATCCGGGTTCTCCTTTCTGTGGCTGTTAATCGGGATTGGGCAATTTCCCAGCTTGATGTGAAGAATGCTTTTCTCTATGGCGATCTTCAGGAGGACGTCTATATGGAGCAACCTCCTGAGTATGTTGCTCAAGGGGAGACACACGTATGTCATTTGAAGAAGGCCATTTATGGCCTAAAGCAGAGCCCTCGAGCATGGTTCGACAAATTCAATGGTATTGTGCCTACCATCGGCTTTAGAAGGAGTTCGGCCGATCACTCCTTATTCATTCGCAAAACGGCCTCGGGACTGGTGGTTTTGGCAGTATATGTGGATGATATTCTTCTTACTGGCGATGACCGAGATGGGGTGGACTTGACGAAGAAGCACCTCCGTCAGCACTAGGTTACAAAGGATATGGGCTCCCCGAAATACTTTTTGGGGATAGAAATCTCTCGGAAACTTAACTCGTTGGTTCTCTCCCAACAGAAGTATGCCCTTGATCTTCTATAAGAAGCAGGATTGACAGGTGCCAAACCGGCTCGGTTTCCCATGGCTATTGGATAAGACAAAACGTGGACGGATGAGTCTCCTCTTCTATCTGATGTCACAAGGTACAGACGTTTGGTAGGAAAACTCATCTATCTCACGGTGACTAGACCCGACATCGCCTATGCTGTAGGCAAGGTCAGTCAGTTTATGCAAGCTCCCAAGGAGTGCCATCTTCAGTCTGCCCTGAAGATTTTAGAGTATATCAAAGCAGCACCAGGCAAAGGTTACTCTTTCAGAAGAATGGTCATCTGAGGGTTGAGACCTACTCAGATTCAAGTTACGCGGATGACAAAGGCGATCGTAAATCCACATCAGGTTTTTGTACCTTTGTTGGAGGTAATCTCGTGAGTTGTAAGAGCAAGAAACAGTCTGTTGTCTCCAGATCCAGTGCAGAAGCCGAATACGGGAGTATGGCATCAACCACGTGTGAGTTAAAGTGGTTGCGGGCTCTCATGCTTGACCTGGGCGAGGTATATGACTGTCCTCTCCCTATGTTCCGTGACAACAAGGCCGCTATATACATATCCAGAAATCCGGTCTTCCATGAGAGAACAAAGCATATAGAGGTTGACTGTCACTTCATTCGAGAAGAGATTTTGAAGAAACAGATTTGTACTCCATTTGTCACCTCTGACAAGGAATTGGCAGATATCTTCACCAAGCCGGTCTCTACTTCCTTCTTCCACATTTGTGACAAGTTGGGCATGATTGATATCTATGCTCTAGATTGAGGGGGAGTGTTTAAGTATTAGACCGGGCGGCCTTGCGGTCTTGTCTGGCGGTTTGTTGACCGAGCGGTCTGACGGTCTCCTCTGGTGCTTGGAGACCGGGCGGTCTATCAGACTCTCAGTGCGGCCTGTTCTTATCCTGCTGGAGTTGCCGTGCGGTTAACCCATCTGTCTAACCGCACGGCCTGTGCGGTCTCCTTTATTTCTAGCCACTCTGCCCTGTACATATTTAGTCGCACATTGTTTGTTATACTCTCTCATATCTCCTCCATTCTATATAAGGGAGGTCATACCTTTGTAAATGATATCTTTTTTGGATAATAAAATTTCAATTATTCAAAAGTCTATCCGTTTGTTCTTTCTTATTTGCTACTTTCTACAAAAACCTAGAGAGAGAAAGAGAGGAATAAGGAGGAGGAGGAAGAGGAGCCAGCCACCGGTGTAGCTGCGGAGTTCCATTTCGAGATCCGAAGCTAGCGTTGTGAAGGCAAAGCCGCTGCGGTACTTTCCAGCTGACTAGAAGTCCAAAGCGCCAAATCGGTATTCAAGGGTAACGACCTTTCTTCCTAGCTATGTGAAGACTTCCTTTTTGGCATATGCATACGATTCCCCCACTAGAGAGTGGCTTATTATGGGAGTCTCTTGGGTTGATTCATGGAATCCCCACTCATTTGGCATATAGATCCGGAAATGGAGTACGGAATAGGCATGTTGTATGAAGCCCAACTGGACAAGTTGGTCTGCATTGGTGATGTTGCATATACGCACCGGAGAAGTCTCTGTGATAAATGTGTAGTTTAGGTGTCAACGGGTTAAACCTGTGAAGGGAAATAGTAGGAAGTACTAGAGTGGTAGTCCAGGAAAATACCCGTATGAGGCTTGTGATGAATGTGTTGTACCTATGAAGGGTAGTAACAGAAGTACTGGATTGGAAGTCCAGGAAATACTCTTGTAATGCTTGATGTTCATGGGTGGTACCTGTGAAGGGTATTAGTAGGAAGTACTGGCATGATAAGCCAGGAAAATACCCTTGATGCTTGTGATTATTGCTGGGTTGTGCCTGTAAAGGGAAGTAGCAGGAAGTACTGGTATGAAAGCCCATTAAAATACCAGCAAATGGTTAGAGCTAGGGCTGGAATATGAGTTCTGTCGCTACCATTGAATGTGGCACATAGCTAACCTGTGAGTGTGAAGCTTGTCCTGCGAGGACATTATAGCTATTTGTTAAACAGACAAGGGGATGCCGACCCGCGTTAGTCTGGTTATAAAACTAATGATTTGAGCAACGGGCAAAAGCTGAACTGTATCCACATTATGGTTGTCTGCCATGGGTGTCTGGATGAATTGGCATTTGGCAGAAAGGCATAGCGAGAGTCTTAGGCCTGCGTACCATGACACCATGGGGGTGCTACGGGCCAATACCGGGTCATTAAGACTGCAATCTCTGGATACATACCATGTAGTAAATGCTCAATGTTTTACCATTAGGTTGCGACTCTGATACGGTGGTGGTAAACTGGTTCGTCGGTACACCAAGAATGTGCCCTAAGTGCACGGATCGTCGGGCCACATGGCTGACGGTTATGATGGAATGTCTGTGTGTAAGAGCACAATGTGTGAATATACATATATCTGCCTGTGAAATGCTATGCCTATAGGGAAGGAATACCACTGCCCCAGGAAAGGGGTAGGGTCGTTATAAAATTGGTTAGCTGAATGCTGATCGTTTCCTTGTTTTCCTCCAGTGGGTGAATGTCCTTGTACAGGTGCTGGAGAACCAAGCGGGACATATAAAGACTGAAGTCCCTGCTGCTGTTGTTGCTGCTGCTGCTAGCCCTTCAAGGCAAAGCTTAAAATGCTATATTTGTTTATATGTGGCCATCCTGCGCGGCAATGTTTAAGGCCACTGTTGTGAAAAGGCTTGTAAGGCCATAAGGCCAACTGATTTGTATTTGGTGAACATTCCTGTTATATATAAATGTGGATCTTTATATGGTATACATTCATGTTTAGAGTTTCGTGTGTCTTATAGGCTTCCGCTAGAATGCTATGTGTTAGGATGCACAACTCGGGTATCACTCCGTGTCTTCGCCGCCTGTTTTGTAGTATATGTTATGGGGCCCCGACCGAACCTTCTAGTATATACTATATGAATGGATGGAGTCGTTACATGACCTTTCTTGGTCATCTCCGAGTATAGACATCTTTTTTATCAACTGCCTCTTTCACAGGTGAACAAGTCAAATCCGACCTACTAAAAGGATTTGCAACAATCGTTTCTGTTTATTCTCTTTTTATATGCATTGCTTGCTCAAAGCTCTATCAGATGGTGATCTACAAAGCTCTTCATTACTCTTATTAAATGTTAACAGCATCAATAATTGACCAAAAAATCTGGCTCTCCTTGATTAACAAGCCATGCAAGCGGAGTCTAATTAAGATAATTTTTTCTTATTGATCTGAACTTCATATTAAAGATATCATATATTGCTACAATTACCGTCGAGGGCCAATCTTTATCCAGATTGGCAGAATTCTGATAAGTTGTAAATATACGTACTTTTATGTATATTAAATAAGTCGATTTAGTTTCTTTTCGTTATTTTTACGTAATTTTGTTCAATAAAGTGTTTCTTTTCTGTAAATATTTCTAACTTAAGTTTATTTTTGTTTCCTGGAAATTTCAGGAAAATTGCCAAAAAATCAAAGTACACGCCCGTGTACCTTGGGTCACGCTCGTGACTAGGGCGTGATACTTCATTTCTTGTGGAATCAGAAGAATTTGAAGAGAAAAATGAGACACGCCCTAAGATATGCCTGTGTTATTTGACATGCCCAGGTCCTATGGCCGTGTCACTCTAGCTCGACGAAACTGCGCTCGACGATCGTCGACCAGGGCGACACGCCCACCGCAACGTCCATGATATATGGCGTGACTCCTCCACCTAGCCCGACGGGACGTCACCGGCGACTTTTGATGCAACTCGTTCCCAAATCAACCTGATGGACACGCCCACCGCCACGCCCGTGACCGAGGGCGTGACATCCTCAGTTACAGCCTCAAGTCAACGCAGCAGTCAAATCGCTGGATCACCTCACGCACAGTGCTGACACGCCCCCCCGACACGCCCGTGTCACCGGGCGTGTACTTTGAAAATTTTCCCTATAAATAGGCCCTTGCTGTAAGTTGTCTGGGGTTCCATTTTTTTGAACCATTTTAGTGTGTTTTGTGGGTTGCCCTTGTGGATTCTCTTGCAATGTAAGGAGATTTCTCCCCCCTCCCTTTCATGTTTGTCTTTGCTTTAGCTTTTGGTTTGTAATAGTTTCATTATGATAATAAAAATGTTTGATTTTCTCTTTGTACATGGCATGAAAATTCATTTGGGTGGCTTATCTCTTTCTCTTTTTATCCTTAAGTTTCATCTTTGTTCTTCTCTTTATGAAAGTGTGTGTGTGTGTGTGTGTGTGTATGAGTGTAACGTGTTTACTTTCTATGTCTATAATTTGTCTCCATGTTAAGTTTTGTTATAGAATTTATTTCTAAATGAGATGTGGTATGTTAAGTTTATCTCTTTTTCTCCATGTTCTTTTTTAGTGTTTTTAAATTTCATTCTTATGAATTTGTAAAAGAGTTTTTAAAGTGTTTTTGATTTTTTTACTTCGTTTTAGGATTGTAAAACTTTTTTTTCTTTTCACTTTCTTTTAACTTTTTAATCACTTTTATGAAATCCTAAAAATGAAAAAGTTGTAATTTTAATTTTTGAAAGGCTTTAGTTTTTTTTTCCTTAGTTTTAAAAACTTTTGTTCTTTTAATTTTTATTTGTTCTTTTCATGTGTTTTGTGTGTGAGAGTATTTACTTTCTGTAGAGTGAGTGCGTGTGTTGCATTTATTTTCTCCTACTCGTTTGAGTAGGAGTCGCTTTCATTTTCAACCTACTCATTTGAGTTGGATTGTGTGAGTATTTACTTTTTGCAGTGTGTGTGCATTTTCATTTTCAGTAGAGTGAGTGTGTGTGTTTATTTCATGTCGAGTGCGGGTGTTGGTGCATTTATTTTATCCTACTCATTTGAATAGGACTCGCTTTCATTTCAGTCCTACTCTTTTGAGTAGGACTTGTCATTTTCAGCTTTAATTTACCGCCTACTCATTTGAGTAGGACTTGTCATTTCAATTATGCAATTTTCTCTTTTTTGTAACTTAGTTTTTTTTCTCTCTTTATTATGCGTTTGGTTGATTGCGTGTGTTCTTAATCTTTCTAGTAGCTTTTTTATTTTTAATATTAGGTTATCTTATTTTTCTTCTTATTTTTTGCGTAACCCTTCAGCGCTTAACTTAGAACTCATGCCTAACCAAACTAATAAGCCATCCCCATTCCGATGAGTGGCTAATCGCTTTTATGCCTCGGTATCGAAGAGCATTGGGATATAAAATATTTTAAATAACTAAAGGCCTTATTTTTCTATTTAATTAAAAAACTTAATGTTTACCCCAGGTTAACGACGCATAGAACCACATATCGATGTGTGGGGTCTATTTTCATTATCCATACACTAGCTAGCCGAGAGGCCGTGCGTATGGACTGATCACCCCTGGATAATGAGATTTTTGTACTAACCCTCGAGAGAGGAGGCGCGTAACTCTACCGAATTGGGTCCCCCCCCCCAATAGCGGGGTTCTTAGCGTATTGCGAGATTTAAGAGGAATCCTTCGTCGGACGAGAGCCCGGTCGAATAGCCTTAATGTTCAGGTTGGTGATATTCCTAGTGATAGGTGAGCTCATTCTTTTGGAACCTCCACGGCCAAGTTTCCGCTTTAATTAAATTGAAACCTAAGATCTCTATTTATTCAAATCTATTTTACTACTAACGTAATTCGATACTGAGTGTTATCTCTTCATCGACTTTATTCGTAATCTAATTCCAGCTTTTTTAGTTAAAATCAACATCTTAATATTTCGGAAAAATAATAGTGCTTTCGGTGCTGTAGGGATAATAAACCTGTTCCTGGGAAATTTACGATCTGGATATTCTCCCGAATATCCTATATTACTTGCGGTAGGTGAACTTGCCTTCAATTAGCCGCGTGAATTCCGGACCCACCGCGCTCCCTCGATAATTTAGAGTCGGACTTCGCACGCATCAAATTCGTCAATCTTTTTCTCTGCCAATGTGATCATACATATTCTATTATATCAACAGTCAACATTCGACTTATTGACCTGAACTTAATGTTAAAGATATCATCTCTAATATAGCAAGAAGATCACTACTCTAGTTTGATCTTCATTCAATTATCGGCAGAGTTCATCAGACATTTTCCCTGCTATTTGGTCATATCCATCTTATCTCATCAACAGTTAGCATTTGCAAGTTCCATCCAGGTACTTGCGGCTTAGCTCGTTATATTATGTCTGATACTCACTCTTCTGTTTGCAGTGATTAGTGGGCACCTGCAAGCCTTACCCGGGTACTTGCAGCATAGTCTTTTCACCATAGCTGCTTCTAACTCTCATTTTGCAGAGATCAGCAGATGCTTGTAAGTTTCTTCATAGGTACTTGCAACTTTTATATATCATGTCTGCTTCTAACTCTCATTTTGCAGAGATCAGCAGATGTTTGCAAGTTTCTTCACAGGTACTTGCAACTTTCATATATAATGTCTGCTTCTAACTCCCATTTTGTAGATATCATCAGATACTTGCAAGTTTCTTCACAGGTACTTGCAACCTTCATATATCATATCTTCTTTTAACTCTACTTTTGTAGAGATCAGCAAATGCTTGCAAGTTTCTTCACAGGTACTAGCAACCTTCATATATCATGTTTGCTTCTAACACTTTTCTTGCAGAGACCAGCAGATACCTGCAAGTTGCCTTCACGTATTTGCGGCTTTTTCTTTACTCCCATATTTGCTTCTAACTTCTCTTTTGCAGAAAACTAGCAAACGCTTGCAAGTCCCCCTTCAGGTACTTGCAACTTATTTTCCTCTTCACGAATGTCGCTTACTCTTCTTTTTGTAGAAGATAACAGTTGCTTGCAAGCCTCCATCAAGTACTTGCAAGTTGTTATGCTTTTATGGTTTCCTCTCACCTTAATTTTGCAGAACTCAGAAGAAGACACATCTTCTTCGTTTTGCAAAGGCAAACCCAGGTACGCGCAAGATGTGCCTTCTATACATGCCTACACTAACTTTTCCTTTACAGGAAAAACACAGGTAGCACCAAACTCCCAAGGAGAGACATCAGGTTCTATCTCTCCTTGCCCCCTTCCTTTCCTGTGGGGTGGATCACGATTTTCGTGGGTGTCCAACATTTTTGAAGTTCCCTTCTGAACTTAAAAAAGTGCGGGGATTATGTTAACCCCGAAATCGGCGATCCTTCCCAAGGCATCCAGCTCGCTAGTCGCGGCATACTCCAAGTTCCTCCTGTAGGTCGCGACGTCTTGTGATGGGCGGACAAGCTTTTCTCTCCGCCCAGGCAGCGCGACTTTGGCGGTCTCAGCGGTCTGACCGCCCAGGAGGCGCGTTGTTCCTTTTGTCGGCAGGGGCTGCGAACTGCTTCGACAGTCCGCCCCTGCAGGTCGCGCCCCTTGTCAGCTAACCCGCAAGCTTGTCTCAACAGGATCCCCTTTGCCGGACTCGGATATCCATTCGCCCAGACCGCCACAATGACAAGCAGCCTGCCTCTAGGCCGCAGACCTTCACCAGCATCGACAAACCTCCAGCTCTCTGCATAGCCAGATTGGTGACCTGACACCAGGTCGCCAGCCAGTGTCACAACCCGCATTTTCTCAACGATAAAATCGTATCAGAGCAAGAGAAAACACGTGCCGTGATGCCACGCCGTGCAGGGGATAACTGCACGCGCTCAGGCAAAACTCCAGACCTTAGATTTAGGGAAAAACGTTGATTAATTATGAAATAAAAGCAGTTATGTTGATTGGCCGTATCCCTCGGCATGGTGGATCAGCTAGTCCACAGTTAAAAGTATAAGTATACGCAGCAGAAAATAGTTTGGTTCAATTAAATTGACACCCTAGTGAGCATAAGTGTCCCCGAGGGACAACTCATGGTATGCACAACTCTAAAGTGAATATAATAGATATAAAAAGGTAATCTTTTTACGCTAAGGAAATATAGTGACTTTGTTTTATAATTATGCTATGCATGATATACATATAATAATGCCTTTAGGGTTTAAAATATCTAACATGCAACCTAGCAAAAATCCTTCCCAGAAGCAAGTAAACAACCACTAAAAGGCAAAAACAGCAGTTTAAGTTCATACCCAGCATCGCAAGAAGCCACCAGTGGGCGCCAACAACCTGACACGAACCCACTGGTGAGTATGTATGTCTATACAGAAAAGTAAAGAACTACCTCACAAAATCGAGATCAGCTGTCTCAGCTACCCCAGAGGCCACAAACCAGCCCCTCCAAAAGAACTAGCCGCTGAACCGGCTACAACCTGGACCTGAGGCATTCAAGAAAAGAACACCTCAGTAAGGAAATAATCAAAAGTGTAAATAAATCATTACAGTTAAGAGCAAAAAGAAGGGTTTACCACCCCGACAACAAGCTGCTATAAGCAAAAGAAAGAGCATGACAGTAAGAAAAGAGCACTGTCTAAAGCACAGCAAAGCACACCAAGTGAGTGCAACAAAAGCAACATGCTCCACAAAAGAGTCTAACATAACCAGAATCAGATCCAAAAAGGGCTAAGGGGTCGCCAGTGGCAGCTTTAGGGTCCCACACCAACCCAAACCAGGGCAAACAGGTCGTGGCCACAGCTCTCCACATCAAAATCCACCCCTCTTAGAGGCCACTAAACATGCACCACCTGCCACAACCCAAGAGTCGGCAAGCAAAAACTTGCCGAACACCCAATACCACCCCCTAAAGGAAGGGAAAAGTCACACTAACAATCCTAAGGTACATAAGAACTCAAGACAGAAATGTCGAGCCCACTCGACGCAGTGTTGAGTAAACTCCACTCACCTGACGCCTAAGAATACTTAGTCGCAAGTCCTAAGCTAGGTGACGGCGTTGAGTGAGCTCGGCTCACTCGACGCTGTCAGCGCTTTCCACTTAGGGTAAACGTAAGTCTCGTTAAAAATTGCAGCCTAAGCTCTCTCATTGCGAGCAAGCAGAGAGTTGGAAATTTAATCCCAACCCTCCGTTCCGTCCTAACTACTCGGGACTATCGCAACCGAACCTGAACCACCTCTACCGCAGCCTCACCCTAACTCTAGCTACCCACAGAACACCAAACCTCAGACAAAAGAGAACATGATTAAAATTCCAGAAAAGAAAATAAAGGATCAGCACTTGATTAGAAGCTTGATGAAATAACTTAACCTGCTGCCCTAGGGAGGAAAAAGGACAAAGAGAACAGAGCTTTGCAGAAGAAATAAAAAATAGATCATGGGTTAGAAATAAATTTGGCAAGGGCAAGGGGCCACTTGCCTCTACCTCTTCGAAAAACAAACAACAGCCGCACCACGGCTTGGCTCCGGCTGCAAGATCGGCCACCTAGAAGACCAACGCTGAAACTTGAGGGAAGAAAGAAATCAGATATTTAGAAATTCCTGGAATCGAACCCTAAATCAAGAAAAACTTACATGGAAGGGAAGATCTAGCCGAGAGCAAGCCGAATCCGCTATCACACGAGAAAAACGGGCTCTAACCCTCCCGAAATCGCCGGCCAAAACAACCACCGCCTCCTCTCAAAACCCTTCCGCTGGAAGCTCTCCAGACTCTGGAACGATGAAAAATGAGGAGGAAAAACAGTTCACGGCAACAAAAGACGATTTCAGGAAAAAAAGGTACGGAACATGGCCAAGACACGCCCGTGACACGACCCAACACGCCCGTGTCACGGGGCGTGTACTCACACACTCGACGAACGTCGATCTCTACTCGACAAAAACACGGGACACGCCCCCCAGACACGCCCGTGCCACGGCCCGACACGCCCGTGTCACGGGGCGTGTACTCACGCACCTACCCACTTGACGAAAGTCGATCTCCGCTTGACGAAGCAAGGGACACGCCCTGTGACACGCCCGTGTCACAGGCCGTGTACCAACTCGAACACCGCCCGACGATCGTGGAGCGCCGATCGTCGAACAGAGAGACACGCCCCAATGTCACGCCCGTGTTCGACACGACACGCCCGTGACAGAGCCGTGTTCTCACTAAACACTGCCTGACGACCGTCGAGCGTAGCTCGACGAATCGAAGGGGGACACGCCCGTGACACGCCTGTGTCACGGTCGTGTTCCTACAAAAAAACCCTGTCGACCAAAAATTCGTCGACCGGAGAAACGGGAGCTCTTCCCGAGCACGACACGCCCTGGGTCACGGGCGTGACCCAGGCCGTGTCACCCAAACTTGCACAGAAAAGAAACCTGCTAATACCTAGCCAACAAGAGACAAGGCACCTACCTACAAGCTCAGTCACAACAGGCCACGCACAGCACAGTAAACATTACAAACATGCAGCTAACAAAACAACGCCGAAACGGCGCGGAGGCAAACGATCTCGGATTTCGACCAAAACTCGCACCGTAGCTAAACAACCAAGCCACGAAAACAACGACGAGGTCGAAAACAACATCCGACGATCGAACACTCGGGCTAACACCTCCCGAAGCCAAAACGCAAGCATTTCCCTAAGAGGCCCAACCGAGTCACCAAAACAGACTCCGGCTAGCTGGGGAAACTTGCCAACTGGCTACAACCAGGCTACACAAGGAACCTACAGAGCTAGGACCGCGCTCTACAACGGCAAAGGGCCGGAAATGCGTCATCGTAACGCCAATCCAAAATCAAACAAAACACAGAAAAACCGGGGGCGTTACAGCCACTCCCCCTAAAAGAAAGTTTCGCCTCGAAACTTTACTCACCACACTCCTAAGAAGAAGGACAGAGAAAGAGCCAGGAAAGGGCTAAATAATCATAAATAAAACAAAACATACCAGACACAAGCTCAGGGAAACAGGTGAGGGTGAGCCTCCCTCATAGCCGACTCCAACTCCCAAGTCGCGCTTTCTACATCCTGATTCCTCCATAAAACTTTAACCATCGGAATAGACTTCTTCCGCAGCGCACAAACCTGAGAATCCAGAATGCGGACAGGCACCTCCACATAAGAAAGATTCGGCTCCAACTGAGGCACAGAATCCAAAACCTGCCTGCCATTCGATACACATTTCTGCAGCTGACTGACGTGGAAGACATTATGCACGCCAGGGAAGTTTGCGGGCAACGCCAGCCTATAAGCTGATATCCCAATCCGCTCAACAATCGGAAACGGCCCCACGAACCTCGGGTCCAACTTCCTGCTCTTGCCAAAACGCTTGACTCCGATCAACGGGGAGACCTTTAAGAACACTGAGTCCCCCACCAAAAACTCCAAATCCGATCTACGCCGATTGGCATTTTTCTCATATCTCTCCAGGGCTATCCGAAGCTTTTCCCGAATAAGCTTCACAGCAGTTTCCATCTCCTCGAGTGCTTCTGGACCCAACAAAGGTCTCTCGCCAACCTCAGCCCAAAACAAGGGAGTCCTGCAGCGCCTCCCATACAAAGCTTCAAAAGGATCCATTTGCAAGCTTTCTTGATAACTGTTGTTATACGCAAATTCCATAAGCCGCAAGCGCTCATCCCACGCTCCTCCGTGCTCCAGAACATAGCATCGGATCATATCTTCCACAATCTGATTTACTCGCTCCGTCTGACCATTGGTCTGGGGATGATAGGCTGTGGAATATCTCAAATCTGTACCCAACCCTTCTTGAAGGCTCTTCCAAAAATGAGACGTAAACCTGGAGTCTCGATCTGATATGATACTCATGGGTACACCATGCAATCTAATAACCTCATCCAAATACAGCTCGGCTATCTTCCTCATCGGATAATCGATCTTAAATGGTACGAAGTGAGCACTCTTCGTCAATCTGTCCACGATCACCCAAACTGAATCATGCCCTTTAGGAGATCTCGGTAAGCCTGTAATGAAATCCATCGAGATACTCTCCCACTTCCACATCGGAATCTCTAAGGGAGTTAGCTTGCCACCAGGCCTCCCATGGTCGGCCTTCACACGCCTGCAAGTGAAGCACTCAGAAACAAATCTGGCTACGTCCTTCTTCATCCCATACCACCAGGCAATCTGCTTTAAATCATGGTACATTTTGGTAGACCCTGGATGGTAGGCAACACTAGATCCGTGGGCTTCTCTGCACACCATATTCCGGATATCTCCAACTGCGGGAATGCAAAACCTGCCATGATACTTCAAGGTACCCGCATCATCTATAGAGAAATCTGGTAATTCACCTTTCTCAGCTCGAAGGTACAAATGCAAAAGATCGGGATCATCTTTCTGATGCAGTCGTGTAAGCGCAATCCACGAAGGTTCTGCCACTGCCAAGCTACTCTGCGAATCGCAGCTTCCCACATAAATGTCCATCAAAAGAAACTCTTCCACAAGACGCTCGGCGGAGAGATTGAAAATCTTTCCTGACTTCCGACTTAGGGCATCGGCCACCACGTTCGCCTTACCCGTATGATACTGGATTTCAACATCATAGTCGGCCACGTACTCCAACCACCGCCGCTGGCGCAGATTCAACTCTTTCTGAGTGAAGACATATTTCAAACTCTTATGATCCGTGAAAATCTTGCACTGCGCACCATACAGCAAATGCCTCCACAATTTCAACGCATAGATCACAGCTGCAAACTCCAGGTCATGCGTAGGGTAATTCCTCTCATGAGTCTTTAGCTGCCTCGACCCGTACGCAATCACCTTCCCGCCCTGCATCAAAACGCAGCCCAGTCCGACGTGCGACGCGTCCACATATATATCATACTCACTATCTTCAGTAGGCAAAGACAAAACTGGAGCTGAACACAACCTTCTTTTTTAATTCCTCAAAAGCCTCCTCACACTTGCCATCCTATATGAAGGCTGCATTCTTCTGTGTCAACCTGGTCAACGGCGTAAACAAAGTAGAGAATCCCTCTACAAATCTCCTATAATAACCAGCCAAGCCCAAGAAGCTTCTGATCTCTTTGGGAGTAACAGGCCTCGCCCATTCCATAACAGCAGCGATCTTTTCTGGGTCCACCGATATTCCCTCCTTATTCACCACGTGGCCGAGAAAAGAAACTTGAGGCAACCAAAATTCGCACTTGTTCAGCTTGGCGTATAGCTTATGGTCTCTCAGAGTCGCCAAGACCAGCCGCAAATGCCGATCATGCTCCTCCTCATCTTTAGAATACACCAAAACATCGTCTATAAAGACAATCACAAACTTATCCAGGAAGTTCTTGAAAACTCTATTCATCAAATCCATAAAAGCTGAGGGCGCATTAGTCAAACCAAATGACATAACTAAAAACTCAAAATGCCCATGACGAGAACGGAACGCCGTCCGCGGAACATCTGACTCCCGAATCCTCAACTGGTGATAGCCCGATCGAAGATCTATCTTGGAAAACACGGCACTACCACGCAGTTGGTCAAACAGATCGTCAATCCGAGGCAAAGGGTACCTGTTCTTAATAGTAACCTTGTTCAGTTCTCTATAGTCGATGCATTGCCTCATCGACCCATCCTTCTTTTTAACGAACAGCACTGGAGCACCCCATGGTGAAGAACTCGGCCTAATGAACCCTTTTGCCAACATCTCATCCAGCTGAATTCGCAACTCTTCCAGCTCTCGCGGGGCCATCCGGTACGGCGCCTTGGCAATAGGACGCGTGCCTGGCTCCAAATCTATAGCAAACTCGACATCTCGATCGGGTGGAAGACCGGGAAGATCATCAGGAAACACATCAGAGAAGTCACACACCACATGGATCTCTTGCAAACACGGCACTCTAACAATAGCCCCTACCAGAGAGACCACACAGGCAGAACAACCAGAATCAAGCAACTTCCGAGCACGCACCGCAGAAATGACTGGAGACTCCTGGAGAGAATACCCATAAACGCTCCCTGGCTGACCGTTGTCCTTGACGAAGTCCAAGCACTTACCCTTGCACTGGATCACAGCATCGTATCTTGACAACCAGTCCATGCCCAAGATAACATCGAAGTCCTCCAGGTCAATCACCTTCAGATCTGCCTTGGCTAGAAAATCCCCCAACAAAATCGGACAATCAAGGACACCCAGGTCCGTAACCACAGAGTCACCGGAGGGGAACTTAACGCAAAAGGCACCACCAACACGATCTAGGCCCAAACTGAACCGCTCCACGAAGGCTCGAGCCACAAACGAGTGGGTAGCGCCTGAATCGAAGAGAACGCGCGCCCAGCGGTTCTTTACCTTAAATCGTCCTACAAATAGCGCACGCATCTAAGGAAACAAATGCTAAAACGAAAACTACAACCACAAAGGGAGCATAACGAAACGACTGAGGAGAAATCAAACCTGAGATAACCTGGGCCGAAGTCTGCGCTTCGTCTGCCGAAAGCACATTCAGCTTCCCCTTTCCTCTATCCAATTGCTGAGGCGGTGGCAAAGCCTGGAGGGGTACTGGCTGCAGAATAGGCTGGGACTGTGGGCACTTTGTCTTGAGATGACCCTTCTGCCCACACTGAAAACAGACTTTATCTCTCGACCAGCAACGGGCAGCCTCATGCCCCTTCCTTCCACACAAGGCACACGCCAAGTCTCCTCTGGGAGCACCCTGAATTGCGTGCACCCGTTCCTTCTTCTGCGCTCCAAACCTTTTGAAACACTTCTCAAAGGGGTGGCCTGGTCGGCCACAGAAACTACAAACCTCTTTGCTCTTCTTTCTCGAGACCGCGTCGGGTTCCTGAGGGCTCTTCCCTCCACCGGACTTTCGCTTATCCTTCCACAACTGCTGACCTCTATTCTTGGCATTCTCAATGGACTCAACCCTCAAGGCAGCTTCGACCACGCTGGCATAACTGACTGCACCGTAAGCATTCGCTAATTGTTGAATGTCGCTTCTTAGTCCACCCAGAAATCGCTTAACTCAGTCTGCTTCAACGCTCACCAGACCAGGAGCAAACCGACTCAACTTACTAAACTCAATCTCATACTCACTGACCGTGAGTTTCCTCTGCTTCAAATGGAGAAAGTCATTCATCAGCCGGTCCCTTTCGACTGAAGGCAAAAACTTACTCAACAGCATCCCTTTAAATTACTCCCAAGAGCATCCTGCCACCAAGCTCTCCTTCTCCCTCCACCACCAATTCTTTGCTAAGCCCTTGAGCTGGTAGGCAGCGAGCATCACTCTCTGATCATCCGTAATCCCCGAATAAGAGAACATCTCCTCAATAGTAATCAGCCAGTCATCCAAAATCATGAAATCTGCTTGCCCATCATAAGTAGGGGGTCTCAGTCGCTGAAACTGGGATATAAACGCCATCTCCGGGGGCACCACAACCAAAGGCACGGGAGGAGCAGGAGGGGCAGGAATGGCTACCCCCACAGCGGGGTCCGGAACTCTCAGGGCCTGTCCCGCCACCACGGCCACCAGGGACTGAATCTAAGCCTGCATAGCCACCACCTGCCTCGATAGGGTCTCATTACTCTGCCGCAGGTTTTCTACCAACGCCTCGCTCTGCGCTCCTGACGTCTCACCCTCGGATTGGGGGGTCGACCTCGTTGCAGGACGTCTCGCCATCCTATAATCGCACAAGCTTTAGACGAAACTTAGCCCAACAGCTAGAACAAAACTACCCGGTACAGACAAACACACTTAAATATGAACTTCAACTGCAAAACTTGCTCTGGGAGTTGTTTTATCATGATGATGTTATGCTTAACCTAAGATGGTTCACCACCATCACACTAACTCAGGTGCCTAAACCATGAATGCATGTATTTGTACTCTTTTTGACTCAAAACCATGTGTGTACATATGTCATCTTGCAAATCTTTAGCTTAACACGTTGTGCTTATGAAATGTTATGCTATGCATGATGTGCCATGCATTCTAAAAAAAAAGCCTTAATGCATGCCATGGGCGGCGTACACATGAAAATGTTATGCATCCCATACTACATAACATTCCCATGCAACGAAAAAAGAAAACGTGCTAGCCGCATTCATGTGGTGAGGTTATGCATCCCATACTACATAACCCTCACATGTTGCCTCCTATGGTGGATCCATATACAAACACATATTATGCATCCCATACTACATAATATGCCCCGTATACTTCTTTATGCTCATGAGTGTAGTGTTCGTGCTTTAGCCAAGACGTGCTGATGACATATCGGTGTGTGTATGATATGACGCTAACCACTAATGCAAACAAGGGGAAAGGTTGCCCGACCATTTGTCAAGCAACCTCCCTCTGATACCAACTGTCACAACCTGCATTTTCTCAACGATAAAATTGTATCAGAGCAAGAGAAAACACGTGCCGTGATGCCACGCCGTGCAGGGGATAACTGCACGCGCTCAGGCAAAACTCCAGACCTTAGATTTAGGGAAAAACGTTGATTAATTATGAAAGAAAAGCAGTTATGTTGATTGGCCGTATCCCTCGGCATGGTGGATCAGCTAGTCCACAGTTAAAAGTATAAGTATACGCAGCAGAAAATAGTTTGGTTCAATTAAATTGACACCCTAGTGAGCATAAGTGTCCCCGAGGGACAACTCATGGTATGCACAACTCTAAAGTGAATATAATAGATATAAAAAGGTAATCTTTTTACGCTAAGGAAATATAGTGACTTTGTTTTATAATTATGCTATGCATGATATACATATAATAATGCCTTTAGGGTTCAAAATATCTAACATGCAACCTAGCAAAAATCCTTCCCAGAAGCAAGTAAACAACCACTAAAAGGCAAAAACAGCAGTTTAAGTTCATACCCAGCATCGCAAGAAGCCACCAGTGGGCGCCAACAACCTGACACGAACCCACTGGTGAGTATGTATGTCTATACAGAAAAGTAAAGAACTACCTCACAAAATCGAGATCAGCTGTCTCAGCTACCCCAGAGGCCACAAACCAGCCCCTCCAAAAGAACTAGCCGCTGAACCGGCTACAACCTGGACCTGAGGCATTCAAGAAAAGAACACCTCAGCAAGGAAATAATCAAAAGTGTAAATAAAGCATTAGAGTTAAGAGCAAAAAGAAGGGTTTACCACCCCGACAACAAGCTGCTATAAGCAAAAGAAAGAGCATGACAGTAAGAAAAGAGCATTGTCTAAAGCACAGCAAAGCACACCAAGTGAGAGCAACAAAAGCAACATGCTCCACAAAAGAGTCTAACATTCCTAATACGTGGGTAAGTGGCAGTGGTCAAAAAAACATGGATCTGAATACATAATCAGAATCAGATCCAAAAAGGGCTAAGGGGTCGCCAGTGGCAGCTTTAGGGTCCCACACCAACCCAAACCAGGGCAAACAGGTCGTGGCCACAGCTCTCCACATCAAAATCCACCCCTCTTAGAGGCCACTAAACATGCACCACCTGCCACAACCCAAGAGTCGGCAAGCAAAAATTTGCCGAACACCCAATACCACCCCCTAAAGGAAGGGAAAAGTCACACTAACAATCCTAAGGTACACAAGAACTCAAGACAGAAATGTCGAGCCCACTCGACGCAGCGTTGAGTAAACTCCACTCACCTGACGCCTAAGAATACTTAGCCGCAAGTCCTAAGCTAGGTGACGGCGTTGAGTGAGCTCGGCTCACTCGACGCTGTCAGCGCTTTCCACTTAGGGTAAACGTAAGTCTCATTAAAAATTGCAGCCTAAGCTCTCTCATTGCGAGCAAGCAGAGAGTTGGAAATTTAATCCCAACCCTCCGTTCCGTCCTAACTACTCGGGACTATCGCAACCGAACCTGAACCACCTCTACCGCAGCCTCACCCTAACTCTAGCTACCCACAGAACACCAAACCTCCGACAAAAGAGAACATGATTAAAATTCTAGAAAAGAAAATAAAGGATCAGCACTTGATTAGAAGCTTGATGAAATAACTTAACCTGCTGCCCTAGGGAGGAAAAAGGACAAAGAGAACAGAGCTTTGCAGAAGAAATAAAAAATAGATCATGGGTTAGAAATAAATTTGGCAAGGGAAAGGGGCCACTTGCCTCTACCTCTTCGAAAAACAAACAACAGCCGCACCACGGCTTGGCTCCGGCGGCAAGATCGGCCACCTAGAAGACCAACGCTGAAACTTGAGGGAAGAAAGAAATCAGATATTTAGAAATTCCTGGAATCGAACCCTAAATCAAGAAAAACTTACATGGAAGGGAAGATCTAGCCGAGAACAAGCCGAATCCGCTATCACACGAGAAAAACGGGCTCTAACCCTCCCGAAATCGCCGGCCAAAACAACCACCGCCTCCTCTCAAAACCCTTCCGCTGGAAGCTCTCCAGACTCGGGAACGATGAAAAATGAGGAGGAAAAACAGTTCACGGCAACAAAAGACGATTTCAGGAAAAAAGGTACGGAACACGCCCAAGACACGCCCGTGACACGGCCCGACACGCCCGTGTCACGGGGCGTGTACTCACACACTCGACGAACGTCGATCTCTACTCGACGAAAACACGGGACACGCCCCCCAGACACGCCCGTGCCACGGCCCGACACGCCCGTGTCACGGGGCGTGTACTCACGCACCTACCCACTCGACGAAAGTCGATCTCCGCTCGACGAAGCAAGGGACACGCCCTGTGACACGCCCGTGTCACAGGATGTGTACCAACTCGAACACCGCCCGACGATCGTGGAGCGCCGATCGTCGAACAGAGAGACACGCCCCAATGTCACGCCCGTGTTCGACACGACACGCCCGTGACAGGGCCGTGTTCTCACTAAACACCGTCTGACGACTGTCGAGCATAGCTCGACGAATCGAAGGGGGACACGCCCGTGACACGCCCGTGTCACGGCCGTGTTCCTACAAAAAAACCCTGTCGACCAAGAATTCGTCGACCGGAGAAACGGGAGCTCTACCCGAGCACGACACGCCCTGGGTCACGGGCGTGACCCAGGCCGTGTCACCCAAACTTGCACAGAAAAGGAACCTGCTAATACCTAGCCAACAAGAGACAAGGCACCTGCCTACAAGCTTAGTCACAACAGGCCACGCACAGCACAGTAAACATTACAAACATGCAGCTAACAAAACAACGCCGAAACGGCGCGAAGGCAAACGATCTCGGATTTCGACCAAAACTCGCACCGTAGCTAAACAACCAAGCCACGAAAACAACGACGAGGTCGAAAACAACATCCGACGATCGAACACTCGGGCTAACACCTCCCGAAGCCAAAACGCAAGCATTTCCCTAAGAGGCCCAACCGAGTCACCAAAACAGACTCCGGCTAGCTGGGGAAACTTGCCAACTGGCTACAACCAGGCTACACAAGGAACCTACAGAGCTAGGACCGCGCTCTACAACGGCGAAGGGCCGGAAATGCGTCATCGTAACGCCAATCCAAAATCAAACAAAACACAGAAAAACCGGGGGCGTTACAGCCAGCTACCCCAGTTTCCACCTCGCCAACACGCGTGGCCTGCATCGTCAGTCCTGTAGGTCGAGAATCCCTTGTCACCCAGTAGATGCGGCAAGTTCCATCCAAGAAAGTGGCGGACTCCAGCAGCATGGGCAACCTGCTTCTTCAGTCCGCCTAAGGAGTGCAGACGCTCCAGCTCTTCCGCTACCCGCAAAGATCAACGGGCATGTCCAGTTCATCGCGATTTGGGCGGACTCAAAGTGTATTCAAACCTTCCAGTCTGCCTATATTGTTGAACCTCAGCTCCAGCTTCAGCAGCCAGCCGCTTCGTTCGCAGCAGAGGTGGACTCAGTTGATCCACCACGGACTCTGCGAATTCTTCTCGCAGTCTGCCACTCAGCCTCCAGCACTCTCTCCTCCTCAGCCCGCAGTCTTAGTGCGGGCTCAATCAGCAGGCGTGGACATTTCCCAGTCCACCAGGCAGCAAACCTCTTCCAGAAGCTAGCTCCAGTCTGCGCGGCCTCATGCGGACTCCGCGGACTCGGTGTACTTCATCCTCTTCTCACACAAGTTACCGCCTCACCGGGAGTAATGTCACCAAGAGCTGTACCTCCTCGGGCCTATAAAAAACCCTCATACCTCTCATTGAGGTCAGGTTGAGAGCTTCACTCAACGCTCATGCTCGAAGACAGCCCACGACAAGCTCTAGCCAGCAACCTCCTGCGGACTCCTTTTCCCAGTTTGTATCTCCTCTTCTTGTAACCGCGCGGCCTGCCGGCCTCAGTTCCCAATCCGCACGGTCTCCTCTCTACCCTTAGTCGCATGGCCTGCCGACCTTGCTCTTCAGTCCGCACAGGCTCTCTTCTGGTATTTATTCCTTACCACCAGCTTCCCCAGTGTACCCTTTATTTGTTTTCTTGTAAAGGTGTAATACAAGATGTAAAAACTCAATATTAATCAAAGGAAAGCCCGTCGCAAGTGTGGCATTTAAGCTGCAGCGGGTGAAGTCTGTTGTTGTCGCTGCTAGCGGCCCCCTTTCTTCTTCTCAGCTCAGCTCAACTCTATCGGCGTCAACCTGCAAGCACAACCGTCAAAATAACCGTCTGCTCGACAGCTCCTGATCAACCTCCTCCCCTGATCATCAACCTTCTCCGCTGATCATCAGCCTTTCTGTATGCTCTCAGCAAACCTCTCCTCTATCCCCACAACTCCTGAACAAGCGCTTCCTCCACTCTCGAGCACTCAGAAGCTTACTCCCTCTCCTCAACCTCGCAATCCTCTTCTTCACCTTGCTTGTGAGATCGAACAACATGTTAACTAGGCGGTGCCGTTTTCGCGCATCAACATCCAGAAAATCCTATTTTAAAATTAAAGATAAAAAAACTACTATCACTGTTACTCCTAGAAAGAATTCAAATCTTATTTTGAAACACCCGTCGACTTCTTTCATCACGGGTGCCAAATGTAATAAGTATGGTCACACAACGCACACTTGTAAGAAGGCGGGACATTGTTCTGTTAAACAAATCTGGGTACCAAAGGTTTCCAACTATGCTATGGGAGGGACCACTTGGGTAACCGGATCTTTACTCTCATCCTCTTCCTAGGTGTATTGGTAGGCTAAGGACAAGGAAGACATGTGATACTTGGACTCAGGGTGTTCCAAGCACATTACGGGCAACAAATCAAAGTTCCTTAGCCTAGATATGCAGAAAGGAAGAGTAGTTACATTTGGTGATAACAGAAAAGGGAAGATCATCGGCATCGGAGTAGTAGGTAACAAATCCTTTACTATCTCAAATGTTTTGTATGTCAAAGGATTGGAGCATAATTTAATTTCAATAAGTCAATTATGTGATGTTGGCTTTAATGTCTTATTTGATTCTTTTGCAAAATTATTGATTTCAAAACTAACGATACTGTTTATACTGCTCCTAGATTTCAAAATGTTTGCATGATTAGATTTAATGACATGTCACATTCTTCTTTAAAATGTTTTATTTCTAAAAATGATGAATTAGATTTGTGGCATAAGCATCTTGGACATTCTAGTTCCAAGCTAATTGTAAAATTGTCTCAAAAAAAACTAGTTAAAGGTTTACCTTTTAGGCATGGAAATCTATCTTCTTTATGTTCACCATGTCAAAAAGGAAAATTTTCAAAATCTTCATTTTAGAGCAAAAATGTTGTTTCCACTACTAGGCCTTTACAGTTGATCATATGGATTTGTTTGGTCCAGTTCATACACTAAGTCTAGGCGGTAGAAAATATACTTTTGTTTTAATTGATGATTACTCTCGTTTATGTTGCACAATTTTCTTATCATCCAAATTTGATGCATTTTTAAAATTTTCCAAATTATGACTTCGTGTTCAAAATGACATAGATTTAAAAATAAAATGCATTCGTTCTGATCATGGAGGTGAATTTAATAATGAAAAATTTATATCATTTGGCAATAAGTTAGGTATTAAATATGAATTTTTCGCTCCTCGCACACCGTAACAAAATGGTGTGGTAGAGAGCAAAAATAGGACTTTGCAAGAACTAGCTCGTACTATGCTATCAGAATACAAATTATATAAATTATTTTGGGCAGAAGCCATTAGTACTGCATGTTATGTTATAAATGCGTAATGTTTCGACCTTTCTTGAAATTAACACCTTATGAATTATACTTCCAAATGAAACCGAATGTATCTTATTTTAAAGTTTTTGGTTGTAAATGTTTTATTTTGAACACTAAGGATAATTTAGGCAAATCTGATGAAAAGAGTGATGAATGAATTTTTAGTGGTTGTTCTTCAACTTGTAAGGCTTATAGAGTTAACAACAAACAGACTAAAATGGTTGAAGAAACTATTCATGTTAAATTTGATGAGCTTTTCCCTTGTGTAGAATCTAATAATACAGGTCAAGATGAAGAGCTCTTCCCCCCTACAGAGGTCGGATGATGATGGAATCCTTGGAGAGAAAGAGGGAGAAAGAGAAGATGAACAACAAGAAGAATAAGTGCAAGAATATGTGCCTCCAAGCGAGCAAAGATTCTCAAAAGATCATCCACAAGATTTAGTTATTGGAGAACCATCAAGAGGGGTAAGCACGGGTTCATTATTACATGATGTATTTTCAAATATGTGTTTTATATCTTATATAGAACCTAAAAATGTTGAAACCGCTTTGAATGATAATTCTTGGTTTTTAGCTATGAATGAAGAGCTAAATCAATTTGAACATAATAAGGTCTGAAAATTAGTAGAAAGACCGCCAAATCATCTTATTGTAGGTGTTAAGTCGATCTTCAAGAATAAAATGGATAGTGAATCTAGGGTCACTAGGAATAAAGCGAGACTTGTAGCAAAAGGTTATTCATAAGTTGAAGGAATAGATTTTTGATAAAACTTTGCACTCGTAGCACGGTTAGAATCAGTTAGAATATTTCTTGCATTTACTTGTTTTAAAAGATTTAAATTATTTCAAATGGATGTTAAAACTGCTTTTCTTAATGGGTATATTAAGGAAGAGGTTTTTGTGCAACAACCTCCAGGCTTTGTTGATGTTAAGTTTCCTGATCATGTTTTTAAATTAGAAAAAGCCCTTTAAGGTTTGAAACAAGCGCCCTGAGCATGGTATGATAGATTTACTGTTTATTTATTAAAGAATGATTACAAAATGGGTAGTGTTGATTGTACTCTATTTATTAAACTTGTTTATGATGACCTTATAGTTTTACAAATATATGTTGATGATATTATCTTTTGATCCAAGAATGAACAATTGTGTGATAGTCTTATAAAAATTATGAAAAATGAATTTGAAATGAGCATGGTAGGCGAACTCACTTATTTTCTTGATTTTCAAATTACTCAAAAGCATGATGGAATATTTATTTGTCAATCTAAATATATTCATTATATGTTAAAAAGATTTGGATTTGAAAATCTAAAACAAGAAAATACCCCCATGGGTGTCTCTTTGAAATTAGGAAAGGATGAAAGTTGTGTCTCTATAGATCAAACATTATATAGAGAAATGATTGGATCACTGTTGAAGTATTAGACCGGGCGGCTTGGCTTACTGATCCAGCGGTTTGTTGACCGAGCGGCTTAGCGGTCTGATCCAGCGGTTTGTAGACCGGGCGGTCTGTCGGTCTACCTCTGCGGTTTGTTCTATCCTGCTGGAGTTGCCGAGCGGTTAGCCCATCTGTCTAACCGCGCGGCCTATGCGGTCTCCATTATTCTAGCCACTCAGTACTGTAAATGTTTAGTCCCACATTGTTTGTATACTCTCTTTCTTATCTCCTCCATTCTATATAAGGGAGGCCATACCTTTTTAAATGATATCTTTTTTGGATAATAAAATTTCAATTATTCAAAAGTTTGTTCGCTTGTTCTCTACTTTTCGCTTCTTGTTCTCTACTTTCTAACATGGTATCAGAGGACACGGTCATTTCCTCTTGATTCTGTGCGCACTCTGTTGTTCGCGACTTCTTTTCCGCGCTCTGCGACTTGATTCGCGGCTTGCCCTCTCTTCTATCCGCGCGGCCTGTTTCTATCCGCGCGGCTTGTTTTTGTCTGCCAACCTGTTCGCGCGGCTTGCTCCTTCTTGGTTCTCTTCTCCTTCTCCTTGTTGTCGCAGCGACCTGTTTCGTTGTCGCCGCGCTCCTTGTTCTTTCTTGCCTCTCCGACTTCCTAGTCGTTGCGGTCTGTCCCTGTCCGGGTGTGTATTGTCTCTCTACTCGCGGTTTGCTGCTGTGATCTGACTGACCGTGCGGGTTGTTCCTTTCTCACCCGCATCTTGGTCGCGGTCGCCAGCTCTTCTCCTCTTTTCTGTTCGCTCGGGCTTCTCAGTTCGTGCGACTTCTTCCCCGCCGAGCCTTTGACCGCCTTCTAGCCGCTGCTGTGATCTGCCTGACCGTGCGGGATGTCTCTTTCTTACCCGCATCTTGGTCGCGGTAACCTGCTCTTCTCCTCTCTTCTGTTCGCTCGGCCTTTTCAGTCCGCGCGACCTCTTCCCCGCAGTGCCTCTTTCTAGCCGCTACTGTTCGCGCGGCTTCCTCTGTTTTCTAACCGCTCCTGTTCGTGCGGCTTCTTCTGCTTCCGGGTTCTATGACTACCTCCGGTCTCACCACTACTCCTGCAGCTCCTTCTCCTCCTCCTCCTTCGGGCAACCTTGGCACCCTTTCCAAGCTTGTGGGATCCAACTATCCCGATTGGAGCGTCTCTTTCAGCTTTCTCCTTCGTTCTCAACGCAAGCGTCATCACCTCACCGATGACCCTCCTCCTCGCACCTCTCCTGAGTTTGATGACTGGGATGCGAGTGATGCTCTTGTTCGCACCTGGCTGGCCAACAGCCTTTCTGATGAGTGCCTTCCCATCATTCGCCATGATGAGACGGTCAAGGCCGCATGGCTTCACCTCACTGCTCTCTATTCTAAGGGGGGCCAGACGTCCCGCATTTATACTCTCTATGCGGACCTCTTCGCCCGCCCTTCCATGTCCCCAGCTGCGGCTTATCAGCAGGTTCAGGCCCTTGGGGCTGAAATCCTCCAGAATCGCCCCTTCTCCGCGGACTTGGCCGACCAGCACAAACACTTCCAGGAACTCCTGGTTGTTTGTTATCTTCTTCGTCTTCCCGACTCTTATGATATGATCCGCCAGCAGATCTTGGGTGAGGCGGAATCTCCTACTTTGGATGCCACTGCGGCTCGCATTGCCGCCGTTACTTCTCTCCTCCAGCGGCCTCTGTTGGCCTCCCCCCCTTCCCAGGACTACTCTGCTCACCAAGCTCAGCGGGGGGGCCCGAGTGGCCGAAGCTCCTCTGGCGGACGGGGTTCCTCCCGGTTCTTCTACTCTCACTGTAATCGTACTGGTCATACTGTTGACCGCTGCTGGCAGAAACATCCTCATCTTCGCCCTTCCGGTGATGCTCCTTCGGCCTCCGCCTCTTCTAGGCCGTCTGCCTCTGTGGCCACGACGTCAGGTAGTGCCCACGTCGTTACCCAAGGTAAATGGCTGATTGACTCCGGTGCCACCAATCATATGACGGGCAACCCTCATTGCTTCTCCCGTCTTGAGACCCATGACCGCTTACCCCCAGTTCGTGTGGCGGATGGTTCCCCATCTCCGGTTCATGGGACGGGCATGGTTCAACTCACTCCATCGCTTTGCTTGGAGGATACCCTCTATGTCCCGAAGTTCCCGTGCAATTTGTTATCTGTTACTACTTTATGCCGGCAACTTCAATGCTCCGTCTTATTCACTCCCACTACTTGTTCTTTTCAGGACCCGAGGACCCAGCGGACGATTGCTACTGGGACTGAGAGCGGCGGCCTCTACTTCCTCGACGATGTTTCTGCTCTTTCTGCCTACTCCTCCTCCACCGATCTCCTTCAGTGGCATCTTCGTCTTGGACATCCTCCTCCTCGGCTTATTCGTCAGCTTCTGCCCCACTTACCTCCCACCAGTTCTCCGCTCAACTGTGATGCGTGTCAGCTTGGCAAACATCATCGCTCCTCCTTCCCGCCGAAGCAAGGCCGTGGCTCCTCTCGCATTTTTGATCTTATTCATTCTGATGTATGGGGTCCTGCTCCTACCCTCACAGTTGGTCGGGGCAGTTCCTATTTTGTCACTTTTATCGATGATTTTACTCGATGTACCTGGGTGTATCTCTTAAAGGATCGCTCTGAACTATTTTCTGTTTGGCAATCTTTTTACTTTATGATTAAGACTCAATTTGCTATTTCTATTAAAGTCTTACGTTCTGATAATGCCAAGGAATATCTGTCTCATGAGTTCTCCGCGTTCTTTCACCAACACGGCCTCATTCATCAAACGACTTGTGTTTACACCTCCCAACAGAATGGGGTGGCGGAGCGTAAAAACCGTCACCTACTTGATGTTGCGCGTACTCTCATGGCGCAGATGCACGTCCCTCGCTCCTACTGGGGCTACGCTGTGCTCCTCGCTTGCTATCTTATCAATCGCATTCCCTCCACGGTCCTCCACGGCCGGACTCCCTTCTCCCTTCTCTACCCCCACCAGGAACCTTTTCCTCTTCCTCTCCGTGTCTTTGGCTGTACGGCCTTTGTTCACGCTCCCTCCGCTACCCGCGACAAGCTTTCCCCCCATTCCACCAAATGTGTCTTTTTGGGGTACTCTACCACTCAAAAAGGCTATTGCTGCTTTGACCCCCTTCTCCGCAAGCAGTTTGTCTCCGCCGATGTGACTTTTTTCGAAAATGCTTCCTATTTCTCTCCTTCCTCTTCTCTTCCTTCTCTTCCTTCTGATCCCTCCATTCCTTCCACACCTCTCGACGTTTTCCCACCTTCGTCTCCTCCTCCACCGACTCCTTCTCAGTCCGTCTCCCCACCCACCCCTCCACCCTCCTCTCCGCTGCCGTCTCTCTCTAGTCCCGGGCCAGCCTTCTCCGCCACGGACGCTCCGGTCGCTGACGCTCCCGTCGCCGACGCTCCCGATGATCTGGATGTTCCCATTGCCCTTCGCAAAGGGGTGCGGGCGTGTACTCAACACCCGCTCACGGCTGTTGTTTCTTATGATCAGCTTTCTCCTTCTCACAGGTGTTTTGCCTTGGCTATCTCTGCTACTTCTACTCCTCGTACCTACCAGGAGGCTCTCGCTCTCCCTCATTGGAAGTCTGCCATGGATGAGGAGATGGCTACTCTTACTGAACGGGGTACCTGGACCCTGGTTCCTCCTCCCGTGGGCACTGATGTGGTTGGCTGTCGCTGGGTCTTTATTGTGAAGTTTCGCCCCGACAGCACTGTGGATCGCTACAAAGCCCGGCTGGTGGCCAAGGGCTTTACTCAGACTTATGGCGTTGATTACTTTGATACCTTCTCTCCGGTTGCTCGCCTCAGCACCATCCGGGTTCTCTTTTCTGTGGCTGTTAACCGGGCTTGGGTTATTTCCCAGCTTGATGTGAAGAATGCCTTTCTCTATGGCGATCTTCAGGAGGACGTCTATATGGAGCAACCTCCTGGGTATGTTGCTCAGGGGGAGACCCGTGTCTGTCATTTGAAGAAGGCCATTTATGGCCTAAAGCAGAGCCCTCGGGCATGGTTCGAAAAATTCAGTGGTATTGTGGCAACCATCGGCTTTCAAAGGAGTTCGGCCGATCACTCCTTATTCATTCGCAAAATGGCCTCGGGACTGGTGGTTTTGGCCGTATATGTGGATGATATTCTCCTTACTGGTGATGACCGAGATGGGGTGGACTTGACGAAGAAGCACCTCCGTCAGCACTTGGTCACGAAGGATATGGGCTCCCCAAAATACTTTTTGGGGATAGAAATCTCTCGGAAACCTGACTCCTTGGTTCTCTCTCAACGGAAGTATGCCCTTGATCTTCTTCGAGAAGCAGGCTTGACAGGTGCCAAACCAGCTCATCTTCCCATGGCTGTTGGAGAAGACAAAACGTGGACGGATGAATCGCCTCCTCTATCTGATGTCACACAGTACAGACGTTTGGTAGGGAAACTCATCTATCTCACGGTGACTAGACCCGACATCGCCTACGCTGTAGGAAAGGTCAGTCAGTTTATGCAAGCTCCCAGGGAGTGTCATCTTCAGTCCGCCCTGAAGATTTTAGAGTATATCAAAGCAGCACCGGGCAGAGGGTTACTCTTCCAGAAAAATGGCCATCTGAGGGTTGAGGCCTACTCAGACTCAAGTTACGTGGATGACAAAGGCGATCGTAAATCCACGTCAGGTTTTTGTACCTTTGTTGGAGGTAATCTCGTGAGTTGGAAGAGCAAGAAACAGTCTGTTGTTTCCAGATCCAGTGCCGAAGCAGAATACCGGAGTATGGCGTCAACTACGTGTGAGTTAAAGTGGTTGCGGGCTCTCATGCTTGACCTGGGCGAGGTATATGATTTTCCTCTCCCTATGTTCTGTGACAACAAGGCCGCTATACACATATCCAGAAATCCGGTCTTCCATGAGAGAACGAAGCATATAGAGGTTGACTGTCACTTCATTCGGGAGGAGATTTTGAAGAATCAGATTTGTACTCCTTTTGTCACCTCTGACAAGGAATTGGCAGATATCTTCACCAAGCCGGTTTCTACTTCCTTCTTCCGCATTTGTGACAAGCTGGGCATGATTGATATCTATGCTCCAGCTTGAGGGGGAGTGTTGAAGTATTAGACCGGGCGGCTTGGCTTACTGATCCAGCGGTTTGTTGACCGAGCGGCTTAGCGGTCTGATCCAGCGGTTTGTAGACCGGGCGGTCTGTCGGTCTACCTCTGCGGTTTGTTCTATCCTGCTGGAGTTGCCGAGCGGTTAGCCCATCTGTCTAACCGCGCGGCCTATGCGGTCTCCATTATTCTAGCCGCTCAGTACTGTAAATGTTTAACCCTCACAGTTGGTCGGGGCATGAATTTATGTTTGTTGTATGTTTATGTGCTAGATTTCAAGCTAATCCCAAAGAGTCTCATATAAAAGCGGTTAAACGGATTTTTAGATAACCTATTGGCTCATCTAAGTTAGGTTTGTTGTATCCTCACAACGATGCCTTTATTTTACATGGCTTTTCTGATACTGATTATGCTGGCTGTTCACTAGACCGTAAGAGCATAAGTGGAACCTGTCACTTTCTTGGCCCTTCGCTAATTTCGTGGTATTTTGTTGCCTTATCCACCACCGAGGCGGAGTACATTGCACTAGATAGTTGTTGTGTACAGGCACTTTGGATGAAGCAAACTTTAGAGGACTTTGGAATTGTACATGACACAATTGAATTAAAATGTGATAAAAAAGTGCAATTGATTTAACATAAAATTTGGTTCATCATTCTAGGTCCAAACACATTGATGTGCGTCATCACTTCATTAGAGACCACATAAAGCTAAATATAATTAAAGTCAGTTTTATTGGCACCGGTTCACAGCTTGCCGATATCTTCACAAAACCACTTCCAGATTCCCGTTTTTCATTGTTAAGATTAGAAATAGGAATCCTGGATATTACAAGCTAATGAGTGATTGCCACTTAGATATCTGCAAGGAGAGAATAACCAAACTAACAATTCATCAAGGCAAGTATACCTATCGAAATGCAGCTAGGGGACACAAGTGTCATATTGAAATCCGGGAACAGTTGAGTAAGCTTACTCACACGAAATCTATTATTTTATCGACGGAAAAATTAAGTTTTTTTAGAAGAAAGCTAAACGTGCTAAAGGAAGAGAACTACTTGCAATGAAAGAGAGCTACTTGCATGAAAAGCTAAAGAGAGCTAACAGAGCGATTAACTTAAGCTTAGTAACGATGAAAGGGAAAATACACTCGATCAGAAATCACCTCGGCAAGAGTGGTTAGAAAAATACGATAAATAAACCTAAGCTAATTAGGGTAAAGGTCCTTGACCGTGGAGGTTCCATGAATATTGACACGCTTCTCTCGAAGGTCGTGCCTAACTGAGTTTAGGAAGGTCCGACCGACTTTCACCTAAATCGGAGGCCTAAAACTCTCTTTACGCGGTGAACCCCTCTAATGGATTTTACTCCAATCCGGGAGATTTGAACGTCTGCCTCTCTCGAGGGGTGCGAACAACTCCCTTTACTCTTGAGTGCTCATTTCAAACTTTCGGCCTCTCGGCTAGCCCAGAATGAAAGCAAAGGTGGAGAGTATATATCGATGATATACCTCCAACCCGTGATAAATCAAGAGTAATTCAAAGCTAAACCCTAAAAAGAAAAGGTACGATTCAAAGCATCATAACCTAATCACTCGAACCTCGGATCATTAAGATCGAGTACATGGAGGATTAGTTAATCATGGTGAGGTGAAAGAGAGGGGATGAGTAGAAGAAGAATAATGAAAACAGAGCAGAAACGAAAAAGAAAACAACACTTTTTATTAATGGAAACAAAGATCTTACAGCTTGAAAACTAGAGGTTACAAGTGCATGGAAAGGTAAGCTACGCTATCATTAACATTATACTACAGAACGAAGCTACGAACTAATACAGGGAAAGCATAAAGATAGAGCTACGAACTAAAAATGAAAAGACATGCTTAAAAGTTCAGAAATACAAAGGACAGAACCTCCCCTCTCAAAGAAAAAGGTTGTCCCTGAACCCCTAGAGTTGGGCTCTATTTATAGAATTTTTCGGGTCGGGTCACGCCCCCCTGTCACGCCCTGGTCGGGCGTGACCCTGGGGCGTGACACATTCGGCGCGACTTTTTCGGGCAGGAATTGAATTCTGATGGAGTTGTTGCGGTACACGCCCACAGGTCACGCCCTGGTAGGGCGTGTACCTGGGGCGTGTTGTTTGCGGCGTGACTTTGTTGAGTGGAAATTGAATGCTGGAGGTGACGGGCGGAATTGCTGCAGTACACGCCCATATGTCATGCCCGGGTCAGGTGTGACCCTGGGGCGTGACACTTTCGGTGCGGCGGTGGAGCGGGAAAAACGAGCGCGTTGCGGCGATTCCTCAGAACCTGGGGACACGCCTCTAGTACACGCCCGTGTCGGGTGTGACACGGGCGTGACCGAGGGCGTGTACACTAAGTTTCCACGGAATGCAGTTTCGGACCAATTGCTTCATTCCTCTGGGTTACACGCCCTAGGTACACGCCCTGGTAGGGCGTGACCATGGGGCGTGTCACAGCAAACTTCGGCTGAAAGCCGTGAAAACCTGCAAAAAGCAGAAAAAATGCATTAGCGACAAAAATATATACAAAGGGGAATCAAAACAAGTACTTTACAAGACATGATTTGCTCTAAAACCCCGAAAATATCCTAATAAAATTGACTGCAAACCGTATTATCAAATTCCTCCAAGCTTAAGTTTTGCTTGTCCCCAAGCAAAGATATAAAGACAAGCTAATCATAAAAAGTGACTAATTCAAAAAGTTTTAATCATACTCACACAAGTACTATACGAAATTCTTGGCAGGGAGAATGTAAAATGTAAATCTAAAACAATTATATAGGTATGGTTTAACTTTTATAAACTTTACTTAATAAAAATAAATCATCCAGAATTTTGACGAAATTCTTTAAATAGATTTGAGCAAGACAATGACAACGAAAAGAACGTATTGAGTTATTACTAGATCCAAGCAACGCATTATAATTATATCAATTAAATAACAAAAATCTAAGTTTAAATCCAAAACTAAAACTGATTTACTCTTCTTCTTTTCTTAGTTGTTAAATAAAATTAAAAAAAGGCGTGAATCAAAAGGACTTAATAGGACCGAAACGTTTGGTTTAGGAATATGCATAGGAGTGGAATTCAAATATAAACATGGAGGCTTAAAAATCACACTAAACCAAAACAACGAGTTTCAAAAAAAAAAAATTATTTTAAACAAAATATGTATAAATAAATTTATTTTTTTGTTTTTCTTTATAATTATTTATCCTCCTTTTTTTTGTATTATTATTTTCATTCATTTGTTCTTTTTTTTTCAATGCATTGCTTTTGAGTACACTTTTTTCAACAATTTCTCCAAAGACTTGATTGTCTCCAAAGATAACACAAAATTTCCTATCAAATAAAATTAGCGTGATTAGATAGGTAGGAATTTGGGCTTTGGTGAAAATGAAATGCTGTGTGGAGTTATCAAATGAATTTGGAAAAAAGACTCAAAAACGGCTAACTAGTGGTAAAAGATTTTAGGTTGGCAGAAAAGCTCAAACGTAAACGAAAAGGGCCTAAATCATTTTCACGCTTTTTTTAAATTTATTTAAAACATAGAGTCGATAAATTTCAAAAAGCAAGTTCGAGATAATAAAAGAAGATTGATGAAATTATCTTGAAAATAAAAATAATATGTGACTTGGATCGTTCATATCTACTACGTTATTCAAAATATGTTCTTACAAAAATTATCTAAAGACGAAAACGAAAATAGTGGATGATAAATTTTTAGAAAAAGTAAAGAAAATAAAGAACGAAAAACCATAATAGAAATGCACGTTTTAGAGAAATATTTTACCTTAACATGCTACCGTGAATTAGAAACATAGCATGGCCAACATTTTACTTGTGAAATATAATTAAAAAAATGATTAGAAAAATTATAATTAACTACGTTGTTTATAAAGAAATTTGAGAAAAACAAAACAAAAACATGGGGTACTTATTGAAATACCAAGATGCAGCTATATATAGATAATAAATTTTTTTTTTGGATGTTTTGGATATTGACAAAACAAAAAGAAGGAGGAAGTCTTCCCCCAAGCTTAAAATCTACATTGTCCGCAATGGAGAAGGAGGTTGGAGAACGAGAGAAAAGTAAAGGACAGAAATGAAAGACATAATGGAAAAAAAAACAGGTACTTCCCCGGTTTTATTATGCAGGGCAAGTTGAGTGATGCCGCTCCTCCATGCCTGTGCTGTGGATCTTCATGAAACGTCGTCCGACGGACTTTGTCATGGAAGCAGAATCGTTGGAGCAGGCGATCGCAGAAGTTTCAGCTTGCCGGAGCCATTCGGGGCAAAAAGTGAAAAATAAAGAAAACAGAAAAAGATAACTTGGGTTGCCTCCCAAGAGCGCCCTTTGTTTAATGCGTCGTTTGAGCTCGACGGATCAAAATAATAATGTCCCAAATATTGTTTAAAAAATAAAGTTCGAAAAAAGTCAAAGTTTTTGAGAAAAATAAAGTTCAGATTAATCAAATGTCAGGACCGGAAAGATAGAGTTAACAGGGTTGAGACTGACATCATCACAGAAATACAGTTTAAGACGCTGACCATTCACTTTGAAAGTACCCTTATCAGGGTGGGAAATCAAAATAGTAGCATAAGAAAAGACTTCTAAAACAGTAAAAGGCCCAGACCAACGTGATTTTAATTTACCCGGGAATAAACGTAAACGAGAATTATAAAGAAGCACTTGGTCGCCCGGCTTAAAGATTTTTGGGTACCTAAGATGTCGATCGTGTAAACGCTTCGTCCGCTCTTTATAAAGTCTGTTATTTTCATACGCGTAAGAGCGCCACACGTCGAGTTCGTTAAGTTGAAATTTTCTAAAATTGCCGACGGAGTGGGGATCGAAGTTTAAAAATCGTAAGGCCCAAAAGGCGCGGTGCTCTAATTCTACGGGTAAATGACATGACTTTCCGTAAACCAACCGATATGGCGTACATCCGAGGGCGGTTTTGTACGCTGTTCGGTAGGCCCATAGAGCATCGTCTAATTTGGTTGACCAGTCTTTTCTAGATGTGGAAACAGTCTTTTCTAAAATTCTTTTTATTTCTCTATTCACTACTTCGACTTGTCCGTTAGTTTGGGGGTGGTAGGCAGTGGAAAGCTTATGAGTAACGCCATATTTAGTTAGGATTTTTGAAAATTGTGCGTTACAGAAATGGGAACCCCTATCACTAACGATAGCGCGCGGCGTACCGAATCGAGAAAATAATTTTTTGAGGAAATTAACTACGACTCTGGCGTCATTCGTAGGAAGAGCTTGGGCTTCGGCCCAACGCAAAACATAATCAACGGCAACTAAAATGTACTTATTCCCGAAGCTAGAAGGAAAAGGGCCGACAAAATCAATCCCCCAGAGGTCGAAAACTTCGCACTCTAGGAAATAATTTTGTGGCATTTCATTTTTATTCGAAATATTCCCCGACCGTTGGCAACTATCACACCTACTCACAAAGGCATGCGCGTCTTTAAACAGGGTAGGCCTGTAAAAACCTGCGCTTAACACTTTGTGAGCGGTGCGAGCAGCTTGATAGTGCCCACCTGTCGGTCCTTCATGCAAATGTTTAATAATATCTAATCCTTCATCAAAGGAAACACACCTCCTGATCACTTGGTCTGCACAGACTTTAAAAAGATGTGGGTCCTCCCAAAAGTAGTTCTTCAACTCAGAAAAGAATTTCTTCTTTTGCTCAGATGAAAACTCTTTTGGGAGCACACGGGCCACTAGATAGTTGGCGATGCGGGCAAACCAAGGAGAAGTAGATGTGTTAATTATGAATAGCTTCTCATCAGGGAAATAGTAATAAAAAGAATTTTCGTCTAATTGTTCTATAAACGGGTTGTATAGGCGCGAAAGGTGGTCGGCGGCCAAGTTCTCGGCACCTCGCTTATCACGGATCTCTAAGTCAAACTCCTGGAGGAGTAAGACCCAGCGAATCAAGCGAGGCTTGACATCTATTTTAGAGAGAAGATATTTGAGGGCCGAGTGGTCCGTAAAAACAATAATTTTCGAAAGAGTAATATAAGTGCGAAATTTGTCAAAACCGAATACTACAGCTAATAGCTCCTTCTCGGTTGTGGTGTAATTTTCCTCTGCAGATGTGAGTGTTTTACTAGCGTAATAAATGGGGTGGAAGTTTTTGGAAATACGTTGACCTAGTACGGCTCCCACCGCATAACTACTCGCATCACACATTATTTCAAATGGAAGATCCCACACCGGAGCTATCATGATTGGCGCATTAACTAATTTGTCTTTTATTAAATTGAAGGCAGCTAGACAGAGGTCATCAAAGATGAATGGGGCGTCTTTTTCTAAGAGATGGGTAAGGGGCTTGGTGATTTTGGAAAAGTCCTTTATGAAGCGGCGGTAGAAACCTGCATGACCCAGGAAACTTCTTATAGATTTTATGTTCGTAGGTGGCGGCAGCTTCTCGATAACTTCTATTTTCGCAACGTCTACTTCAATACCCCTTTCAGAAATTTTATGTCCCAAAACTAACCCTTCCCTTACCATAAAATGACATTTTTCCCAATTTAAGGCGAGGTTAGTTTCTTCGCATCGCTCTAAGACTTTTTCAAAGTTCTCTAAGCAACTATCGAAGGAATTCCCGAACACGGAGAAATCATCCATGAAAACTTCCATAATGCTTTCTATGTACTTGTCAAAGATGGCGAGCATACATCGTTGGAATGTAGCTGGCGCATTGCACAATCCAAACGGCATTCTTCGGTAGGCGAAGGTGCTGAAGGGACAAGTAAACGTAGTTTTCTCCTGGTCCTCGGGGGATATGGGGATTTGAAGATACCCCGAGAGGCCATCGAGAAAACAATAAAAGCTATGTCCGGAAAGTCGTTCTAAAATCTGATCAATGAACGGCAAGGGGAAGTGATCCTTGCTGGTGGCGTCATTCAACTTACGGTAATCTATACACATTCGCCATCCGGTCACCGTCCGAGTCGGGATTAATTCATTATTTTCATTACTTACGACCGTTATCCCTCCCTTCTTTGGTACTACCTGTACTGGGCTAACCCACTTACTGTCGGATATAGGATAGATAATTCCTGCGTCTAGCAATTTCATAACCTCGCCCTTAACTACGTCTTTCATGTTTGGGTTTATACGGTGCTGAGGTTGTATAGAGTTACGTGAATTATCTTCCATTAAGATTTTATGAGTGCAGAAAGATGGGCTTATGCCCTTAATATCAGATATCTGCCAAGCAATAGCTTGGCCATGCTTTTGTAAAATTGAAAGAAGTTTATCCTTTTGTGCATCCGTGAGGTAGGCCGAAACTATGACAGGCAGCTTGGAGTCCTTTTCTAAGAAAGCGTATTGAAGGTGCTCTGGTAGTTCTTTCAGTTCCAAGGTAGGGGGGTCATCATACGAGGTTTTGGAAATTTGTTCTTTTTCAAAAACTATGTCCTCGTACACTTTTTTATATGTAAAACTAAAAGGGGTGTTGCTAGCGGCCATGGTGTCTTCGTGCAGCGATTCAGTTGGAAAAGTAGAAGAGGAACATAAATCAAAAAATTCTTTTCAAAATCAGAGGGGCGGGTGGAGGATTCTTCACTTACGTGTAGAGATTTAGTTGGAAGAGGAGGAGAGGAACAAAAATTGGAAAATTCTTTTTCAAAATCAGAGGTGGGAGAGAAGGATTCTTCACTTACGGTATCCATGAAAAAACAGGAGTCATCATTAGCTAGTGTGTTCTTCATCGAGGGGGTGATAGAGAATGTTACCTCATCGTCGCCCACTCGAAGGAAGAGCTTACCATTGCTTACTTCAATGATAGCTCGGGAGGTGGCAAGGAAGGGTCGGCCAAGGATCAGGGGAACCTCGACGTCTTCTTAGATGTCCAAAATGACAAACTCCACCGGGAAGATGAACTTGTCAACTTTGACTAGGACGTCCTCCACTATTCCTAACGGGTATTTGACTGACCTGTCGGCTAGCTGGATACTCATGCGTGTGGGGTTGAGACTACCAATTCCTATCTTTTTAAACTACGAGAGGGGCATAAGATTAATACTCGCACCTAAGTCGGCTAAAGCATGTTTGACAAAGAGATCACCAAAGACACACGGAATAAAGAAACTACCTGGGTCACTGATTTTCTTCGGTAATCCATTTGTTAAAACCGCCGAGCATTCGACATTTAACGTGACATGCGAAAGGTTCTCTAACTTCTTCTTGTTAGTTAGGAGGTCCTTAAGGTATTTTGCGTACTTCGGCATCTGGGATATGTTGAAATTTGTGAAGTGGAAGTGGGTGACGGGACAGGCCGCGCGGCCTGTGCGGACAGCTTTGGCGGACTGGGCGGACTGGGCGGACTGAGGTTTGCGGCCTGGTGAAAAGTCTGGTGGAAGCCGGCTGTGTACTGAGCGGGTTGTTGCATGGAGTCCGCGGTTTGGTGCGGCCTGGTATCTGCGGATAGAGAGGCTTGCGGACTGGTTCTTTGCTCAGTAGTCGCGGGTGCAAGCTTGTGCTGTTGGCGGGTTGGCTCGAGTTCGCGAGAAGCCTTGCGGACTGGTGTGTCCGCGGTTTTGGCTGTTGCGGACTGGGTTTTGAGCTTGCCTGAGGCCTTGTCGAGCTCAGGTGTTACAGCAGGTCTTGCTGTGGAGACCGGTTGGCGGACTGGTGTTTGGAGTCCGGGAGGTTGCTGCTGTGTTGGACAAGTGCGAGGAGCTCGCGGACTGGTTGCGGTCTGTGCTAGGGTGTTTGGCGGACGGGACTTTGTGTCCGCCATTCTCGCACTGGCCCTTGATGGTTTTGGACTTGGTCACACTTGGTGTCAAGTTCATGGTGTCTGCCGTATCGGCGAAGTCCGCTGTGACCGGGCGGACTGTTGCGGTTTGCCTTTGGTCGTGGACCTGTGGCGGATTGAGGTGTGAGTCTTGCGGACTGCCTCGGGTTGGTGCGGACTGCCATTGAAGAGGGTGCTGTCCTGCAGTGGTTGGAGCTTTGCGGGCTGGTGCCTTGTCCGCTTAGCTTAGGCGGACTGGAGAGGGTTCGTCAATGGTTGCCTTGCTCCTAGCGGTTTCCCTTGGTGACTGGCTAAGTCCTCGTGGACTGAGCGGACGGTCGTTTGTGTTCGCGCGGACTGGGGCGGTGTCGCTATCTCATGGGCGGTGACCACACTCCTCACCTGGCCTATAAATAGGACCCCCCTGGCACATCTACAGTAACCTGAGTAACGTGAGTGAACAGTAATTTGGGTTGGGCGAGTGCTGCGGTCTGTGTTTTCCAGTCCGCGCGGATTGTTTCAGGCTAACGATTTGCTGTGTGCAGGTCGCGCGGATAACTTCAAGGAGCCAGGAGTTTGGCTGTGACTTCGGTCAGTGCTTGGAAGTGTGCGGTCTCTGCGGACTCAGCAGGAGGTCGCTCTGCGGCTTGTCAGTTCTGTTTCAACTTTCCCAGCTTCAATAACCTGTCCGCCGGTTTCAGGCGGGTAGGGGAGTTCCTCAGTTCGGGTTCAGCAGGAGGCGAATAACGGTCTGTCCGCGCGGCCTCGCGGTCTCGGCGGACTCCGTGGTATTCGGCGGATTGCAGCATAGCTTGGGCGAGCTCAGCGGTCTCGGCGGTCTCGGCGACCTCGCGGTCTCGGCGGACTGGAGTGCTGTCCGCCTGGCTTGTTTTTTGGTTCTTTCTGTTTACAGCTGTAATACTAGCGAAATCATGTCTCGCTATGTATGCCTCGGATTGTAAAGAAGTGAATGCATAATAAGACCTTCTTGTGCTTCCATTGTTTTGTTGGGTGCAACCTCTAGTCCTTGGGTTTTCCGCAGGTTCAGCGTGCGAACTGGGTAGTTCCGAAGATATTTATTTGGTGTTTGGGCTATCTTGCTGACCACGTTGAGAAAATTTAACATGGTATCAGAGCCAGGTTTCTGAGGTTGCGGAGGTTCAGTTGCGTGAGCGGGGGTAAACCAGCATTGTTACTCAGTGATTGAGTGGTGTTCAACCTGTGTTGTTGCTCGAAGCTGCTGAAGGGTACCAACAGGTGATTGCAATGGAAGGAAGCTTAGCAAGAGGTCTAGGCATTGAACTCTTAACGCCGACTAACTATAAAAAGTGGAAGTCGTGCATGAAGAGTTATCTTCTAGGCGAGGAGCTGTGGGAAGTCGTCGGTGGAGACGACAGACAGGAAGTTACTGCTTTCGGTACTGCTGAGCAGGTGAGGCTCTGGAGAAGAACAAATGCTAAGGCAGAGTTCGTTCTGAAGAGAGCTGTCTCTCCGGAACTGTTTGATCACATCATTGGATGTGAGTCGGCTGCTGATATTTGGACAACCATTGATGAGTTGTTCAATAGGAAGAATGTGGCGCGGCTGCAGTTCCTGGATAATGAGTTGGCCAGGGCAACTCAGGGAGACCTTTCCATCTCCAAGTACTTCTTAAAGATGAAGAGCTTGTGTGCTGAGCTGTCGGCACTGGATCCTGATGAGCCTATCTCTGAGGCAAAGATGAAAAGGCACATTATCCGCGGCTTGCGGAAGGAGTATGTGGCCTTTATCACATCTGTTCAGGGGTGGGCTACTCAGCCATCTCTGCTGGAGCTGGAGAATCTGCTTGCCTCGCAGGAGAGCTTAGCAAGGCAGATGGCTGGAGTGAATCTGAATCAGGAAGGCAGCGAGGCTCTCTTCTCAGGCAAGAAGAAGGGATGGGAAGGGAAAAAGAAGAAGAAGGTGCAGGCCGCTGGTGAAAAGGAGACTTCAACTTCGTATCCGCCGGAGAGGAGCAATGCTCCTAAGGACTGGAAGAAGAATCTGAAGTGCTACCGGTGTCATCAGCGTGGGCACTTCAAGCGGGACTGCAAGGTCAAACTGCAGCCTGGGCATGCTGCGGGAAAGGAGGAAGCTTGCTCGCGAAGTGAAGAAGCAGAATGGGGAGGAGCTTTCATGACGGGCACTTGTGTCCGGGCCTTATCTACTGAGAACTTCAACAGCGAGTGGATCATCGACTCCGGGTGTGGTCATCACCTCACCGGAGACAAGTCGAAGTTCACCTCCATGCAGGCTTACTCAGGTAATGAAGCTATTATCACTGCTGATAATACTGTTTATGCAGTAGAGAAGGAGGGGGTCGTGTCTTTGGGTAGTGATCAGGGGCCACTCACGTTAAGGAGTGTGTATCACGTACCGGGCATGAAGAAGAACCTCTTCTCGGTGACCAACGCGGTGGACGCTGGGTATCACGTTCTGTTTGGGCCAACAGACGTGAGGTTCCTTCGCAACGTATCAGCGGTAAAGGCTGATGTTGCTCATGTTGGGAGGAGGGTGAAGAACTTGTTTGTTCTTTCCACCAGTGCCTATGTTGATAGGATGAGGGCCAATGATAGTGCGGCTATCTGGCATGAGAGGCTGGGGCATGTTGGCATGGACAAGCTAAAGGCAATGGCGAGTAGAAGTCTGGTGAGGGGGTTGCCGATGTTGTCCTCCTTTGGTGATGGGCATGTTTGTGCGGGCTGTCAATACGGTAAGGCACATCGCCTTCCGTTTGATAAATCTCAAACAAGGAGCAAGAAACCATTGGAGTGTATTCATGGCGACTTGATGGGACCGACTGTTACTGCCAGCCTTGGTGGAAGCAAATACATGCTTGTCTTGGTTGATGACTACTCAAGGTATACTTGGGTGTACTTCTTAAAGGAGAAGTCGGAAGCCTTCCATTTGTTCGTGGAGTTCAAGAAGTTGGTAGAAGGCCGGCTTGGCTTGCGGATTAAGAAGTTTAGAACTGATAACGGGGGGGGGGGGGGGGGGAGTTTGTCTCTTCCGAGTTTTCTAACTTCTGCCGGAAGCACGGGATCCAACGGGAGCTTACATGTGCTCACACTCCACAACAAAATGGGGTAGCGGAGCGGAAGATCCGTCATTTGACGGAGACCTGCAAATGCTGGCTGCATGCGAAAGATATCCCAAGGTCCTTTTGGGCGGAGGGCATGTCTTGTGCTGCTTATGTTATCAACCGGATGCCACTCAGCCCTATCAACATGAAGACTCCTATTGAGATGTTGCTGAAGGAGAAGCCGAGTGTTGGACACCTTAGGGTGTTCGGTTCAACTTGCTACGTGCATGTCCCGGATGCTTCACGGACAAAGCTGGATGCGAAGGCAAGGAAACTTGTCTTTGTTGGCTATGATGAGCGGAAGAAGGGATGGAAGTGCATGGACCCTGTGATGAAGAAGTTCGTGGTATCAAGAGACGTTGTCTTTGACGAGCTGACGTCATATGGAGGTGGCTCGGTGGAGCTTACTGGAAGTAGCAAGGTTGATGAAGCACCGGTGGAGGCTGCTGAAGGCTTGGAAGAGGAGCTTGCTGTTTCACCAGCAGCTCCTGTTGCTTCGAACTCCGAGGCTGAGCCTTCTGGCTCAGGAAGCAGGGGGAGCACTGCTCAATGCTTGCCCCAGGTAGGAGTGGAGCCTGAAGAAGCAACGGAAGCCATGAGCAAGGAGCCGTGTCTTCAGAGATCGAAGAGGGTGGTTAAGCCACCGGCTCGGTACTATGATGGGAATGCAGTGAGCTTTGTCTCCTGCTTCTTTGCAGGTCCTCTGGATGAGCGAGAGCCTGCAAGCTTCAACGAGTCCACTGGAGTGAAGGAGTGGGAAGGTGCCATGAAGGAAGAGATTGATGCTCTGAAGAAGAATGAAACCTGGGACCTTGTGCCCAAGGTTGATGACGTTACTCCAGTTACTTGCAAGTGGGTGTATAAGTTGAAGAAGAAGGCTGATGGGAGCATTGATCGGTTCAACGCTCGCCTGGTCGCAAGAGGATTCTCACAACAGCATGGAGAAGACTATGAGGAGACATTCAGTCCAGTTGCGAAGATGACATCTGTAAGAGTGGTGATCGCCTTGGCTGCTAGCAAGGGATGGAGGTTGTGGCAACTCGATGTGAAGAATGCCTTTCTTTACGGAGAGATTGACAAGGACATCTTCATGGATCAGCCGCTTGGTTTTGTCTCTGAGAAGCATCCGGACTATGTCTGCAAACTCAGGAAGGCTCTCTATGGGTTGAAGCAAGCTCCTCGAGCGTGGTATGGGAAGATTGCAGAGTACTTGCAATTCTGTGGATACCTGGCTTCCAACTCGGATTCAAGCTTGTTCGTCAAGAAGAAGGGAGAGCTAAGATTCTTGGTCCTACTGTATGTGGATGGCATGATCATCACAGGGAACTCGGAGGAGGAAGTAGCAAGGCTCAGGGGAGAGCTTGCTATACGCTTCGAGATGAAAGACTTGGGAGAGTTGCATCACTTTCTTGGTCTGGAAGTGGAGAGGAAGGAGTGCGGGGTTCTCATTAGCCAGAAAGGGTATGTTGATCGCATTGTGAAGCGGTTTGGCATGGGCGAAGGGAAGAAGTGCTCTACTCCACTAGAATCTGGGCTGAAGCTTCGACGAGATGAGGGAAGGGTGCTTAATGATCCCTTGGTGTTCAGGGCTCTTGTTGGGAGCTTGATCTATCTGACGATTACAAGGTCGGATATAGCTTATGTTGTTGGCCGAGTAAGTCGGTATATGGCTGAACCAAGGCAATCTCATCTAGTGGCGGCGAAGGGAATTCTGAAGTATGTCAAGGTGACTTCTGAGATGGGACTCCTCTATGGAAGGGATGCGGAGTTTGCGTTGCTCGGGTACACGGATGCTGACTATGGCGGTGATTCGGATGATCGAAGGTCTACTTCTGGTTATGTGTTCACTTGCGGTTCAGCTAGCATCTCGTGGTGTAGCAAGAAGCAGGACTCGGTGTCGGTTTCAACCACGGAGGCGGAGTATAAGGCTTCGGCCTTGGCTGCTCGGGAAGCCGTTTGGTTGAGGAGGCTTATAGAGGATGTCCATGAAGAAGTGCAAGGGCCTACTTTACTCCGGGGTGACAATGACAGTGCTCTCAAACTGGTAAACAATCCAGTGTGTCACGCCAGGACCAAGCATATAGAGATTGATCACCACTTCATCAGGGAGAAGGTGTTGGAGGGGTCTCTGCTGGTCGGGCATGTTCGGAGTGAAGATAATCTTGCTGACATCTTCACGAAGCCGCTGTCGAAGGGGCCCTTTGAACGCTTGCGCAGCTTGCTGGGCTTGGTCACCACTTCTCACTTCAAGGGGGAGTGTTGAAATTTGTGAAGTGGAAGTGGGTGACGGGACAGGCCGCGCGGCCTGTGCGGACAGCTTTGGCGGACTGGGCGGACTGGGCGGACTGAGGTTTGTGGCCTGGTGAAAAGTCTGGTGGAAGCCGGCTGTGTACTGAGCGGGTTGTTGCATGGAGTCCGCGGTTTGGTGCGGCATGGTATCTGCGGATAGAGAGGCTTGCGGACTGGTGCTTTGCTCAGTGGTCGCGGGTGCAAGCTTGCGCTGTTGGCGGGTTGGCTCGAGTTCGCGGGAAGCCTTGCGGACTGGTGTGTCCGCGGTTTTGGCTGTTGCGGACTGGGTTTTGAGCTTGGCTGAGGCCTTGTCGAGCTCAGGTGTTATAGCAGGTCTTGCTGTGGAGACCGGTTGGCGGACTGGTGTTTGGAGTCCGGGAGGTTGCTGCTGTGTTGGACAAGTGCGAGGAGCTCGCGGACTGGTTGCGGTCTGTGCTAGGGTGTTTGGCGGACGGGACTTTGTGTCCGCCATGCTCGCACTGGCCCTTGATGGTTTTGGACTTGGTCACACTTGGTGTCAAGTTCATGGTGTCCGCCGTATCCGCGAAGTCCGCTGTAACCGGGCGGACTGTTGCTGTTTGCCTTTGGTCGTGGACTTGTGGCGGATTGAGGTATGAGTCTTGCGGACTGCCTCGGGTTGGTGCGGACTGCCATTGAAGAGGGTGCTGTCCTGCAGTGGTTGGAGCTTTGCGGGCTGGTGCCTTGTCCGCTTAGCTTAGGCGGACTGGAGAGGGTTCGTCAATGGTTGCCTTGCTCCTGGCGGTTTCCCTTGGTGACTGGCTAAGTCCTCGCGGACTGAGCGGACGGTCGTTTGTGTTCGCGCGGACTGGGGCGGTGTCGCTATCTCATGGGCGGTGACCACACTCCTCACCTGGCCTATAAATAGGACCCCCCTGGCACATCTACAGTAACCTGAGTAACGTGAGTGAACAGTAATTTGGGTTGGGCGAGTGCTGCGGTCTGTGTTTTCCAGTCCGCGCGGATTGTTTCAGGCTGACGGTTTGCTGTGTGCAGGTCGCGCGGATAACTTCAAGGAGCCAGGAGTTTGGCTGTGACTTCGGTCAGTGCTTGGAAGTGTGCGGTCTCTGCGGACTCAGCAGGAGGTCGCTCTGCGGCTTGTCAGTTCTGTTTCAACTTTCCCAGCTTCAATAACCTGTCCGCCGGTTTCAGGCGGGTAGGGGAGTTCCTCAGTTCGGGTTCAGCAGGAGGCGAATAACGGTCTGTCCGCGCGGCCTCGCGGTCTCGGCGGTCTCCGTGGTATTCGGCAGATTGCAGCATAGCTTGGGCGAGCTCAGCGGTCTCGGCGGTCTCGGCGACCTCGCGGTCTCGGCGGACTGGAGTGCTGTCCTCCCGGCTTGTTTTTTGGTTCTTTCTGTTTACAGCTGTAATACTAGCGAAATCATGTCTCGCTATGTATTCCTCGGATTGTAAAGAAGTGAATGCATAATAAGACCTTCTTGTGCTTCCATTGTTTTGTTGGGTGTAACCTCTAGTCCTTGGGTTTTCCGCAGGTTCAGCGTGCGAACTAGGTAGTTCCGAAGATATTAATTTGGTGTTTGGGCTATCTTGCTGACCACGTTGAGAAAATTTAACAGGATATAGCTTCGTGGAAAGGCAGATTTACGTGGATTTGTTTAAACATTTCCAAAAATCGGGTGTATTGATCATCCTGTCGTTGTTTATTAAGTTCGGAAGGGTATGGCGGGGATGGATTGTTTTTAAAGGTGGGTGGTGGAGTGAGTTGTTGTTCTAAAATAGGAGTGATACTTTCTTCGGCAGAGGGTGGAATTTTTAAAACGGGAACAGAGCTTTGATTTTTTAAAGCGGAAGCGGAGATTGCCTCGGGTTCTTCACTTTCCATACCAGAAACTTTCTTCCCACTCCGAAGAGTTATAGCTTTCGCTTGCTCTCTCGGGTTGGGCTCGGTATTGGAAGGAAGTGACCCTACGGGTCGCTCAGAAATCATTTTAGCGAGCTGTCCTACCTGATTTTCTAAATTTTTAACACTTCCGGTTAACGTTCTAATCGTAGCGTCATTAGAATTCATGTATTTTGAAAACATTTCCTCCAAATTTGGAGGTTTTGGAAAACTTTGAGGAGGTGGTGGTGGTGCAGAAAAATCACTTTGCGGTGGTGGGCGCACAACATTCGATGGATTGCTCCACGAAAAATTCGGATGATTTCTTAACGCAGGATTATAACTATTCGGAAAATTAAAACCAGGAGGATGATAATTCGCAGCAGAAAAATTATTAAAAGCAGTTCTAGGCATATTATTTACATAATCCAAATGTTCAGCGGGAGGAGTTGCAGATTCCCATACCTGAGGGGCGGAGGCAGCAGTCATCTCCGTAATTTTTTTGCTCAATATTTCAACTTGCAGTGCGAGTTGGGAGACGTTGTCCACTTCAAAGAGACATGCAGGTTTGTTTGGGCGGGACCTAGGCACATTCCACTGGTAAGTGTTCATGGCCATGTCTTCAAACAGCTTAAGAGCTGCTTCCGGGGTCTTATGGTTTAAAGTACCGCCAGAAGCTGCGTCTATCATTTGCTTCGTGCTTTGATTTAGCCCATTATAAAACGTCTGCACCTGCAACCATACAGGCAGAGCGTGATGTGGGCATCGTCTTAATAATTCTTTAAATCTTTCCCAGGTTTCGTAAAGGGTCTCAGAGTCTATTTGTCCAGAGGCAGAAATGTCATTCCTAAGTTTGGCAGTTTTAGCAGGCGGAAAATACTTGGCCAAAAATTTTTCAGTTAATTGCGTTCAAGTAGTTATGCTATTTTTAGGAAGGGTGTTTAGCCATTGCTTAGCCTTAAGTCTAAGAGAGAAAGGAAATAACCTTAGCCTAATAGCATCATTTGTGACACCATTTATCTTGAAGGTGTCACAAATCTCAAGAAAGCTGGCTAGGTGTGCGTTCGGATCTTCATCTTGAAGCCCGTCAAATTGCACATACTGCTGCACCATTTGAATTATGCTAGGCTTCAGTTCGAAATTATTATTTGCTATTGCAGGGCGAACTATACTCGATTCTGTACCCTCGAGATTCGGTCGTGCATAGTAGGACATAGGCCTTTGCACGACTTCCTCCACGTTGGGTTCTGCCATTCTTAAGGTAGAAAATGACTCGGAATCCTCAACCAGCACTTGGGTAGTAGGGCCTTGAAATCGCGATCTTCTCCGAAGAGTACGCTCAATTTCGTGGTCCAGGTCCAAAGTAACCGACGGACTTCCGCGGGTCATACACTAGAAGAAGAGAGAAGAAGCAAGACTAAAAAGTAAAATAGCTAATGAAGTTGGAAAAAAAAAATTTTTTTGAAATAGATTTTTTTTATGTTTTAACTCCCGAACTTCCCAAGGACTACCCGGTGAAGGGTTCGCAAGGTACTAGACAAGATAGTGGCATTTAGAGCCACTTTGCCCTTTTCGAGAGAGTTAGGTGGTGTAGAAAATTTTGTGATGTGGGTTTCTATTAAGAATGCGGTAATTAAAATCCAGCCATTTATCTCTGAGCGAGTAGGCGGAAAATAAAAGCTACACTCACGCACTCGACAGAAAATTAAAACACACCCACTCTACAGAAAGTAAACACACTCTACTGAAATAAAGCCTGCCAATTAACTCAAGTGAGTAGGCGGAAAAATAAAAATACGCACACTTGCATGAAATAAATCCAGCCAATTAACTCAAGTGAGTAGGCGGAAAAATAAAAATACGCACACTTAACAAAATCCAGCCATTTAACTCAAGTGAGTAGGCGGAAAAAATTTAAGAAGGAGGCTGAGAAAGAGAAGTGATAAAATTAATATATTCGCGTTTTCAATTTATCAACGAGCGTTGCTTCCCCGGCAACGGCGCCAAAAACTTGATTGCCACTTAGATATCTACAAGGAGAGAATAACCAAACTAACAATTCATCAAGGCAAGTATACCTATCGAAATGCAGCTAGGGGACACAAGTGTCGTATTGAAATCCGGGAACAGTTGAGTAAGCTTACTCACACGAAATCTATTATTTTATCGACGGAAAAATTAAGTTTTTTTAGAAGAAAGCTAAACGTGCTAAAGGAAGAGAACTACTTGCAATGAAAGAGAGCTACTTGTATGAAAAGCTAAAGAGAGCTAACAGAGCGATTAACTTAAGCTTAGTAACGATGAAAGTGAAAATGCACTCGATCAGAAATCACCTCGGCAAGAGTGGTTAGAAAAATACGATAAATAAACCTAAGCTAATTAGGGTAAAGGTTCTTGACCGTGGAGGTTCCATGAATATTGACACGCTTCTCTCGAAGGCCGTGCCTAACTGAGTTTAGGAAGGTCCGACCGACTTTCGCCTAAATCGGAGGCCTAAAACTCGCTTTACGCGGTGAACCCCTCTAATGGATTTTACTCCAATCCGGGAGATTTGAACGTCTGCCTCTCTCGAGGGGTGCGAACAACTCCCTTTACTCTTGAGTGCTCATTTCAAACTTTCGGCCTCTCGGCTAGCCGAGAATGAAAGCAAAGGTGGAGAGTATATATCGATGATATACCTCCAACCCGTGATAAATCAAGAGTAATTCAAAGCTAAACCCTAAAAAGAAAAGGTACGATTCAAAGCATCATAACCTAATCACTCGAACCTCGGATCATTAAGATCGAGTACATGGAGGATTAGTTAATCATGGTGAGGTGAAAGAGAGGGGATGAGTAGAAGAAGAATAATGAAAACAGAGCAGAAACGAAAAAGAAAACAACACTTTTTATTAATGGAAACAAAGATCTTACAGCTTGAAAACTAGAGGTTACAAGTGCATGGAAAGGTAAGCTACGCTATCATTAACATTATACTACAGAACGAAGCTACGAACTAATACAGGGAAAGCATAAAGATAGAGCTACGAACTAAAAATGAAAAGACATGCTTAAAAGTTCAGAAATACAAAGGACAGAACCTCCCCTCTCAAAGCAAAAGGTTGTACCTGAACCCCTGGAGTTGGGCTCTATTTATAGAATTTTTCGTGTCGGGTCACGCCCCCCTGTCACGCCCTGGTCGGGCGTGACCCTGGGGCGTGACACAGTCGGCGCGACTTTTTCGGGCAGGAATTGAATTCTGACGAAGTTGTTGCGGTACAAGCCCACAGGTCACGCCCTGGTAGGGCGTGTACCTGGGGCGTGTTGTTTGCGGCGTGACTTTGTTGAGCGGAAATTGAATGCTGGAGGTGATGGGCGGAATTGCTGCAGTACACGCCCATATGTCACGCCCGGGTCAGGCGTGACCCTGGGGCGTGACACTTTCGGTGCGACGGTGGAGCGGGAAAAACGAGCGCGTTGCGGCGATTCCTCGGAACCTGGGGACACGCCTCTAGTACACGCCCGTATCAGGTGTGACACGGGCATGACCGAGGGCGTGTACACTAAGTTTCCACGGAATGCAGTTTCAGACCAATTGCTTCATTCCTCTGGGTTACACGCCCTAGGTACACGCCCTGGTAGGGCGTGACCATGGGGCGTGTCACAGCAAACTTCGGCTGAAAGCCGTGAAAACCTGCAAAAAGCAAAAAAAATGCATTAGCGACAAAAATATATACAAAGGGGAATCAAAACAAGTACTTTACAAGACATGATTTGCTCTAAAACCCCGAAAATATCCTAATAAAATTGACTGCAAACCGTATTATCAATGAGTTGACATAAAAAGTAAACAACAAACTCTAGTTAGCATGAAAGTGATGATTAAGCATCAAGTAAACCAAAAATGTTAAGAGTCAATAATAATGTTACAGCTGCACTACGTCACAATCTTACAGCATGAAAATCTTACACAAATAAGATGAAAATTTAAATAACCTCACTATCACTGGCGGAAGTGACTATCGCTGGGCAATAGCGCCAACATTTCAGATCACCTCGAAATCTTCAGAAATTCCTGCTATCACATGCACTTGTGTCTCCTGATCATCAGCTGAACTATGTTCGCTGCTGCTTGTTCGGCGAGGGCGGCGAATAGATGTTCGGGGAGGCTCCATCACCGGATTCTCCCATTTGGCTATTTTCTGCTGGAGTGGGCTTCAATTTGAGGCTTTTGGTCAGAAATTTGAAGAATTTCTGAAACCCGTGAAAGTTCTTCTTCACTTCCCGCTTATGTTCTTCGAACGACTCGCGCAAGTCATCCAACCCTTCCCACAACGATCCACCTCTTTGGAGTGGCGGGTTACGGATAGTGGAAACAGGTTCACTACTCCTTGTTGACCCTCCTCGCGTTGATCGGTCAATGGAAGGTGTTCCACTCGTAGCAAATATTAAAGGCACACAATCATTGAAATACAAATCCGGATCTATCCAAGTGTATTTCTTATAAAGAATGCGTGGGATAACAACTCCAAGTGGTAGTGTGTTTAATTTCTTCCAAGAAGGACTCTTTAGCCTGTATGCATATCATAATATCGATAGGATAAAGTCCACCATATCGAACAGCTCTCACTTCAAGATCATATATGTGACATAGCTCAATTGAGCCGTTATCTTCCGTGTATCACCAGACTTGAGTAAAATAGTGTGCCTTAATATATCTTGCACTAGTCGTGCAGCCTTAGTGAGAGATGTCGTACATTGAATAAGTGTTTTGATGGAATTTCCATGCAAAAAGCAAGTTCAAAAGTGTCCAATCTCTAGCTTTTTGATAATTCTCTACTACATCAATGCTAGTTTCATGTTCTATTAACCCAAATTCCTCTCTGTGATCATAATGGGTTACCTCTACTATCTGGCCTTGTATCTTTGATCGTACTCCACCATTTAAGTCTGTAAATCGAGGATCTTTTAGAGAATTATAGAACTCCCTAATTAAAACAGATGAAAATTTATACGGGATAATGATAGACATTATTCCAGCCATTGCTAACAGGTAATGAATGTGTACATGACTGACGGGATCAAATTCGATCACTCGTCCAATCCCTATGTTAGCATTTTCTATCCCCAGAAACGTTTGGTAGGAGGAATACAAGTCACTGCATGTACTTCTGCGAGCTTTAGAACTAGAGGCCATTACTGCAAATAAAAGTTGTTTTTAAAAAAACAAAACTCAAAAAAAATAAAGCATGTTTTTTCAGAATCGCAAGCCGGCGACACCCGATGTCGCCGGGCAATTTCGGAACTTGATCTCATCCAATTTCCGACTCCAGATCTGTATTTTCCCCTACTTTAGATACCAGATCTGACATTCTTAATGACATACCTTACAATAGATCTACAAATTCTATGGAATCTAACAAAAAACCATGATCCAAGTTTTTGTTGTCGTGCCCTTCGTCTTCCGCGACCAGTCTTCAGGAAAGAATGATAGATCTGATGTCTTTGACCTCATATGGCCCTTTTTGTATATTTTTGCACTGTCGCCAATCAGCGATACCTAGTATCGTCGGGCGAGAGTGACGTTTCTCTTTTCTGCCATTTTTCCTTAATTTCTCAGGATTGGGCATGGATTACTGTATATTCTTTGATTTTGGGTTCCCAGCAAGATAGTTCAACTATTCCACCATCACATCTTCTTTTATACATACATCAGTCCTAGTGTTTATCTACTTGTGAAATTGTTTTCGCATGCCTCTAAGTATGATAAATGTTTTAGTTCTGATAATGTTCTTTGACTTATACTTATGAAAACCTTCATATGGATTCACCTTACTGCATATATGAATTGTAGATGTTCTACCATAACCACTAGAATTGCATGTTGCGGCTAATGCTTTATCATAGTTTATTCCTTACACCGCTTATATTTGATTATCTTGTATGTTCACAAGTGAATTCGAACTTCTTTGTCATGCCAAACAAAAAAGGGTTTAAAAAAACAATTCAAAAACAACAGTTCAACACGTTTGTTGATGTCTTTCAAAATTACAATAAAAAGGGGCTGTCAAGGAACCTCTATAACGCCCCAAAACTTGTATACGAATTGGCCAATATATTTATAATACCCTTAACGTATCCCTATGAAAGTTGGGGTTGAATGTGTATTATTTTTAAGAGCTTTGGAACTATTATGGTTTCACACGGCCTGTGGCACGGGTGTGTCCAGAGACGTGTCCTTTTTTGAAAAAGGCTAAGTAGTGTCGAGTGTTGAACACGGCCTTGGTCACGGGCGTATCCGGGGTTGACACGGGGGTGTCCGGGGTTCACACGGGCGTGTCAGGATTCGTGCCCTCTTCGGGCGTGACCGTTTCAACGGCGACTGAGGTACATGGCCAGTGACACGGGCATGTACAAGTTGATACAGGCGTGTCCAGGGTTGACATGGGCGTGTTAGAGGTCGTGTATTGTTCTTAGATCGACGAATTATTTTATGAATGTGAGACACGGCCTGTGACACGGGCGTGTCACAAACCATGTGCGGCCCCAGGTAGATAATTTTAAAGGTCAATCTAGGCCGTTCGTTTCATTTTAGAGGGATCTGACGACCAAGAATCCCTCATGTTGGTTTAAAGCTGGGAAAAGAGGGTTTATGCCTCATTTCATTTGGCCATTTCTCTTTCTAAGAGGTAGAGAGAGGGGAGAGAAAAGGGAGAAGAAGGAGGAATCCCGCCATTGTTGGAGCTTCGGAGCTCCGTATTGTGAGTCGAGCCCAGATCCGCGGAGGCGAGTCCGTTACGGTGGTTTTCATCCGGCTAGTTTTCCGTGGCGCCGAAGCGAACCTCTAGGGTAACGATTCTCTACTTGGACATGTGAAGTCCTCTTCCTTTTTGTATAGGAAACTCTCTCCCGCTATTGGGCTATGATTGTGAGGTATTCCTTTGGGTAGATATGGTTTATCCCTGTAGTTTTGCATATAGAGTCTGTATTCGAAGTACGGACGTAGGCATGGTGTGTGAAGTCTATTCGGACATGTTGGTCTGGATAGGTGATGTTTTCAATATGCATGTATTGCCGGAGAATACTCCGTGCCGTTTGTTTTTCGTGTTTTCTACGTGGTAGATTGCAACCGGGAGCCTTGGGGACTAACTCCAAGGTGTACCCGGAAAACTGGGCAGAAGCTTGGTTCTATCATCTTCGTGGCCTAGGAGCCAACGTGCACATAATTGGGTTATGTAAAATTGTGTGATCGATTTGGGACTCGGGGAAGCTTGACCCGCACCTATGACTTAAATTGACGTGGCGGTGTGAGAAATGGGGTAGGCAAAACTATACCCGCTCTATGTAGTTCGGTTAAAGAGACCTAAGGTACATGGAACTTACCGTTGGCATAGATGGAGGGTCTTAGACTTTTTCCGGAAAGACTAAAATGCTCACGATGTTTGTCGTCCTTGGGGTGGTGGTGAAGCCTCGGAATGGACCAGATTCACCGAGAATGTGCCCTGAGAGCACGGGGTGTGTGGTCGTGCATGCCTACGCCTGTGGTGAAGTGTGCTTAAATTGTACTTTCACTATCATGTTTGGTTATACTAATTAAATGTAGGGAAGGAGCACTGTCGCCACGATTAAGGGGCGGGGTCGTTATAATTTGGTCAACTTTAGCTGACCGTTGCCTTGTTTTGCCACCGTGCGGTGGATTGTTCTTATGCAGGAGCAGGAGAGCCTAGTGGCAAATAGCGGGCTGAAGCCCTTAGTGCTGTGCTGGCCCTTGAAGACCAAAGTGAAGTGTTTTATTTTTTTACTGTCATGTATGGCCGGCCTGCGAGCCGAAGTATGTAAAACACTTTTATTGATCAAACTAATGTAAGGGCATAAGGCCAAAGGATTGGTGTATGTTATTTCACTCCTAATATGGTTGTAGTGGACATTCATGTGTTATGTTTGGGTTCTTATAACAGTTTTAAAAGCTTCCTCTAGAATGCTCTGAGTTAGGATGTGTATTCATATGCTGTTAATTTGGTATTCCTATGTAATTCCACTAACTGTCTGTGGAATATGGCGTGTGGCCCGGGCCGGACCTTCTGTTATATTCCATGTGACTGATGGCGGTGTTACAATTTGGTATCAGTCTAAGGCATTGACCTTCCTTATTTGAATTCTTGGACGAATTCTTTTAAGGGGTGGTGAGCACATGTATGTGCGTCATCATTATAACATGAAAAGAACCCATGAATGTCCACTTAGGAATCAAAATACACATGTTTGAGGAACTTGCGTGTTCCTATAATTACTTTTTGCAATTTTGGTTGGTCGCTTAATGGTGTATTGTACGACTATAGTTGACCAGGAGTGGCGCAGGGCAGTCAGAACGCCCGCTTTTTGAGGCAAGTAGTTTACCCAATGACGTGCCTGCAACCCCTCCTTCGGCAGAAACAATAAGACTTATGGCTAAGGCGGTGTTTGCAATGCTAAATGCCCAGCCAGGAAGGCAAGTGCAGCATCTTGCCCCTGTAGGAGAGCAGGTACCGCTTCGAGCAACAGAACCTAGTATGGTGGAATAAGTTGTAACACCCCCAACCATTGTATGGCATATAACAGAAGGTCCAGCTGGAACCCGACGCCATATACTACGGATAGTCGGAAGGGTTACATAAGAATACCAAAACGTACCAACTAAGACTACTCGTCCTACACAGAGCATTCTAGCGGAAGCTTTTAAACAGTTATTAAGAACCCATAATTGAAATATCAACTATCATGAATGTCCACAACTACCACAGGAATGAAATAACAAATACAAAGAAAGCATTTGGCCTTATGGCCTTACAAGAATTTCACTTAACAAATTTTTGTTTTCCAAACATAGGCTCGCAGGCGGCCACACATGATAGAAATAAAATACAACTATTCTCTTTGGCCTTCGAGGGCCAGCTCAGCAACTTGGGCTTCAGCCCGCTATTTAGTACTTGGCTCCGCAGCACCTGCAAGCAACATTCCACCGCACGGTGGCAAACAAAGCAACGGTCAGCCAAAGCCGATCAAATTATAACGACCCCGCCCCTTACTAGGGACGGTGGTGTTCCTTCCCTGCATTTCATTAGCCAAGCTAAACAATAAAAATCCAAATATACTACACCATAGGTCTAGGCTCTCACGACCCAAACACCCCGTGCACTCAGGGCACATTATCGGTGAATCTGGTCAATTCTGTGGCTTCACCACCATCCCCGGGATGGCAACAATGTGAGCACCTTAGGCTTTCTGACCACTGTCTAAGGCTCCCGACTATGCCAACGGCCAGTCCCTCTTTGGGTCTCTCGCACCAAACCATATAGCTTGGGTCCGATTCCACTTGCCTGTTGCTCACAACGCGTAGTTCACCTTAAGACGTACGCACGAGCCAAGCTTCTCTCGGATCCCGCAACAATACCAAATAACACATAACCCAATTATGTACAAGGCCGACTCCCGGGCCGCCAAGTTAGCAGAATTATGTTTTTGCTCAATTTTTTCGATGCGCCTTGGAGTTAATTCCCAAGGATCCCTGCTGTAATCTATTGTGTAGAAACCCGAAAACACAAAACATGGAGTCTGCTCCGACAAACCATAAAAAATGCAACTTCACCGATCCAGATCAACATATCTGGGAAGGCTTCACACATAATTCCTATGTCCATACTTCGCTTCCGGACTCTATATACAACACAAGGGGGATTATTCCTATCAACCCCAAGGAACACCGCACACTCTATGCACACTCACGGGAGCGGGTTTCCTTATGCAAAAGAAGGAGAGCTTCACATGCTCAAGTAGAGAATCGTTACCCTTATAGTACGCTTCTGCGCCATCGAAAAACTATACGGATAGAATGCTTCGCAATGGAATTTCCTCCGCGGATCCGCTCTCGGTTCTCAAAACGGTGCTCCGATGCTCCGCCGGCGGCCGTAATCCTCCCTTTCCTTCCTCCTCTCTCCAACTCCTTAGAAAGAGAATGGTAAAAGCAAATGAGGAGTTAAACCTCCATTCTCGTCCTTATCAGAGAAGGAACACATCTGGGACGTTGGATCTTAATTAAAGAAAATGAACGGCTCAGATCCGCCCAAAAATCATCAAACCTGGGTCGAACACGGCCTCGCACACGACCGTATCCCAGGCCGTGTGCCTCGATCTAGACACAATCGTCGAGCACAGAAACTGACACGGGTCGAGACACGCTCGTGTCTCCACCTGACACGCCCGTGTCGGTTTCCGACACGCCCGTGCACTAGGGCCGTGTCACCAGTAACCGCCACGCCAACCGACACGACTCTTGGGAACACGGGTGGTGATACGGGTATGCACACACCCATGTCATTTTACATGCCTGTGTCACGCTGTCATGTTTCGTGCCATGTCTTTCTCTGGACACAGACGACCAATACAAACAACCACACGGCCTTGGACACGCCCGTGTCTTAGGCCGTGTACCCTTATACAAGCACCAAAAATTCTCTTGGACACGATCAGCTCGATACGATTTTCGGGGCATTACAAATCTCCCCCACTTAAAGAATTTCGTCCTAAAATTATGTAAAGGTACACAAAAATTTAAATGTTACCTGAGTGGAATAACTTGGGGTATTCTTCCATCAAAGTCTACTCTCGCTCCCAAGAAAGCTCCTCACGTCCGCAGTTATCCCAATAGACTTTAACCATTCGGATTTCCTTATTGCGGAGTCGCTTAACCTCCAAGTCTTCAATGCGTACTGGCATGACCTTCGTTGTCAACCATAATCAACCGGCACTTGATCGACCGCAACGACCTACGAAGGCTCTTGCACCGCCTTCCGCAACACCGATACGTGGAACACATCGTGTGGCCCACTCAACACCACTGGCAGCTTCAATAGATACGCTGCTTCGCCAACACGCTCCAGGATTTCAAACGGTCCAAGGTATCTCGGACTCAGCTTCTTCAAGCTTAAACTCGCGAGACACCCTTGAACGTCTTGATTTTCAGATACAGCCAGTCGTCAACACCGAACTTCATGTTCCTATGCTTGGCGTTATAGTATTTTTCCTGCCTGTCCTGAGAGATCTTCAACCTTTCCTGAATTGTACGTATCATTGAAGTGGCGTCTTCTACCGCTTGACGTGTGTATAGCTTCGATTCGCCTGTCTCCAACCAAGATAACGGTGTGCGACACTTTCTCCCATACAAGGCCTCGAAAGGCGACATTACAATACTCGCCTGATGACTGTTGTTATATGCAAACTCCACCATGTATAGGTGATCTTCCCACTACTTTATGAAATCCAAGACGCACATACGAAGCATGTCCTCCATCGTCCGGTTGACCCTCTCGGTCTGACCATCTGTCTGCGGATGAAAGGCTATGCTGAAACTCAACTTAGTTCCCAATAGACTATGCACCAGCCTCCAGTCATTCGACGTGAAGCGTCCATCTCGGTCACTAATGATACTGCGGGGCATACCATGCAATCGTACAATATTATCCACATAGAGTTTCGCAAACTTCTCCACCGGATCTTCCTTCCTGTTCAGAATAAAATGCGATACCTTTGTCAATCTATCTACGACCACCCAGATGGCAGTGTTTCTCCTCTGTGACTTTGGCAAACCATGCACAAAATACATAGAAATCTCGTCGAATTTCCACTGCGGGATAGGTAGGGACTTCAAGAAACCTTCGGGCTTCTGACACTCCGCCTTTACCAAAGCACACGTCTGGCACTTGTTCATGTCTTTATACATCTTCGTGCTCCTCTGGTGGATTGAGTATTTTGTATGATGTGCCTCATACAACAACTCCTCCCGAAGATTACCCGCACAAGGAACACATAGGCGACCGTCCCTCCTTAGCAGTCCATCCTCAACAACAAATTGGGAATTTGACCCATCCAAAGATTCATATAAGATCTTCTTCATGCTGTTATCCTGAACTAATGCCCGCCGAACTCTATCAGCTAGGTCATACTGCACCTCTGTCCAAAATAATTTCATCTCGGCACTAGACTGCTTGTCGATGCAAGTTATCTCCAATGCCTCCAATTCACGGACCAAACTCTCATCATGTACCAACAACCAGCTGCCTCGCGCAGGAACCCTGCGACTCAACGCATCCGCCACTGCATTTCCTTTCCCAGGAACATAATGTATCGCGAAGGTGTAGTCCCCCAGGAACTCCATCCACCTCCGCTGCCTCATGTTAAAGTCCTTCTGATCCAACAGGTACTTCAGGCTCTTATGATCGTGTAGATGTCGACCTTCACACCGTACAGATAGTGCATCCACAGCTTTAGAGCAAATATCACGGCCGTTAACTCTAAGTCATGGACTGGATAATTCTACTCATGAACCTTTAATTGTCGTGAACAATAGGCTATCACGCTCCCATGCTGTAGCAGGACACAGCCCAAACCACTGCCCGAAGCATCACTATAAATTTTGAACCCTTCAGTACCACTCGGCGAACATAAAATAGACGTCGTGGTCAACCACCTCTTTAATTCTTTAAAAGCCTGCTCGCATTCCAACGACCACACAAACTTTTGATCCTTCCTTGTAAACATCGTGAGTGGCAGCGCTATCCGCGAGAAGTTCTCTATGAAGCTCCTGTAGTAGCCGGCAAGCCCCAGAAAGCTCCGGACTTCCGCCACTGTAGTCAGTACAGGCCATTCCCGTATCGCCACTATATTTGTCGGATCCACCACTATCCCTTCTCTACTAACAACATGACCAAGGAACGCTATCGAGGATATCCAGAACTCACACTTGGAGAACTTATCATACAACTGATTTCTTCTCAATGTCTCCAACACCATATGCAGATGCTTGTAGTGATCTTCCTAACACTGCGAGTACACAAGGATATCGTCGATAAATACTATCATGAAACGATCCAGGTACTCTCTGAACGTCCTGTTCATCAGATCCATAAACACGGATGGCGCATTGGTCAACCCAAACGACATGACTGTGAACTCATAATGCCCAAACCACGTGCTGAACGCTGTCTTTGGGATGTTGCTTTCCCTTATCCTCAGCTGGTAGTAACCAGATTTCAGATCTAATTTTGAATATACTGTTGACCCAACCAACTTATCAAATAGATCGTCAATCCTTGGGATCAGATACTTATACTTCTCTGTAAGCTTGTTCAACTCCCGATCAGTATTCAGTCCCAACTTAACCTCTTTTCGGTTGCAATCAATACATGTTCGCTGCTCTGAGAGCCAATCCATACCAAAAATAACGTCGAACTCCACTAACGGTAATACCGATGCTTGCAAGTCAAACTCCTGATCCCCAATCCGAATCTTAACCCCACAGAATCTATCCGCACACATTGAGCACCCATTGGGCAATAATACATCCAACTTGTCTTTAGCCATCGAGAAAGGGACTCCGATGCACGAGACGAATCATTCGGACAAGAAGGAATGTGAAGCTCCCGTATCAAACAGGACTCTCGCCGGAAAATCAAAAATCAACACGAATCCTAGCACAAACAAATGTAAGCTAATATATAAAAAGGTAACAACTACATAAAGTTAAACTTCTATAATTTAACTCATACCTATCACCACGTCAGCTTGTTTTATGGCCTCTTGTAGACCAAGGTTATAAACTCTAGGCTGGGCTGGAGCATGGTGGGACGTAGTTGACTCCACCGCCTTCCCTTTTTCTTCATAGGTTACTCCAGGCTTCCTCTCAGACTTTGCATGTCTGCTCTAACACGCACGAGAAAAATGCCCCATCTTTCCGTAGTTACAGCACGCCCCTGGGACTCGACTTGTGATTTCCCCCGCCGCACTAGATGAAGGGGCTCAGTTCAAAGTCTTCGGCTTCTTGTTACATTTGCGGAAACCCGACTTTGCATTTGGCACTGATGAGTCCACATTTTACACTGATTTTTGGACTCATCTGGGCTAGTTTTATCGTCGTAGCACTACACTTGAGAGCCGTTATTGCTTATTTGTGCTTATGTACCTTTTTCACGATTGAGTGCACTATATGCCCGCTTCTGTGTGCTTTCTATGTTTCCATTTTGTTGTTATTATTTAGCCCTATCTCGGGGATGTGGTGTGCACGTTCTGGTGGCCTTTCTGCCCCTTCTGCTGGTACAGGGGTCGTGTGCGTGTTCCGGGATGATTGTGAAACAGGAATAATGCGCACGATCAGGGGATCTAATGCGCACGACCACTGGTCGTGCGCCCCCGGTCGTGGGCACTACTCTACGTTTTCAACTGAATCAGCTTGGGTAAGCGCACGACCACTGGACTTACTGCACACGACCACTGGTCGTGCGCCACCGTTCGTGCGCATTACACCCCCTTTTTCATAACCCTGTCTCGGTAATCGCACGAGCACTGGCCATAGTGCGCACGACCACTGGTCGTGCGCCACTGCTCGTGCGCGTTTATGCTGATGCTTCTTGTCTAGGTTGCAGGTTTATTTGGAAAAGCCGCACGATCATCGACTTACAGTGCGCACGACCACTGGTCGTGCGCCACTGATCGTGCGCACTGCTTCTGCTGCCTCCGCATAAAAGGCCCTGCTCCGCGTTTTAGGTCAACGCCTGCCATTTGCTGCAATCGGAGAGTGCGCGAGAATCCCCTTTTCACTTCTCCAGCTGCTCCATCACTTCCACCTTCGTCGGGAAGCCATTTACACTTACTCCGAAGCTTTCCAACACTCCGGCGAAGCCCTCAGTCCATTGGTGACTTCAACTCCAAGCTTTCCTGCATAGTTGGTGAAGTAGATAACCTAGAGAACGAACTTAAAGGCCTTCGAGGTGACAGATCGTTGGTACCGGAAGCCTCCTCGGACTGAGCCCGGAAGCGGATTGACAACTCGCTACTCCGGCCACGACCCGCGGTGGATCTTCAATCTCTTTTGGTTTACTCCTATTCCCTTTCCTCTGTGTTATGACTGTTTTGAGCAGTGTAATGAACATTTCCATCCCTGAATATCAAGTTTACTTTCTAGTTAATGGAATGTTAGTTTCTTCTTATGCTTGTGAGTTCTGTCTGTGAATGCGCTTCACTCACCCCACATCCACTTCCTTCCTGTGCCTTGTCCGATTGCAATCCACACAAGAACGCTGCAATCCATTAGTTTCCCTTCCACTCGCCCAACTGAAGTTCGGCATAGCGGCCGACAAACCCATTTCACCTTGCGAAGCGGTGCCGTCGACCCGCATAGCTTTTACTAGTTCAGTAGATCAAACATCCACAATCTCCCGAGTCCGCTATTTTCTTTTTGTTCTATTTTTAACTCTCATAACGATATTCTCAGTACTATTGCCGTTCTACGCTAATTGCATTCCTCAAGAGACCGACACTTGGGGATTTACTCCCAAAACTTTATTACTTGTGCGACCGGTGCGCTTGCCGTACTACACGCATCAAGTTTTTGGCGCCGTTGCCGGGGAATGCAATTGTAGAGCGACTTTGGATGACTGAGAATTTCGTTATACGAGTTGTTTTGTTGTTTTTGATCCCTTTTCTCTTGTGTTGTTATTCCGTCAGATGGAATTGTTAGTTTTATTCGCAGAATCTATGCCAAGTAGTTGTATCCCTTATATTTGAAATCACTGCAATGTGGGCCAATTTCAATATCAATTGCCGTCATTGTGGAAACATCTCTCATGCTAGCGATAGATGCCCTCAGAAGTATAGTAGCCAGGAAATTTATGAATCGACATATCGTTGACATAAACCGGTTAGCTACCGACCTGCGGAGCCATTGCCGCACTACTTTTATTCAGCTTCAGCACCCGTTGCACCGCCAAAGCCAGCTAAGAAGTGCCTTTTTTGTCGAAGCTGGGATCATGCATTAAAGGATTGCGCCGCGTACCTAGCTGAGCTAGCGGTGGATGACGAGCCGGATTTTCGGATTGTCTCGACTTCAACCTTGGGCAGCACCCCTTCTGTATCGGGGTATGTACCATTGCCATCTCTATGTTATGGAGAAGATATCCCAGGTATGTGGACCGATATATGCGCTTATCCCCATTCCGACACTGCTATTTATACTCCTGAAGTGCATACTTCACCTAGCATAGAATCTTTTAGTTGTGAAGAGCCAGCGCTCAACGTCCTACCAAGCTTCATATCTTCACCTTCTTCTTTGCATAGCATTCTTTCTTCTTCTGACAGTGCTGCTGAGATTGAATCGCAGGTGGAAATTAGCATTTCCCGCATTCTGTTAGATCCAGTCGAGGAGGACGACTCCGTGGAAGAGGTTGTGACCTCCATCCCATGTGAGGATGCCCGAGGCATGGACGAGGCAGATGCAGCTTCAGAACATTCCTGCACTAGCTTAGACAGCTGTTTGGAAGCATCCACAATTCCGCCGACGGGGGATGACTCCGGGATCATCCCCAAGATCGAGGTCTGTTTATGTTATTCTTCTAGTTTATTTCTTGACCCTGCTCTCGTGTCTACTCCAATGTAGGACCACATTGTGGAATTGGTCCAATCAGTACAAGGGCCTGTAATACGGCCTCGGACTTATTGTAACCAGATGCAGATGGAGTTGGAGACGATGAGCTTCCCAAGTTACTTTCTGCCCATGCCCGACACTTCCGATAGTTATACGTATACAGGTATCGGGGCTTATGTTCTATCTCCGTTCCGGTACCCGCTACCGCAGCGCAACCATGAACCTCTGCCTGAGCATTTACAGTTTCATTCGCCCATCAGTTAGGAAATGCTCAGATTTTGAATAAGTCCTGTTGGGAGACAATAAACCCAACAGTTATCTAGGATAGTGTTTCTTTTGTTAAATTTTTGTTGGTATTTCATTATTTGGGTGTGGTATCACAGCTGTGTGTTGAACTTTCTATTTGAACTGCTAATACAGGTATTTGGTCCACCTTAAGGACGGTAAACAAAAGGGCTTTCGGGAGACAACCCAAGTTGGACCGTTCGGTCCTATGCTGTGTTTTGATTTCGTTTTATTTCTTCATATATATATATATGTGTCCAGCTTTTGTTTGGCTTGCATCCTTTAATCGCAGGTGCAGGAATATGTGAGGCACGGCAACTTGGCCGCACTTGGACATCTCATTGCCCAACTAGTATGCTCAATTTTGAACATAGGTACTTCCTACCCTAGCTATTTCTCCTACTTGGAATGCTTATTTTTATTCGTTGTCAACTTTAAGTCTGGGGGGGTAGTCTGCCTGTAGTCACTACACCGCACCTTCTGTTGCATTCCAGTTTCTTATTTACTTATTTCTTATTTCTTTTTGGTTGCACACACTGAATCACCCACATGAGTGCGCTCTTACCCATGTGCACAACCCGAGTTAAATTTATTGCTTTTGTGTAAACTTTAAAATAGTGGTACTGGCTTAGGATTTCAGGATTGAGTCATTCGAAACTCATGCAGTGCTCCTAATCGAATACTCATGGTTTGTGTAGAGTTAGGATAGAACTAATTTTTCTTTATGCTCGTAGAATTATTCTTTTCTGCTCACGTCAATATTGTTTGTAATGCTCAAAATTTGAATCTGGGATAATCGAACGATAGTGTAGGAATGTGTGTAGCCGCCACTAGACTCGTATTGCTCGAGTCGGGGGGAAGGATCATCTTTCTCGGTGGCTAAGAACTTGCCCTAAGCTACTCTCGAAGCATTGGTGCACGATTAGTTAAGCGTGAGCATGACGTAGGCCTTCTTTTTGGCTAGTTTGAGCCTTGTTTAGCCCTTCCTACCTGTTAACCATTGCATGCCAAATTTGTGCCTACCCTTCCTTTGATCCAGCTCCACTCACTTTCACCAAGGCCTAAAACTAAACCCACCTTCGCAATCAAATGCTTGAGCTGATTTGTAATTCCTGTTTTGCCGAGGTTGTGATTAGAGGACATTGTTTTGGGGGTGCTGATTTTATTCCCGTTTTGATTGCTTCGTTTGGGGATTGCTAGCGCAGAAAAGAAAACAACAATTTATGAAAATAAAAAGCTGATTCGCGCAATCGAAAAAACAAATATTTATGTGAAAGAATTGCTTTGAGATTTCGATCCCCATCCTCTTTATTGAATTTGGTCGGGTTCAGCCGTGTTCACACTCGGATTTCAAGCTAAGTCTGGGGGCGTGTGCCCCATTCTTTTCTAAGTGGTTGTTTTGGTTTGGGTTGTTTTCGCTCGCTTTGGTTGCATAGAGCCTTCATGTTTATCCTGGACCACCAAGCCGTTGCCTAAGCCCCATTTCCTCCTACAAGTCCTACTGATTCACGCTTGAGTCTAACCCGCGTTGTGGAGAGAGTGTAAACGTGCAAGCGTATGGTCCCCGACATTGGTGGATTCCTTTGGAGGTGATCCTGAGTCCCGAACTTTGGCAATGCTCACCTTAGTGGCCTGCCTACTTTCTTCCTGCACATGATCGCACGATTCTCCAGAATTCTAATTTTGAGCAATTACAATATCTATTTACGTCTGTCGAATAGTTTAAACTACGTTGTATAATTAAAAAGTTTTTCTATTATATCTTCTATACTCATGATATTTTTGATTTCTCGTCTTACTTCTTTTTGAAATTGCTGAGCCAGTTAGCTATCTTCGAGTCCATGGAGTGATGATTTGCTCGGGACGTGCAAATGGTTAAGTCTGGGGGTGTGATGAGTCCACATTTTACACTGATTTTTGGACTCATCTGGGCTAGTTTTATCGCCGTAGCACTACACTTGAGAGCCGTTATTGCTTATTTGTGTTTATGTACCTTTTTCACGATTAAGTGCACTGTATGCCTGCTTCTGTGTGCTTTCTATGTTTACATTTTGTTGTTATTATTTAGCCCTATCTCGGGGATGTGGTGTGCACGTTTTGGTGGCCTTTCTTCCCCTTCTGCTGGTACAGGGGTCGTGTGCGTGTTCCGGGATGATTGTGAAACAGGAATACTGCGCACGATCAGGGGATCTAATGCCCACGACCACTGGTCGTGTGCCCCCGATCGTGCGCACTACTCTACGCTTTCAATTGCATCAGCCTGGGTAAGCGCACGACCACTGGACTTACTGCGCACGACCACTAGTCGTGCGCCACCGTTCGTGCGCATTACACCCCCTTTTTCATAACCCTGTCTCGGTAATCGCACGAGCACTGGCCATAGTGCGCACGACCACTGGTCGTGCGCCACTGCTTGTGCGCGTTTATGATGATGCTTCTTGTCCAGGTTGTAGGTTTATTTGGAAAAGCCGCACGATCATCGACCTACAGTGCGCACGACCACTGGTCGTGCGCCACTGATCGTGCGCACTGCTTCTGCTGCCTCCATATAAAAGGCCCTACTCCGCATTTTAGGTCAACGCCTTCCATTTGCTGCGATCGGAGAGTGCGCGGGAATCCCCTTTTCACTTCTCCAGCTGCTCCATCACTTCCACCTTCGCCGGGAAGCCATTTCCACTTACTCCGAAGCTTTCCAACACTCCGGCGAAGCCCTCGGCCATTGGTGACTTCAACTCCAAGCTTTCCTGCAGAGTTGGTGAAGTAGATAACCTAGAGAACGGACTTAAAGGCCTTCGAGGTGACAGATCGTTGTTACCGGAAGCCTCCTCGGACTGAGCCCGGAAGCGGATTGACAACTCGCTACTCCGGCCACGACCCGCGGTGGATCTTCATTCTCTTTTGTTTTACTCCTCTTCCCTTTCCTCTGTGTTATGACTGTTTTGAGTAGTGTAATGAACATTTCCATCCCTGAATATCAAGTTTACTTTCTAGTTAATGGAATGTTAGTTTCTTCTTATGCTTGTGAGTTCTGTCTGTGAATGCGCCTCACTCACCCCACATCCACTTCATTCCTGTGCCTTGTCCGATTGCAATCCACACAAGAACGCTGCAATCCATTAGTTTCCCTTCCACTCGCCCAACTGAAGTTCGGCATAGCGGCCGACAAACCCATTTCACCTTGCGAAGCGGTGTCGTCGACCCGCATAGCGTTTACTAGTTCAGTAGATCAAACATCCACAATCTCCCGAGTCCGCTATTTTCTTTTTGTTCTATTTTTAACTCTCATAATGATATTCTCAGTATTGTTGCCGTTCTACGCTAATTGCATTCCTCAAGAGACCGACACTTGGGGATTTACTCCCAAAACTTTATTACTTGTACGACCGGTGCGCTTGCCGTATTACACGCATCAGGCACTTTGAACTCTGACTTCTTTTCCCCTAGATCCTTCTTCTCTTGCACTTTCTTCATGACCTTTTCTAATGACTGGGCCGAATTGACCAAGGCTAGGAAGCCCTGCTCCTTAGGCCCAGCAAGGAGAAGCTATAGGTCGCCATGTAGACCCTCATAGAATCGGTTGGTCTTCCGCTCCTCTTCAGTAAACATAGCACCAGCATAACGACCCATCCGCGTAAACTCGTGGAGATACTCATCCACGCTTCTGCCTCCCTGAGTCAGACAAAGGTACTAATTCTCCATATCTAGCTTCTGAGCAGAGGGTAGATATCTGGCCAAGAACAACCTTGAGAATTCCTCCATAGGCACATCCGCAAGTTGCCTTCCCACTAAGAGGTGAACCTCCAACTCGTCCCACCACAGCCTCGCTTCACCAGCCAAAAGGAAGGTCGCTATGGTGGTCTTCTGCCACTCAACAGTTTCTGTGGCCGTCAAGACCCTCTTTATCATAGAGCGCCAATCCTCAGCTTGAGTTGGCGTTCCAATCCCGTCGAACCTTGGATGATTAAAGCTCATTACATGCTTGAGCTGCTTCTCCATAGCTCTCCTTGGTGCTACCTGATCAACTATCACGCGCTCTACCACTCCCGGCTATGCCGCCCTAATCAGTTCTTGCTCATTAGCAGTTGGTACTTGATGTATTTAACCTACAGGTTGGGCATTTATCATAGTAAAGACTGCTTCAGCAACCAATCTGATGGTTTCCGCTGAAGGGGGTGTTATAGGCACGTCCCTCGGTGCACTACTTTCCGCTAATTGCGGGCGTTCCGATTGCCCAGCACCGCTCCTAGCTGCCTATAATAGCAAAGTCCCTTGATTAGACGATAAATAGATTGCTTAAAATAATCATTGGAACACTTAAATTCCTCAAAACAAGAGCATTTTTCATTCCTAAGTGGACATTCATGGGTCCTTTTTGATGTTATAATGATGACGCACACATGTGCTCACCACCCCTTAAAAGAATTCGTCCATGAATTCATTTAAGTTGACCGGAACCAAAAGATTTGATATCAAATTTTAACACCCCCAACCATCGTATGACATATAACAGAAGGTCCATCTGGAACGCAACGCCATATACCACGGACAGTTGGAAGGGTTACATAAGAATAGCAAAATGTACAACCTAAGACTACCTGTCCTACACAGAGCATTATATCGGAAGCTTTTAAACAGTTATAAAGAACCCATAATTGAAATATCAACTATCATGAATATCCACAACTACCACAGGAATGAAATAACAAATACAAAGAAAGCATTTGGACTTATGGCATTACAAGAGTTTCACTTAACAAAGTAGTGTTTTTCAAACATCGGCTCGCAGGCCGGCCACACATGATAGAAATAAAATACAACTATTCGCTTTGGCCTTCGAGGGCCAGCTCAGCAACTTGGGCTTCAGCCTGCTATTTATTACTCGGCTCCGCAGCACCTGCAAGCAACATTCCACCGCACGGTGGCAAACAAAGCAACGGTCAGCCAAAGCCGACCAAATTATAACGACCCCGCTCCTTACTCGGGATGACGATGCTCCTTCCCAGCATTTCATTAGCCCAGCTAAATAATAAAAATGTGAATATACTACTCCACAGGTGTAGGCTCTCACGGCCCAAACTCCCCGTACACTCAGGGCACATTATCGGTGAATCCGGTCAATTCCATGGCTTCACCACCATCCCCGGGATGGCAACAACGTGAGCATTTTAGCCTTTCTGACCACTGTCTAAGGCTCCCAACTATGCCAACGGCCAGTCCCTCTTTGGGTCTCTCGTACCGAACCACATAGCCCGGGTCCGATTCCACTTGTCCGTTGCTCACAACGTGTAGTTCACCTTAAGACGTACGCACGGGCCAAGCTTCTCTCGGATCCCGCAACAATACCAAACAACACATAACCCAGTTATGTATAAGGTCGGCTCCCAGGCCACCAAGTTAGCAGAATTACGTTTCCGCTCAGTTTTTCGGGTGCGCCTTAGAGTTAATCCCCAAGGAACCCTGCTGCAATCTACTGTGTAGAAACCCGAAAACACAAAACACGGAGTCTTCTCCGGCAAACCATAAAAAATTCAACATCACCGATCCAGATCAACATGTCTGGGAAGGCTTCACACACAATGCCTATGTCCGTACTTCGCTTCCGGAGTCTATATGCAACACAAGGTGGACAATTCCTGTCAACCCCAAGGAACACCGCACACTCTCCGCACACTCGCGAGAGTGGGTTTCCTTATGCAAAAGAAGGAGAGCTTCACATGCTCAAGTAGAGAATCGTTACCCATGTAGTACGCTTCTACGCTATGGAAAAACTATACGGATAGAAGGCTTCGCAATGGAATTTCCTCCGCGGATCCGCTCTCGGTTCTCAAAACGGTGCTCCGATGCTCCGCCGGCGACCGGAATCCTCCCTTTCCTTCCTCCTCTCTCCAACTCCTTAAAAAGAGAATGGTAAAGAGCAAATGAGAAGTTAAACCTCCATTCCCGGCCTTATCAGAGAAGAAACACATCTGGGTTATTGGATCTTAATTGAGGAAAACGAACGGCTCAGATCCGCCCAAAAATCATCAAACCTGGGTCGAACACGGCCTCGTACACAGTCGTGTCCCAGACCGTGTGCCTCAATCCAGGAACGATCGTCGAGCACAGAAACTGACACGGGATGAGACATGCTCGTGTCTCAACCTGACATGCCCGTGTCGGTTTCCGACATGCCCGTGCACTAGGGCTGTGTCACCAGTAAACGCTACGCCAACCGACATGACTCTTGGGAACACGGGTGGAGATACGGGTATGCACACGCCTGTGTCACGCTGCCGTGTTTCTTGCCGTGTCCTTCTCTGGACACAGTCGGCCAACACAAACAACAACACGGCCTTGGACACGCCCGTATCCTAGGTCGTGTACCCCTATACAGGCACCAAAAATTCTCTTTGACACGATCAGCTCAATACGATTTTTGAGTTCCTACATAATCTACTTGAGTAGTAGCATACCACTCAAGTTCCAACATGTTGTACTCTTATAGTAGCATAATTTACTCGACTATCACCTCAACACTCGAGTTCCAGCATGCATTACTCGAGTAGCAGCATATTTTACTCGAGTAGCATCTCAACACTCGAGTTCCAGCGGAAAAAAAAATGAAATTATGTTCTCAAACTAGTTCAAATTAAAATGTGGTCAACATAAAAGTTGTAGATCTCGTCGAGACGAACAAAGTTCATGTTAACTATTTTTTGATTCGATGCCGTTTTGACCTTCAAAATGGCATCCAAGCAAAATCTGAAACGGACTAATCGAGAAGAAACATAACTACTCGAGAAGACTCAGAACGGAAGCCAAAACGCGCGCCGAATTAATCTAAACTCGCACTGAAGGCAAAAACTGACGCTAAAAATTTAACGGCGAAGTCAAAACCACAAAACTTAACTTATCAACTCGAAAACGTTCTGTTTCGATGAAAATCCCAAAAATCTGGTCAATCAGACCTAACGGACGCGAAAACGCGCTAACATTGCAGCGCTGACAACATGACGTAAAAAGGGTAACGCTCTGACGTCATAAATATGACGATATCAAATCAAATAACATCATCGAAAAAAAATCAGAGGCGTTACAATCACTCCCCCCTAAAAAGAAGTTTCGCCCCGAAACTTAATACAACACCAAAGCCAATCCAAAACGATAGAATCAAACATCGCAAAAATAAGGAGACTTACCAAAACTAAGGGAAGATATGCGGATGAGATTTCCTCATCGCCGACTCCAATTCCCACGCCGCGCTCTCAACGTCTTGATTTCTCCAAAGAACCTTGATCATGGGGATTGTCTTTCTCCACAACACTCGATCCTGAGACTCCAAAATACGAACAGGCACCTCCACAAAAGAAAAGTTTGGCTCCAACTGGACCAGAACATCGAGAATCTACCTGTCGCTCAACACACACTTCCGTAGCTGACTCACATGGAAAACATCGTGAACTCTGGGAAAATTTGTCGGTAGGTCCAGCCTATAAGCTAAAACACCAATCCGCTCAACAATTCGAAAGGGTCCCACATATCTGGGGTCCAACTTATGATTCTTACTAAATCGCTTCACACCAAACATTGGGGAAACTTTTAGGAAAACCATATCCTCGACGGCAAATTCCAAATCAATCATGCACCGATTGTCATACTTTTCATAGCGCGCCTGGGCTACCCGAAGCTTCTCTCGGATAAGCCTAACTAAAATTTCCATCTCTTCAAGGGCTTCTAGACCTAGCAATGGTCTCTCACCAACCTCAACCCAAAATAAAGGAGTCCTGCAACGTCGCTCATATAAAGCTTCAAATGGAGCCATTTGCAAGCACTCCTAGTAGCTATTATTGTAGGAAAACTCCATTAGCCTCAGACGCTCATCCCATGCTCCACCGTGGTCCAAAATGTAACATCTAATCATGTCCTCCACGATCTGATTTACTCTTTCAGTTTGTCCATTCGTCCGTGGATGGTAATCGGTGGAATACCTCAAGTCGGTACCCAACCCCTCTTGCAAGCTCTTCCATAAACGGGATGTGAACCTGGAGTCTCGATCAGATACAATACTGACAGGTACTCCATGCAACCTGATGACCTCATCCAAATACAATTCAGCTATTTTCTTCATGGAGTAGTCAATCTTGAACGGCACGAAGTGAGCACTCCTCGTCAGTCTATCCACGATCACCCAAACTGATTCATGCCCTCTGGGAGATCTCGGCAATCCAGTAATAAAGTCCATCGAGATACTCTCCCATTTCCAACTCGGGATCTCCAAAGGTGTTAACTTGCCTCCAGGCCTTCCATGATCGGCCTTACCTCGCTTATAGGTGAAACATTCAGATACAAACCTTGTTATATCCCGCTTCATACCCATCCACCAAGCAATTTGTTTCAGATCCTGGTACATCTTGGTCGAACCGGGGTGGTAGGCCACATTAGAACCTTGTGCCTCCTTGCACAACTGATACCTAATATCTTTAATAGCGGGAATGCAAAGCCTACCACAGTATCTCAGGGTTCCCATATCATCAATAGAAAACTCTGGCAACTCACCCTTCGCAGCTCTACTATAAAGATGTAGCAGATTTCGATCCTCCTTTTGATGAAATCTAGTAAGCGTAATCCATGAAGGCTCTAACACTTCTAATTCACTAGTCGAGCTGCCACTTCCCACTGAAATTCCCATCAGTAGAAATTCTTCCACCAGTGAATCCATCGAAAGGTTAAAAATTTTAGTTGTCTTCCTGCTCAGGGCGTCGGCTACCACGTTAGCTTTTCCCGGGTGGTATTGGATCTCAACATCATAGTCTGCCAAATACTCCAGCCATCTACGATGGTGCAAATTCAGTTCCTTCTGTATGAAGACATATTTCAAACTTTTATGATCAGTATAAATCTTGCATATAGCGCCATACAACAGATGTCTCCACAACTTGAGGGCATAGATCACTGTTGTAAATTCCAGGTCATGTGTAGGGTAATTCCATTCATGAACCTTTAGCTGCCTTGACCCATACGCAATAACCTTGCCCTCCTACATCAACACTCATCTGAGCCCAACATGTGATGCGTCCACATACACAGCAAACTTCAGTCCTTCATTAGACAGGGTCAAAACTGGTGCAGTGCATAATCTCCTCTTTAACTCCTGGAACACCTCTTCACACTTATCACTCCAAATAAAGGCTACAAGCTTCTGCATCAAATTTTTCAAAGGCGCATATAATGTTGAGAATCCCTCCACAAACCTTCTATAGTAGCCTGACAGCTCTAGAAAACTTCTTATTTCCTTGGGAGTGGTAGGGCTACTCCAATCCATCACTGTAGCTATCTTCTCTGGATCAACCATTATCCCATATTTATTCACCACATGACCCAAGAAGGAGACTTGAGGTAGCCAAAACTCGCACTTGCTCAACTTAGCATACAACATATGTTCTCTTAAAGTTGACAAAACCAATCGCAAGTGCTGCGCATGCTCTTCAGCATTGCGGGAGTAGACTAGAACATCATCTATGAACACGATGATAAAATGATCCAGGAAATCCTTGAATACTTTATTCATCAATTCCATGAATACGGCGAGTGTATTAGTTAATCCAAAAGACATTACCAAGAACTCGAAATGTCCCTGCCATGAACAAAAAGCAGTTCGTGGAATGTTTGCCTCACGAATCCTTAACTGATGATAACCCGAACGCAGGTCAATCTTGGAAAATACAGAGCTACCACGCAACTGGTCAAACATATCATCGATTCTCGGCAAGGGATATCTGTTCTTGATGGTCACTTTATTCAATTCTCTGTAATCTATACACAGCCTCATTGATCCATCTTTCTTCTTTACAAACAGAACGGGAGCACCCCACAGTGACGAACTTGGCCTAATGAAACTGTTTTGCAACAGCTCGTCTAACTGGGTACGTAGCTCTACCAACTCACGCGGAGCCATACGGTACGGATCCTTAGCGATAGGATGGGTACTCGGCTCTAAATCTATGACAAACTCAACATCTCTCTCAGGCAGAAGACCAGGAAGATTATCAGGAAACACATCAGGAAACTCGCGCACTACATCAATCTCCTCCACAAGCGGCAAACTAACAATGGTCGCTAACACTGAAACCAAACAGGCAAAGAATCCTGAATTCAAAAGCTTTCGAGTACTTACCGTGGAAATGATTGGAGATTCTTGGCGCGAATAACCATAAACGCTCCTGCATTGAACGTCATCCATCTTGAAGTCCTAGCGCCTGACCTTGCACTGGATTTCTGCATCGTACTTCGATAGCCAATCCATGCCCAGGATTACATCAAAATCTTCCAAGTCTATAACCTTTAGATCCGCAACCACGAGAAAATCTCCCAACTGGACTGGACAACCCTAAATTCCCTGATCTGACACCACGGAATCACCTGAGGGGAACTTGACACAGAACAGGTCGCCAATGGGATTGAGGGTCAAACGGTGACGCTCTATAAAATATCTAACCACGAACGAGTGGGTAGCACCGAAATCAAAAATAACACGCGCCCAGTGGCTACTTACCTTAAACTTTCCTATAAGATTAAATATACGACTAAGGGAAAAGAACGTTGACATTTATATCATACCTAGAAAATAAAACTAGGTCAGGATCTAACCTTAAATAACTTGGGTCGACGTCTGAGCTTCATCTGCGGACACCATGTTCAAAATTCCCTTCCCTTTATCCAAGAGCTGCGGTGGCGACAAGGCCTGAAGTGGCACTGGCTGCAACGTGGGTTGAACCTGCAGGCAACGGGTCTTGACATGCCCCTTCCGCCCACATAGATAACATGTCTTGTCCTTCCAGCAATGGGTTGTATCATGCCCCATCATGTTGCAATTGGAACAAACTGATCTCACTTTGTGAGCGCCCTAAATCGTGTGCACCTTCTCTTGCTTCCGAGCTCCAAGTCTCTGGTAACATCTCTCGAATGGGTGGCCTGTCCGACCACAGAAACTGTACACTTCCTTGCCTCTTTTTCTTCCCAATAGTCCCAAATTCTTGTGATTTCTTACCTTCAACAGACTTCCTCTTATCCTTCCTCATCTGCTGACCTCTGACCTTGGCATTGTCAATGGATTCCACCTTCAGAGCAGCCTCTACCACCTCAGAATAAGTCTCGGATCCGTAGGCACTGGTAAGCTGTTGGATGTCATTTCGAAGACCACCCAGAAATTGATTGACTCGGTTGGATTCTAAAGATACCAAGTCAGGATCAAAGTGGCTCAGCATACTAAACTCCACCTCGTATTCTCTGCCAGTAAGCTGCCTCTGCTTCAAGTGAAGGAAATCATTCATCAACCGGTCTCTTTCCACAGACGGCAAGAACTTCTTCAACAACAACTCCTTGAAGTACTCCCACGAGCATCCATCCTTCAAGCTTTCTTTCTCCCTCAACCACCAACTCTTGTCCATGCCCTTGAGTTGATAAGGGGCAACCATCACTCTCTGGTCCGCAGAGATACCAGAGTAGGTGAACATCTCCTCGATGGAAATCATCCAGTCACCTAATGCCATAAAATCTGCCTTGCCATCATAGTAGGGGGTCCTAACCTTTTAAACTGCAAAATGAAAGTCATCTCTGGTGGCAACACAATCGGGTGCACCAGAGGAGCGGGGGGAATGGGAACAGCTAGATCCACGGTGGGCTCTTGCGCCCTCTGCGACTGACTCGCCACGACTGAAAATAATGACTGAATCTGCAATTGCATCTCCATCATCTGCCTCGACAGGGCCTCATTGCTCTGTCATGATCCCTCTATTACGGCCTCACTCTGGGCAATAGAAGTTTATCCCTCTGACTGGGGAGTACTCCTCGTCACCAGATGCTTAGGCAGCATTCTAAACAAACATTAAACGATCTATCAACACCTAGTGTAACATGCTAGACTTACAACTTAGCTCAGACATAAAACCTTAGATACTTGCTCATGCTGCTAGCTTGCTCTGGGATTTAAAATAAAGATGGCATGTCCTACTTAGGGTGAAACACCCTCATCCTTTTGACTCTTGTGCCTATTATATGAGTGCATGAATGATTATATTTTTATTTCAAATCATGTGTGTACATATGTCATCCTGTAGATCTTTATCTTGGCACGTGTGCTTATGCAATGATATGATATGTATGCAGAGTTATGCATTCTAAAGAAAATCCTTAATATATGTATGAGCGGCGTACACATACAATGTTATGTATCCCATACTACATAATATTGTATGTAACCAAATAGGTAAAACGTGCTAATGGGCATCCATGTGATGGTGTTTATGCATCCCAAACTACATAACCGTCACATGCCACCACTTATGGTGGATCCATATACAAACACATATTATGCATCTCATACTACATAGTATGCCCCGTATAATTCTTTTATGTTATGAGTGTAGTGTTCATGCTTCCATCAAGATCTACTGATGACATCCTGGTGTGTGTGTGTATGCAATAAATGACACGACGAGAGCTTTGCTTGAGGGCAAGTTATTCGACCAACTTGCCAAATCAACTGCACCTCTTGTAGAACCTGGCTCTGATACCAACTGTCACAACCCGCATTTTCGCCACAACGACAAAATATCAGAGTAAGGGAAAATGCGCGTCATGATGCCACGTCAGTAGGGGATAACTGCAGACGCTCAGGCAACACTCTGACTCAATACTAAAAATATGATTTAAATATTTTATTGAAGAAGTTTATTTTAAGTTAGACAATTAGCTGTATCCCTCGGCTTAGTGTCTCACGAGTCCACCAGAAGAAAAGTAGTTAAACGCAGCGAAACATACTATAGTAAACAGGTTAGACATACTACATGAGTCTAGCATCCCAAAAAACCTCAAGGCATGCATTACACTAAATTTATAGTAATGATATCGAAGTAGTTTATACGGTATTTAAATATAGTGATTTAGGGTTTTGAAATACGATGTGCATGATGTAGTAATAATAGTTGGTTTTATATTTGAAAATACCTATAGGCATCCTAGTATAAATCCATCCCAGAGAGCAGGAACTACTAACACAAAAGTAGACACTAGCTGTTAACCCTGAAATCGGCGATCCTTCCCAAGGGAGCCAGCTCGCTCGTCACGACCTCCCCCGGTTTTCTCCTGGAGGCCGTGATTCCCTAGGGAGGGCGGACAGAATTCTCTGTCCACTCAGGCTGTGCTGCTTGCGCGGTCGCAGCGGTCTGACCGACCAGGCCGCGCACCTTCCCTTTGTCGGCAGGGCCCGCGGACTGCTTCCGCAGTCCGCCTCTGTAGGCCGCCACCTTTTTCAGCTTAACCGCAAGGTTGTCTCTACAGGTTTCTCTCTGCTGGACTCAACTACCTATCTGACCAGGCCGGCAACAAGTCGTATATCCCTTCACCCAGCAACACGGGCAGCCGACTCCTCCAGGCCGCCTACAGAGCCCAGATTCCAGGTCCGGCTACCCGCCAAGACTAGCAGCAACATCCAAGTTCCTCGCGAGCTGTGGCGGACTCGAAGTGCGGTCAATACTTCCAGTCCGGCTTCAGTGGTGAACCCCAACAGCCTCAACAGCCAGGCACTCCATATCCAGCATAAGCGGACTTAGCCTTGCAGCAACCGCGGACTCGACGGACCTAGCGGACTCTCTATACAGTCCGCCCTTTCCTTAGCCAGCACCAGCTTCTCGGCAGCAGCGGGGTCAACTCCTCCTCAGTCCACAGGCCCTTCACAGGCTTAGCCAGTAGTAGCAAATTTCTTCCTCAGTCCGCAATTTCGGTGCGGACTTAGTCAGCAATGGCGGACTCCTTCCAGCCCGCCAGGCTTCGGATCCTCCAGAAGGCAGTCACAGTCAGCATAACCTCATGCGGACTCCCCGGACTCCAAGGGCACTCTCCTGCCCGCACCCCTTGCATCTCGCTCAGTTCAGCAGCGGCGGACTCAGTAGATTCTCCTTACAGTCCATCGCTTGTCCTCCAGCATCCGCCACACCAGCAGTAGGCGGACAGTCCCAGCTCAGTAGTAACGGACTCCGCGAACCCACATCGCAGTCCGCCACTGAGTCGCACATTTTACCGACATCAGCTCCGGCTTCAGTACCAAAGTCCCAGTCTGCGCGGCCTATGGCGGACTCGGCAGATTCCGCCTCCATCTCGCTCAAATTACCGTCTCACCGGTGGTAACGTCACCGCAAGCCGTTACCTCCTCGGGCCTATAAATAGCCCCCCATGCCTCTCATGGAAGGGAGTGCTCGAGGTCTCGTCATCGCCAAGGTGCTCACGCCTGAAGTCAGCCAGCCAACCCAACTCCTGCGGACTCCGTTTCTCAGACCGTGCCCGTCTCTGCGTCTTTAGCCGCGCGGCCTGCCGGCCTGTGGTTCTCCAGTCCGCGCGGTCTCCCATTTCCCTTAACCGTGCGGCCCTCCAGCTTCGCTCTTCAGTCTGCACGGCCTCCTCTGGCATTCTTCTTCCTTAGCCACAAGCTTCCTTCTTGTACCCTTTATTGCTTTGTTGTAAATGTGTATTAGCAAGTTGTAACTCTTGTTATTAATAAAAGGAAAGCCCATTGCAAGAGTGGCGTTTAAGCCGCGGCGGGCGAAATCTGTTGTTGCCGTTACTAGCGGCCCCCTCTCTTTCCCTTCTTCCTAGCTCAGCTCAGCTCCCTCGACAACCAACCTGCAAGCACAACCGTCATATTAACTGTCTGCTCGACAGCTACTGATCAACCTCCTCCTCTCATCTACCTTCCTGGCTGCTCTCGGCAATCCTCTCCTCTATCCCCGCAACCTCCTTGAAAAGGATTTGCTCCACTCTCGAGCACTTAGAAGCTTCCTTCCTTCCTCTTCACCCGCATCCTTCATCCTTCCTCCTCTCCTAGCTTGTGAGATCGAAGACCCCCTCCGTGTTAGCTACCCGGTGTCGTTTTCACGCATCAACAGTTAACACGCGACCTTCAGATCCGAACAGACAGTGTGTAACACCCCCTATCCGTCGTATAGCATATAGCAGTAGGTCCGGTCGGGGCCCGATGCCATATACTACAGACAGACCGGGTGGTTACTCATGGAAACCATCCAACTAATCATAACGTCCTACACAGAGCATTCTAGCGGAGCAGTTTATAAAAGTTGCAACAAAGAACCCAGCACTAAAGCATGAATGTCCATTAATACCAAATAGGAATGTTATACATACACCAGTACAAGCCTTAAGGCTTTACAAAATGGTTCACTTGATATTACATGTTTTACAAACCATGGCACGCAGGCCGGTAATACATGAATAAAAACAGTAAACACTCCAATTAGGCCTTCGAGGGCCGGCTTCGCAAATTGGGCTTTAGCCCGCTATTGACCGCTTGGTCCAGCAGCACCTGCAAGCAACAAACCACCGCACGGTGGCAAAATAAAGCAACTGTACAACCTTGGGCTCGCGAGTAGCCCGACAAAGCAAGGAAGGAAGGCTGGCGAGACGGGGGAGGCCAACCCCCTAGAAAGGAAGGGGCAGCCCGTAAGTTAAGGCGAGACCTCGCTAGGCGAGACCTCGCTAGTCGAGACCTCGCTAGGCGAGATCTCGCTAGGCGAGGCCTCCGGGCGCGGGCGAGTAGCCCACAGGCGAGATCCCCTAAAACTTGACGGGCCCCTCCCCACTCGCCACATGAAGAAAGACGGTCTTTATCTTTTTACCCATAAGGGGGATTTTACCTTTGTGCCCCAGATAGTTTTACATTTTTACCCCTGGAGGCCTGCATATAGCTCTCCAGAACAGCGGAGTTTGGCTGTTGGCAGACCCAGTCCAGGGTGTGTTGGTCATTTTAGGTTGTTGTAGAAGTGATATTTGCAGATCAGATTCAGAGGCCTATAAATAGACCGATAAGGTGCCTGAGAGGGTTGTTGAACCTTTCCACTATTTTCCCCACAGGCACCTAGCTCAGCACTGGCGAGGGAGGGGAAGACTCAGTTCTTCCGGGTAAGAGGCGGGACCTCCAAGATGAGTCACCTCGGTCTGTTTTCAGGTCACTGACACTCGTCAGGACGGTAGCGCAGGGAGAGTACGTGTGGGCTGCATCCTGTTTTGAACTCTAGGAGGGACCAGAAAGCAGGTTCCAACATTTTTGGTGCGGTGAGCGTGGACCGCAGCCCTCAGAGAAGAACCTTGAGCAACCACATGGCGGGAGATCACAGAGAAGGAGAAGGAGGGGAGTCGGATAACCATGGGGGATTTGTAGGGAGAGAGGAGTTTATGGCTTCGATCAAGGGGATCATGGATCTACTGCAAGGGATCTCGCGGCAGGGAGACTGTTCAACTCCACTGCCTCCAGTGACAGCTCTCGCGACTCGGGAAGAACTCGTCTCGGCGCGAGTAGGAGAGGATGCCCCGGGGAGAAGGCCGGGAAAGGAGGTGATGATGGAAGGGAGTGGGAGAGACATGGCGGGAAGGGAGCTGTTCCCAAGCCCGGCGAGTGCCATCTCGCCAGGAGAGGTCGTCGCGCGAGTAGGGGCAGTGAGACCTGCGGCGAGAGGGTCCCCTTTTTGCGAGCTGGTCCTGTCCGCTCCCGTCCCAGAGGACTTCCGAGAGCCCGAGATGAACTACTACTTAGGGAAGGATGATCCTCTCCACCACTTGCAGTGGTTCGAAGACGCTGTCTCGATCAGACCCATGACAGACGCGTTTAAGTGCCGCCTTTTTGCAATCACCCTAAAGGACAAAGCTAGGGACTGGTTCCATCAACTCCCGACAGGTTCGATATACTGCTTCGAGGACTTAAGTAGGAGTTTCCAGCTCCGGTTCTCCACATCTAAGAAAAGGAAAAAGAACCCGGAGTCGATCTTCTTAATTAAGCAGAAGGCGGAGGAGTCGCTGGCTTACTACGTGGACAGGTTTCAAGAAGAGATTCTGAATATACAGGAGGTGCCAGGGTTTGCCCTCCAGATGGCCTTCACGGTGGGACTGCGGGAAGGATTCTTCAAGATGAGCCTCACCCGGAAGGCGCCGCTGTCCTTTGAGGGCTTGATGGAGAAGGCGGCAAAGGAAATAGCGATGGAGGCGGCGAACCCAGCTTTTGCAAAGAAGCTAGCAAGGCTTACTGAGGTAGAATCGAAAGAGTCAGGTGGGAGGCAACCGGAGGCAAGGAGAAGAGAGGAGCCAAGGGCGCAGGCGTATCCGGAGCTGGGGTGGAGACAGCAGCGAGGCCCAGTCCCAGGACAAGGTAGGGGATTTCCCCAAGGGGGGAGGAACCAACAGGGAGGACCGGGAAGGTTCCACCAGCAGGGGTGGGGATACGGTCATAGACCACCCCTAACCCCTCCGCAACAGGCAATGGCCATCGGCCGAGGCAGAGGAAGGGGTCGGGAGAGAGGAAGAGGAGTAGGAGCAGGAAGAAGGAGGAACCCTCGGGAAGGAAGACAGGGGGGGAGGTAGCGTTGCCATATTGTGACTTCCACGAGGAGGAAGGTCACGCAACGGCTACATACCCAGATTTCTTAGAGATGAGGAGAACTCGAGGGGCAGGAGAGTAGCCCAGGCCGGTGAGGATAGAGGAAGTAACAGTTACTGGAGAAGAGGATCGCTGCGTGGATCGAGCAGATGAAGGAGACCGCGGGGGAATTGGAGTGATCAATGGGGGGGGTGGGGATAGAGGCGGCTCGAAAGGCGAGCCTTCACACTATGTACCGCCGAAGCGTCGCCTCAACTTCGTAATCCCCCCCTCCAGATGAGAAGATTACCTTTTCAAGAAAAGACATGCCTGACCATGAGGACCCCTTCTGTGACGCACTTGTGATACGAACCGCCATCAAAAACTTCACGGTGTTGCGGATCCTGGTAGATAATGGGAGCTCAGTGAACGTGATTTTCAAGAAGGCATTCAATACAATGAGGGTGGAGGCCCGGAGGGTGCTGGCGGCGGACGGACCGCTGTTTGGGTTCTCAGGGGAAAGGAAAGAAGTCGAGGGGGGAGTGGGACTTCAGGTGACCCTGGGAGGGCTGTACCGGAATTGCCGCTTTGTCATAGTGGATGCCCCCAGTAGTTACAATGCTATATTTAGACGCCCCTTAATCAGCGCTTTCAGATGCGTTCCATCATCGTTTCACCAGTGCTTGAAGCTGAATTCAGGAGGTACCCAAATCAGGGTACGGGGGGATCCAAAGGCTGCTAGGGAATGCTACATAACGGCAGTGAACACCATCTCCTAGCAGGGAGATGCGGAGGAGTTGGGAAAGTGGATGGAGCAATTACCACAAGAACAGGGGGATGGGGAAGAGCAAAGAGAGGAGGAAGATGCTGGAGGAGAAGAAGTAGTAATGGTGGGAGGCATTGCGGGGGAGCCAGAAATGGCGGGAGAGGAGTTCGGGGAGATGGAGGTGGTAGAAGAAAAGGAGAAGGAAAGAGCGGAGGGAGAGGGAAAAATGGTGAGGAACTGGGACATGGTGGAGAGGCGAGAAGCGGCTGGAAAGGAGGGCGAAGAGACGGAGGCAGCAGAGGGAGAGGAGCCAAAAGGAGAGGTAGGGGGAGAGAGAGAAAAGGCAGATGGAAGAAGAGGGATGGCCGCCCGGGGAGGAGGTCCGGCCAGTAAAGAGAAGGGCCTCAAGACAGGAGGAAGAGGAGGCAAGCAAGTGGGAGGCGGAGCAGCCGGGGGAAGAGAGGATGATGGCCAGTGTAGAAGGCAAAACCAAGGAGCAGGATGTGCAGGCAGAGCAGGAAGGAGAGGAAGAGCCATCAAGGATGAAAGCGGCCGTGGAGGTCCTGGAGGTAGAAATACGCACCAAGGAAGGCCGAGAAGAAAGGATAAAAATCAGTGGCGAGCTCAACCCGGAGGACCGGGAGAAGATCAGGACCTGCGTGCAGAAAAATATTGACATCTTCGCGTGGAGCGCCGGGGACATGCCAGGGGTCGATGCAGACGTCGCCTATCACCGCCTCAATCTGGACCCCAACACTCGCCCCATACAACAGAAGAAGAGGGCCATCGCCTCCAAGATGGTCTGACCTATTAGAGAGGAAGTGGAAAAATTACTTAAGGCGGGGTTTGTGTCCGCCTGTAAGTATCCGAGGTGGGTGAGTAATGTTGTAATGGTCAAAAAAGGGGAGGGTAGGTGTAGAATGTGCGTGGATTTTTCTCTTTTAAATAAAGCATGCCCCAAGGATTGTTACTCGCTGCCCCGAATCGACGCGCTGGTTGACTCAGCCGTCGGTTTCCCATTTATGAGTTTCTTGGATGCGTTTTCTGGGTACCATCAAATACGCATGCATCCTCCAGACGTTAAGGACGTCACCTTCGTCACGGAGGATGGATGCTTCTGCTTTAATATGATGCCTTTCGGTTTGAAAAATGCGGGCGCGACCTATCAAAGGATGATGGATCGGATTTTCCGAGAACAGAGAGGAAGGAATCTCGAGGCTTACGTAGACGACTTGATGATCAAAAGCAAGGACCTCGGGGCCCATATCCTAGATCTGGAGGAGACCTTTGAAACCCTAAGGGAGTATAAAATGAGACTCAACCCCCTGAAGTGCGTTTTTGGTGCTAGCAGGGGAAAGTTCCTGGGACACCTACTCACACCATCTGGAGTGGAGCCCAACCCCGAAAAAGTAAGGGCAATCCTAGAATTGGAGTCCCCTAGGAATGTTAAGGAAGTCCAGCGCCTCACTGGCAAGTTGGCCGGGTTAAGCAGGTTCCTCTCTCGAGCGGGGGAGAGGTGCTCGCCCTTTTTTCGAACGCTGCGAGGAGGCAAGAGATTCGAGTGGACCTCGGAATGCGAGACGGCTTTTCAGGCCATAAAACAACAGCTTACCCAGGCGCCCTTACTCCAGGGACCAAGGGAAGCAGAGGTCTTATTTCTATATTTGGGGGTAGGTGCTGTAGCGGTGAGCTCGGTTCTTGTGAGAGAAGAAGGGAAGAAACAATTCCCGATCTATTACGTGAGCAGGGTCCTGAAAAAAGCGGAGCTCGGGTACCCCATTCTTGAGAAGTTAGCAATTGCAATCATCATCTCGGCCCGAAAGCTCCGGCCGTATTTTCAGGCTCACTCCATACAAGTGGTAACGGATCACCCCCTCCGTCGCATCCTGGAGGGGGTAGAGCATTCGGGGAGGTTGGAAAAATGGTCAATAGAACTTAGTGAATTCGATCTCGCCTTCGTCCCTCGGCTCGCCATAAAGGCACAGGCGGTGGCCGATTTCCTGGTGGACTATATAGTGGAGGTCCAGGAAACGGAGGCGTCCCCCCGGGCAACCTGGAAGATGATAGCAGATGGAGCGTCAGGGAGAAATTCCTTTGGAGGAGGAGTGGTCTTGATTAACCCGGAGGGGACCCAGATTGAGCAAGCCTTGAAGATCCATTTCACAATCACCAACAATCAAGCGGAATATGAGGCGGTCATTGCGGGACTCAGGTTAGCCCGGGAGCTGGGCATACAAGACATTGAGGCCTCGACAGACTCCATGGTGGTGGCAGGCCAGATCAAAGGGGAGTTCGAGGAAAGGGAGCCCACCCTCCAGCTGTATCTAGGAAAGGTCAAAGACATCATAGGGAAGTTCCGAAGCTTCTCAATTCAATACGTCCCGAGGGAGGAGAGCACTCAGGTTGACCAACTAGCCAAGCATGGCCCTCGAGCTGGGGGAACGGTGACGAAACTCTTCAGACCATCTATAGAGGAAGGGGAACTTATGGAAATATGCCAGCAATGGTCGTGGAGGGACCCCTTTATCACCTTTTTGGCATCAGGGCAGTTACCCGCAATGGAACTTGACAAGAAGCATACCAGATACAAATCGGCGTATTACCTGCTGAAGGATGGAGTTCTATATCGCAAAACCTTGTCGGGTCTGCTGGCCAGATGTGTGTCAGAGGAGGAGGCTCCCAAGGTTCTGCAAGAGATTCACTCGGGAGAATGTGGGAGTCACTCGGGGAGCCGGACTTTAGAAGGGAGGGTGCTGAGGCAGGGGTACTTTTGGCCCACCCTCCGGAGAGATGCGGAAGAATACGCGAAAAAGTGTCAAAAGTGTCAAGAATTCGCCCCCCTTCAGCTCCTTCCGGCCCAGATGTTGCGGACCATCACAGCTCCCTGGCCATTCGCTATATGGGGACTAGATCTGGTGGGCCCCTTCCCCCAAGCGAGTGGCCAAAGGAAATTCCTGATAGTCATGGTGGAATACTTTTCGAAGTGGCTGGAAGTGAAAGCATTAGCTAAGGTAACCTCGCAGGTGGTCAAGAACTTCGTATGGGGGGAGATCATCTGCCGGCATGGGTTGCCCCTAGCCATCGTGACAGATAACGGACCACAGTTTGCGAGCAGGGAGTTTGTGGACTTCTGTATTCGTTTGGGGATAGATCTCCGCTTTGCCTTTGTTCATCACCCACGGAGTAATGGACAGGTCGAAGCGGCCAATAAGGTTATCGTCAATCTATTGAAGAAAAAGGTGGAAAATTTGAGAGGAAGCTGGGTCGAGCAACTGCCTTCAGTACTATGGGCCTTGAGAACCACACCAAACACAGCCACGGGGGAAACCCCATTCAAGCTCTCTCATGGCTCAGAGGCCGTCATACCTGTCGAGTTTGAGGTCACATCACCAAGAGTAGCGGCAGCAAGGGAAGGAACCGAACGATGGAGAGCAGAGAACGAAGAAGAACAGAGACTTTCGTTGGATCTCGTGGAGGAGCTCCGGGATTTAGCCATGGTCCGGCAGGAGGAGGTCAAGCGCCGGATGGCGAGTTACTTCGACAAGCATGTAAGGGTAAAACAGTTTGTGAAAGGAGATTTGGTCCTAAAAAAGGTTGACGCGGCGGGTAGAGGAGCCTCTGTAGGAAAACTTAACCCCAATTGGGAGGGTCCTTTTGTAATAAAAGAAGTCTTAAAGTCAGGAGGGTAACACCTCCAGGATGTGGACGGGGTATCTCTCGAGCGAGCCCGGAGTGGTGATGATTTGAAGAGATTTTATCCATAGCATTCTATTCCATTGCACCTTTTTTTATTATTAATGTGTAATGCTTACCATCCTGATGTGCTTTCTTGATGCGATGAAAGTGCGGGTGACCTTTGTGAGGCACCAGAGGCGAGATGATTTGTAGAAACAACCCCGAGCAGACCCGCTGACCAGGCTCCCATCTAGCTGGCAGGGCTGTAGGCTCACTCGGTGGTTGGTGGTGTTTTGGAGAGGAGACCCCGAGCAGACCCGCTGACCAGGCTCCCATCTAGCTGGCAGGGCTGTAGGCTCACTCGGTGGTTGGTGGTGTTTTGGAGAGGAGACCCCGATCAGACCCGCTGACCAGGCTACCATCTAGTTGGCAGGGCTGTAGGCTCACTCGATGGTTGGTGGTGTTTTGGAGAGGAGACCCCGAGCAGACCCGCTGACCAGGCTCCCATCTAGCTGGCAGGGCTGTAGGCTCACTCGGTGGTTGGTGGTGTTTTGGAGAGGAGACCCCAAGCAGACCCGCTGACCAGGCTCCCATATAGCTAGCAGGGCTGTAGGCTCACTCGGTGGTTGGTGGTGTTTTGGAGAGGAGACCCCGAGCAGACCCGCTGACCAGGCTCCCATCTATCTGGCAGGGTTGTTGGCTCACTCGGTGGTTGGTGGTGTTTTGGAGAGGAGACCCCGAGCAGACCCGCTGACCAGGCTCCCATCTATCTGGCAGTGCTGTAGGCTCACTCAGTGGTTGGTGGTGTTTTGGAGAGGAGACCCCGAGCAGACCCGCTGACCAGGCTCCCATCTAGCTGGCAGGGTTGTAGGCTCACTCGGTGGTTGGTGGTGTTTTGGAGAGGAGACCCCGAGCAGACCCGCTGACCAGGCTCCCATCGAGCTGGCAGGGCTAGAGGGTCACTCGGTGGTTGGTGGTGTTTTGGAGAAGAGACCCCGAGCAGACCCGCTGACTAGGCTCCCATCTAGCTTGCAGGGCTGTAGGCTCACTCGGTGGTTGGTGGTGTTTTGGAGAGGAGACCCCGAGCAGACCCGCTGACCAGGCTCCCATCTAGCTGGCAGGGCTGTAGGCTCACTCGGTGGTTGGTGTTGTTTTGGAGAGGAGACCCCGAGCAGACCCTCTGACCAGGCTCCCATCTAGCTGGCAGGGCTGTAGGCTCACTCGGTGGTTGAGGGTGTTTCGGAAGGGTGGTACTCACTTGAGGGGACAAGTCTAAGGGTAAGAATTCGCGTGGGGAAAAATCCATGATTCATCAAAAGGGTGATAGTCCCTAAAATAGAGAGGGACCAGGAATTGGGCCAGGGAAGAAGGTCCCTAGCCGGGCCGGCACTTGATGAATTGTAAATATACTTATTTTTATGCACATTAATTTAGTCATTTTCATTTATTTTCGCCATTTTTACTTATTTTTGTTCAATAAAATGCTCCTATTCTTGTAAATTTACTTCTAACTTGTTTTATTTTATTTTGCACAAAATTTCCAAAATCTGCCAAAATTGGGCAGTACACGCCCGTAACCTGGGGCGTGACTGCTGCGAACTCAGCCCGAAGTCAACTTTCCTGTCCAATCGCCGGCCGCCTTCATGAATAGTACTGTCACGCCCCCCCCCCCCCCCCCCCCCCCCTACACGCCCATGACCGAGGGCGTGTACTTAGAATTTTTTTGCCTATAAATTGCCCAGTTCTGTAAGGTCCAAGGGTTCAGATTTTTGGGCCAATTTAGTGTCTTTTTGTGGGCTTAATCCGTGGATACTAGTGCTATGTAAGGAGATTTCTCCCTTCTTATTTCATGTTTTGTTTTGCTTTATCTTTTAGCTTTGTAATAGCTTGATAATTTTAATAAAAATGTTAGATTTTCTCTCTCTATATAGCATGAAAATTCATTTGGATGGCTCACTTCTTCTCCTTTTTTATCCTTGGTTTCATCCTTGCTCTTCATTTATGAAATGTGTGTGTGTGTATGAGTGTAATTTATTTACTTTACATGTCCTTTAACTTGTCTTCATGCTTAGGATTTTGATTTCATTCTCATGAATTTATAAAAGAGATTCAAAAAGTGATTTTGTTCCTTTTTTTTACTTAGTTGTTTTTTAGGATTGTAAAACCTCTTTTGTTCTTTTCATCTTATTTTTCACCTTTGTTTTCACTTTCATAACATCATAAGAATGAAAATATTGGCATTTTAATTTTCCAAAAACTTTGTTTTTTTAATTTGTTTTGAAAAACTTTTGTCTTCTAAAAATTGAAATTTCCTCTTTTTATTTGTTTTTGGCAAAACCTAAGCATGAAAAAGTTAAAATTTTAATTTTTAGGTAACTTTCATTTTGCTTTTTATTTGTGTGTGAGAGTGTATGAGCCTAAATTTCCTTTTGTTCTTCTTAATCTTCATGAAGTGTGTGTGAGTGTAGGTGTATAACTTTTATGCTTTGATTCAAATTGTGTAGAGTGTGTGAGTGTAGGTGTTAAATTTTAATGCTTTCTTTTAATTGCTTTCTTTTAATGCTTTGTTCAAATTATGTAGAGTGTGTGAGTGTAGGTGTTAGCTTTATTGCTTTCTTGAAATTCATATGGAGTGTGTGTGTTTGTGTGCATTTATTTCCACCTACTCGTTAAGAGTTAAATGGCGCATCGCATCATTTTCAGTCCTACTCGTTTGAGTAGGTTGTTATTTTCTTTCTTTATTTTTCCGCCTACTCACTTGAGTTTAATGGCCGGACTTTATTTCCCGCCTACTCGTTTGAGTAGGATTTGTAATTTTTCTTTCTTTATTTTTCCGCCTACTCACTTGAGTTTAATGGCCGGATTTTATAGCCCTGTAATCGCATTTATTTTCTCCTACTCATTTGAGTAGGACTCGCTTTCATTTCAGTCCTACTCGTTTGAGTAGGACTTGCAATTTTCAGCTTTTATTTACCGCCCCCACTCGTTTGAGTGGGACTCGCAAATTTTGAATATGCAAATTTCTTTCATGTGTAACTTAGTTCCTTTTTAATTTATAATTTGGAGTGTGCGTGAGTTCTTGTTTTAGCTAATTTTTCAGTTTTCTAAATGTTGTTATTTTTCTTGTGTCCCCTTCTTATAATCATTAGTGTTTAATTTCGAATTCGCGCCTCACTAAATTATAAGCCGTCTCCATACCGATGTGTGGCTAATCGCTATTAGCCTCGGCATCGAAGAGCATTGGGACATTTGAAATGATTTATAATAATTGAAGCTCTTTATTTTCATTTTAATTTAAGCACTTAAGGTTTACCCCGGGTTTACGATGCGTAGGACCACATAATCGATGTGTGGGCCCTATTTCCGTAGTCCATATGCTAGCTAGCCGAGAGGCCGTGCATATGGACCGATCACCCCTGGGTAAATAGAGTTGCGTGCATTCCCTCGAAAGAGGACAAGCGTAATTCTACCGGATTGGGTTCCCCACCCAATAGAGGGGTTCTTAGCATAAAGCGGGCGTTAAGAGGAATCCTTCGTCGGACTAACGTTCGGTCGAATAGTCTTAACGTTCATGTGAGCAATATTCCTAGAGATAAGTGCGCTCACATTTGTGGAACCTCCACGGCCAAGTTGCCTTATTATTAATTTGAAAACTAAGTCCTATAATTATTAAAAATTATTTTTGTCTTAATCTGATTCGATGCCGAGCGTTAACCCTTCATCGAATATTTTCTAAATCGTTTTTTTTCGCTCCTTTGCTTTTCCGTCTTTTATTAAGTAAAAAACTCCACCTTACTTTCAGTAAAATAATAGTCCTCCCGGAGGAGTAAGAATAGTCAACACGACCCCGAGAACAATACGACCTCGGTATTCCCCCGAATATCGAGTACTACTTGCGATAGGTGCACTTGCCTACCCGAGCGAGCCCGCGGCGATCGACTCACCGAACCAACCACAGTAAGAGTCTGTTCGCGGGCCCATCAAGTTTTTGGCGCCGTTGCCGGGGACATCTGTTTTCGAGTTGCTATTTCGAATTCCGGAGTCTATTAATTTTACTTATTTTCTATAAAAAAAAACTAACTAAAAACTTTATTTTAAAACAAAAAAAAATAATAAGTTTATTTTGTTTTATTTTTGTTTGGGTGTATGACCCGTGGACAACTCTCAGAGTTTAAAGATTTTGACTTCGACCCTGAGATCGAACGCTCTCTTGCGCGTATTCGATCTTAACGCCGAAATCCTTCTTTAGATCCCGAGGAATCTATCGGAGAACCCACTGTTGTAGTTATGGCCGCGCCTAACCCTCCCCCGGCGGCCGAGCGTACTATGTCCTATTACGCCCGGCCTAACCTGGATGATTCTGGGTCGAGTATTGTTCGCCCTGCGGTGGCAAATAATAATTTTGAAATAAAGTCAAGTGTCATTCAAATGGTCCAAAACGCCGTGCAGTTCGATGGACTGCCGGATGAGGACCCGAATGTCCACTTGTCCAATTTCTTGGAGATATGCGACACCTTCAAGATTAATGGCGTCACTGATGATGCCATTCGTTTACGCTTATTTCCTTTTTCCCTTAAGGCCAAAGCCAAGGCGTGGTTGAATGCCCTCCCACGAGAATGTATCACCACGTGGGCTGAGTTGACGGAACGGTTCCTAACGAAGTACTTTCCGCCCGCAAAAACTGCAAAGTTGCGGGCGGACATTTCTTCGTTTGTGCAGAACGATCCTGAGTCTCTATACGAGACTTGGGAACGGTTTAAGGAATTCCTCCGCCGTTGCCCGCACCACGCGCTGCCAACGTGGTTGCAAGTTCAAATTTTTTATAATGGGCTGAATTTTCAGACGCGTCAAATGATTGACGCGGCTGCCGGGGGTACGCTTAACAACAAAACCCCCGAGGCCGCCCAGGTTTTATTCGAAGAGATGGATATGAACGCCTATCAATGGAACGTCCCGCGGGGACGGCCAAAGCCGGCGGCTGGTCTTTTTGAAGTGGATGCCACTGCTCTCTTGACCCTTCAAGTTGAAAGGTTAACAAAGCAGGTGGCGGAGGCTGCCTCCTCCACTCCGCCTTGTTTTATTCCCCCTAATGTCTGCGTGGCTGAAGAGTTCGTGGACTTCATGGGAAATTCGGGTCGTCCTCCCTTCAACCCCAATAACAACCCTTATAGTAATAACTATAACCCGGGTTGGAGGAATCACCCCAACTTCTCGTGGAGCAACCCGAATAATGCTCAGCGTCCCCCTATTTCTTTTGCGCCAGGATTTCTTCCGCCTCCTCCTCTTCCGAAACCCTCCCCGATGGAGGAAAATTTTTCGAAGTATATTGCGTCCAACGAGTCAAATATCTGGAACATCACTGGATCGCTAAAAACACTCGAACAACAGGTTGGACAGCTGGCGAGGATGATGTCCGAGCGCGCGCTCGGGGCACTGCCGGGAAACACGGAGCCCAATCCGCGGGAGAACGCCAACGCTATAACCCTCCGTAGCAGAAAGTAGGTAGTCGATCCAAAACGGACCGACCCTCAGGTACATATTTCACCTCCGACCCCTCTTCCCCTTTCTTCGCTTACGCCGCCTTTACCAATTATAAAAGAAAAAATTATTTCAAACAAGGCTCTTCCGTATCCGCATAAGTTAGATAACGAGCGTAAGGATGCGCAATATGAAAAATTTATTTTATTATTAAAACAAATTCACATTAATGTTCCTTTTTGCGAGGCTATCTCGCAAATGCCCAAATATGCGAAATTTTTAAAAGAACTACTTTCTAATAAACGTAAATTAGAGGATATCTCGCATGTATCTCTCAACGCTGTCTGCTCGGCGGCCCTTACTAATAAATTGCCCGCAAAACAAAATGACCCGGGACGGTTTTCCATCCCGTGCCTTTTTGGCGATATATTAGTAAAGTACGTCTTAGCTGATTTAGGGGCTAGCATTAATCTGATGTCGTTCTCGCTCTTTTCGCGTTTAGGTTTGGGTACTCCTAATCCTACGAATATGCGCATCCAATTAGCGGATCACTCGGTTAAGTTCCCTATCGGGGTAGTGGAGGACGTCCTTGTCCGAGTCGACAAGTTTACCTTCCCGGTAGACTTCGTCATCTTAGATATCGAGGAGGACGCCGAGGTACCAATAATACTTGGTCGCCCTTTTCTCGCCACCTCCCGCGCACTAATAGATGTTAGTAATGGTAGCCTTCTCCTCCGAGTAGGCGATGATCAAGTTACTTTCTCTATTAATCCCTCGATGGACAATTTGTCATCGAGCCACGATTTCTGCTATTCTTTAGATACCTTTTTCGGAGATCGTTCTTCTCCCATTTTCGAGTCCGTATTTTTAAACGACGATATTTATGCGCTCGAAAATTTCAACTGCGATGAGGATACGTCTATAGACTTGCCTTTCGAACCAATTGGTAAGAAAGACATAGGAATTAAAACCTCCCTAGAAGAACCGCCCATCCTAGACCTCAAACCCTTACCCGCATTGCTCAAATACGCTTTTTTGGGAAAAGGCGATACGCTTCCCGTTATCATTTCTTTGGACTTGAGTGATTCGGAGACTTCCGATTTATTGGAAGTTTTATTTAAACATCACCACGCAATTGCGTGGCAAATCTCTGACTTAAAGGGGATTAACCCCTCCTTTTGAACCCATAAGATTTTCCTTAACGATAATTGCCGCAAAACGATTCAGCCGCAGCGTCGTCTTAACCCAAACATGAAAGACGTCGTTAAAGCCGAAATCATTAAGTTATTAGATGCGGGGATTATCTACCCTATTTCGGACAGTGCATGGGTTAGTCCCGTGCATGTCGTACCCAAGAAGGGCGGTCTTACCGTAGTGGCGAATGAGCATAACGAGCTTGTCCCAACTCGTACTGTTACGGTTTGGCGAGTGTGCATCGATTATAGAAAACTTAATGACGCCACCCGCAAGGACCATTTCCCTCTGCCATTTCTAGACCAGATTTTAGAGCGTTTATCCGGTCATCCGTATTATTGTTTTCTTGATGGTTTATCGGGGTTTTTCCAAATCCCCATTTCCCCCGATGATCAAGAGAAAACAACTTTTACTTGCCCGTTTGGCACCTTCGCATATCGAAGAATGCAATTTGGACTCTGCAACGCGCCAGCTACATTCCAAAGATGTATGCTAGCGATCTTTGGCGAGCTAGTAGAAGACATTATGGAAGTCTTTATGGATGACTTCTCTGTTTTCGGACGCTCTTTTCCCGATTGCCTTAACAATTTAGATCGTGTCCTTCAACGGTGCGAGGACACAAGCCTTGTTTTAAATTGGGAAAAATGCAACTTTATGGTTCGAGGAGGTTTGGTCCTCGGCCATATGATTTCGTCTAAGGGGATAGAGTTGGATAAGGCCAAGATAGAAATTATAGAAAAACTTCCGCATCCAACAAACGTAAAATCTATTAGGAGTTTCTTAGGCCATGCAGGCTTTTATCGACGCTTCATTCAAGACTTTTCAAAAATAACAAAGCCACTAACTCACCTCTTGGAAAAGGAATCACGTTTCATCTTTAGTAGCGAATGCGAGTCCGCCTTTAATTCGATAAAACAAAAACTTATCTCTTCACCAATTTTAGTGGCCCCTAATTGGTCCCTTCCGTTCGAAATAATGTGCGACGCTAGTGATATTGCCTTAGGTGCCGTTCTTGGCCAACGCGTAGAAAAACATTTTCATCCTATTTATTACGCTAGCAAGACGCTCACTTCCGCACAAGTAAATTACACGACAACGGAAAAGGAACTCTTAGCCGTCATTTTCGCTTTCGATAAGTTTCGCTCGTATATAACGCTATCTAAAGTTATCGTTTTTACCGATCACTCTGCGCTTAAATATTTATTAGCTAAAAATGATGCGAAGCCCCGCCTTCTTCGATGGATTCTCCTCCTACAAGAGTTCGATTTGGAGATCCGAGATAAGCGGGGAGCGGAAAATCTAGCGGCAGACCACCTCTCCCGTTTAGAAAATCCGGGTGCGGAAGCGCTCGTCGAATCTGAAATAAATGACAGATTCCCCGAGGAACGCCTTCTTGCCATTAATAAATCTTCGTCATCTTCGCCTTGGTTCGCAGATTTTGCAAATTTTTTAGTAGCGCGGGTCCTTCCAAAAGAGTTTTCCAGTCATCAAAAGAAGAAATTCTTTTCTGACTTGAAAAATTTCTTTTGGGAGGACCCATTTCTTTTTCGTATCTGCGCGGACCAAGCGGTCCGAAGATGCGTTGCGGGTGTGGAGTGCTTACACATTCTTAAGCACTGCCACGAGGGTCCAGCCGGTGGGCATTATCAAGCCAACCGGACCGCTCGGAAGGCGCTAGAGGCGGGCTACTTTTGGCCCACTCTCTTCAAAGACGCGCATAATTTTGTGCGCGCATGCGATAGCTGTCAGCGGTCGGGTAACATCTCTCGTCGCGACGAGATGCCCCAAAACATGTTTTTAGAATGCGAAGTCTTCGATTTGTGGGGCATAGATTTTGTTGGCCCCCTACCTCCGTCTTTCAAAAATATGTATATTTTAGTGGCGGTGGACTACGTATCGAGGTGGGCGGAAGCGCAAGCTCTCCCCACCAACGATGCGCGAGTCGTCGTTATATTTCTTAAAAAATTATTTTCTCGCTTCGGCACGCCTCGCGCAATTGTTAGTGATAGGGGAACGCATTTCTGTAACGCTCTTATGGCTAAGACGTTAGCTAAATACGGAGTCACGCACAAGCTTGCCACCCCCTACCACCCGCAAACAAGTGGCCAAGTCGAGGTAGTAAATCGAGAGATTAAGCGAATTTTAGAAAAAACTGTTTCACTAAATAGGAAAGATTGGTCTGTTAAACTCGACGATGCATTGTGGGCGTATCGGACGACATACAAAACCGCTATTGGATGTACGCCGTTCCGGTTAGTCTACGGCAAAGCATGTCATTTACCCGTAGAATTAGAACATCGCGCACTTTGGGCTTTAAAACTCTTAAACCTCGACTCCAACTTAGCCGCTCAGAATAGAAAACTGCAACTAAACGAGCTCGATGAATGGCGTGCGAACGCTTACGAGAGCAATAAATTCTATAAGGAGCGCTCTAAGTTATATCACGATCAACATTTAAAGTCCCCAAAAATATTTTCTCCGGGCGATCTTGTCCTTCTTTATAATTCACGCCTTAAGCTTTTTCCGGGTAAACTAAAATCTAGATGGTCCGGTCCCTTCTTAGTTGAAGAAGTCTTTCCATATGGGACCGTACTCGTCTCCCACCGGAAAGAGGTTCGTTTAAAGTAAACGGTCATCGGCTTAAGTTATACATCGCGGGCGACCCAGTGATCGAGCATTACGAAACCATAACCCTCCTCGATCTATAACTCCGCCAAAATAGTCAAGCTACACGACTATAAACAAAGCGCTCCTGGGAGGCACCCCTCGCTTATCTTTTTCGCTCTTTCCTTATTATCTTTGCTACTTTTTCTAATAAACGCAGGGTTTCTGATCGGCCTCCCCCTACGCGTTTCAGGGAAGCTTCTACCCCCTTCTTTTTTTTTCTTCGTACATATTGTCTTTCCTTTCTGTTCCGCATACTTACGATACAATATTGGGGATAATGTTGGACTTAAGTATGGGGGTATTTTCGTGCTTTACTTTCTGCACTTCAATTTTTCTGCATTTCAAAAATACAAAAAAATACATATAACAACAAAACAAAAAAATTAAAAAACATCTTAAAATGAAAAAATTTTAAATGAAAAATCCAAAAAAATTTTCTTTTTGTTTTCGTTGAACTCTCTTTCTTTTTTCCAAAAACTGAAAAAAAAAACAAAACAAAAAATTTTATTTAGTTTCACTTTGTATATATTTTTTGTTTTTTCTCTCTCACCCTTCCTCATTCTTCTACAAACCTTTTTCTTTTTCTCCCTTATTTTTGTACATATTATGAAAATTCCTTTAAAAAAATAATACAAAAAAAAAGATAATAGTTCAAAAGAAATTTCAAAAAAATTGAGAAAAACAAAAATACAAAAAAAAGATAATAAATGAAAAACAAAAAAAATGATAATAACAACTATAAAAATCAAAAAAAATGCTTGCAACAAATAAATTAAATATTCCATACTTAACTTTTCTGCTATCCAAAAATTCAGTTTTGATTTTATTTATACGTGAATTTGATTAATTCTCTGTTTGCTACCCGTTTATTAATTATTGATTGAAAAATTTAAATAGCCGGAGTTAAGTTTTAAAGAATTCTTTATGCTTTGTTAAAACTAGCGAACTCGTTTTAGGCACTACTTCTAATTTTTCATTGATAGGAGCACGTATATTATGTTAGGAAATAACGACTATAGAATTCAATTATACTTACTTTTAGCTTTCTGAAAAAAAAGTGGAACGTACAAATTATTAAGGTTGCTCTCAAAACTTTTTAGGATTATAATCTAGCTTTCCTTTCTCCCCTCACTTTTCATGACCTACTTGGCATGAAAAATTTTATCCTTAAAAGATCTTATGTCAATGGGAATGAGATTTCGTTCTGTAAACATAGGCACTCAATAATTTAAAAAGATTATATAAGGAGTAAGAGGATAAAATTCATTACTCCTACAAATATACATTGGGTTAATTTTATTCTTATGAAGTTGAAAAACAAAAATCATATTAGGAAAATAAGATTTCGTTTTCCTAATAATCCAAAAGAAAAAAAAAATGGAGGTTCGAGAAAAAATTACCTCACCTCACATATCAAAACCCTCTTCATAAACCCACTACCCCCTTAGCCAATTACACGATTCTAGAATTAATTCAAAAATCTTTTTGAGAGCATAATTAGTAAATTGTATTATTTCCAGTAGCACTCGTATAAGCTAGAGTTCTTATAATTCCAAACTATTTTCGTTAATCTAACCATTACAAATGTTGCCTTCTATGTGATTACATCAAGAAGTCTTTTGGCCAAAACTTTTGCGCTATTTAAATCATCTACATAATTTTAGGACTTAACTCTTACACCCCGTATATTTATTTCAATCTCTCCTATAATTAATTAAGCGATAGCTAAAACTTAGAGTTTTTTTTATTCCATATAGATTCACCTCAAACTTTTGCTCTGGAATAGCAAAAGCCTAAGTATGGGGGTATTTGATGAATTGTAAATATACTTATTTTTATGCACATTAATTTAGTCATTTTCATTTATTTTCGCCATTTTTACTTATTTTTGTTCAATAAAATGCTCCTATTCTTGTAAATTTACTTCTAACTTGTTTTATTTTATTTGGCAGAAAATTTCCAAAATCTGCCAAAATTGGGCAGTACACGCCCGTGACCTGGGGCGTGACTGCTGCGAACTCAGCCCGAAGTCAACTTTCCTGTCCAATCGCCGGCCGCCTTCATGAATAGTACTGTCACGCCCCCCCCCCCCTACACGCTCGTGACCGAGGGCGTGTACTTAGAATTTTTTTGCCTATAAATTGCCCAGTTCTGTAAGGTCCAAGGGTTCAGATTTTTGGGCCAATTTAGTGTCTTTTTGTGGGCTTAATCCGTGGATACTAGTGCTATGTAAGGAGATTTCTCCCTTCTTATTTCATGTTTTGTTTTGCTTTATCTTTTAGCTTTGTAATAGCTTGATAATTTTAATAAAAATGTTAGATTTTCTCTCTCTATATAGCATGAAAATTCATTTGGATGGCTCACTTCTTCTCCTTTTTTATCCTTGGTTTCATCCTTGCTCTTCATTTATGAAATGTGTGTGTGTGTGTATGAGTGTAATTTATTTACTTTACATGTCCTTTAACTTGTCTTCATGCTTAGGATTTTGATTTCATTCTCATGAATTTATAAAAGAGATTCAAAAAGTGATTTTGTTCCTTTTTTTTACTTAGTTGTTTTTTAGGATTGTAAAACCTCTTTTGTTCTTTTCATCTTCTTTTTCACCTTTTTTTTCACTTTCATAACATCATAAGAATGAAAATGTTGGCATTTTAATTTTCCAAAAACTTTGTTTTTTTAATTTGTTTTGAAAAACTTTTGTCTTCTAAAAATTGAAATTTCCTCTTTTTATTTGTTTTTGGCAAAACCTAAGCATGAAAAAGTTAAAATTTTAATTTTTAGGTAAATTTCATTTTGCTTTTTATTTGTGTGTGTGAGTGTATGAGCCTAAATTTCCTTTTGTTCTTCTTAATCTTCATGAAGTGTGTGTGAGTGTAGGTGTATAACTTTTATTCTTTGATTCAAATTGTGTAGAGTGTGTGAGTGTAGGTGTTAAATTTTAATGCTTTCTTTTAATTGCTTTCTTTTAATGCTTTGTTCAAATTATGTAGAGTGTGTGAGTGTAGGTGTTAGCTTTATTGCTTTCTTGAAATTCATATGTAGTGTGTGTGTTTGTGTGCATTTATTTCCGCCTACTCGTTAAGAGTTAAATGGCGCATCGCATCATTTTCAGTCCTACTCGTTTGAGTAGGACTTGTTATTTTCTTTCTTTATTTTTCCGCCTACTCACTTGAGTTTAATGGCCGGACTTTATTTCCCGCCTACTCGTTTGAGTAGGATTTGTAATTTTTCTTTCTTTATTTTTCCGCCTACTCACTTGAGTTTAATGGCTGGACTTTATAGCCCTGTAATCGCATTTATTTTCTCCTACTCATTTGAGTAGGACTCGCTTTCATTTCAGTCCTACTCGTTTGAGTAGGACTTGCAATTTTCAGCTTTTATTTACTGCCCCCACTCGTTTGAGTGGGACTCGCAAATTTTGAATATGCAAATTTCTTTCATGTGTAACTTAGTTCCTTTTTAATTTATAATTTGGAGTGTGCGTGAGTTCATGTTTTAGCTAATTTTTTAGTTTTCTAAATGTTGTTATTTTTCTTGTGTCCCCTTCTTATAATCATTAGTGTTTAATTTCAAATTCGCGCCTCACTAAATTATAAGCCGTCCACATACCGATGTGTGGCTAATCGCTATTAGCCTCGGCATCGAAGAGAATTGGGACATTTGAAATGATTTATAATAATTGAAGCTCTTTATTTTCATTTTAATTTAAGCACTTAAGGTTTACCCCGGGTTTACGACGTGTAGGACCACATAATCGATGTGTGGGCCCTATTTCCGTAGTCCATATGCTAGCTAGCCGAGAGGCCGTGCATATGGACCGATCACCCCTGGGTAAATAGAGTTGCGTGCATTCCCTCGAAAGAGGACAAGCGTAATTCTACTGGATTGGGTTCCCCACCCAATAGCGGGGTTCTTAGCGTAAAGCGGGCGTTAAGAGGAATCCTTCGTCGGACTAACGTTCGGTCGAATAGTCTTAACGTTCAAGTGAGCAGTATTCCTAGAGATAAGTGCGCTCACATTTGTGGAACCTCCACGACCAAGTTGCCTTATTATTAATTTGAAAACTAAGTCCTATAATTATTAAAAATTATTTTAGTCTTAATCCGATTCGATGCCGAGCGTTAACCCTTCATCGAATATTTTCTAAATCGTTTTTTTTTTCGCTCCTTTGCTTTTCCGTCTTTTATTAAGTAAAAAAATCCACCTTACTTTCAGTAAAATAATAGTCCTCCCGGAGGAGTAAGAATAGTCAACACGACCCCGAGAACAATACGACCTCAGTATTCCCCTGAATATCGAGTACTACTTGCGATAGGTGCACTTGCCTACCCGAGCGAGCCCGCGGCGATCGACTCACCGAACCAACCACAGTAAGAGTCTGTTCGCGGGCCCATCAGCACTCGTCATAGCTGGTATCGCAACTGGCGGAAGGATTTTCCTCATCCCAGGCTCAAGTGAGCTGAAGTGGCCGAAACCGACTTGGCGAGACGGCCGGACCCAGGGATTCCGGCGCGAGATGATCTCGCGGCGCAGCGATAACGGAGGTAATCAAGACGGGTAAAAAGCGATAAAGGGTGCCTCGCACGAGTTTTTAAGCGAAATGGAAGGCAATAAAAGTAGTAATTAAACAGCGTCCCAAAAAATAGCCCTACACCTTGGACTAGTAGCTAAGCGAGAGGGTGGATGATCAAGGTAGCAATTAAAATAACATCTAAAAAGGTACCTCCTGAGTAACTATTACACAAAGCGCCCCAAAGAGGGAAGCGACAGTTAGTATATAAAAAGTTTTAAACAAAAATTAATAAGGCAGAGACACCTCACTCTCCTTTTAAGAAAGGGAACCGGAACCATAAGTGTTAGACAAAAATAAGAGGGCGAGAGGAAGACATTGCAGGGGATGGTGCACTACTCGTTGTCAGAGGAGGCGCTGTCGTCCGACTCGTCGAACAAGCACGGGACTAGGTCGCGGACGGTCACCGTCTCCGCATCGGCGCGCACCACTCCCAGCTCCTTCATCATCTTGAGGACAACCTCCGTCGTCTTGATATTTGAGTCCCGGCAGATGGCCTCCACCTCATCCACGGAATATCGAGAAGGAACGGGAAACTGATCCGGTGGGGGTGTCGCACTGCTCTGAAGGCGAAGATTCTCGGCTTTCAACTTCTTGTTTTCCCCCTCCAGCTCCTCGATACGCGAGCGCATCCTGTTGCCCGTCTCGGCATCCTGCGGGAGGGGGGAAAGTAAGGGACTATAAGGAGCAAGGGTAAGGCTAGCAAGGCAAAGATAAGGAAACTTACCACGCCGCCCTGGCTCTGTGCAAGGAGTTTGTCAGCTACATTCAACCGCTTCTCCAGGTCAATGGACTTCTCGCGCTCCGCTGCGAGACCGGTCTCCGCCTCTTTCCATTTCCTGTTGTTGAAGACGAGACGGCGCGAGACGCGGTGCGCGAGCTCCAGGGAGAGAAACTGCGAGTGATCGCTTTTTAGAATGAGGTCCCACGATGCCTCGTTGTCAGCAGGTTCGGAGCCAAGACCGCCATACAGCCCAAAGCCTAGGGAGAAGGCATGGCTGGTGGGGTGGTCCTGTTCCCTCCAGGAATGGAGAAGGGTGGACACCGACACGCGGTTGAGGTCTTGCTCCCATATCAGAACCGGCTCGCCGGCGTCATCCTCCGTCGCGGGCCCCATATTATAGTTAGGGTGTGAGGCTGGAGCCGGGCGGCTGGACGAGCCAGTCTCGCCAGGAGTAAGCTGAGAGGGTTGAACACGGTCGTGGGCAGCTGGTTCTGCAGAGACCGTCTCGTGGGCTGGCGAGACGGGCCGTCGCGGAGGCGAGGGAGACGATAGGGTGATAGGGGATAGAGACCCCGCTAGCTCTTCTCTTCTCTTGGCCGGCTTTTCCTTCTCGAAGGACACGGATTTCTTCTTCTTCTTGGGGCTGAGGCGAGAGGCGCCCTCGCCCGCGGGCCTCTTCTTGGCGACAGGGGTCAGCGTATCTTTCGCAGCCTTCTCCGCCATATTCGCCAAGGCGAGAGCTCGATTGCTCTGGTAGGGGGGATGGACGGGGACGGTCCTTTCTCCTAGATAAAGTGACAGTCAGCGGAAGGTAAGAATTTACGGGGACAGGAGGAAATAGAGGTGTACCTTCGCCCGGGAAAACGGCGGGGATCGAGTCCAGGTCTCGTCGCAGGTATTGGACTTCAAAATTCTTCCCCACGAAGAAATCGCAGAGCTCTTTCTCGGCACCCCCCACTTTGGGGGTATCATAATAACACTCGGCGGGGGATACCGGGGTGAGAGGGATGCCTCCCAGATCCCCGCGTATGAAGATGAACCGCGTCAACCAATGGTGGTTCTTGTTCGGCGTCTCGCATACTTTAAGGCCTTGGCCTGTGAAGTAAGAAATGCCGTCGTCCTTGGCGTGGTAGAAAAACAGCTTGCGGAAGGCGAATAGACTAAACTCGATACGCTCTCTCCGCAGGTAGCAGGCGAAGGCGATCAGCATGGAGATGGCGTTGGGGTTGAACTGGGCCGGGACGACCCCGAAGTACTTCAGCACCAATTTGACCTCCGGCCAGAGGGGAAGCCTCAGCCCCGCCTCAAAGTGCAAGACCGGGAAAGCCAGCTCGTTGGGATAGAAGGTGTTGATGCACTCGCCCACCTTGGGCGGGCGAGAAGGGTAGCCATCAGAGAGGTACTCGGGGGCGAAGCGAGCGTGGTCTTCCTCTGGCAGTCTGCCGAGAGGGAAGTCATGGTCGACGAAACGCTTCCCACAGCGGCTGCGTCCCTCGCCCTCTTCGGTCTTCTTCTTTCCCATGATTGGTGGGAAAGCGGCAAAAGAAAGAGTGGATAGCCTAGAGAGAGACGCGAGATGACGAAGGAGAAACGGGAACCGGGATCAGAAGAACAGCTTAGAATAGTGAGGGGCAGTGGTAGTGGTTGAAGGTATTTATAAGGGGTAGGGAAAAGGGCGGGAAAGTAAGGCGGCGGGAAATGAGAGGACATCCCGGCGCCTCGTTCTTTCCCCCTCTCTCTCTTATCTCACTCTCACTCTCTCTCTAGAACTCAAGAGGCGGGGGCACCGCAGAAATCCTTTCGAGGCAAGTCATCATTGCAGGATTAATAAAATAAAGTAATATCTAATCATGGCAATAATGAAAAGACGGCATGACACGACCCTTGCGTGACCAAAAGTCAAAAAAATAAATCGTCCCGCAGAAGGGGTCGTCTCGCCCGAATAAGTTTGTACAACATAACAGTAATAAAATAGCGACATTAAGAAGAACGAGGTCCAGAGAAGGCGAGACGGGACTGGGACAGTTTAGTTCCGCACCCACTGCCAGCGGCCATCTTTACCTCTCGCACATGGCTGGCGTCCAGGAAGATGAAAGGCGCGAGCGGCAATCACGCCCCGGCGCGCGAGACGGAGATGTTCATCTGTCTCGTTCAGTATGGCCTGGGGGTCGGTCCCGTCTAGCACCCCGTCCGCTTCCACCATTGCGGAAAGGCGGTGGTGATCTGCTTCAATCCACTCCATGCGCCGGTCAGAGGCTTGCTTCTCGAGCTCCATCTCGCGGATTATGTGTGTATATTTGCGGAACATCCGGGCAGTCCTCCGTTTCAACTCCAGAGGGTCCATGGGATCACCTAGGTAGTCCTCGATCTCGCCCGGATGAGGAAGAGGCGAGAGGGGGGGAGACGCGGGAGCTTCCTCAGTATCGGAATCAAAATGGATGCCTGCGAAAGTAGCGAGAGATCACAAGCAAGATTGAGCTCGCGCAAGCCGAATGGAAGAAGGCGAATCAACCGAGAGGCGAGAAGGGAAGAGATCTTACTTGGGATTCGAGGGTTCCCCACAACTCGCGAGAGGTTTTTTCTCCGCGAGGGAGGTGGAGAGGCCACCTTGGGTGAGTCTGTGCGCTGAGGGACTTGACTTACATTATCAGGGGGATCGGCAGGCACCGGCGAATCAGCGAAACTTCCCTGAGGAAGCATAGTCAGACAGGCGAAATAAGAGAAAGGAAAGATAATGTGATCACCTGCCTCCCCCCTAAGGAAGAGAATGGGTTATCTATCGGAGCGGCAGAAGAAGTTGCGCCCGCCGAGAGAGGAGCACAGACAGCTTTCGCTTTTTTTGTGCGAGAGGGCGGAGAGGCTACGGGGGGAGTGCGCCCCAGATCTGGAAAAAGGGCATCCGTGCCGGCTTTGTTTCGCCTTCGCACAATCGCAAGACGCTCGCAGAAACTTTGACTATGAGACATTCCGAAAGAAGAAAGGATGAAGGCAAAAGAGTTCCAAATGAAGGCTTTCTCCTCATATTTATAGGCAGTATGAGGGGAGGAGGGGCCCACCCAAGATTCCCATGAAGGAATCTTAGCATCGCGAGCCACGGTTGGACATGTCTTTCCGAGGTTAGGGCAACCTCGTAAAGAGCGGGGATTGTGTACAACCTTGGGCTCGCGAGTAGCCCGACAAAGCAAGGAAGGAAGGCTGGCGAGACGGGGGAGGCCAACCCCCTAGAAAGGAAGGGGCAGCCCGTAAGTTAAGGCGGGACCTCGCTAGGCGAGATCTCGCTAGGCGAGGCCTCCGGGCGCGGGCGAGTAGCCCACAGGCGAGATCCCCTAAAACTTGACGGGCCCCTCCCCACTCGCCACATGAAGAAAGACGGTCTTTATCTTTTCACACATAAGGGGGATTTGACCTTTGTTCCCCAGATAGTTTTACATTTTTACCCCTGGAGGCCTGCATATAGCTCTCCAGAACAGCGGAGTTTGGCTGTTGGCAGACCCAGTCCAGGGTGTGTTGGTCATTTCAGGTTGTTGTAGAAGTGATATTTGCAGATCAGATTCAGAGGCCTATAAATATACCGATAAGGTGCCTGAGAGGGTTGTTGAACCTTTCCACTATTTTCCCCACAGGCACCTAGCTCAGCACTGGCTAGGGAGGGGAAGACTCAGTTCTTCCAGGTAAGAGGCGGGACTTCCAAGCTGAGTCACCTCGGTCTTTTTTCAGGTCACTGACTCTCGTCAGTACAGTAGCGCAGGGAGAGTACGTGTGGACTGCATCCTATTTCGAACTCTAGGAGGGACCAGAAAGCAGGTTCCAACAGCAACGGTCAGCAATGCTTACCAAATTATAACGATCCCGCCCCCCAACTCGGGGCGGCGATGCTCCTTCCCTGTATTTCATTAGCATAAGCGAGCAACATAACAATATTCATTTCATCACAGACGTTGGCTCGCACGGCCACACGCCCCGTGCTCTTAGGGCACACTCTCGGTGAACCGGTCAATGTCACGTCAATTAAAGCCATAGATATTCCGGACTCACCACCGCCACTTAGACGGCCAAACCTATGAGCATTTTGTCTTACTGGCATGGGCCACACAGACAGACCGGGTGCAATGCAACAACACCGATCCAGACCAAACATGTCCGGATAGGCTTCACACATCATGTCTATGTCCGTTCTCGCTTACAGACTCTACACAATGGGGACTTCACATATCTACCAGAAGGAACGCCTCCAACTCACCGCAAACTCGCGAGAGCGGGCTTCCTATGCAAAGAAGGAGAGCTACACATGCTCAAGAAGAGAATCGTTACCCTAGCACTTCTCTTTGGCGTCATGGAAAGGTAAGCGGATGAAAAGCACCGCACTCTCTTCGCCTCCGTGGATCCGAAGTCGGCTCGCGATTTGGAGCTTCGAAGCTCCTCCTTTGGCCGGATCTAGCTTCTTCTTCCTTCCTTGGCTCTTGATGAACTGTAAATATGCGTATTTTTATGCACATTAATTTAGTCATTTTCATTTATTTTCGTCGTTTTTACTTATTTTTGTTCAATAAAATGTTCCTATTATTGTAAATTTTCTCCTAACTTGTTTTATTTTATTTTGCAGAAAAATTCCAAAATCTGCCAAAATTTGGGAAGTACACGCCCGTGACACTTTGGTCACGCCCGTGACCGGGCCGTGACATTGCATTTCCCGTGAAATTACAAAATTTCTGAAGTTAAAGCTTGACACGCCTGGCGACACGCCCGTGTCACCCGACACAGGGCGTGACCCAAGCCCGTGTCCTTTCCTCTCGACGAATTCCTCTCGACGATCGTCGAGTGTCGACACCAACAGTCACGCCCAGTGTCACGCCCGTGACCGAGGGCGTGACCCAATTTCAGCTCAACGATTTCGACTCGACACTTTCCGCTCGACATTCGTCGAGTGTCGACCCCAACTGTCACGCCCATAGTCACGCCCGTGACATGGGGCGTGACCTTTCCAGCTGGCCCGACAAGATGCTGCTGAGGACATTTGACGCAACCCGCGCCCGGTTCTACCTCCCCGACACGCCCAGAGTCACGCCCGTGACCTGGGGCGTGACTGCTGCGAACTCAGCCCGAAGTCAACTTTGCTGTCCAATCGCCGGCCGCCTTCATGAATAGTACTGTCACGCCCCCCCTACACGCCCGTGACCGAGGGCGTGTACTTAGATATTTTTTCCTATAAATAGCCCAGTTCTGTAAGGTCCAAGGGTTCAGATTTTTGGGCCAATTTAGTGTCTTTTTGTGGGCTGCATCCGTGATTTTCAAGGCTATGTAAGGAGATTTCTCCCTTTTTTATTTCATTTCTTGTTTTGTCTTAGCTTTAGCCCTTGTAATAGCTTGTAATAGTTTCATTTTAATCAATAAAATGTTAAACTTTCTCTTCATATATGGCTTTGGAATGAACACTTGTGCCCCACTTTCCTTCTCCTTTTTATTCTTAGTTTCATCTTTGTTCTTCATTTATGAAAAGTGTGTGTGTGTGTATGAGTGTAATTTGCTTACTTTACATGTCTTTTACTTGTCTTCATGCTTAAGCATGATAGTTTTCTTTCTTTTTCTCACCTTGTCTTTTTCCTTTAACTAGTTTTCATGCTTAGATTTTGATTTCATCCTTATGATTCTATAAAAGAGATTTTAAAAAAGTGAATTTGTTCCTTTTTTACTTAGTTTTCTTTTAGGATTGTAAAACCTCTTTTGTTCTTTTCATCTTCTTTTTCAACTTTTTTATCACTTTCAATACATCATAAGAATGAAAATGTTGGTATTTTAATTTTCCAAAAACTTTAATTTTTAATTTGCTTTGAAAAAACTTTAGTCTTCTAAAAATTGTAATTTTCTCTTTTTATTTGTTTTTGGCAAAACCTAAACATGAAAAAGTTAAAGTTTTAATTTTTGAGCACCTTTGATTTTGACTTTATTTTGTAAAACTTTTTGCTCATTCTCTTTTTGTTTGTTCTTTCATGTGTTTTGGGTAAGTTTTAGGAGTAGAAATCTTGTTATTTTCATTTTTAGGTAACTTTAATTTTTCTTTGTTATTAGTGTGCGTGAGTGTATGAGAATAAACTTTCTTTTGTTCTTCTTAAATTTTCATGTAGAGTGTGTGAGTGTAGGTGTATAATTTTTATGCTTTGTTCAAATTATGTAGAGTGTGTGAGTGTAGCTGTATAATTTTTATGCTTTGTTCAAATTATGTAGAGTGTGTGAGTGTAGGTGTATAATTTTCATGCTTTGTTTTAATGCTTTCTTTTAATGCTTTGTTCAATTTTGTAGAGTGAGTGTAGGTGTTAAATTTTATTGCTTTCTTGAATTTCATATGGAGTGTGTGTGTTTGTGTGCATTTATTTCCGCCTACTCGTTAAGAGTTAAATGGCGCATCGTTTTCATTTTCAGTCCTACTCGTTCGAGTAGGACTTGTAATTTTTCTTTCTTTATTTTTCTGCCTACTCACTTGAGTTTAAATGGCCGGACTTTATTTCCCGCCTACTCGTTTGAGTAGGATTTGTAATTTTTCTTTCTTTATTTTTTCCGCCTACTCACTTGAGTTAAATGGCCGGACTTTTTAGCCCTGTAATCGCATTTATTTTCTCCTACTCATTTGAGTAGGACTCGCTTTCATTTCAGTCCTACTCGTTTGAGTAGGACTTGCAATTTTCAGCCTTTATTTACCGCCCCCACTCGTTTGATTGGGACTCGCAAATTTAAATTATGCAAATTTCATTCATGTGTAACTTAGTTTCTGTTTAATTTATAATTTGGAGTGTGCGTGAGTTCTCGTTTAGTTAACTTTTTAGCTTTCTAAATGTTGTTATTTTTCTTTTGTCCCTTTCTTATAAACGTTTAGTGTTTAATTTCGAACTCACGCCTCACTAAATTATAAGCCGTCCCCATACCGATGTGTGGCTAATCTCTATTAGTCTCGGCATCGAAGAGCATTGGGACATTTAAAATGATTTATAATAATTAAAGTTCTTTATTTTCATTTTAATTTAAGCACTTAGGGTTTACCCCGGGTTTACGACGCGTAGGACCACATATCGATGTGTGGGCCCTATTTCCGTAGTCCATATGCTAGCTAGCCGAGAGGCCGTGCATATGGACCGATCACCCCTGGGTAAATAGAGTTGCGTGCATACCCTCGAGAGAGGACAAGCGTAATTCTACCGGATTGGGTTCCCCACCCAATAGCGGGGTTCTTAGCGTAAAGCGGGCGTTAAGAGGAATCCTTCGTCGGACTAACGTTCGGTCGAATAGTCTTAACGTTTAGGTGAGCGATATCCCTATAGCTAGGTGAGCTCACATTTGTGGAACCTCCGCGGCCAAGTTGCCTTATTATTAATTTGAAAACTAAGTCTTTTTATTATTAAAAATTGTTTTAGTCTTAATTTGATTCGATGCCGAGCGTTAACCCTTCATCGAATATTGTCTAAATTGTTTTTTCGCTCCTTTGCTTTTCCGTCTTTTATTAAGTAAAAAAAAATCCATCTTTCTTTCAGTAAAATAATAGTCCTCCCGGAGGAGTAAGAATAGTCAACGCGACCCCGAGAACAATACGACCTCGGTATTCCCCCGAATATCGAGTACTACTTGCGATAGGTGCACTTGCCTACCCGAGCAAGCCCGCGGCAATCGACTCACCGAACCAACCACAGTAAGAGTCTGTTCGCGGGCACATCAAGTTTTTGGCGCCGTTGCCGGGGAATCTCTTTTCGAGTTGCTATTTCGAATTCCGGAGTCTATTAATTTTACTTATTTTCTATAAAAAAAAACTAAACTAAAAACTTTATTTTAAAAAACAAAAAAAAAGTTTATTTTTGTTTTATTTTTGTTTGGGTGTATGACCCGAGGACAACCCTCAGAGTCTGAAGATTTAGACTTCGACCCTGAGATCGAACGCTCTCTTGCGCGTATCCGATCTCATCGCTGAAATCCTTCTTTAGATCCCGAGGAATCTATCGGAGAACCCACTGTTGTAGTTATGGCCGCCCCTAACCTTCCCCCGGCGGCCGAGCGTACTATGTCTTATTACGCCCGGCCTAACCTGGATGATTCAGGGTCGAGTATTGTTCGCCCTGCGGTGGCCAATAATAATTTTGAAATAAAGTCAAGTGTCATTCAAATGGTCCAAAACGCCGTGCAGTTCGATGGACTGCCGGATGAGGACCCGAATGTCCACTTGTCCAATTTCTTGGAGATATGCGACACCTTCAAGATTAATGGCGTCACTGATGACGCCATTCGTTTGCGCTTATTTCCTTTTTCCCTTAAGTCCAAAGCCAAGGCGTGGTTGAATGCCCTCCCGCGAGGATGTATCACCACGTGGGCTGAGTTGACGGAACGGTTCCTAACGAAGTACTTTCCGCCCGCAAAAACTGCAAAGTTGCGGGCGGACATTTCTTCGTTTGTGCAGAACGATCCTGAGTCTCTATACGAGACTTGGGAACGATTTAAGGAATTCCTCCGCCGTTGCCCGCACCACGCGCTGCCAACGTGGTTGCAAGTTCAAATTTTTTATAATGGGCTGAATTTTCAGACGCGTCAAATGATTGACGCGGCTACCGGGGGTACGCTTAACAACAAAACCCCCGAGGCCGCCCAGGCTTTATTCGAAGAGATGGCTATGAACGCCTATCAATGGAACGTCCCGCGGGGACGGCCAAAGCCGGCGGCTGGTCTTTTTGAAGTGGATGCCACTGCTCTCTTGACCCTTCAAGTTGAAAGGTTAACAAAGCAGGTGGCGGAGATGTCTGCTGCCTCCTCCACTCCGCCTTGTTTTATTCCCCCTAACGTCTGCGTAGCTGAAGAGTTCGTGGACTTCATGGGAAATTCGGGTCGTCCTCCCTTCAACCCCAACAACAACCCTTATAGTAATAACTATAATCCGGGTTGGAGGAATCACCCCAACTTCTCGTGGAGCAACCCGAATAATGCTCAGCGTCCCCCTATTTCTTATGCTCCCGGATTTCTTCCTCCCCCTCCTCTTCCGAAACCCTCCCCGATGGAGGAAAATTTTTCGAAGTATATTGCGTCCAACGAGTCAAATATCCGGAACATCACCGGATCGCTAAAAACACTCGAACAACAGGTTGGACAGCTGGCGAGGATGATGTCCGAGCGCGCGCTCGGGGCACTGCCGGGAAACACGGAGCCCAATCCGCGGGAAAACGCCAACGCTATAACCCTCCGTAGCGGAAAGGAGGTGGTCGATCCAAAACGGACCGACCCTCAGGTACATATTTCACCTCCGACCCCTCTTCCCCTTTCTTCACTTACGCTGCCTTTACCTATTATAAAAGAAAAAATTATTTTAAACAAGGCTCTTCCGTATCCGCATAAGTTAGAAAACGAGCGTAAGGACGCGCAATATGAAAAATTTATTTTATTACTAAAACAAATTCACATTAATGTTCCTTTTTGCGAGGCTATCTCGCAAATGCCCAAATATGCGAAATTTTTAAAAGAACTACTTTCTAATAAACGTAAATTAGAGGATATTTCGCATGTATCTCTCAACGCTGTATGCTCGGCGGCCCTTACTAATAAATTGCCCACAAAATAAAACGACCCGGGACGGTTTTCCATCCCGTGCCTTTTTGGCAATATATTAGTAAAGTACGCCTTAGCTGATTTAGGGGCTATCATTAATCTGATGTCGTTCTCGCTCTTTTCGCGTTTAGGTTTGGGTACTCCTAGTCCTACGAATATGCGCATCCAATTAGCGGATCGCTCGGTTAAGTTCCCTATCGGGGTAGTGGAGGACGTCCTTGTCCGAGTCGACAAGTTTACCTTCCCGGTAGACTTCGTCATCTTAGATATCGAGGAGGACGCCGAGGTACCAATAATACTCGGTCGCCCTTTTCTCGCGACCTCCCGCGCACTAATAGATGTTAGTAATGGTAGCCTTCTCCTCCGAGTAGGCGATGACCAAGTTACTTTCTCTATTAATCCCTCGATGGACAATTTGTCATCGAGGGACGATTTCTGCTATTCTTTAGATACCTTTTTCGGAGATCGTTCTTCTCCCATTTTTGAGTCCGTATTTTTAAATGACGATATTTATGCGCTCGAAAATTTTAACTGCGATGAGGATACATCTATAGACTTGCCTTTCGAACCAATTGGTAAGAAAGACACAGGAATTAAAACCTCCCTAGAAGAATCGCCCATCCTAGACCTCAAACCCTTACCCGCCTCGCTCAAGTACGCTTTTTTGGGAAAAGGTGATACGCTCCCCGTTATCATTTCTTCGGACTTGAGTGATTCGGAGACTTCCGATCTATTGGAAGTTTTATTTAAACATCGCCACGCAATTGCGTGGCAAATCTCTGACCTAAAGGGGATTAGCCCCTCCTTTTGCACCCATAAGATTTTCCGAAACGATAATTGCCGCAAAACGATACAGCCGCAACGTCGTCTTAACCCAAACATGAAAGACGTCGTTAAAGCCGAAATCATTAAGTTATTTGATGCGGGGATTATCTACCCTATTTCGGACAATGCATGGGTTAGTCCCGTGCATGTCGTGCCCAAGAAGGGCGGTCTTACCGTAGTGGCGAATGAGCATAACGAGCTTGTCCCAACTCGTACTGTTACGGGTTGGCGAGTGTGCATCGACTATAGGAAACTTAACGACGCCACCCGCAAGGACCATTTCCCTCTGCCATTTCTAGACCAGATTTTAGAGCGTTTATCCGGTCATCCGTATTATTGTTTTCTTGATGGTTTATCGGGGTTTTTCCAAATCCCCATTTCCCCCGATGATCAAGAGAAAACAACTTTTACTTGCCCGTTTGGCACCTTCGCCTATCGAAGAATGCCATTTGGACTCTGCAACGCGCCAGCTACATTCCAAAGATGTATGCTAGCGATCTTTGGCGAGCTAGTAGAAGACATTATGGAAGTCTTTATGGATGACTTCTCTGTTTTCAGACGCTCTTTTCCCGATTGCCTTAACAATTTAGATCGTGTCCTTCAACGGTGCGAGGACACAAGCCTTGTTTTAAATTGGGAAAAATGCAACTTTATGGTTCGAGGAGGTTTGGTCCTCGGCCATATGATTTCGTCTAAGGGGATAGAGGTGGATAAGGCCAAGATAGAAATTATAGAAAAACTTCCGCATCCAACAAACGTAAAATCTATTAGGAGTTTCTTAGGCCATGCGGGCTTTTATCGACGCTTCATTCAAGACTTTTCAAAAATAACAAAGCCGCTAACTCACCTCTTGGAAAAGGAATCACGCTTCATCTTTAGTAGCGAATGCGAGTCCGCCTTTAATTTGATAAAACAAAAACTTATCTCCTCACCAATTTTAGTGGCCCCTAATTGGTCCCTTCCGTTCGAAATAAAGTCCGACGCTAGTGATATTGCCTTAGGTGCCGTTCTTGGCCAACGCGTAGAAAAACATTTTCATCCTATTTATTACGCTAGCAAGACGCTCACTTCCGCACAAGTAAATTACACGACAACGGAAAAGGAACTCTTAGCCGTCGTTTTCGCTTTCGATAAGTTTCGCTCGTATATAACGCTATCTAAAGTTATCGTTTTTACCGATCACTCCGCGCTTAAGTATTTATTAGCTAAAAATGATGCGAAGCCCCGCCTTCTTCGATGGATTCTCCTCCTACAAGAGTTTGATTTGGAGATCCAAGATAAGCGGGGAGCGGAAAATCTAGCGGCGGACCCCCTCTCCCGTTTAGAAAATCCGGGTGCGGAAGCGCTCGTCGAATCTGAAATAAATGACAGATTCCCCGAGGAACGCCTTCTTGCCATTAATAAATCTTCATCATCTTCGCCTTGGTTCGCAGATTTTGCAAATTTTTTAGTAGCGCGGGTCCTTCCAAAAGAGTTTTCCAGTCACCAAAAGAAGAAATTCTTTTCTGACTTGAAAAATTTCTTTTGGGAGGACCCATTTCTTTTTCGTATCTGCGCGGACCAAGCGGTCCGAAGATGCGTTGCGGGTGTGGAGTGCTTACAAATTCGTAAGCACTGCTACGAGGGTCCAGCCGGTGGGCATTATCAAGCCAATCGGACCGCTCGGAAGGCGCTAGAGGCGGGCTACTTTTGACCCACTCTCTTCAAAGACGCGCATAATTTTGTGCGCGCATGCGATAGCTGTCAGCGGTCGGGTAACATCTCTCGTCGCGACGAGATGCCCCAAAACATGTTTTTAGAGTGCGAAGTCTTCGATTTGTGGAGCATAGATTTTGTTGGCCCCCTACCTCCGTCTTTCAAAAATATGTATATTTTAGTGGCGGTCGACTACGTATCGAGGTGGGCGGAAGCGCAAGCTCTCCCCACCAACGATGCGCGAGTCGTTGTTACATTTCTTAAAAAATTATTTTCTCGCTTCGGCACGCATCGCGCAATTGTTAGTGATAGGGGAACGCATTTCTGTAATGCTCTTATGGCTAAGACGTTAGCTAAATACGGAGTCACGCACAAGCTTGCCACCCCCTACCACCCGCAAACAAGTGGCCAAGTCGAGGTAGTAAATCGAGAGATTAAGCGAATTTTAGAAAAAACCGTTTCGCTAAATAGAAAAGATTGGTCCGTTAAACTCGACGATGCGTTGTGGGCATATCGGACGGCATACAAAACCCCTATTGGATGTACGTCGTTCCGGTTAGTCTACGGCAAAGCGTGCCATTTACCCGTAGAATTAGAACATCGCGCACTTTGGGCTTTAAAACTCTTAAACCTCGACTCCAACTTAGCCGCTCAGAATAGAAAACTGCAACTAAACGAGCTCGATGAATGGCGTGCGAACGCTTACGAGAGCAATAAATTCTATAAGGAGCGCTCTAAGTTATATCACGATCGAAAAATCAAGTCCCAAAAATTATTTTCTCCGGGCGATCTTGTCCTTCTTTATAATTCCCGTCTTAGGCTTTTTCCAGGTAAATTAAAATCTAGATGGTCCGGTCCCTTCCTAGTTGAAGACGTTTTTCCTTATGGAACCGTGCTCATCTCCCACCCGGACAAAGGCTCTTTTAAAGTAAACGGTCATCGGTTAAAGTATTACATCGCGGGCGACCCAGTGATCGGTTTTAGCGAAACCATAACTTTCCTCCACATTATAAACCCGCCAAAATAGTCAAGCTACACGACTATAAACAAAGCGCTCCTGGGAGGCACCCCTCGCTTATCTTTTTCGCCCTTTCCTCATTACCTTTGCTGCTTTTTCTAATAAACGCAGGGTTTCTGATCGGCCTCCCCCTCCGCATTTCAGGGAAGCTTCTACCCCCTTCCCTTTCTTTTCTTTGTACATATTGTTTTTCCATTCTGTTCCGCATACTTACGATACAACATTGGGGACAATGTTGGACTTAAGTATGGGGGTATTTTCGTGCTTTACTTTCTGCACTTCAATTTTTCTGCATTTCAAAAAAGAAAAATACAAAAAAATACATATAACAACAAAACAAAAACAAAAAAAAAATTATTAAAAAACATCTTAAAATGAAACAAAAAAATTTTTAAATGAAAAAAAACAAAAAAAATTAAATGAAAAAACAAAAATCCAAAAAATTTGTTTCTTGTTTTGTTCTCTTTCTCTTTTCCAAAAACTCAAAAAAACAAAACAAAAAATTATTTTGTTTAGTTTCACTTTGTATATATTTTTTGTTTTTTTCTCTCTCCCCCTTCCTCATTCTTGTACAAACCTTTTTCTTTTTCTCCCTTATTTTTGTACATATTATGAAAATTCTCTTTAAAAATACAAAAAAAAAAAATAATAGTTCAAAAAATTTTTCAAAAAAAAAAAATTGAGAAAAACAAAAATACAAAAAAAAGGATAATAAATGAAAAACAAACAAAAAAAAATGATAACAAAAACTATAAAAATCATAAAAAAAAATGTTTTGAAATAAATAAATTAAATATTCCATACTTAACTTTTCTGCTATCCAAAAATTCTGTTCTGAGTTTATTTATATGTGAATACTATTAATTCTCTGTTTGCTACCCGTTTGTTAATTATTGATTGAAACATTTAAATAGCCGGGGTTAAGTTTTAAAGAATATTTTATGCTTTGTTAAAACTAGCGAACTCGTTTTAGGCACTACTTCTAATTTTTCATTAATAGGAGCACGTATATTATGTTAGGAAATAACGACTATAGAATTCAATTATACTTACTTTTAGCTTTCTGAAACATTGGAACGTACAAATTATTAAGGTTGCTCTCAAAAATGTTTTAAGATTAAAACTCTAGTTTTCCTTTCTCCCCTAACCTTATCATGACCTACTTGGCATGATAAAATTTTCTATCCTTAAAAGATCCTATGTCAATGGGAATAAGATTTCGTTCCGTAAACATAGGCACCCAATAATTTTAAAAGATTATATAAGGAGTAAGAGGATAAAATTCATTACTCCTACAAATATACATTGGGTTAATTTTATTATTATGAAGTTGAAAAACAAAAATCATATTAGGAAAATAAGATTTCGTTTTCCTAATAATCCAAAAGAAAAAAAAACATGGAGGTTCGAGAAAAAATTACCTCACCTCAAATATCAAAACCCTCTTCATAAACCACACTACCCCTTAGCCAATTACACGATTCTATAATTAATTCAAAAATCTTTTTGAGAGCATAATTAGTAAATTGTATTATTTCCGGTAGCACTCGTATAAGCTAGAGTTCTTATAATTCCAAACTATTTTCGTTAATCTAACCATTTCAAATGTTGCCTTCTATTTGATTACATCAAGAAGTCTTTTGGCCAAAACTTTTGCGCTATTTAAATCATCTACATAATTTTAGGACTTAACTCTTACACCTCGTATATTTATTTCGATCTCTCTTATAATTGATTAAGCGATAGCCAAAACTTAGAGTTTTTTTTATTCCTTATAGATTCACCTCAAACTTTTGCTCTGGAATAGCAAAAGCCTAAGTATGGGGGTATTTGATGAACTGTAAATATGCGTATTTTTATGCACATTAATTTAGTCATTTTCATTTATTTTCGTCATTTTTACTTATTTTTGTTCAATAAAATGTTCCTATTCTTGTAAATTTTCTCCTAACTTGTTTTATTTTATTTTGCAGAAAAATTCCAAAATCTGCCAAAATTTGGGAAGTACACGCCCGTGACACTTTGGTCACGCCCGTGACCGGGCCGTGACATTGCATTTCCCGTGAAATTACAAAATTTCTGAAGTTAAAGCTTGACACGCCTGGCGACACGCCCGTGTCACCCGACACGGGGCGTGACCCAAGCCCGTGTCCTTTCCTCTCGACGAATTCCTCTCGACGATCGTCGAGTGTCGACACCAACAGTCACGCCCAGTGTCATGCCCGTGACCAAGGGCGTGACCCAATTTCAGCTCAACGATTTCGACTCGACACTTTCCGCTCGACATTCGTCGAGTGTCGACCCCAACTGTCACGCCCATAGTCACGCCCGTGACATGGGGCGTGACCTTTCCAGCTGGCCCGACAAGATGCTGCCGAGGACATTTGACGCAACCCGCGCCCGGTTCTACCTCCCCGACACGCCCAGAGTCACGCCCGTGACCTGGGGCGTGACTGCTGCGAACTCAGCCCGAAGTCAACTTTGCTGTCCAATCGCCGGCCGCCTTCATGAATAGTACTGTCACGCCCCCCCTACACGCCCGTGACCAAGGGCGTGTACTTAGAAATTTTTTCCTATAAATAGCCCAGTTCTGTAAGGTCCAAGGGTTCAGATTTTTGGGCCAATTTAGTGTCTTTTTGTGGGCTGCATCCGTGATTTTCAAGGCTATGTAAGGAGATTTCTCCCTTTTTTATTTCATTTCTTGTTTTGTCTTAGCTTTAGCCCTTGTAATAGCTTGTAATAGTTTCATTTTAATCAATAAAATATTAAACTTTCTCTTCATATATGGCTTTGGAATGAACACTTGTGCCCCACTTTCCTTCTCCTTTTTATTCTTAGTTTCATCTTTGTTCTTCATTTATGAAAAGTGTGTGTGTGTGTATGAGTGTAATTTGCTTACTTTACATGTCTTTTACTTGTCTTCATGCTTAAGCATGATAGTTTTCTTTCTTTTTCTCACCTTGTCTTTTTCCTTTAACTAGTTTTCATGCTTAGATTTTGATTTCATCCTTATGATTCTATAAAAGAGATTTTAAAAAAGTGAATTTGTTCCTTTTTTACTTAGTTTTCTTTTAGGATTGTAAAACCTCTTCTGTTCTTTTCATCTTCTTTTTCACCTTTTTTATCACTTTCATAACATCATAAGAATGAAAATGTTGGTATTTTAATTTTCCAAAAACTTTAATTTTTAATTTGCTTTGAAAAAACTTTAGTCTTCTAAAAATTGTAATTTTCTCTTTTTATTTGTTTTTGGCAAAACCTAAGCATGAAAAAGTTAAACTTTTAATTTTTGAGCACCTTTGATTTTGACTTTATTTTGTAAAACTTTTTGCTCATTCTCTTTTTGTTTGTTCTTTCATGTGTTTTGGGTAAGTTTTAGGAGTAGAAATCTTGTTATTTTCATTTTTAGGTAACTTTAATTTTTCTTTGTTATTAGTGTGCGTGAGTGTATGAGAATAAACTTTCTTTTGTTCTTCTTAAATTTTCATGTAGAGTGTGTGAGTGTAGGTGTATAATTTTTTTGCTTTGTTCAAATTATGTAGAGTGTGTGAGTGTAGGTGTATAATTTTTATGCTTTGTTCAAATTATGTAGAGTGTGTGAGTGTAGGTGTATAATTTTCATGCTTTGTTTTAATGCTTTCTTTTAATGCTTTGTTCAATTTTGTAGAGTGTGTGAGTGTCGGTGTTAAATTTAATTGCTTTCTTGAATTTCATATGGAGTGTGTGTGTTTGTGTGCATTTATTTCTGCCTACTCGTTAAGAGTTAAATGGCGCATCGTTTTCATTTTCAGTCCTACTCGTTCGAGTAGAACTTGTAATTTTTCTTTCTTTATTTTTCTGCCTACTCACTTGAGTTTAAATGGCCGGACTTTATTTCCCGCCTACTCGTTTGAGTTGGATTTGTAATTTTTCTTTCTTTATTTTTTTCACCTACTCACTTGAGTTAAATGGCCGGACTTTTTAGCCCTGTAATCGCATTTATTTTCTCCTACTCATTTGAGTAGGACTCGCTTTCATTTCAGTCCTACTCGTTTGAGTAGGACTTGAAATTTTCAGCCTTTATTTACCGCCCCCACTCGTTTGAGTGGGACTCGCAAATTTAAATTATGCAAATTTCATTCATGTGTAACTTAGTTTCTGTTTAATTTATAATTTGGAGTGTGCGTGAGTTCTCGTTTAGTTAACTTTTTAGCTTTCTAAATGTTGTTATTTTTCTTTTGTCCCTTTCTTATAAACGTTTAGTGTTTAATTTCGAACTCGCGCCTCACTAAATTATAAGCCGTCCCCATACCGATGTGTGGCTAATCTCTATTAGCCTCGGCATCGAAGAGCATTGGGACATTTAAAATGATTTATAATAATTAAAGTTCTTTATTTTCATTTTAATTTAAGCACTTAGGGTTTACCCCAGGTTTACGACGCGTAGGACCACATATCGATGTGTGGGCCCTATTTCCGTAGTCCATATGCTAGCTAGCCGAGAGGCCGTGCATATGGACCGATCACCCCTGGGTAAATAGAGTTGCGTGCATACCCTCGAGAGAGGACAAGCGTAATTCTACCGGATTGGGTTCCCCACCCAATAGCGGGGTTCTTAGCGTAAAGCAGGCGTTAAGAGGAATCCTTCGTCGGACTAACGTTCGGTCGAATAGTCTTAACGTTTAGGTGAGCGATATCCCTATAGCTAGGTGAGCTCACATTTGTGGAACCTCCACGGCCAAGTTGCCTTATTATTAATTTGAAAACTAAGTCTTTTTATTATTAAAAATTGTTTTAGTCTTAATCCGATTCGATGCCGAGCGTTAACCCTTCATCGAATATTGTCTAAATCGTTTTTTCGCTCCTTTGCTTTTCCGTCTTTTATTAAGTAAAAAAAAAATCCATCTTTCTTTCAGTAAAATAATAGTCCTCCCGGAGGAGTAAGAATAGTCAACGCGACCCCGAGAACAATACGACCTCGGTATTCCCCCGAATATCGAGTACTACTTGCGCTAGGTGCACTTGCCTACCCGAGCAAGCCCGCGGCGATCGACTCACCGAACCAACCACAGTAAGAGTCTGTTCGCGGGCACATCAGCTCTCCTCTCTCTCTAAGCTTTAGAAAGATAATAACTATGAAAAGTGGGGGTTTCTAATGCCCAATCTCGGGTATATCCCTTCAGGAACAACCCCCAGTCGTTGGATCACCAATTAAAGAAATGAACGGCTTTGATTCGGGACTGAAATGTCCAATCTTGACCGAACACGGCCTGGCACACGCCCGTGTCCAGGGCCGTGTGCCTCATTCGCCTTCAAAATTGACTCGCCTGGAATAACACACGGGCATCGAACACGCCCGTGTTCGACCTGACACGCCTGTGTTCCACCTGACACGGCCGTGTGGCCGGCCGTGTTCCCCCATCGATTTATCCCGAAAACAACCCGAGCACTGCACGGGTTCTAGGACACGACCGTGTCCTTTCCCGTGTCTACCTCAACACGCCTGGGCTCCAGGCCGTGTACACGGTCTCGACACTCGACACTTCGTCGAGCGAAGATCGTCGACCTGACGACACGGCCTTGGACACGCCCGTGTCCTAGGTTGTGTGCCTTGTCTCGACACATCGTCGAGCAAAATTCGTCGACTCCCCGGGACGAGTGTCGACACGGGTCGACACGGCCTGCGACACACCCGTATCGCAGGCCGTGTTCCATGTCTCGACACTTCGTCGAGCGCAGAGTGTTGACTTCACGGGCTGAGTGTCGACACGGGTCGACACGCCCTGCGACACGCCCGTGTCGCAGGCCGTGTGCCCAATCTAGACACAATGTCGAGACCAAAATGTCGACTTCCCCGGCTGAGTGTCGACACAAGCCTGACACGCCCTGGGACACGCCCGTGTCCCAGGCCGTAAGCCTCCTGCCGGAACCCAAAACTGGCCCAAAAATGTCCCCCGTCGCTCTTTTGAGTTTCGGGGCGTTACAACTCTCCCCCTCTTAAAAGAATTTCGTCCACGAAATTATATAAAGGAAAGACATATACAAAACCAAAATTTGTACCTGAACGGAACAACTCTGGATACTCGTCAAGCATAGTCTGTTCTCGCTCCCAAGAGAGCTCCTCACGACCGTATTTGTCCCACCGGACCTTGACCATCCTGATCTCTTTATTGTGTAGCCGCTTGACCTCCGAGTCCTCAATCCGCACGGACTTGACTTTTGTCGTCAACCCACTATCCACCGGCACTTGATCAATCGCGATCACTTGTGTAGGCTCTTGCACCGCCTTCCGAAGCACCGAAATATGGAATACATCATGTAATCCACCAAGCTCCACTGAAAGCTTCAACCGATAGGCTGCTTCACCAACTCGCTCCAGAACCTCAAACGGCCCAAGGTACCTCGGGCTTAGCTTTTTCAATCGTCGCACCCGCGTGACACCCTTGAACGGCTTGATCTTTAAGTATACATAGTTGCCCACAGCGAACTACACATTCCTGTGCTTGGCATTATAGTACTTCGCTTGCCGGTCCTGAGCGATAAGCAACCTCTCCCGAATGATTCTCACCAAAGAAGTAGCATCCTCCACTTCCAATCGCTTATACAACTTTGACTCACCCGTTTCTAACCAAGACAACGGCGTGCGACATTTTCTACCATATAGGGCCTCGAAGGGCGCCATTTGAATACTCGCATGGTAGATATTGTTGTATGCGAACTCCACCAAATAAAGGTGGTCTTCCCATTGCTTCCCAAAATACAAGACATACATGCGGAGCATGTCTTCCATAGTTCTATTGACCCTCTCGGTCTGCCCATCCGTTTGCGGATGGAAGGCTGTGCTGAATTTTAGCTTTGTTCCCAACATTTGCTGCACAAACCTCCAATCATTGGACGTGAACCGTCCATCTCGGTCACTCACGATGCTGCGGGGCACACCGTGAAGCCGTACAATGTTATCCACATAAAGTTTTGCCAACTTCTCCACCAGATCATCCTTCCTATGCAGAATGAAATGCGACACCTTCATTAACCGATCCACGACCACCCAAATGGCATCGTTCCCCTTTTGCGACCTTGGCAAACCGTGCACAAAGTCCATAGAGATGTCGTCAAATTTCCACTCCGGAATAGGCAAGGACTTCAGAAATCCTCCCGGCTTTTGGCACTCCACCTTCACCAAGGCGCAAGTTTGGCACTTCTCTACGTAGAGCGCCACATCTTTCTTCAAACCCGGCCACCAAAACAGTTTCTTCACATCGCGGTACATCTTCGTGCTCCCCGGGTGAATTGAGTACTTGGTATGGTGTGCCTCGTACAACAACTCCACACGCAAACTACCCACACTTGGGACGCACAGACGACTGTCTTTCCAAAGCAATCTATCCTCCACAACGAATTGGGAATTTGACCCATCCAGAGCCTCTACCATGAACTACTTCATATGAACATCCATATCCAAAGCCTACCGAATCCGATCAGCCAGGTCATATTGGACTTCAGTCCAATTCAGAACTGCTTCAGAACTTGACTGTCTATCCACACAAAAAATCTCCAACGCCTCCAACTCCCGCACCAACCGCTCATCATGCACCGATAGCCAATTAACTTGAGCCGGGGCTCGGCAACTCAACGCGTCCGTAACCGCATTCCCTTTACCAGGCACGTAGTGGATCTTGAATGTATATGAAAGTGCAGCTAGATCTGATATACTCTAGAGGGGGGAGAATAGAGTATATGGTGCTTGAAAACTTTTTACAACAATTGTTGTAATGTGAGTGAGCAGGGAAGCAATGAATAAATCTAATCACAGAATTAAACTAATTACAAACTAAACACAGAACAATCACAGCCAGAAACAAAAATAAAGACAAGCAAAACCAGAAGACACAAGGAAATATAGTGGTTCCCCTAAACTTGGGTACATCCACTCTTCTACAACCCTAGGTAGGAATCCACTGCAGGATTAGTTGATCAGGTGTCCTGGGCACCAATGAGCTTTTGATAAGGTGCTCAAAAACCAAATCAGATTTTTTGATCAGGTGTCTTGCCACCAATGAGCTTTTGACAAGGTGCTCAAAAACCAAGCTCAAACTTTTGAAGGGAGTTTGAGAAACCCTTTACAGAGATGGGGGTGAGAGAGAGATGGAAGTCTTCTCTTTCTCAAACAGCTGAGAAGACTATGTGGATTGATGGTGTCAAAGCTCCCCCTGAGTCCTTGAGATCTTCAGGAAAAGAAGCTTTGTTGTAGGGTTATAGGCTTTCACAAGTTGAGCTCCAGCAAAAGATGATTTCAGCAACAGCTGAAATGTTGGATGTCTGGAGTCTTGAAAGACGTTGGCCTTGAACACTTGAAACTAGAGAGATCTAAAGATTTCAGAAAAATTTGATCTCCTTGGATGTGTGTTCTTGAGAATTCTTTGAGACAGAGAATAATTTTTGTTCTTGTTCTGAAGATTACTGATGTCTGTCTGTGTGTCTCTGTATCTGTAATCTATGTATATGATTCAAAAAATAATTATATCTTTTTTTTATTCTCTGGTACTGAATGGAAAAACATCCTCTGTCAAGAAAAGTCGTTGGCCTGCCTTAATTGCATCCTTAATTGCAAAAATGTCTTCTGGAGGAAAGTCCATAGAAATATTCGTTGAAAATCCCTTGAAACTTGGTCCAGAAATAAATGAAAACGGCTAGAAAATCTTCTGAATTAATTGCAGAATAACTCCTTAACTGATTTGAATTTGAATCTAGAAACATCCTTGAAGTTATCTGAAAACGTCGAACTGAGCTCTGCTATCGTCGGACTGAGCTCAGTGATATGGATTTATACTGCAGCAAAATATCATCGATCTGAGCTCAAAGATCGTCGAACTGAGCTCAGAGATAGAGATCCAAAGCTGAGTCAAGATCGTCGAACTGAGCTCACCGATCGTCAAATGGAGTTCGACGATATGATGAAGTTGAGCCCAGCGATCGTCGAATGGAGTTCGACGATCTGTCGAAGTTGAGCTAGACGATCGTCGATCAGACTTCGACGAATCGTCGTGCTGAGCTCGACGATATGACTTAGTCTCAAACTGAAAAAGGCTTGGTCTTGAGGGCAGCTTCCAAACTTAGACGTCTAACCTTTAGACTCTATTCTAATTGACCTTTTGAGCTATACAGGAGGTCAAACATTTGTTTCCCAGAGACATAGTGATCCTGACCCAAATTAGTAATAGGGTGTTCCAACAGTATAGTCTCCCAAGAACTCCATCCATCTACGCTGCCGCATATTCAGATCTTTCTGATCAATCAGATACTTCAGGCTCTTATGATCGGTGTAGATATCAATCTTCACACCGTACAAATAGTGTCTCCACAGCTTCAAGGCAAAAATCACGGTCGCTAACTCCAAATCATGGACCAGATAATTCCTCTCGTGCACTTTCAGCTGTCTCGAGCCATAAGCTATCACACTTCCGTGTTGCAGTAGCACGCAACCCAAACCGCTGCCCGAAGCATCGCTATAAATCTCATAGCCTTCGGTTCCACATGGCGAACTCAGCACATGCGCCGTGGTCAACCGACACTTCAACTCCTCAAAAGCTCGCGCGCACTCCGGCGTCCAAACGAACTTCTTCTCCTTCCTCGTCAAAGTAGTGAGAGGTAACGCTATCCGCGAGAAGTTCTCTACGAAGCGCCTATAATAGCCAACAAGCCCTAGAAAGCTCCGGACGTCCGCTACCATAGAAAGCTCAGGCCACTCCCGTATCGCAACAATCTTCGCCAGATCCACAGCAATACCCTCTCCACTCACTATATGCCCGAGGAACGCCACTGAGGATAACCAAAACTCGCACATCGAGAACTTGGCATACAACTGATTCCTCCTTAGCATCTCCAAAACCAAATGAAGATGCTTGAAGTTATATTCCTCACTTTGCGAGTACACCAAAATATCGTCGATGAAGACGATCACAAAATGGTCCAAGTACTCCCTGAAAGTCCTATTCATCAAATCCATGAACACTGACGGCGCATTAGTCAGCCCAAACGGCATGACCGTAAACTCATAATGCCCATATCTCGTACTAAATGCTGTCTTCGGGATATCACTCTCCCTTATTCGCAGCTGATAGTACCCAGCCTTGAGATCCAACTTCGAGTACACCGTCGACCCGACTAACTGATCAAAAAGATCATCAATCTAGGGGATCGGGTACTTGTTCTTCTCCGTCAACTTGTTGAGCTCCCGATAATCAATACATAGCCTCAAGATTCTATCCTTCTTCTTAACAAAGAGGACCGGCGAGCTCCAAGGTGAAGAACTCGGGCGCACATACCCTTGCTCCAACAACTCTTGCAGTTGAACTTTCAGCTCCGCCATTTCCTTAGGTGCTAGCCGATAAGGAGATCGTTACACAGGCTTTGCACCTGGCACTAGCTCAATCGTGAAATCTATCTCCGGCTAGGGCGGGGCTCCAGGAAGATCTGCGGGGAACACATCAGGGTATTCCGATACCACTGAAATACAATCCAACGCAGGCTTCGGCTTTGCAACCTCCACTAGTGTAAAGAACAGTTCTGCAGAGGCACGAACTGCCTTCACCACCTGAAGAGCAGACATCAACGTCTTGCTAGACCCCTTTAAGCCCGTAAAAGTCGTTTCACGACTTGCTCCAAGCTTGACTTCCTTGCAACCGCAATCGATATAGGCTTGCTGCTCCGAGAGCCATTCCATGCCAAATATAACGTCGAACTCCACCAACGGAAGTAACGACGCATGCTGATCGAACTCCTGATTCCCAATACGAATCTTAACATCGCAGATCCTATCCGTGTGCATCGAACACCCATTAGGCAACAACACATCCAACTTATCCTTCGCCATCGAAGAAGGGACTCCGATGCGTGATATAAATCCTTCGTACAAGAAGGAGTGTGAAGCTCACGTATCGAAGAGTGCTCTTGCCAGATTTTCACAAATCAAAACAAATCCTAAACAAGCAGTGGTAAAGTAACATGTGCATAACAAGTATTTAAAGAAATTGACTTGCTATAAATTAAACCGTACCTGTCACCACATCGGTCTGTTTGATGGCCTTCTGTTGGCCAAGATTATACACCCTTGGTTGGGCCGGAGCATAGTGGGACGCGGTCGACTCCACCGCCTTGCCCTTCTATTCATAAGTCGCTCCCGGCCTTCTCTCGGACTTGGGGCGTCCGCTCCAACAATCGCGGGCAAAGTTCCCCGACTTTCCACAAGTAAAACACGCGCCCGGGGTCCGACCCGTAGTCGCCCCAGAAGCACCAGAAGGAGCTGGACCCGAATTCCTATGCTTCTTGAAGAATCTTCGATAGCCAGACTTTGAAGTAGTCGGCACTTTGAATCTAGACTTCTTGTCACCCAAGCTTTTCTTTGCCTGTACGTTCTTCATATCCTTCTCCAAGGACCGGGTCGTGTTGACCAAGGTCAAGAAACCCTGCATCATCGGCCCCGAGAGTAGTAATCTCAACTCATCTCTCAAGCCTTCGTAGAATCGATTCGTTTTGCGCTCCTCATCCGCGATGGTGGAGCTAGCATATCGACTCAAACGAGTAAACTCATGGAGATATTCATCCACACTCCTCTCACCCTGCACCAACTTCAGGAACTCGTTCTCCATCAAAATCCTCTGAGTAGAAGGGAGGTACCTTGCTAAGAACAATCCCGAGAACTCTTCCATCGGGATGTCTGTATGTTGTCTACCTCTCAAATGATGCAGCTCCAAACCTTCCCACCATAATCTCGCTTCACCGTCCAAAAGGAGCGTAGCAATGGTTGTCATTTGCCACTCCTCCGTCTCCATTGTTGTCATGACTCTCTTCACCCTGGAGAGCCAGTCTTCAGCTTGAGATGGGGTTCCTAACCCCGAGAATACATGAGGATTAAAGCTCATTACATGCTTGAGCTGTCTCTCGGTTGCCCTCCTTGGCACCACCGGCTCCACTACCACCTATTCCACTCTCCTCGGCTCAACCTCTGGAAGAGGTTCTTGCTCCATCGCAGGAGCGGGCTGTTGAGTTTGCCTTGCAGGCTGCGCATTTATCACGGCCAACACTGCTTCAGCCACCAATTGTATGTTCTCAGCCGATAGAGGTGTTGCAGGAGCAACATCTGGTGCACTGCTAGCCTCAGAAACTTGACGTTCCGACGGCCCAGCATCACTTCTGGTCACCTATATTGGTACAAACACCATTAAGCGACCAAATAAAATTGCAAACAGTAATTATAGGAACACGTAGGTTCCTCAAACACGTGTATTTTCATTCCTAAGTGGACATTCATGGGTTCTTTTACTGTTATAACGATGACGCACACACATGTGCTCACCACCCCTTAAAAAGAATTCGTCCACGAATTCAGTTTAAGCCCGACCAAAACCAGTAGTCTGATACCAAATTGTAACACCCCATATCCGTCGCATAGCATATAGCAGTAGGTCTGGCCGGGGCCCAACGCCATATACTACAGACAGACCGGGTGGTTACTCATGGAAACCATCCAACTAATCATAAAGTCCTACACAGAGCATTCTAGCGGAAGCAGTTTATAAAAGTTGCAACAAAGAACCCAGCACTAAAGCATGAATGTCCACTAATACCAAATAGGAATGTTATACATACACCAGTACAAGCCTTAAGGCCTTACAAAATGGTTCACTTGATATTACATGTTTTACAAACCACGGCACGCAGGCCGGTCATACATGAATAAAAACTGTAAACACTCCAATTAGGCCTTCGAGGGCCGGCTTCGCAAATTGGGCTTTAGCCCGCTATTGACCGCTTGGTCCAGCAGCACCTGCAAGCAATAAACCACCGCACGGTGGCAAAACAAGTCAACGGTCAGCAATGCTGACCAAATTATAACAATCCCGCCCCCAACTCGGGGCGGCGATGCTCCTTCCCTGCATTTCATTAGCATAAGTGAGCAACATAACAATATTCATTTCATCACAAACGTTGGCTCGCACGGCCACACACCCCGTGCTCTCAGGGCGCATTCTCGGTGAACCGGTCGATGTCACGTCAATTAAAGCCATAGACATTCCGGACTCACCACCGCCACTTAGACGGCCAAACCTATGAGCATTTTGTCTTACCGGCATGGGTCACGACAGTTTAAGCCATAGACCACCGAAGACCCTCATCTATGCCAACGGTAAGTTCCACATCACCTTAGGTCTCTTTAACCGAACGACATAGAAATGGGTACGGTTCCATCTAACTCGTGCTCACGTCGCAACGACAGTTTAAGCCATATGCGCGGGTCAAACTTCTCCCGAGTCCCATTTTCGTCACACATTTCACATAACTCGGTTATGTTGAAGTTGGCTCTCAGGCCTCCAAGTTGGCAAGATCACGCATCCGCCCAGTTTTCCGGGTGCACCTTTGGGTTAATCCCCAAGGATCCCTGTTGCAATCTACCGTGTAGAAAACCCGAAAAACAACCAATAGCACGGAGTCTTCTCTGGTATTATGCAATGCAACATCACCGATCCAGACCATACATGTCCGGATAGGATTCACACATCATGCCTATGTCCGTTCTCGCTTACGGACTCTACACAATGGGGACTTCACATATCTACCCAAAGGAACGCCTCCAACTCACCGCAAACTCGCGAGAGCGGGCTTCCTATGCAAAGAAGGAGAGCTACACATGCTCAAGAAGAGAATCGTTACCCTAGCGCTTCTCTTTAGCGCCATGGAAAGGTAAGCGGATGAAAAGAACCGCACTCTCTTCGCCTCCGTGGATCCGAAGTTGGCTCGCGATTTGGAGCTTCGAAGCTCCTCCTATGGCCTGATCTAGATTCTTCTTCCTTCCTTGGCTCTCCTCTCTCTCTAAGCTTTAGAAAGATAATAACTCATGAAAAGTAAGGGTTTCTAAGGCCCAATCCCGGGTATATCCCATCAGGAACAACCCCCAGCCGTTAGATCACTAATTAAAGAAACGAATGGCTTTGATTCGGGACTGAAATGTCCAATCTAGACCAAACACGGCCTGGCACACGCCCGTGTCCAGGGCCGTGTGCCTCATTCGCCGTCAAAATCGACTCGCCTGGAACAACACACGGGCATCGAACACGCCCGTGTTCGACCTGACACGCCCGTGTTCCACCTGATACGGCCGTGTGGTCGGCCGTGTACCCCCATCGATTTATCCCAAAAACAACCCGAGCACTGCACGGGTTCTAGGACACGCCCGTGTCCTTGCCCGTGTCTACCTCAACACACCTGGGCTCCAGGCCGTGTACACGGTCTTGACACTCAACACTTCGTCGAGCGACGATCGTCGACCTGACGATATGGCCTTGGACACGCCCGTGTCCTAGGCCGTGTGCCTTGTCTCGACACATCGTCGGGCAAAATTAGTCGACTCCCCTGGACGAGTGTCGACACGGGTCGACACGCCCTGCGACACGCCCGTGTCGCGGGCTGTGTTCCATGTTTCGACACTTCGTCGAGCGCAGAGTGTCGACTTCACGGGCTGAGTGTCGACACGGGTCGACATGCCCTGCGACAAGCCCGTATCACAGGCCATGTGCCCAATCTCGACACAATGTCGAGACCAAAATGTCGACTTCCCCAGTTGAGTGTCGACACAAGCCTGACACGCCCTGGGACACGCCCGTGTCCCAGGCCGTGTACCTCCTGCCAGAACCCAAAACTGGCCCAAAATGTCCCTCGTCACTCTTTTGAGTTTCGGGGCGTTACACAGTGAAAACTGACAGTTAGCCATGACAGACCACCAACCAGTTGAGAACCTTGCTCCAAGTCCCAGTGAAGATCCACTTTGGGAGGCCTTCGAGCAATCGCGCCGTGAGATGGAACCTTGCTCGATTTATTGATTTGGGCTTCATGATAAAGAGTTCATCATGCAATTTCCTTGCCATTTGGTCATATCGGCCTTATCTCATCAACAGTTAACACTTGCAAGCCTTATCTCAGGTACTTGCAAGCTCCTTTCATATATACATGTCTTCTCCTAACCCTTTTCTTGCAGATACTAGCAGACACTTGCAAGCCTTCTTCACAGGTACTTGCAAGCAATTTTCATGTTTTGTCTGCTCCTAACTCTTTTCTTGCAGAGACTAGCGGACACTTGCAAGCCTTCTCCCAGGTACTTGCAAGCTTCTTTCATATATTGTCTATTTCTGACTCTTCTCTTTGTAGAGATCAACAGACACCTGCAAGTCTCATCCAGTTACTTGCAGTTTAATTCATAACTCCATGTATGCTGCTCACTCTTTTCTTAGCAGTGGTTAGCAGACACCTGCAAGCCTCTTCCAGGTACTTGTAGCTTATTTTTTGTGTTCAATACATGATCCCAACCCTCTTCTTGCAGAGATCAGTAGACCATTGCAAGTTTCTTCACAGGTACTTGCAAGCTACTCACATATACCATGTTTGTTCCTAACTCTCATTTTGTAGAGATCATCCGATACTTGCGAGTTTCTTCATAGTTACTTGCAATTTACTTTCATATACTGTGCATACCTTTAACTCTTCTTTTGCAGAAACCAACAAAGACTTGCAAGTCCCTTCCAGGTACTTGCGGCTCATTTTTCCTTCTTGTATACCCTTCATCCTTCCTTTTTTGCAGAGGATAATAGGTGCTTGCAAGCCTCCATCAGGTACTTGCAAGTTATTATGCTTTTATGTTTTCCTCTCACCTTCATTTTGCAGAACTTAGTGGAAGGCACATCTTCTTCATTTTGCAAAAGCAAACTCAGGTACACACTCGATGTACCACCCATACATGCCTACCCTAACTTTTCTCTTGCAGGAAAATAGACAGGCAGCACCAAACTCCTAAGGAGAGTCTTCAGGTTCTACCTCTCCTTGCCCCCCTTCTCTTTCCGTTGGGGTGGATCACGATTTTAGTGGGTCTTCAAATATTTTGAAGTTCTATTCGGAACTTAAAAAAGTGCGGGGATTATGTTAACCCCGAAATCGGCGATCCTTCCCAAGGGAGTCAGCTCGCTCGTCACGACCTCCCCTGGGTTTCTTCCGGAAGTCGTGATGCCCTATGGAGGGCGGATAGAATTCTCAGGCCGCTCAGGTTGCGCGGTCTCAGCGGTCTAACCGACCAGGCCGCGTGCCTTCCCTTGGTCGGCAGGGCCCGCGGACTCCTTCCGCAGTCCGCCTCTGCAGGCCGCCCCCTTTTTCAGCTTAACCGCAAGGTTGTCTCCCCAGGTTTCTCACTGCCGGACTCAACTACCTATCCGACCAGGCCGGCAACAAGTCGCATATCCCTTCACCCAGCAACACGGGCAGCCAACTGCTCCAGGCCGCCTACAGAGCGCGGATTCCAGGTCCGGCTACCCGCCAAGACTAGCAGCGACGTACAAGTTCCTCGCGAGCTGGGACGGACTCAAAGTGCGATCAAGACTTCCAGTCCGCCTTCAGTGGTGAACCCCAACAGCATCAACAGCCAGGCTCTCCATCTCCAGCATAAGCGGACTTAGCCTTGCAGCAGCCGCAGACTAGACGGACTTGGCGGACTCTCTATGCAGTCCTCCCTTTCCTTAGCCAGCACTAGCTTCTCGGCAGCAGCGCTATCAACTCCTCCTCAATCCGCAGGCCTTTCACAGGTTCAGCCGGTAGTAGCAAATTTCTTCCTCAGTCCGCAATTTTGGTGCGGACTCAGTCAGTAGTGGCGGACTCCTTCCATCCTGCCAGTCATCGGATCCTCCAGATGGCAGTCCCAGTCCGCAAAACCTCATGCGGACTCGTCAGACTCCGCGAGCACTCTCCTGCCCGCACCCCTTGCAGCTCCCTCAGTTCAGCAGCGGCGGACTCAGCGGATTCTCCTTGCATTCTGCCGCTTGTCCTTCAGCATCTTCCACACCATCAGTAGGCGGACAGTCCCAGCTCAGCAGTGACGGACTCCGCGAACCCACATCGCAGTTCGCCACTGAGTCTCCAATTTTACCGACATCAGCTCCAGCTTCAGTACCTAAGTCCCAGTCTGCGCGGCCTATGGCGGACTCGTCGGATTCCGTCTCCATCTCGCTCAAATTACCGTCTCACCGGGGGTAACGTCACCGCAAGCCGTTACCTCCTCGGGCATATAAATATCCCCCCATGCCTCTCATGGAAGGGAGCGCTCGAGGTCTCGTCATCGCCAAGGTGCTCATGCCCGAAGTCAGCCGGCCAACCCAACTCCTGCGGACTCCGTTTCTCAGACCGCGCCCGTCTCTACGTCTTTAGCCGTGCGGCCTGCCGGCCTGTGGTTCTCCAGTCCGCGCGGTCTCCCATTTCCCATAACCGCGCGGCTCGCCAGCTTCGCTCTTCAGTCCGCGTGACATCCTCTGGCATTCTTCTTCCTTAGCCGCCAGCTTCCTTCTTGTACCCTTTATTACTTTGTTGTAAAGGTGTATTAGCAAGTTGTAACTCTCGCTATTAATAAAAGGAAAGCCCGTCGCAAGAGTGGCGTTTAAGCCGTGGCGGGCGAAGTCTGCTGTTGCCGCTGCTAGCGGCCCCTCTCTTTCTCTTCTTCCTAGCTCAGCTCAACTCCCTCGGCAACCAACCTGCAAGCACAACCGTCATATTAACCGTCTGCTCGACAGCTCCTAATCAACCTCCTCCTCTCTTCAGCCTACCTGGCTGCTCTCAGCAACCCTCTCCTCTATCCCCGCAACCTCCTTGACAAGTGTTTGCTCCACTCTCGAGCACACAATAAGCTTCCTTTCTTCTTCTTCCCCCGCAGCCTTCATCCTTTCTCCTCTCCTAGCTTGTTAGATCGAACACCCCCTCCGTATTAGCTTCTCGGTGCCGTTTTCACGCATCAACAGTAGCAACTAGCCAAATATCCAAGAATGACATTAAACAATCAGTGGGCGTGAAACACCTGACACGAACCTACTAAAAGTTCTCAAGTCTGAAGCATACTACAAAAGAACAAAAGCTACCTCGCAACCTCGAGGCACCCTCAGCAAACCCAGCAACAAAACTACTCAGCCACACCAGCGGCTACAGCCCTGAACCTGAGTCATTCAAGAGAACAACACCTCCGCAAGCCAAAAAAAACAAGTGGCAAAAGAATAGGCAAGCAAATGAGTAAGCCAAACAAAGGAGGGTGTACCAAACCCAACCCGAGGAGGAAGAATGCAAAAAATAGCAATAATTAGCCAAATAGTATAAGTAGAGAAAGGTTAGCCAATATAATAACCTCTAAATTAAAAATAATGCAACAAGTGCGAAGGTGAATAAGTCTGGGCATAATTAGAAAAATTTAACAAACTGTGACATAAATCACAAGAAAACAACTGAGCACAATACGGCTTGGAAGAGGGTGGATCATCAACACGTGGTATGACTGCTTTGTAGGCCGGAGAGGGCGACGACCTCAAGCACCCTAAGCCCAACTTCGGATCCTCAACCGTCTCACAATCGGTACTGTGGTCCATAAACATGGCCAAACCGGGCCAACCAGAACCCAACAGTCCAGGAAAGGATAAAATAAGCATACCCCCACTGTGATGATCCACAGAAAGAAGGGGCCTCCCTGTTGGGTGGTATGCTAACCACAACCAACACTCATACCCCCAATATCACCATCTCAAAAATCGGCACAGCACTTAAGTATTGCAACACTAAATCGAAGACCACAACCTATAATCTACGTAAACTAAGCGCAACGCATCCTACGCTCAACGACGTCGAAAAATTTACCCTAAATGTAAGCCTAAAATGTTTTAACATCTTATACTCTAAAAAAAACAGGAACATTAATATAAGATGAAAGTCTTACCATAAGAACTTAAGGAAAAGGAGATGAAAGGAGCCACTTGCCTTGGATTTACCAGAGAAAGCCTCCAAATCACACCTCGTAGCAGATCGGGACTGAGGGAGACGAGAGAAGCCGAAATCTGAACAAGAGTGGACGAAATAGAAGTTAGGGCGAAAAACCCTAACGAGAAATCTCAAGAAATGGGAAGAAAATTACCATGGTGACGTAGATCACACCGAGAGCTTTTCAAATCTTTGCTCGAATGAAGATTTTGAGCATCGGAACTCCGTTGGCGGCGACCGGAAGGTTCACGAAATCTCACGCTCCGCCATCGCCATCCTCGCATTTCTTCAGTTCTTGTTCGGTTCAGTGAAGAAGAAGAAGAAATCCTAAAGGAAGAGTGGAGCTGGTTCTAATTCTAAGTATACATATATATATATATATATATAAAGTTTTGTCTAAAAACAGACTATTTACGAGCGGGTGCGCGGAAAATGTAAATAGAGATCAAAGATGGCTATAAATTGAAAGGTGGTCAACATGAAAGTTGTATATCTCATCGTGATGAACAAATTTCATGTTAACCATTTTTTGATTCAATGCCATTTTGACCCTCAAACCGGTGCCCGAACGTAGATAGGAACGGACTACTCGAGTGGCAGCATGAACCACTCGAGATCCAACATAATCTACTCGAGTATCAGCATACCACTAGAGTTCCAGTATGTTGTACTCGAGTAGTAGCATAATATACTCGAGTAGCACCTCAACACTCGAGTTCCATCATGCATTACTTGAGTAGCAGCATATTTTACTCGAGTGGCAGCTCAACACTCGAGTTCCAGCAGAAAAAATGAAATTAGGGACTCGAAATGGCTTCAAATCAAAACATAGTCAGCATAAAAGTTGTAGATCTCGTCGGGACGAATAAATTTCATGTTAACAATTTTTTGATTCAATGCCATTTTGACCCTCAAAATGGCGTCCGAGCAAAATCTGAAACGGGCTAATCGAGAAGAACCATACCTACTCGAGAAGACTCAGAACGGAAGCCCAAACGCGCGCCGAATTAAACGAAACTCCCACCGAAGGCGAACAATGACACTACAAATTTAACGGAGAAGTCAAAACCACAAAATTTAACATATCAACTTGAAAACATTCAGTTTCGACGAAAATCCCAAAACTCTGGTCAATCAGACCTAACAGACGTGAAAACGCACTAACGGTGCAGCACCGACAACATGATGTCAAAATGATAACGCTCTGACATCATAAATATGACGATATCAAATCAAATAACATCATAGAAAAAAAAATCGGGGGTGTCACATTATGTGCGTCCAAGTTCGTCGCCTTGGAGCGCGTCGGTGCTCTTTGTCAAGAACAAGGACGGAAGCCTACGACTTTGTATTGATTACCATGAGTTGAATAAGTTAATGGAAAAGAATAAGTGTCCAATCCCAAGGATTGATGATCTGTTCAACTAACTAGTGGGGTCGACTGTGTACTAAAAGTTGGATCTGAAATCCGGATACTATCACCTGCGGATAATGGAAAGTGACATTCCCAAGATGGCTTTCAGCACATATTACGGGCATTATGATTTCATTGTCATGCCGTTTCGGATGACGAATGCACCATCCATGTTTATGGATTTGATGAATAGAACATTCAGAGAATACTTGGACCAGTTCGTGATAGTATTTATCGACAATATACTGGTGTGCTCGCAGTGCGAGGAGGATCACTTCAAGCACTTGCATGTGGTGTTGGAGACATTGAGGAGGAACCAACTATATGCCAAGTTCTCCAAATGCGAATTTGGTTGTCCTCGGTAGCGTTCCTTGGTCACGTGGTTTGTGGTGAAGGTATTGCGGTAGATCCGGCAAAGATAGTTGTTATACGGGAGTGGCCTGTGTTGTCTACGGTGGCGGAAGTCCGAAGTTTTCTGGGGCTTGCCGGCTATTACAGGCGCTTCGTGGAGAACTTCTCACAGATAGCATTGCCCCTCACTACTTGACAAGGAAGGATAAGAAGTTCGTTTAGTCACCTGAATGTGCACAAGCTTTCGAAGAACTATAGTGTCGTTTCACCATGACACATGTGTTATGTTCTCCTTGTAGTTCTGAAGGCTTTGAAGTTTACACTGACGCCTCTGGGAGTGGATTAGGCTGTGTTCTGCTTTAGCATGGGTCAGTGATAGCCTATGGATCATGTCAGTTAAAGGTGCATGAGAAGAACTACCCGATCCATGACTTGGAGTTGGCGGCTGTGGTATTTGCTCTAAAGCTTTGGAGGCATTACCTGTACGGAATAAAGGTCAACATTTATTAAGATCACAAGAGTCTGAAATTTTTGATTGACCAAAAGGACCTTATCATGCGCTAGCGTAGGTGGATGGGGTTCCATGGGTACTACACCTACAAGATTCATTATATTCCCGGGAAGGGGATTGTTATGGCAGATGCTCTGAGTCGTAGAATTCCTATGTAGGCTAACTGGTTGCAGATGCATGACGCGCGGCTCATTCGTGATTTGGAGGCTTTGGTGATCTCGTGTCTTGACAATGGATCTAGTGCTAATGCATATTTGAGTTGGACAGAGGTTCAATAAGACCTCGCGGATAGGATTCGACAGGCCTTGGAGTTGGACGTAAGCTTGAAACATTGCTTGGTGGAGTCCGTGGATGGGTCAAATGACCAATTTTATGTTGACGACGGCCATGTATGGGAAGGTGGTCGGTTGTGCGTCCCTAATGTTGGTAAAATACGAGAAGAATTGATATACGAGACGCATTTTATCAAGTACTCAATTCACCCTGGGAGCATAAAGATGTTCAAAGACATGAAGAGATTGATCTGGTGGCTAGGTATGAAGAACGACATAGTGTTATACGTGGCAAAGTGTCAGACTTGTGCCTTGGAGAAGGTCGAATGCCAGAGGCCACGTGGATTTCTAAAGTCCTTGCCTATACCAGAGTAAAAGTTTGATGACATCTCTATGGATTTCGTGCATGGTTTGTCGAGATCGCACAAGGGGAATGACGCCATTTGGGTGATTGTTGATCGTTTAACGAGGGTGTCACATTTTATACCCAATAGGAAGGATGATTCTGTGGAGAAGCTGACGAAGCTTTATGTGGATAATATAGTCCGTTTGCATGGTGTACCCCGGAGCATCGTTAGTGACCATGATGGTCTGTTCACATCCAATGATTGGAGTCTCATTCATCAGTTGTTGGGTACTAAGCTGAACTTCAGCACAACTTTTCACCCGCAGATAGATGGGCAAACTGAAAGGGTGAACAGGACGATGGAAGATATGCTTCAAATGTGTGCTTTGGATTTTGGTAAAAGGTGGGAGGACCATCTTTACATGATTGAGTTTGCATACAATAACAGCTACAAAGCCAGTATTCAGATGGCGCCTTTTGAGGCCCTATACGGAAGGAGGTGGCGTACACCTTTGTCTTTGGTAGAAATAGGAGGATCAAAGCTTTATAAGCGAAGATAGGATGAAGATGCTACGTCAACAATTCGGTTGATTCGGGAATGGCTACTGATTGCTCAAGATAGACATGCCAAGTACTACAACGCCAAGCATCGGAACGTGGAGTTTGCGATGGGCGATTGGGTATATCTAAAGATAAAGCTGTTTAAAGGCGTATCAGGGATTCGATGCTTAAAGAAGCTTAGTCTGAGTTATGTTTGGTCTTTTGAGATCTTGGAGCGGGTTGGTGAACTCCCCTATCAGTTGGCTCTTTCGGTAGAACTGAGTAGATTGCATGATGTATTTCACATTTCGGTCCTATGCAAAGCCATGAAAGAACCAGTGCAGGTGGTTGTTGCAGATCAAGTATCGGTTGATAGTGGGCTAACAACAAAAGTTAGACCCATTCGGACCGAGGATACGGAGGTCAAACAATTGCGGAACAAAACTATCAGGATGGTCAGGGTCTGATGGGACAATTGTGGTCGTGAGGAGCTTTCGTGGGAGCGAGAGCAGACCATGCTTGTGGAGTATCCCGAGCTTTTCTACTCAGGTACCAGTTAATTTTATGTACTTTCCCATTTTGTAATTTTTGGACAAAATTCTTTTAAGGGGGGAGAACTGTAATGCCCCAAAACTTGTATACGAATTGGTCAATAGGTTTATAATACCCTTAAGGTAGCCCTATAAACGTTGGTGATGAATGGGTAGTGTTTTTAAGAGCTTTGGAGCCATTATGCTTTCACACAACCTATGACATGGGTGTGTCCAGAGCTATGTCCTTTTCTAAAATAGGTTGAGTAGTGTCGAGTGTTGAACACGGCCTGGGACACGGGCATGTCCATGGTTGACACGGGCGTGTCTAGGGTTGACATGGGCGTGTCCAGAGTTGACACTGGCGTGTCCAGGGTTAACACGGGCGTGTCAAGAGCCGTATCCTATTCGGGCGTGATGGTTTCAGCGACGATTGAGGCACACGGCCTTGACACGGGTGTGTCCAGGTTGACATGGGCGTGTCCAGGGTTGACACGGGCGTGTTAGAGGCCATGTCCAGTTCTGAGATCGACGAAATCTTTTACAAATGTGTGACATGGCCTGTGACACGGGCATGTCACAGGCCGTGTGGGGCCCCAGGTATATGATTTTAAAGGTCAATCTAGGTTGTTCGTTTCGTTTTAGAGGGATCTGACGGCCCAGAATCCCTCCTGTTGGTTTAAGGCCGGGAAATGAGGGTTTATGCCTCATTTCATTTGGCCATTTCTCTTTCTAAGAGGTAGAGAGGGGAGATAAAAGGGAGAAGAAGAAGAAGGAGGAATCCCGCCATTGTTGGAGCTTCGGAGCTCCGAATCGCGAGCCGAGCCCAGATCCGCGGAGGCGAGTCCGTTGCGGTGGTTTTCATCGGCTAGTTTTCCATGGCGCCGAAGCGAACCTCTAGGGTAATGATTCTCTACTTGGACATGTGAAGTCCTCTTCCTTTTTGCATAGGAAACTCTCTCCCATGAGTGGGTGGTGAGTGTGAGGTATTCCTTCGGGTAGATATGTTTTATCCCGTAGTTTTGCATTAGAGTCCGGAATCGAAGTACGGATGTAGGCATGGTGTGTGAAGCCTATCCGGACATGTTGGTCTAGATCGGTGATGTTTTCATTATGCATGTATTGTCGGAGAAGACTCCATGCCATTTGTTTTTTGGGTTTTCTACATGGTAGATTGCAACAGGGAGCCTTGGGGACTAACTCCAAGGTGCACCCGGAAAACTGGGCAGAAGCGTGGTTCTGCCATCTTTGTGGCCTGGGAGCCAACTTGCACATAACTGGGTTACGTAAAATTATGTGATCAATTTGGGACTCGGGGAAGCTTGACTCGTGCATATGGCTTAAATTAACATGGCGGTGTGAGCAACAGGTTAGGCAGAACCATACCTGATGTATGTGGTTCGGTTAAAGATACCTAAGGTACATGGCACTTACCATTGGCATAGATGGAGGGTCTTAGGCTTCGGCCTGAAAGACTAAAATGATCATGATGTTTGTCTTCCTAGGGCGGTGGTGAAGCCTCGGAATGGACTGGATTCACTAAGAATGTGCCCTGAGAGCACGGGGTGTGTGGTCGTGCATGTCTACGTCTGTGGTAAAGTGTGCTTAATTTGTACTTTTACTATCATGTTTGGTTATACTAATGAAATACAGGGAAGGAGCACCGCCGCCCCGATTAAGGGGCAGGGTCGTTATAATTTGGTCAGCTTTAGCCGACTGTTGCCTTGTTTTTCCACCGTGCGGTTGATTGTTCTTATGCAGGATCTGGTGAGCCTAGTGGCAAATAGCGGGCTGAAGCCCTTAGTGTTGTGCTGACCCTTGAAGGCCAAAGCGAAGTGTTTTATTTTTATATTGTCATGTATGGCTGGCCTGCGAGCCGAAGTATGTAAGATACTTTTATTGATCAAACTAATGTAAGGCCATAAGGCCAAAGGATTTATGTATGTTATTTCATTCCTATTGTGGCTGTAGTGAACATTCATATGTTATGTTTGGGTTCTTATAACTGTTCTAAAAGATTCTGCTAGAATGCTCTGAGTTATGATGTGTATTCCTATGCTGTTAATTTGGTATTCCTATGTAATTCAACTAATTGTCAGTGGAATATGGCGTGGGGCCCCGACCGGACCTTTTGTTATATTCCATGTGAAAGATGGGGGTGTTACAACCTCCACCAAGCACTACTTACTCTCCTGATACGTTTTAATGAGCATTGTTAGGTTGAGCACCTTGGAAAGAATTGTAAATTGTCTTGTGCAACTATATATCTGGCTATTCAATTTAGATGTGCTCTGAATTCCTGGGTACAAGCACTTCTAATCATGTATACCTCTATGTTATGCTATTTTTTTACATTCCACGTATTCATGTAGTTGTAAGATCTCTCATATGTGCTTTCCTTCAATCTATCGCATGTACACAACATTATCTTCTCTAAAATTTCTTATTATGAGAATTGGCCCTAAAATGTTTCAAACATAGTCTTCACTCGTGTTTGCGTATGTGATATGGATGGATGAATGTTGCCCACTGTTTGAGTTTACTCAATTACTTCTTTAATATACATTGATTCCAATGCTCTCTCCTTCATTTCTCCTTTGTGTTTTTCCTCTCTAGCTTCGCACCACTCTGCGATCTCTTTTGACAATACCAAAGGGGGAGAATTTACTAAGGACATCATTCATTACTAAGGAAATTATTCCTACTCATGGTTTACTACTGTTCATTACTAAGGAAATGAAAACATATGCTTAGATTTAGAGGGAGTACACCAGTAGGGGGGTGTTTCATCCAAGAGACAGTTGTGCACATAGAAATGTTTAGTCTTGTTACACATAGTACTCATTATTTCAAACGCTTCTTAGTTCATTCTTGATATTCCTCTCAGTGGATTTGTTATTATCAAAAGGGCGAGATTGTTGGAGCATGCGTTCCATGCTTCTTTGGTTTGCTAATAACAAATCTCGTTTGTATTTTATCTTTTGGTCTTTATGATATTCAGATATCACAGGTCTAGCTCTAATGAATTTTGGGTGATGTTTCAGGTCAGAATAGATGATCATTGAAGTTATCTCCAGGCGATATTGGGTATCGCCCAATGACAACAGTGACGCTCGATGATCGACGATCATCGTTCTACGAATCTTCGCTCGACCATGCGATTGACGATCGCCGTTCGATGAAAATTTGCATTCGAGCTTAGAATATATTTTCAGGCGCTATTAATTATCGCCCACATAACAACTATCAACGATTCTGCGCTCGACGATCGACGAATGACGCTCGACGAATCAGCAATGTGAAAATCAGGAGTTCGTGGGACACGTGCCAGCAGTTATCTCTATCGCCAGTTGGCGATACCCATTGTCGCCTGGTGACAGTCCACGTATGACGATCAATCAATCTGCGATGTGAAAATGAGAAGTTCGTGGGACACATGGCAGCAGTTACTAATATCGCCATGTGGCGATACTTAGTGTCGTCAGGCGATATCGCCAATATATAAAAGCCATTCAATTTTCTTAGGAGATCACGAATTTTACCTCAAGTGCACCTTCCTGTTTAGATGAACCAGAGAGCTCCAGATTCAAGATTTACTCCATATTCTCAAGAAGTCCAAAGCGCAAAAGATTGAAGGCACGTACGTAGTATTCAAAGCAACCCTGGCTAGGATTTGTCGTCATCATCAGCACTTTGTTCGAACGGAATTTTTATTCAGAAGTTTTGAATTTGTCTTGTTTTTATTCCTATTGTAAACCTATTGTAATCGAGAGGAGAAATCTCCGCCTTTTGCGTGGCGTCTAAGTTCTTGTGTGGCTTAGGGGAAATTGCCGCCTCGTGCGTTGCGTCCAAGTCCTTGTGTGGCTTAGGGAAAATTGTCGTCTTGTGCGTGGTATCCGAGTCCTTGTGTGTCATGGGGAGAAATCATTGCCTTGTGTGCAGCGTCTAGGTCGATGTAGATCTAGGGGAGGCTAGTAACAAGATCTAGGAAGAGGTACACTTTATCCTGCCGGTTCTTGGTAGAAGGACCGGCGAAAACAAAAGAATATTTTTTTTCATAAGCCATGGTCTCTAGCTCTATAGAGACACCTTGTATTCTCTTTAGTACTTTTGACATAAATTGTCATATTTTAGCTTTTCTATATTTCAAGGTGTTTAAGTTTGCTTATGGAAAAATTAGTCACCATTTCATAATTTCTACTGGCATTGTTTTATTCACTAAGTAAACTTTATTTAGCTTAAGAAAAATTAATTAACCCTTATTCACCCCCCCCCCCCCTCTAAGGGCGTCGTAAGATCCAACAGTCTTTTATCCACTGTCAACCTTCATAGCCGAAGAAACAACATACCCAGACCAAACCCAAGGAAAATACCTTGACAACCCTTAAAATCACCTCAAGGATCATACAAGATGAATCTTACATGAAACGGTAAAATACTCTAAGCTTTGTCCAAATTCGGTGAGTATACCCTACGAACAGCATGGATACTCGACGAATTGTACAACGATACTCGGCAAAATGCTTACATACTCGACGAATAAGACTTGCGGTACTCGGTGAAAACTAACGATATTTGACGAATAAACTATCGATAATCGATGAATTTGACTTGGCGGCTCGGTCACTCAACGCTCATTAAGTCTAAGCCAAACACGACGAATTCGTCGAATGTACTCAACGCCTTCTACACTAGGCCATACTCGACGAATCGTCGAGTTCAATCAATGCTTTATACCTTCACTCAATGCCACTCCCGCCGATACTCGACGAACTCGACACCTAGATACTCGACAAATCTAACTTCACTCAATGCTTAGCCCATTGATACTCGACGAAAAAACATAAACTAACAATCTACACTCGGCGAATCGTTTACCCGACGAAACTGCCTTAACAAAATTCAGCGATACTCGCCTGTTGGATCCCTAGTTGGATTTGGGCTAGGTTCACTAAGTTAGGATGTTTGACCCAACATGTATAGCCAGGGTCATGTATAAGTTCTAGAGTCTAGGCCATGTCCTTGGAGTCAACACCATATGGACCAGCCATCAACAGACTGCAGAAGACTCAAGACTTAGAGAAATTCCAAACTCAGAAAATTAGTTCGACGTTCATCGAACTCAGGTCGACGAAAGTTGTGCTCAGCTCGACGACATCAGAGACAATTCTCTGAGCTGAGCTTGACGAACTTGAATCTCAGGTCGACGAATTCAAGAGTATAGTTCAACACCAAGTCTAGAATTCTTCACACTTAACTCCAGTCGACGAACTTAGTTCTCAGGACGACGAACTTAGTTCTCAGGTCGACGATCTCATGGTATTCTACTTCAACATCTTATTCCAGAAACATCTAAGTATTTGAAGTCCAGCTTCACACTCCAGTCGACGAAGTTAGAATATCAGCTCGACGAATTTGGATCTTAGTTCGACGATTTCTGGATCATCTACTTCATAACTATAAGACCAGAAACAACTAAGTATTCTAAGTCCAGAATCACACTCCAGTCGACGAACTCATCTTCTCAGCTCGATGAACTTAGACTACAGTCTTGGCAAGATTTATCAAGTAGCAGTTAGAAGTTCTCAGCTCGACGAAACTAGTTCTCAGGTCGACGAACCGAGTTCTGAGGTCGACGATTTCTAGACATGTTACTTGAACATTTTTAAGTCCAAGAAACATTGAGTTCTGTTATTCAGTCAATGAAGTTATATTCTCAGCTCGACGAACTTGATGCACAGAATTGACGTGTCTAGAGAAAGCAGTTGTCAGTACTTAGGTCGATGATCTTGGATCTCAGCTCGACGAACAACTATCATCTGTTCGATGAACTTGACTTCTCTGTTCGACGAACTTTGGACACAGATTGACGAATTCTGCTCGACGAATTCTGTAAAGTTCCAGAATTAGAAATTTCCCTCCCTCTATCTCTTTTCTATTGCAATAATTCCTGAGTAATTAATGCATAAATATTCTCTGAATATTACCGTTATAAGCAAGCATTGATTACGGTCTTCATCAGGATTATTGCTTGCCATTTTTCCATGGGACAGTTGGGGAAACCAATCAATGCAAATATTCTCCAGGCCGTCAGAATTTAATGCAGAGAAAATTCAAATTTCAAAAGGAAATTCATTTGGAAAATATAAAAGGGATTTTCTTTCTCTTCCTGAAGTGCTCTCCAACAGTAGTCAGAAATATACAGTGAACAAGGATTTTCTTCATCTCTCTCTCGACAGCACACAGAAAATATACAGACTACAGAGCTCACAGGGCAACAACACTGTCAGGAGACAAAAAGCCATAGCCCTAAACCAGAGAGAGAACATCAAGCTGAAGAAGAAGAAGAACAACCATTCAAATCAAGAGTCTTCTTCTATCTTCATTCTAGAACTCTTCAAAGGACAACAAACATTCAATCTATTAAGAAGTTTCTGGAGTTCATCTGGTCAAAGCAAAAGCTTGAAGACCTATCATCCTGCAGTAAGACTTCAACTTCCTGAACCATTTTATATCTCAGGGGGAGCCTTTGCTAACATCATGTTTCCACTAAAAGTCTTCTCAGTTGTATCTGAGAAAGAGAAGACAAAAATCACTCTCTCACCCCCCACTGTATAAAGGGTTCTTAACTCCCTTCAAAAGTTATTCATGGTTGCAGGTCACCTGATCAAAAGACTTGAGATTTGATTTTTGAGCACCTGATCAAAAGCTCATTGGTGGCAGTCACCTGATCAAAAACCTGAGTGGATTCCTACCAGGGTGGTAGAAGAGTGGATGTACCCAAGTTTAGGGGAACCACTATAAATTTCCTGGGTTGTCTGGGTTGCTCTTTTTTCTTTTGTTCTTATTGTGGTTGTGATAACTAGGTTGTTGTGTTTGTGTTTTTTGATTTAATTCCTGCAACACTAGAACTTGATTGAATTAGTTAGAAAACTTTTATAAACCCTAAATATGCTATTCACCCCCCCGCCCCTCTATAGAGTATTTCAGATCTAACTCTTAATTTCAATTTCATATCTAACCATTATTTTATAAACCTTAAATACTCTATCTAACCCCCCCCCCCCCCTCAAGAGTATTTCAGATCTAACCCTTAACAAAATTCGGCGATAGTCGCCGACTATATCTAAACCGATACTCGACGAAAAACACTTAAACTAACAATCTACACTCAGCGATTCGTTTACCCGACGAAACTGCCTTAACAAAATTTGGTGATACTCACGGAGCGTACCTAAATCGATACTCAGCGAATTGCATTAATACTCGCAGAATTATCCTTAGATTAAATCCCTCCATACCGTATAAATTCCACTCTAGATATGCGACGAATCCTACCTACCTAAACTCGACGAACTCTACCTTACGATATACGCCGAATTTTACTTAAATCCCTAAACCTATTCTCCATGTCTTGGCCAAAAATTGCCCTACTCTTAGAGTTCTTTCACGGTTAACTTCCACTAATCCTACTCTCTAATGGAGGAGGAAAGAAAGGGAGAAAACAAGCAAGAAATGAACATGCAAGGGGGGAAAATCCACTTGCCTTGATACTCCGGAAAAATGCCTCCCACTCGCTCAGCGACAAGGATCGGCCGCCAAATAATCTTAGAAACATTTTTAAAAATTTTGGAGGAATAAGGAGGTCAAAATCACTAACCTAACGCCTAAAAATCGATGAATCGGGAAAAGTTTACCACAATCGGGTAGATCTCGGTGAGAGCTTTCGAATCTCTACTTTGGCGACGAAAACGGCGACCAGATATCTCCCTATTGCCGTCTGAAACACACGCGAAGTCCGCCGTCCACTTCTCTCACGAAAAAGGTCGTCACTCGGGTTCGGGAAGAAGATGAATAGGAATAGGGTTTGACGTGACGGATTTTGTATTTATACTTATATTTATTTATATAATATAATATTATTTATTCAAATAACGTCAAAACAAATCGAAATCCAAACCAACTCGGAATCTTACGAAAATCGCAACGTAGCTAAATACCGATGCTACAAAAGCAACAGCGAAGTCAAAATCAAAATCCAACAAGCGAAATCAGTGTGAAACACCACCTGAAGGTTAAATGCCACCACATCCCTATAAAACGCTCCGCCGAGTCACCAAAACAGCCACGGCTCGCGAGGGAAGGCGCACAATCAAAACAAAACCAACCACATAGGAAAATCCACAGAGCAAACTGATACTAAAGATCACGGCAGTGAACCGGTCGCACAAGTAATATAAAATGGGCGAGATTTCCCAAGTATCGATCTCTCAAGGAACACAGTAAGGTTGAGTTAATTTTGAGGAGGACTTGAGATTGAAGTCCTTAGGTCGGAGTTAACTAAGGGGGGGTTTGATATTTGTGGAAAAAGAAAATAAAAGTCTAACAACTACTCCTATACAATGCCGCTATGCGATGCTTCGCCAGGCGGGATGGAAGACTAGTCGGGCCGCTATGCACCAAATCACTCAGCGGATGGGCGAGTATGCTTGCGGATGAGGTGATGAGAATGGCGGAATTAGGGTCGTGAGCATCTCTTCGCTACGCACGCCACTAGCAATTGCTAGTGCAGCAAGGGCGGATGGATGGTGGATTAAATATGGCGCACCTCAAGCAACTAAAGCGTAAAATAATACAGAATCAGATAGACATGAATCTAATAAAGTTTACAACTAAAGTGCAACAACATCAATATAAATGAAGTTTTAACACACATATACAACAATAAAGAAAGAACAAGTCAAGAGATCAACCGAATCCAAAGTCTTGCTGAGGATTCATGGTTGGAATCGTCGAGTTGTCAATCTGCGTCCAAGCTCGGTCCTCAACTGTGTCCGGGGTAGAGAAGGGCTGTCACCACCTTCCAATGGCCCATCTTCTTCGTGTCACGATAGCGGACGAAAGTTGCAAGCTTCCCTTTGCTTGATGGCTATGGCGTTGAAGCTTGAAATGAACCCAAGAGATGATGGAGGAGGCCGATAGGAAGCTCCGGCTTGGATTTGGTGGTGAAAGCTTGCCCGGAGCACCTCCCTAGGGTGGAAGATGATGAAACATTGCGGAGAAGGCGGAAAACGGCGGAGAAATGTCGAGCGATCTCCCCCGGATTATGAATTACGGCGAGACCTGTGATATTTATAAAAAGCAGAATTGAACAATGCGCACGATCACGGGCGCACGACCAGTGGTCGTACGCACTATGTCCAGTGATCATGCGCACTGGCATTGTAAATTAGGAAGAACTGGGATAACACGCACGAGCAGTGGCGCACGATTAGTGGTCGTGCGCACTAAGTTCAATGGTCGTGCGATTACCCCAAACAGGACTCCAGGAAAAGAGTAATCAATGCACACGATCAGTGTTGCACGACCATTGGTCATGCGCACTATGTCCAGTGGTCGTGCGATTACCCCAGGCAGATTTTGGAAATCAGGGTACACTGGGCACGATCATCGGCACACAACCAGTGGTCGTGCGCACTATTTCCGATGATCGTGCGCAGTATTCCTGCTTATAAACATCCCCGGAACACGCACACGACCCCTAAACCCAGCACTGATATGTGCAGACATTCCAGACGAGCACAAAAAGGGAGTACAAATATTAAAAGAACAAAAATACACAATCATGGGCCTAAGTGTACACTTCCTACGGAAATAAAGATAAGATGAAATATATACGATAACAAACTAAAAGTGAAGTGCAAGCGAAGGAAAATAAGCTCAAATGAGTCCAAAAATAGGTATAAAAAATGGACTCATCACACCCCCAGACTTAACTGTTTGGCGTCCCGAGCAAATAAAATCTAAGCAAATAGGGAAAATTACTAGCTAACAAAGAACTTAAAAAACAAAGTACCATGCGAAGTCGCAAGCTCGCGTGCATAAAAATACAATAGAGAAAATTTCTAAGTATGCAGAATAGTTTATATTTTTCACAATGTGTATGAAAATTTTATTACTACTCAAAAATAGAATCACGGTGAATCAACTGGTCACAAATAGGAAGAAAGTAGGCAGGCCACTAAGGTGAGCTTTGCCAAAGATCGGGGCTCAGGATCACCTCCAATGGAATCCACCAATGTCGGGTACCATACGCTTGCCCGTTCACACTCTCTCCACGGCACTAGTTAGACTCAAGCGCAAATCCGTAGTACTTTAGGATAATCACGGGGCTTGGGTTACGGTGAGGTAAACAATGATAAAAAGAAAGACTATGCACCTAACCCAAATAAGCTTGCCTAAAAAGAATTCAACCGCTAACCACAATATATGCAGGTACACCACACCTCCAGACTTAACTTTTAACATATGGGTGTGTGCACCGGCTACTCCAAATATAATCACATTTCAAAAAAGATTTTCAATTTAAACTTTTTCTTTTCACTTTTTTTTTGTCTTTACAAATATTTTCCTTTTTTTCTTTTTCTTCATTTTATTTGCACAATTCAGCAGATATAAACTTGGGTGCACTTCCACATTTTCACAAATAATAACACCACATCACATCACAACATGAAAATATAAAACACTAAACTCGACTTGGGTGTGCGACTAGGATAGGCTATGGGGCTTTGGTGAATGAAGGTGGAGCTGAATCAAAAGAAGGGTAGGCACAACGGGGCTAGCGAGGATATGATGTTAGGAATGGTACAAAGCTCAACCGGGCCAAAATGATGGCCTACATTACGCTTACGCTAGACTAACCAAGTACCCATGCTTCAAGAGTAGCTTGGGGCAAGTTCTTAGCCACCGAGAAAGGTGATCCTTCCTCCCGACTCGAGCAAAACGAGTCTAGTGACGGTTACACACATTTTTATACTACCGTTTGATTCACACTGGATTCACCAACTTTTGAGTAGAATAAAAAGATCTTTACATAAATAGAAAAGTATAAAACCATAATCATACAGAAAAATTAAATCTACTCGAATTTTTACACGAGACTGTTGAGAACTAAGGTCCAGCGAGATTGGGTGTGTGTGGGACCGCATATTTGGGCTTCCCCATCGCGTTCCAGGTCTGGGTGTTGACCCCGGTGCCCCCCCCCCCATGTGGCGGAATATCCCCTCCATCCTGTGGTTGGATTAGTCCCATATTGCCTGCAGCGGGTGGTCCTTGGTGTTTATGTACCCCCGTCCCCCCTTACCATCACCTCGGGATTTTGGGAAGATGTGTGGTGATGGGTTTTGAGATGAACTAATGGGTTGGCGGGTTCTAACTTGGTATCAGAGGAGATTGTCATGCTGCGGGGGTGTGTTGAGATTATATTAGCCAGCATGACACGTGTGTGTGGGACCGCATGTTTGGGCTTTCCCCATCGCGTTCCAGGTCTGGGTGTTGACCCCGGTGGGCCACCTTGTGTGGCGGAATATCCCCGCGGTCATGTGGTTGGGGTTAATCCCACACCGCCTGCAGACTTCTCCCCTTTGTGTTCATGTACCCCGCCACCCTTCATCTCAACACCTGGGTTTTGAGATGAACTAATGGGTTGGCGGGTTCTAACTTGGTATCAGAGGAGATTGTCATGCTGCGTGGGTGTGTTGAGATTATATTAGCCAGCATGACACGTATGTGTGGGACCGCATGTTTGGGCTTTCCCCATCGCGTTCCAGGTCTGGGTGTTGACCCCGGTGGGCCCCCTTGTGTGGCGGAATATCCCCGCGGTCATGTGGTTGGGGTTAATCCCACATCGCCTGCAGACTTCTCCCCTTTGTGTTCATGTGCCCCGCCACCCTTCATCTCAACACCTGGGTTTTGAGATGAACTAATGGGTTGGCGGGTTCTAACTGAGACGAGTGCAGTTGACTAGAAACACAACAAGGTCAACATTTTACTCTGTCCCATAATCCTAAGCCAGCACAAAAATTTTCCCAAATCTAACGAAGAAATGAGTTTTACTCGCGGCACACGAACAGCTAAGCACGAGCTCAAGTGGTTGCAATGGTGTGTAGTGCAATGAACTAATCAAAATAAAACTATAAAAACTTCTAGTATGCACATGAGAAGTGCACGTGCAAAAGAAAACAAAACTGGCTCTCCCCCAGACTTAAACTAAACTACACAACATATAATAGTGAAATTAAAATCATAAAGAGCTAAGGGAAGAGGTTACCCAATGCTCAGCCAGTGAGCATACCAGAAGACGCGTGGAAACCTGAAGCAGGCCCGCCATACGAAAAATCACAACCCCGCGAACACAAAGTTGTCAAGAATACCTGCAGGGGTGAGCTCCGCAAAAACAAAACAAAAATATACAAACTACAAAGAAATACTACAACTAAATAGACATGAAAAACAAATACAGAAAATAAAAGATAAGTATTGGGGTTATTGTCATCCCAGCACGACTTATTCGGCTACGAAAAGGTTCTAGCTAATGGGCCTATGAAAAGAAAAATGCACAGGTAACTGTTCCATTATCTGTTGCGGTAACGGGTACCGATACGGTGATAAAACAGTTACCCATCTGCCTAAATAATCGTACCTGCTCCTCATAGGTAGAGGAAATAGGAAGTAGGATGAGGAGGAGGCCTGGTCCTCACTCATCTCACAACAAAATAAATCCTTGCCTAGCAAGGTTTCGTCCACCACAAGTTCACTGGGGGCGAAGGTGACGGTAGGGGCTTCCACTGTGAAGGAGGTAGGAACCTCCTCACACAAGAGTATGCACTCGTCGACAGCCTGAGCGCAAGGCTCAACGTCAACCCAACTTACCCGAGGAGATTCAACCAGCACAGGCTCAGATAAGGAAGGGGGTCAAGAAATAAAAGAGATGAAGAACAAAAAGAAATAATCGGGGGAGTGATCTCGGTTTCACTCCCCAAAGGCTGAGGTAGAAAAATATCGTCAGCAATGTCGACAATGCTACAAGGCTCGGCCGGATCCATAGAGGCCTCCACCAAGACTTGGACTTCCTCGTTTGGTATCGAGGGAGAAACCGCGACACCAGGAAGGTTGTCCTCCTCCATGGGAGTGGAAACAATCCATATATCACAAGCCTCAACTTGTGTTGCATCGTCAAAAATGTCGTCATAGACGACTGAAGTAGAATGCACAAAAGGCGGAAGAACTTTGCTTGGATAAAAGTCAAGCGCTGGTTCCTTACAAAGAATTGGCTCCACTCTTGGAGATGTATGCATAGGAGAGATGGGCTCAGCCACGTCGAAGCCTAGATTAGCCACACATCTGGAGGTTGTATCCACATCATCCCCTTCAACAAATGAAGGTGACAGGGATACATAACAAGATGATAAAGGTGTGTCACCAAGGGTAGGAGTCGGGATGATCCGGATGTCCGGCTCATCATCCTCTTCCATAACACTGAGGTACTCGGCACAATCCTTCAGGACATGATCTGTTCTACGACAATACAAACACTTTCTCCCATTACTCTGCGATCCTTATGGGGCTGGAGATGAATAAGAGAATGGTGTATGTGGCGAGGATGATTGACCATAAGCTCGGGGCACAGTGTTTGAAGGGTTGTACGAATACAACATCTCATGCATTGTGCGCTAAGGCTTATGCTAAATATCTCTCGTAGGGCATTCATGACTAGCGTGGGAAGGATTTCCACACCAACGACATTGGGCATACGAATATCCCCACATGGTGTCGAAATAGTAGATTCAAAATAAATTGTGCAAATTACTAAATCCAACAATATATTACTACAATTGCCTAAACAAAAAAAGGTAGGCAAAACAGAAATAGAACAAAACAAAAGCGATTTACAAAAGAAAAGGATAGCAATCTCACATCTCCCTCTCCAGAAACTCACACGACTGTGTTCCCCAGCAACGGCGCCAAAAACATGATGCTAAAGATCACGGCAGTGAATCGGTTGCTCAAGTAATATAAAATGGGCGAGTTTTCTCAAGTATCGATCTCTCAAGGACCATAGTAAGGTGGAGTTAATTTTGAGGAGGACTTGAGATTGAAGTCCTTAGGTCGGAGTTAACTAAGGGGGATTTTGATATTTGCTGAAAAAGAAAATAAAAGTTTAACAACTACTCCTATGCAACGCCGTTATGCGATGCTTCGCCAGGCAGGATGTAAGACTAGTCTGGCCGCTATGCACCGAATCACTAGGCGGATGGGCGAGTAGGCTTGCGGATGAGGTGATGAGAATGGCGGAATGAGGGTCGTGAGCACCTCTTCGCTACGAACGCCACTAGCAATTGCTAGTGCGGCATAGTCGGATGGATGGTGGATGAAATATGGCGCACCTCAAGCAACTAAAGCGTAAAACAATACATAATCACATAGAAATGAATCTAATAAAGTTTACATCTAAAGTGCAACAACATCAATATAAATGAAGTTTTAACACACATATACAACAATAAAGAAAGAACAAGTTAAGAGATCGACCAAATCCGAAGTCTTGCTGAGGATTCATGGTTGGAATCGTTGGGATGTCAATCCGCGTCTAAGCTCGGTCCTCAACTGTGTCCGGGGTAGAGAAGGGCTATCACCACCTTCCAATGGCCCGTCTTCTTCGTGTCATAGCGGACAAAAGTTGCAAGATTCCCTTTGCTTGATGACTATGGCATTGAAGCTTGAAATGAACCCAAGAGATGATGGTGGAGGCCGAGAGGAAGCTCCGGCTTGGATTTTGCGGTGAAATCTTGCCCGGAGCACCTCCCTAGGGTGGAAGATGATGAAAAATGGCGGAGAAGGCGGAAAACGGCGGAGAAATGTCGAGCGATCTCCCCCGGATTCCGAATTAGGGCGAGACCTGCGATATTTATAGAAAGCAGAATTGAACAATGCGCACGATCACGGGCGCACGACCAGTGGTCGTGCGCACTACGTCCAGTGATCATGCGCACTGGCATGGCAGATTAGGAAGAAGAACTGGGATAACGCGCACGAGCAGTGGCGCATGACCAGTGGTCGTGCGCACTAAGTTCAATGGTCCTGCGATTACCCCAGACAGGACTCCAGGAAAAGAGGAATCAATGCACACGATCAGTATCGCAGGACCGTTGGTCATGTGCACTATGTCCAGTGGTTGTGTGATTACCCCAGGCAGATTTTGGAAATCAGGGTACATTGCGCACGATCATCGGTGCACGACCAGTGGTCGTACGCACTATATCTGATGATCGTGCGCAGTATTCCTGCTTCTAAACATCTCTGGAACACGCACATGACCCCTAAACCCAACACTAATTTGTGCAGACTTTCCAGACGAGCACAAAAAGGGAGTACAAATATTAAAAGAACAAAAATACACAACCACGGGCCTAAGTGTGCACTTCCTATGGAAATAAAGATAAGATGAAATATATACGATAACGAACTAAAAGTGAAGTGCAAGCGAAGGAAAACAAGCCTAGATGAGTCCGAAAATAGGTATAAAAAATGGACTCAACACAAACTCATTCTCCAATAAACGACACCCATTAACCATGCGTAAACGTAACACCCTGATGTCAAAAATACGTCATTACGGGAATTAAAATTAATACCGAGAAATCAAGTGTGTTACATTGGGTTCTTTTGAAATCTTCTCATATATATATGACTACTGACAAATATATACATTCCTCATCTTAAACAATCACCTTAATAACGTTCTTTAAATAGATAAGTAAGGAACTAATTGGATCTAAATTAGGACCTAAATCTGCTTAAGAATTAATAGAAGTCTGGAGAGAATACAACATTTTATTACTTATACGTCAAATACAAGTCAATGTAAATCGAATTATTGAGTGGTGAAATTTTGAAACAAGTTAAATAGTTGTGCTTTGAGCAAAGTTTTTTCATGGAGATCTCGTTGTAAGAATGGATCATTTCTTTCGACGTGCTTTGATTACTTCTTGATGCATGAAGTTGACTTCAAGATGTGCGTCGTTTACTTCTCGACGTATAGGCATAGTCTTAGTCGACGTGCGTCAAATACTTCTTGAAACACAAAAGTTTAACTTAATTGATTTTGCTTCTTTTGTGTTATCTGAGACTTAAGCAGCATGAACCTGATTCATACAAATATAGATTTATTACATTTTATACAAACTTAGGAAGTTTCCTAAATTATAAAATTATTTTGTTGTATCAAATCATAAGTGGTTTTCCCAACATTTTCCACATCACTAGATGTATTTGTGTTAGATATCAAGTCTTTCCTAAGAAATCTCACATTGTTGAAATTATTGAGGTGAAAGTTGGGGATGTTCAGGCAGACCGCACGGCCTGGCGCTATGACATTGTGGCCTGGTGGTGAGTCCTTGGTGGTAGCCATGTGAATAGGTTGAATATCTGCTATCTGGGCGTACTGGGTTGGAGTCCGCAAAGTTCGATCTATGAGAACTATTTTTGGATCTCGCGAGATCGGCATTGGCATGTGTTCTTGATCTCAGGTGGTGTGGTTAGCAAGTAACCACAGAGTTCGTAGTTAGGCGAACTGGATTGGCTCTGGAGGATTGGGCAGACTGATTATTCGTGTCTGTAGAGCTCACTCCAGAGGTTCACTGGGGGACTTGGTCTTGATCTGTGCCAAGTTCAGGTATATCGCGGAGTCCGCAATGTATGTTGGTTGACCAGGAAGTCTGTGCCTTTGGTCGTGGACATCATTGGTACGGACTAGTGAGGTATACGCAGGGATGTGTACTGGCTTCTATTGGGCATTCTTTGATGATAGGCGGATAGGCTGGTGTTCGGCCTTGTCCACGCGGGATGGGCAGACAGCTCTGTGCTAGCTGCGAGCTGGGGTGGTGTTTCTATCTACTAGAGCGATGACCACACTCCTATCTATGTCTATAAATAGGACCCCCCGACCCCCCCCCCCCCCCCCCCCCCCGTGTCATCATAATTAATCTGAATGAACAGTAAGTAGGACTTGGGTTAATTGATGCGGCCTCGGATTTCTTTCCGCGCAGTTTTAGTAGGATAACCAGATTTCTGTTTGCAGGTTGTACAACTAGCACTGAGAAGCCAGGATTTTGGTGATGGCTACTGTCAGGGATCAGTGGAGCTTGTGGTTTACAATCAGCGGTTTGCAGCACGTCGCGGTTGTGGCCAGACGGTCTTCTCTCCTTCAGCTTTTCTAGTTCAATAACTTGTCCGTCGGACTCAGGGTTTGTTCTTCAGTCGCGGCAGCGGCTTGTTTGTTGTAACATCTTATTTCAAATTAGACCCCGCTACTTAGATTAGGTTAGGACATGTGGTGGGAGCATGGGTTTAGGCTAGGTTTGAACTATGGAGTTAGGGTGTAGTCACATGGGACCAACTATAGGGGCCAAGTTAACCCAAGTCAAACTAGCCCAAATTGGGGTCTTAGCTACACATAGGCCCCACCACTACACCTCTAACCCTAATAACAATCTAAGTAAACCATAAGCCATATCATTAAGTTACCTATTAACCGAAGTTGACCCAAGTCAACCCTAACCCTAATTTGGTCAAACCCACACCTAAAGGCCCAATTAGTCCAAGTGGGGCACCACCATGGCCCAACCCAAGTTGGGTGGTACCATTGGGTCCATGACCACCAAGTTGGTTCAGCCCACTTACCATGTTGACCAAGTCAACCTAAAAGTCAAGAAGTCAACCAAAGGGGCTAAATGAAGGAAAGAAGGAACCAAACCCATTCTCAAAGGGCTAAGCCCATGAGTCAAGACCCATTACCAGCCCAAGTGCACATTTACAGCCCCTACCCTCTGAATTTGGAGGGTAGTGACATGCAAGGGGGCTTTTTGTGGTTTTTGGCTAAAGGGGAAGAGAGAGAAGGGAGGAAAAGGGGGAATGGAGGACACTTGGCCCTCCTTCCCTTTGCCCAAGCTCATGACTGAGCTCCCAAGGCTCTTTTCAGTAGAATTAAGGGGTTGGTGGACACTTGGCGGCAAGGAGGAGCTTCCTATGTTCATGGTCGGCCACCCCCTTAATCATACTCCTCACACAGCCACTCCCATGTGAATCCCCACTCCCATGTGAATCCAAGCCCACAATCAGCTTCAGGAGGTTGAAATGAGTGGAGTTCGATACCTGGAGCAAGGAGTTTGCTGGAGAAATGAAAAATCGGGCTAGATCGTCAGAGAGATTGTCGTCCATGGCACACCACCACCGCACACGCCGCTAAGCCCGGCTACAGGTTCGTTTCGCCTCACCTCACCCTGTACTAGCTTCATAGATCAATTAGTTGAGACATTGGGTTCAATTGAGCCCGATACCATGAGAGATTGTGCGGAATTTTATGAGTTTTTCTTCTAGCTCGGGATCGCCGGAGGAGCAGCCTCCAGCAGCCTCACCGCCTGGAAACGCAAGACACCACCTCAACGGAGGTGGTGGCGATAATCGCCGGCGGTGGCGGCGGCCCAGGTTGCCAGAATAAGCCAGTAAACTTGGCCCAGGATGGCTCAATCCCAGCCGTTGGCTGATGGGGACGATGACCCGATCCCGTCCATTTTATTCCATTTAAATTAATTAATCTGATTATTTATGAATAGTGTATTTTCTGTCAAACTATTATATTGATGTTGCATGTTAATTTTAGTCCTATTAGATGCATATTCAGAGGTAGCTATCAACATGAAAAATGTAGGCCTTGACCTTACCTTTAAAATGACACCCTAAAGTAATGATTTGGTATAGTATAACTCCCTATAGGACCATTCTACCTTGACTGATCCTAGGCTAGGGCAGATCTTAAAATAAATGCCCAATCCAAACCATAAGTCATCATGACCTGATATTTTGGTCAGTCTTGTGTTAAGGGTAAACCTAGGCTCTAACCAAAAATGAGAATTTTTTGTAAGACTCTTGCTATAGTATTTGGTGAAATACTAATAATTAAATTAAGTGTATCTTTGGAGATGTATGACTCCAAATGGCCACAAATATTGGTGGCATGTCCATTAGGGCAATATAAAACCTTGGTAAAAATTTTAGGTCATTTTGACTCTTGCATGTTTGGGAAATCCCACATGCATGAGATAGGTATGTTTAAATTTGGGGTGCTTATAGTAAAAATAAAAAATGGAACTTTAGCTCATTTGGACCATTGCATGTCGATGAAACTCTGGAAAGAGGCTTTTTGGGATGAAATATGCCTCCCTTAGGAAGGTTGGGATTTTTGGGATCAAAAATCCCATTATTTGGAATTATTGGAAAATATGCATAGTTAGGAAATAAATTTGAATCTAGGGCATATGAATTTATTAAATTCTGAAATTTTGTCACACGCTTTATTAGGACATATCTAACCTCTAGAAAATTTATGAGACTGTTAGGTAATGTTAACTTGGACTTTATGAAGAATTTACCATTTTGTCCATTATGGAAATTAATTCTAAATAAGAGAAAATATTGTTAAAATACTATGGAAAACTTCATAGTAGTTTATTTCTGTGATTAAATCCCGATAAATTATTTGAGAATTTTTGGATGTCTCTATATGCTGCAAATCCTAATAATGTCATTTTGATAATATTGTTCATATGGATATAAGTTAGGTCAAATCACTGTTTAGAATTTAGAAATTTTGTATTTAGCTTTATTATATCAACATGAATACTCAGTAATATTCTCAGAATTTTGGGTTGTGTAGTTAATGTACTTTGTTTAGAAAGTGGTCAAATTGGGATTTTAATATTAAATGGGTATGAAAGAAAAATTTGCATGGGAAAATTATGAAACCTGATAGGCAGTGATATTTAACCTTATGGAACACCTAGTAAATTCTTAAGTAGATTGAACAATTACAAGTAGTAGATCATGAGCAAGGTAACCCCGGGGTCACTAAATTATAAGAATTAATTTAGGCCCTTAATCCCTTAGAAAATATAATGAAACCTAGGATGATCATTATTATACGTCATAGCAAACCATGATAATTAATTAGGGGCATTTGGCCCAAGAGTTTGGAAGACACATCATACTGGTCAACATTAGGTCATGGGTGCGCTTAGTAAAAATAGCACATAATACTAGGACCCTCAGGGGTTAAGTTTGTCAGTTGAGATGGAATCTATGTTGGGAAGATGAACCCAGGTTGGTGTCCAATAGGTCACTTCTTGATAATGAGTGGTAGAGTGCAAAACCCCAAGGATAGTGGCTAGAACGGAGATCGGCGGAAGACCGTCGCCCTCCTGATAACATTCTAAATTATTAGGTTTGTCCCAGAGTAACAATGAGCGTTGGTATGGATTATGGGTAGACATTAATAAAAGTAAATATCCTTGAGAAAGGGAGCTTTGGTCTTCAGCCCATCATAGTTCCTAGTGCCGCCGAGATCCCTTCACTAGGCATGCCCTAGGCAGTCTTGGGATTAACCATAAATTGTTAGGTATAACAACATTAGACAAGAGTAGTCTAATACGCTAAGGCATTGATGTACATTCTCATCCGTGAAGTGTTGGAGGGATTCAGAACTAAGGCTTGATGAACATTCTCACCCGTGAAGGGTTGGAGGGATTCAGAACTGAGGCATTGATGTGCAATCTCACCCGTGATGGGTTGGAGGGTTTCAGGACGGGTTGGTCCTTCGAGCAGGAGGCTCGGGTTGGAATATCTTGCATGTGCATAAAAATAAACTTGTGGCAGGTCATGCGATACTGGGACAATCAGCACACTGATGGCAGTACGGTGACACTAGCGAGGGGTGATGGTTTGAGGGGCCAGTGGGTTATTTTACACTGCGGTCAAGAGGACGGTCCCCAAAAACACACACTCGACCAAAAAGACTAGTGGGTAGCCAGCAAATAGTACGCAAAGACTATAGAGTGCACCTAGGATGTGTATAGATGCGTATGGGAGGTCTACGCCTGGTAGTCTGTATACACGCCTAGGAGTGGAGACGCCCGCTCCACTACTACCGTAGCCACAATGGTGGTACCAGAGAGTGATGCTATCTCCAAAAAGAGGGAACTAAAGATCTGTGATCACAGAGTCGTGTGGGTGAGTTGCACTAGCATGAATCATAAAACGCATGCATATCATACATTCATAACTAGGTCATACGCACCATAGATCCTTATCATATAAATTAATATGGGCTATTTTATATGATAAATTATATTACTGGAACCTTAACTTATAAGTTTGTATGGGCATTCATATAAGTTAAGGTACTTCTTTGATGGTAGTTTAGTAGTAGCATGTTGGAACACCCTATTACTGATTTGGGCAAGGATCACTATGTCCTTGGGAAAATTGTTTTGACCTCCTTGTATAGTTTTTAAGGTCAATTAGATTGAGTCTAAGGGTTAGAATTTAGGCTTGAAAGCTGCCCCCAAGACCCTCAGATCAGATATTCAAATTCAGGAGACTAAGTCATTTTCGTCGAGCTCAGGTTGACGAATCGTCGAACTCAGTTCGACTATCTCTGAGCTCAGTTCCACGAGTCGTCGAACTCCGTTCGACAATCTTCGAGCTCAGATCGACGTTTCTGTCACTAGCTGTTTTCCCAGTCTCTGAGCTCAGGTCGACGATAGTTGAGCTCAGATCGACGATTTCTGTTTCCAGTCTAGTTCTAGTCTCTGAGCTCAGGTCGACGATAGTTGAGCTCAGGTCGATGACTATCTGGAGAGATCGACGATTCTCAAGATTCAAATTCAGACAGTTATGGAATTCTATCTTATTTATTCCCAGCATTTATTTCAAGGATCTTGTAACCATTTCAACTAATCTGGAGCAAGTTTCAAGGGAGATTTAAAGGAATGTTTTCTAGGACTTTCCTCTAGAGACAAAATTCATTTAAGGAAGTCATTAATGAGTGGCTAACGGCTATCTTGTGGACAAAGAACCAATTCATTCTTTTCAGATCTAAGGAAAAAAAGAGGATATTATCCTGTTACTCAAAACAGTTAAAAACAGTCATACATACAGAAAGAAAAAAATAGTCACAGACAGACACACGGACAGAATTCATTCAGAACACACACCACTGAAGGAGATCAACATATAGAAAAGAAGATTTTCTAGATCTCTTTTGACTCAAGTGTTCAGAGGCTTCATCCATCAAGACTCCATACACTACACATTTCAGCAACTGCTGGAGTCATCCTTTGCTGGAGATCTCATCTATTGAAGGCATATCACCCTAGTGCAAAGCTTCTTTTCCTGAACAACTTCCAGATCTCAGGGGGAGCTTTTACAACATCATCCACTAGTCTTCTCTCTGATTGTTGGCAGAGAAGAACATCTCACCTCTTTCTTTTTCTGTTGTAAAAGGGTTTCTCAAAACTCCCTTCAAAAGTTTTGTGTTGTTTTCTGAGACCTTGTCAAAACTCAGTTGTGGCAAGACACCTAATCAAAAAATCTAGTTTGGTTTTTGAGTACCTTATCAAAAGCTCATTAGTGCCCAGGACACCTGATCAACTCATCCTGCAGTGGATTCCTACCTAGGGTGGTAGAAGAGTGGATGTACCCAGATTGATTGGGGAACCACTATAGCTCCTTGTGTCTTCTGGTTGCCATATTTTGTTTGTTGTGTGCTGTGTTTTTATTTCTTGCTTTCATAATTTTTATTTACTGCAAGCACCTTACACATATATTTAAATTAAGTCTTCCACTGCAAAATAATTTTTTAACTTGAAAATTATTTTAATATACTCTATTCACCCCCCCCCCCTATAGAGTTAAGGTAGATCTTATCCCCACTTTCAATTGGTATCAGAGACAGGTTGGTTAAAATACCAGACCTTAGATGTTGCTTAAAATACCAGACCTTAGAGGTTGGTTGTTATTCAACTAAATCTTCATCAGATTAGTTGTTCCTACAGGCTAACACCTGAACCAAAAGATCTCTGATAAGATCAATCTTTTATAGAGGGTTTTTATTTTTATTATTTGTATTATATTTATATTTATATAAAACCATGACACAGAACAAAGATTATGCTAGCACCAGAGCTCCAGTGTGCAATCTATCTAAGTTTGCACTTTGGAAGGCAAGGATAAGATTGTACATGAATTCTATTGATGAAGATATCTTTAATTCTGTTTTGACAGCGTGTCCAAGACCCCCAGCAAATACAAGTACAAGTGTTGTTCCACCTCCTTCAGGAACAGATGCAGAAATCAAAAAATGGAAAGTTGTAGATGCCAAAGCAATGAACATTTTGGCACAAACCATGTCTGATGAAATATTTCCAAAAGTAGCTGAATGCAACTCAGCAAAAGAGATATGGGACAAATTATCTGAAATAGTGTCAGGATCTGCAGATGAAAGGAAAGATAGAAGATCCCATCTCATAACTCAGTATAAGAACTTCAAGAAAGGAGAAACTGAGTCAGTTGCTGATATGTATAACAGACTCAGTCTTATAGTTAATGAACTGAAAACCTTGGACAAGGAGATCTCATTGACTGAACTCAATGACAAAATCCTAATGTGCTTCCCCAGCACTTGGGACTCAAGGATCTGGTCAATCAAGGATGCCAGAAGCCTAAATGAGATCACTACTGAGGCTCTTTTGGGCAAACTCAAGTCTTATAAGCTGCTCATCAAGAACAGAGAAGAAGAGCAGAAGGCTGCTTCACCAGCAATCAGAAAAGTGAAATCAGTAGCATTTAAAGCTATTGAAGATCAGGCTGAAGACAAGGTCACAGGCAATGAAAAGCTGCTAAGCTTACTGGCCAAAAGGTTTTATAAAATGGCCAGGAAGGACTTCAGGGAAAAGTCATTCAAAGGGCATGAAAAGCCAAGGTATGATAAGTCCAATAACAAAGAAATTATTTGTTTTCGATGCAGGAAACCAGGCAACATTGTTCCTGACTGTCCAGAAAATCAGAATAAGAACAAGAAGGATAGGAAAGAAAGGAGAAGAGACAAAGATTTCAGGAAAAACAGCAATTGCAAACCCTCCTCCAGCAAGAACAAACATACCAGGAAGGGGTTTGTAGCTGAAACCTGGAGTGAAATAGAAGAGAATCAGAAGCTTCATCAAGCTCAAGTGATGATGAAGATGATGCTGAAGAAAAGGAGTTCTGCATGATGGCTATCAATGCCTCTCAACACAATACTGATGCAGAATAAGAGTCAGAGTCTGAATCAGAAACTCAATCTGAAGAGGATCAGGTAATAGACTCATTTGATTTTAATTCAGAGGACTTCAAATGTGAATTTTAAGGCACTTTGTTTAGATCTATTAAAATCTGAGAAAGAAATAATTTCTCTCAGAAATCAACTATCTGAACAAAGCACCTTAAAATCAGATAACCTCAAACTCTCCGAGGAGTTGGAATGTTGTAGGGAGCAGATAACCTCACTGAAATGTGAACTATCAGAGGCCAAAAAGTTTGAAGAATCCCTCAATGGGAGAAGTATCAAACTAATGGACATCACAAGCACAGTGAACTCAAGATTCAATAGTACAATGGGCTTGGGTGCTTCATCCAGCCAACCTAAAGTATTAATAACCCCAATCAAGTTTATCTCAGATAAAGGTAAGGGAGTTGTAGAGGTGGCTAGGAAGAATTCTGATTTACCTAAGGAAACAAAAGTTCAACAGAAAACGTCGAACGGAGCTCGACGATCGCCGAATGGAGGTCAACGATCTCAGGCTGAATAGTAGAACTCAGGTCGACGATCTTTGAACCCTGAACTCTGGCATAGTCGATCTTCGAACGGAGCTCGACGATCTGACCCAAGATCGTCTAACTCAGCTCAGAGATCGTCGAACAGAGCTCAGAGTTTTGAAAAATCTTTCAAAGATAAATCAAACGTCAATCCTAGAGGTCCTACATCTCAGAGGTTTAACCCTTATACTGAATGGATAATACCTTCTAGGAGATATCATCCTGAAGGCTACAAGAGTCAACCAAGGATGTCTTTTATTTCAGAATTTAAAGGTTATCAACCTAGGACCATGGTAAACTGGGTCAAAAACAAATAAATTGTTTTATGTGCAGGTGAAGACCTGTCCAACATCAAACCAGCAATGGTATCTAGATAGTGGGTGCTCAAAGCACATGACAGGGAACAAGGAGAATTTCGCATTCTTCAAAGCCAAACTTAGACCCAAAGTAATATTTGGTGATTCAAACTTTGGACTAACAAAAGGATATGGTGCAGTCCAGATTGGCTCAGTCACATTCAAGAAAGTAGCTTATGTGGAAGGACTGAAGCACAACTTAATCAGCATCAGTCAACTGTATGATGAAGGCTATCAAGTGACTTTCAACAAATCCTCATGCAAAATCAAATCATAGGACAACACAACTGTGTTGACAGGTAAAAGGAAAGGTAACATTTATCTTATAGATTTTCTTTCAACTAAGGTAGATATATGCTTGTTCAATTCCATTTGTAGACCTAATGAACTATGGCATAAAAGATTAGGACATATAAACCTTAGAACCATTGCTAGGCTATCCAAGGACAACCTTGTTAGAGGACTACCTTCTAGCCCCTACAAGAAGGAAGGACTTTGCAGGGCTTGTTAATTAGGCAAGCAAACCAAAAATAGCTTCAAGTCACTTAATAAGAGTGATTCACCTAGGATTTTGTATCTGTTACACATGGATCTTTTTGGACCCATTACAGTACAAAGCTTAGGAGGGAAATCCAATACTTTAGTAGTTGTAGATGACTTCTCTAGATTCACATGGGTGTTCTTTCTGAGGAAGAAGTCTGATAACTTTAAGTGTTTGACAAAGTTTCTCAAATGCATACAAAGTGAGTTCAATACTCACATTACCCTGATCAGAAGTGATCATGGGACAGAGTTTGATTCTCTTCTTATGCAAGAGTTCTGTCAGAGTGAAGGGATCAGGCACACTTTCTCAGCTCCTAGAACTCCTCAATAAAATGGGGTAGCTGAAAGGAAAAATAGAACCCTTATTAAATCTGCTACTACATTATTGTCAGATGCTCACCTTCCTCTATCCTTTTGGGCAGAGGCAGTGAACACCTCCAACTATGTGTTGAATAGAAGTTTGATACATAAGCTGAAGGGCAAGTCTCCCTATGAATTACTCAAATGGAAGAAACCTAAAGTAGATTATTTTAAAATTTTTGGTTGCATTTGTTACATTCACAACAATGACAAGAAATACATAGCAAAATATCAAGCTAAAGCTGATGAATGAGTGTTTCTGGGATACTCCATGATCAGTAAAGCTTATAGGGTGTATAATAAATCTACTCTTAAAATTGAAGAATCTATTCATGTATCCTTTGATGAATCTAACATGTCTTTTAAGGAGAATAATGCTTCTACCATAGAATCTTTGCAGGTACACTCTCTTGCTGAAAATCTGGACATGTTACATATTATACAAAAGGATGAAAGCAGTGAAGATGAAGAAGATATTCAACATCTTGGAGAGATTCTTCTTGAAGAGCCAGTTGTTGTTCCACAAGAGGAAACAACAACACTGGTTGGTGAACAATCAACACCCCATGTTGATTTAGTAACATCAAGAGACCATCCAATCTCCCAAGTGATTGGAGACATCTCAGCTGGTGTGCAAACCAGAAATCAAGTCAACCAAAACCTGATGCACACCTACTTTCTTTCTCAAATTGAGCCTCAATCCATTCAAGATGCAGAACAAGATCCACACTGGATCATTGCAATGCAAGAGGAATTACATCAATTTGAAAGGAACAAAATTTGGGAACTAGTGCCAAGGCCAAAGGATCACTCCATTTTTGGAACAAAATGAGTGTTCAGAAATAAATTGGATGATCAAGGAGTCATTGTAAGGAACAAGGCAAGGCTAGTTGCTCAAGAATACTTTCAAGAAAAAGGGATAGACTATGAGCAGACCTTTGCACCAGTTGCAAGGTTAGAGACCATAAGAATCTTCTTAGCTTATGCAGCACACAAAGGATTCAAAGTATATAAAATGGATGTGAAGAGTGCTTTTCTCAATGGAGACATCAAGGAAGAAGTCTATGTTAGACAACCCCCAAGTTTTATTTCTCCAACTCATCCTGATTATGTTTACAAATTGCATAAAGCATTATATGGTCTAAAGCAAGCTCCTAGAGCATGTTATGAGACTCTAGCAAGCTTTCTTCTGAAAAATGATTTTATAAGGGGTAGAGTAGACCAAACTCTTTTTATTAGGACCCATAAGTCCAATACCTTACTAGTACAAATCTATGTAGATGACATTATCTTTGGTTCTACAAATTCAAATCTGTGCAAAAGGTTTTCCAACCTAATGCATTCTAAATTTGAAATGAGTAGCATGGGTGAGCTTTCCTTCTTTCTAGGATTGCAAGTCAAATAGCATGCTGAAGGCATATTCATCTCTCAAACCAAGTATTCAAAAGAACTGGTTATGAAATTTGGTATGTCTGAAGCATCATGTATGAAAACACCTATGCCTACTAATGTTGTATTAGATGCTGATGAACATGGGAAACCTGTTGATCAGACAACATATAGAGCAATGATTGGCTTTTTATTGTACCTTACAGCTAGTAGACCTGACATAATGTTTGCTACATGCATATGTGCTAGATTCCAAGTGAGCCCTAGAGAGTCACACTTAACCTTAGTAAGAAGGATTCTTAGGTATGTGAAAAGTTGTCCAAATCTAGGTCTTTGGTATCCAAAAGACTCAGTATTTGACTTAACTGGATTTTCAGATGCTGATTATGCTGGATGCAGAATAGACAGGAAAAGCACCAGTGGAACTTGCCAGTTTCTTGGTGACAGACTTGTCTCCTGGTTTTACAAGAAACAAACATATGTGTCCACATCAACTGCTGAAGCTGAATATATAGCACCAGGTAGTTGTTGCTTACAGATCTTGTGGATTCAAAATCAGCTCCTAGACTATGGCTACAACTTAGAGAAGTCAAAAAATTTCTGTGAAAACACTAGTGCTATTTCTATAGCACAAAATCCTATCCTCCATAGTAGGACAAAACATATAGAAATTAGGCATCACTTTTTAAGGGACAATGTTGAGAAAAATAAAATTGAACTTCAATATATCCCAACTGACTTGCAAAAGGGAGATATTTTCACCAAACCATTGGATTAAAAGAAACATACATTCTTCCTGAATCAGTTAAGAATGTTAGATGGAGGAAGTTTAAAATAAGATCCAAGATTTTAAAACTCTAAAATTGACCAAAACTAAGCAAACAATTTGATTTTTCTAGTGTCTATAGGTTGTTTTTAAACTACGCTCGACGTTTTTCCCAAAGATCGTCGATCAGAGATCGACGTTATTAGAAATCGTCGACCAGAGTTCAGCGCTTTCCAGATAGTGCTAAGCTATCCTCTTCCAGTCAGGATCGTCGAACGGAGCTCGACGCTCTCCAATATCGTCGAACGGAGATCGACGATGTTGAAGACCTTCCAGATTCCTTTAGAAGCCCAAATCGTCGAACGGAGTTCAACGATCTTTCCTTTTCTGCATCGAACCCTAATATAAAATTCTTTTTTCGGCCGTCGTTCTCCCTTTGTGCTTTCATACTCTCTGCAGAATTTCCCTTTCCCTCCAAACTTTTCTACACTTGGTCTTTTGTTTGTTCATTTTTGGAGGTAAAAATGACAGTTTTGTTGTATTTTTGGCAGCAATGAAATTTGATACTGGATTCGATATCGATATGGACTCGTTTGAGAACAGTGATCAGATTTTCAAGGATATTCTGGACTTATTCAAAGATCAACAGCTAGTACACATCATGACCACAAGGATAAAACTGGCTGCAGATGAAATCAAAGAATGGGTGTATACTGCTCACAATCAAGATCAAAATACAGTGATTGGAACTATATCAGGAAATCAGGTATCTCTTACTCCTGCTATATTAACAGAAGTTTTTCAATTAAGTACTGGTCATGATTCTCTTGAGTTATCTTGAGAAGAGTTTGCAAGTATGCTTGATAGGATGGGTCATTCAGCAGCAAACCCTAACAAGCTGCTTAAGAAAAATCTGTCAGTGGAATACAGGTTTCTAGCAGATATTGTTGGAAAGGTCCTGTTAGCAAATCATTCTGCCCATGATACAATATCCAGGTATCAATTCTGTTTAATGGGTGCTTTGGTGGATAAGAAACATTTGAATTGGGGAGAAGTTTTCTTTGAACTAATTAAGAAGAAAGTGAATAAGAACTTTGTCAATTTTGGAAGGATTCTAGGGCTATTTCTTCATAACAGATGCCCTGAGTTGCTTGTTTCAAGTGGGATGCATATCAATGCCTCTAAGAGGTTAACATGTGCCCTCTTTGGCAAATGGGACAGGAAAATTGCAAAGCCAAGCAGAGCCTCTACAGTCATCTCATCTTCAGGCACTAGGACTGATCCAATCACTTCCCCTCAAGCAACTGCCCCATTAGAAGAACTGCCTGCCTCCTCATCTCCACCTTCTCCACCTATTGTTCCCTGAACAATTATCACATCCACCATAACCATCTCAATTTCATCCCCCATTTACCTTCCATCTTTCACTCTCTTAGATGATTCCTATATGGATGACTCTCCCTCCTCAGCCCTTGAGCCACCATCTTCTTCTACATCATATCAACAACTACTACAAGAAATCATTACTCAACCATCCTTCACTCCTTCTATCTCCATTCCATTAACTTCCATCTCCACCATTCCTATATCTCAACCATCAATTCTACCAACCACATTAACACCCTCTCCAACCACATCTACATCTCCTCCTACATCCATCTCTGCCACACTCATCTCTACCTCTACTCAAGCACCACTTGAGCAAGTAGATCTCTCAGCCCTTATAGATAAGCTCTATGAGATGTTAGCTCGAAGGCTATCACTCCTGCTGGAGACCTCCCTGGATCCACTTCTGAAATCAGTTCAGGAGTTATCTGACAGGCTTTCCTCCCTATATCCTCATCAGGCAAACCCTTCTGTTGGGTGCCTTGATCCAGTAACTACTAAATCTAGGCAGGCGGAGATGCTATATGAAGTAGAGAGATTGTCTGCTTCAGAGATTCCAGCTCCAGTTCCAGTTATAACAGTTGACCTCAGGTCACTGCTGTCAAAGTTTGATATTGTTTACCTCAGTTGTCTTCCAGATCAGAAAAGTGAAGATCTTACTAAGGCCATTGTGCCTATTTCTAGCTGTGAGCCCAGCATAATATCTTCTTATATAAATTCTTTCAAGGCTGTGGACAGTGCTCCTTCAATTTCTGTTGTTCCAGCTGCTGCTGCTGATGCTATTTTAGTTTCTGATGGTGTGCTTATGACAGAGGCTAATGACTCTGAGCATGCTGTTTCTTCTATTATTTCTGAATTTGTTGTTCTAGTTACATTTGTTAGTGCTATTTTTGTTACTGCTGCTGCTGTTGTTTCTTCTGTTCAATCCCAACAACAAAGATATTACATCAAAAGGCTTGATGAACTATATGACAATCCTCAGAGCTCAGATAGTGATCAATTTAGAACTGATTCTGATGATTCATCTGCAACCATTGCAAGGAAGAGGAAAGCTAGAAGCAAGGCCCTAAAGAGAGTTCCCCAGGATAAAATTAAAGATGTAAATGATATTCCATACTATATTTTGCATGATTGTCCAATTTCAGAACCATGGATGCAGTTTTCCAGGAATCAACTAAAGGCAATGAAGAAAAAGAGGAAATATGATAAATGATCATCTCACTTCAATCCTCCTCCTCCTCCTTCACCAGATGCAGGTACTGGTGGAAGTTCTGCTTTTCAGTCATCTGTTGCTAAAAGTCAAAGCACCTCTCAGTTTCAAGGAATATCTCAATCAAGAGGATGTCAATCAAGAGGCTACCAGTCCAGAAGAGGATAGTATAAGGGAAATCAAAGAGAATTCAGAGTTTATTCCAAAGGTTATTCTAGGCAGCATCCTTATCATAGGGAAGGACAAGGTCCCACTGACACTACATCTGGTCCTTTCCCTTATAAGTTAAGAGATCTAGTTTCTTCTAGAGCTACTCCTGATAATTCATCAAACAGATATGAACCTCCTGTTCCATTTGAAGACCTAGAGAATAATCCTACTTCTTGGACAGCAAGAATGAAAGAGTTGGTTGCACTAGATCAAATTAAAAAGGCAAGAAAACAAGGAAGAGATACATCAAATTTCACCACTCTATCTGAACAGAGAATGAAAGAACTTGAAAGATATTCTTTCAGCAAATTCTTTGACTCAGAAAGCTATATGAAGCTGCACCCAGAAGCTGTAGTCCCCAGGACAAAACCTCAAACTTTTCTAGGTGCAGATGATGACAGAAGATCCAAGAAAGAAGCTCTTAACCCTAACAGAGAAATAGTTCTCAAAAAGAGCAAGGAAAAGGAATGATTATGTAAGCTGACAGTATTATCTATTCTGACTTTCTGATGTGATTTTATTTGTGTTTCTGCAATGTTGTTTTTGATTTTATATCTGCATTGTATGCTTTTATTTCCTATGTCATGTAAATAGTAATCCTAACCCAATAGGGGGAGATTGTTGGAACACCCTATTACTGATTTGGGCAAGGATCACTATGTCCTTAGGAAAATTGTTTTGACCTCCTTGTATAGTTTTTAAGGTCAATTAGATTGAGTCTAAGGGTTAGAATTTAGGCTTGAAAGCTGTCCCCAAGACCCTCAGATCAGATATTCAAATTCAGGAGACTAAGTTATTTTCGTCGAGCTCAGGTCGACGAATCATCTAACTCAGTTCGACTATCTCTGAGCTCAGTTCAACGAGTCGTCGAACTCCGTTCGACGATCTTCGATCTCAGATCGACGTTTCTGTCTCTAGCTATTTTCCCAGTCTCTGAGCTTAGGTCGACGATAGTTGAGCTCAGATCGATGATTTCTGTTTCCAGTCTAGTTCTAGTCTCTGAGCTCAGGTCGACGATAGTTGAGCTCAGGTCGACGACTTTCTGGAGAGATCGACGATTCTCAAGATTCAAATTCAGACAGTTATGGAATTCTATCTTATTTATTCCCAGTATTTATTTCATGGATCTTGTAGTCGTTTTAATTAATCTGGAGCAAGTTTCAAGGGAGATTTAAAGGAATGTTTTCTAGGACTTTCCTCCAGAGACAAAATTCATTTAAGGAAGTCATTAATGAGTGGCTAACGGCTATCTTGGAGACAGAGAATCAATTCATTCTTTTCAGATCTAAGGAATAAAAGAGTATATTATCCTGCTACTCAAAACAATTTAAAACAGTCATACATACAGAAAGAAAAAAATAGTCACAGACAGACACACATACAGAATTCATTCAGAACACACACCACTGAAGGAGATCAACATACAGAAAAGAAGATTTTCTAGATCTCTTTTGACTCAAGTGTTCAGAGGCTTCATCCATCAAGACTCCAGACACTACACATTTCAGCAACTACTGTAATCATCCTTTGCTGGAGATCTCATCTACTGAAGGCCTATCACCCTAGTGCAAATCTTTTTTTCCTGAACTGTTGAAATTTGTGAAGTGGAAGTGGGTGACGGGACAGGCCGGGCGGCCTGGGGCGGACAGCTTTGGCGGACTAGGCGGACTGGGCGGACTGAGATGTGCGGCCTGGTGGAAGGTCTAGTGGAAAGCCGGCTGTCTTCTGAGTGGCTTGTTGCATGGAGTCCGCGGACTATGCGGCCTGGTTTCTGCGGATAGGGTGTTTGCTGATTGGCTTTGCCAAGGAGCGGCCTGAGCAGATGGAGGCTTGCGGATTGGTGCATTATCAGTGGCCGCGGGTGCAAGCTTGTGCTGATAGGCGGTTTGACTCGTGTCTGCGGGTAGCTTGCGGACTGTTGTGTCCGCGGTGGGGGGCTGTTGCGGACTGAGTTTAGAGCTTGGCTGAGGCCTTGTCGAGCTCTGGTGGCACAGCAGGCGATTTGCTGTGGAGATCGATTGGCGGACTGGGTTTGGAGTCCGGGGTTGGCTGCTGCTTTGGACAGAACTGCGAGCAGCTGGCGGACTGATGGCGGTCTGTGCTAGGGTGTTTGGCGGACGGGAATTTGAGTCCGCCATGCTCGCATTGGCCCTTGATGGTTTTGGACTTGGTCACACTTTGTGCGAAGACCATGGTGTCCGCGGTATCCGCCAAGTCCGCTGTGACCGGGCGGACTGTTACTATCTACCTTTGGTCGTGGAGTTGTGGCGGATTGAGGTGTGAGTCTTGCGGACTGACTCGTGTTGGTGCGGACTGACATTGAAGGGGGATGCTGTCCTGCAGTGGTTGGAGCTTTGCGGTCTGACGCCTTGTCCGCATAGCTTGGGCGGACTGGAGAGGGTTCGCCAATGTTTGCCTTACTCCTGGAGGTTTTCCTTGGTATCCGGCCAAGTCCTTGCGGACTCAGCGGACGGTGGTTTTGCTTTCGCGCGGGCAGGGGTGGTGACGCTATCTCTTGGGCGGTGACCACACTCCTCACCTTGCCTATAAATAGGACCCCCCTGGCACATTTACAGTAACCTAAGTAACTAGAGTGAACAGTAAGTTGGGTTGAGCAAAGTGCTGCGGTCTGTGTTTGTCAGTCTGCGCGGATTGTTTCAGGCTGACGGTTTGCTGTGTGCAGGTCGCGCGGGTAGCTTCAAGGAGCCAGGAGTTTGGTTGTGACTTCGGTCAAGTACTTGGAAGTGTGTGGTCTCTGCGGACTCAGCAGGAGGTCGCTCTGCGGCTTGTCAGCTCTGTTTCATCTTTGCCAGCTTCAATAACCTGTCCGCCGGCTTCAGGCGGGTAGGGGTGTTCCTCAGTTCAGGTTCAGCATGAGGCGAATAACGGTGTGTCCGCGCGGCCTCGTGGCTTCGGCGGATTCCGTGTCTATTCGGCGAATTGCAGCATAGCTGGGACGAGCTCAGCGGTCTCGGCGACCTCGGCGACCTCGCGGTCTCGGCGGACTCCGATGCTGTCCGCCCGGCTTGTGTTTTGGTGCTTTCTGTTATAGCTGTTATACTAGCGAAATCATGTCTCGCTATGTATGCCTCATGTTGTAAAGAAGTAAATGTATAAAATACCTTCTTGTGCTTCCATTATTTGTTGGGATTAACCTCTGTTCCTTGGTTTCCGCTGGTTCAACGTGCGAACTGGGTAGTTCCGAAGATATTAATTTGGCGTTTGGGCTATCTTGCTGACCACGTTGAGAAAATTTAACATGGTATCAAAGCGAGGTTTCTGAGGTTCAGCTGCGTGAGCGGAAGTCAGCCAGTGTTTGTTACTCAGTGATTGAGTGGTTGGTGTAGGGATGTTTGTGAGATGGACGTGCCTACGCTAACGGCGGATTACCCATCACAGAACATAGAAAAATAAGAGAGTGCTCCGACCAAAAGCGAATGAAAAGGGGTCGGTTGGCTCTCAAAAATACGGGACTCGATACAACGTCCTTAGGACCTACTCTCCAACAAGCACACAACTCGTGCCTAGCCGGACTCGATACCACGACCTTAGGACCTACCTCTCCAACAAGCACAAGTCTCACCGTACCTACACAAGCATCTATTTTTTTCACAATAAGCCGTCAATCGCAGCAAAAATATATTTAGGAGTGGCGGTAAACGATAAGGAGGGATCAAGAACAAGTTGAGATTAACTCCCTTGTTAGCACCAAAGCGTGCCCCATCTTGGAGAACAAGTCAAGGCTAGGCCTAGTTTGTACTCCAGCGGATCTTCCAATCCGAAAAACAAGAGGGTCAATAACAACGTTCGATTCAGATTTGCAAGCGAAAAACACTTTAAAATCGCGGAAAAGACGGTTCAATAACCTCCACAAAAATCTCACAGCAAGAAGCACAAAGATAGGGAAGAGATTACCCAACCAAGAAGAAGATCACACAATATTTGTGGGAGAATCACTCTCTCCACGGTTCCACCGGTTTCACACCGAAGGGGCTGCTTCCTTCTTCCACGGAGTCGCACCGAGAGAAGCCACGCCGGAGTCGCACCGAACGGGGATGGAGGAGGCAAGGCTAGGCTTCACACCCAAAGGGGAGGGGGGGCGGCTAGTGGAATCTCTCCATGGCCGAAATTCTCTAGGGGAGAGTTTAGGTTTTCTTCTTCCAATGCATAACTCATCATAATATCCTCCTTTAAATAGGAGTTACAAAAGAGATCCAACCATCCAAGATGGAGATGAAATCTCATCCATCCGGGCGGTTACATACACACCAAGGGTTTAATAGCACACCAACATAAAAATAAAAATAATACAAGCCAAATGTTTTAAGCAATTAAAATAAAACTAAGTAAAAGTATTAAGCAAGCTTTGCGCGCCGCAGACGGAGGTTGTATCGCAGCTTTCCGTTAGCGTCCGTGGCGTTGTCATGATGCCGCAAATCTTTAACTTGTTACGCCGCAGCAACCGGGTCATCATCAGGAAGTGTTGGAGGGGCCGCAGCAACCGGGTCATCATCAGGAAGTGTTGAAGGGGCCGCGCCATCAATCCTCCCCCACTCAAAATCTCGCATCTCCGATGCGTGGGCTGATAGAAAGCGGCGGAGAAGCTCGACATCCAAACGTTGAAGCTCTGTCGCGAGTACCCATGAGTCGTCCGACGGTGGGCGGTCATGCCAACGGATGAGGAAGCGGTAGGTAGCACCGTCAGGAGTAGTAAGTGGCTCAGCAGCGAGTATCATATCTGGATGGAGAAACGTCTTGGGAAACCTGGGAAACATGTCAGCAGTAGGAATAAAAGAAGGCAACGTACCATCCGATGTTATACCTGCGGGGACCGGAGGAGAGAGATCATCCAAACTACCACTCCCCAACCCATTAGAAATTTCAGTGGAGGGAGAAGACGACAAAGAAACCAACTCTTGTGGAGGCGCAACAAACAACGTCAAATCCGAGACATTAAAAATAGGGGAGATACCCCATTCAGCAGGCAAATCCAATACAAAAGCGTTGTCACCTAGCTTCTTGATAATCCGAAAAGGACCGGCGCGTTTTGGAGCTAACTTTTTAACGGTGCCAGTTGGCATTCGTTCGGGAACTAACCGTACTAAAACCAGATCGCCGACCTTAAAGTGTGACACCTTCCTATGTAGATTAGCGTGCGCTTGATAAGACTCATATTGAGCAGTCAAGGTAGCTCGTATACGTGCATGTAAGTCGTGAATATGTTGGGCGAAGTATTGTGCAAACTGACTTGTTTTGTATGTGGGAGGTAAGGGGACCAAGTCAAGTGGCACAGGGACCTTATACCCGTGGACAATTTCATTCGGAGACATACCCGTGGACCGATTTTTAGAATTATTGTAAGCCAGTTGTGCATGTGGAAGCAGTAAATCCCAAGTGCCTTTATGGTCGCTCACGAGACATCGAAGAAGATTTCCTAGGCTCCGATTGACTACTTCCGTCTGGCCATCAGTTTGTGGGTGATAAGCCGCGGAGAATAATAATTTTGTACCCATAAGAACCCACAAGGTTTTCCAAAAGTAGCTAGTGAACTTGACGTCCCTATCTGAGACAATAGTCTTCGGAACGCCACGATGACTAACGACGTCTTTAAAATACAGTTTCGCAATGTGAGAGGCGTCGTTGGTCTTACTACAGGGGAGGAAGTACGCCATCTTGGAGAACCTATCCACAACAACGAGTATAGAATCATGACGTCGCAGGGTGGGGGGAAGGCCTAATACAAAGTCCATGCTCACGTCTTCCCACGGGACGGACGGAATAGGTAGCAGAGTGTATAAACCTACATTGGACTTAGTACCTTTAGAAACATGGCACGTACGGCAACTGCTCACAACTTTCCCAACCATCGCCTTTAGTTTAGGCCAAAAGAATTTCTCCTCTACGAGCGTTATCGTTTTGTCTCTGCCAAAGTGGCCACTCAAGCCACCACTATGTAACTCCCAAATGATGTGGAGTCGCAAAGAGGAGTGGGGGATACACAATTTTCCGTGTTTGAATAAGTATCCGTCTCTAAGTGAATAGGCCGTGATGGTCGTGGGAGAGCTATCCTGGGCAGATAAGTATGGCTCCTGAAAATCAGGGCATGTGGCGTATTCATCCTTTATGCGCTCGAAACCTACCACGTGGACTTGCATGGAGGAAAGTAAGAGGGTGAGGCGACTGAGTGCATCGGCAACTCGATTGTCGGTCCCCTTAAGGTGCTTGAGAGTAAATGTGTATTCTTGCAAGAAGGATACCCATTTAGCGTGGCGCGGGCTGATTTTGTGCTGACCATTGATGAATCGCAACGCTTCATGATCCGAGAGGATCACGAACTCCTTATGAAGGAGGTAGTGCCTCCAATGATGCAAACATCTAATGACCGCATAAAACTCCCTATCGTAATTGGAATAATTTAATTTAGCACCCGCTAACTTCTCACTAAAATAACTAACCGGGTGACCCTCTTGACTCAAGACACCTCCAATCCCTATGTCAGATGCATCACAAGTAAGCTCGAAGACCTTGGTGAAGTCTGGGAGACGTAACACCGGTGCTTCGGTCATAAGCTCCTTAATACGATGGAATGCAAACGTGGCGGATTTGAACCATGTGAATTCTCCTTTCTTCATGCAGTCCGTAATGGGTGCCATAATGCTACTAAAATCACGTATGAAACGACGATAAAAGGTAGCTAACCCGTGGAAACTACGCACCTCACGAAGGCTAGTGGGCTCGGGCCAGTCTCTAATCACCTGAACCTTTCCTAGGTCAACACGAATTCCTTCAGAGCCAACTATATAACCTAAGAATTCAACCTCCAAAACATAAAACGTGCATTTCTTTAGATTTAGATATAAGGTTTCAGTCCTTAAGGTGGAGAGGACTACTTTGATGTGAGAGAGGTGTTCGGCGGGGGAGGTACTAAACACTAGGATGTCATCAAAATACACTACAACAAACTTCCCCATATATGGCCTAAAGATGTGCGTCATCATCCGGGAGAATGTGCTGGGGGCATTGGATAGCCCAAAGGGCATCACAAGCCATTCATACAACCCGTCCTTAGACTTGAACGCCGTCTTCCACTCATCCCCCTCTCGGATCCTGATTTGGTGGTAACCACTCCGTAAGTCCAGTTTAGAGAAGATAGTGGCACCCGATAGGACATCCAAGAGATCATCTAGTCGCAGAATTGGAAACCTATATTTTATAGTAATTTTGTTGAGAGCTCGGCTATCAACACACATGCGCCAGGTGCCATCCTTCTTAGGGGCAAGAAGAGCGGGGACATCACATGGGCTCATACTCGTCCTAATAAATCCCTTATTTAACAACTCCTCTATCTGGGTTTGTAACTCTATGTGGGCAGTTGGATTAAGCCTATAGTGTGGTTGGTTGGGTAAGGACGATCCGGGGATAAGGTCAATTGCGTGTTGTATATCTCTAAGCGGTGGTAACGACGAAGGCAACTCCTCCGGGTATACATCCCTAAACTCATCCAACAATACCCGTAGCTCTCGGGGTAAATCTTCCAACACGCCACCATCAGTTTTTTCACTCAGAAGTACAAGAGCGTACATTATTCCCCCAATGAAGGGATCCTTCACAAATTCCTTCCAACCAACTAAACTCAAGGCTTTCCTCTCAACTGGGATGGTGGTATCCTTAGCCAACACTACCGGCTCTTTTGGCACAGTCGGTCTCAAGGTGACGATCTTGCCATTGAATTTAAACTCATAAGTGTTGGCACGACCATAGTGCGTCACATCACGGTCGTATAGCCAAGGGCGGCCTAATAACACATGACAAACGTCCATTGGTAGGACGTCGCACCAAACCTCATCCGTGTAGGATTTGAAAGACAGGGGGACTAGGCATCATTGGGTAACCTTAATAGTAACCTTACTAATCCAAGCGACCTGGTAGGGGGTCGGGTGCGGCTCGACGGTCAAGGACATACGCTTAACGGCATTCTCAGAAACGGCGTTTACGCAACTACCACCATCAATAACTAATTTGCAAAGTTTTTCTCCACTCTTAAAGATCAGGGAAAAGATGCTCGTCCTCTTCCAGTCGTCAGGTCGGTAGTGGACTCTAGTAAGGCTATGGCCTTCGTCTTGGTGGGGCATTCATAGGCATAGTGGCCTTGAACACCGCATGAGTAACAAGTGGTGTTAGCCTTGCTAACCTTTCCAACGGGGATACGCTCACTAGCGGGGTTCTTGGTATTTCTCGCGGTAATCACAACGGATTTCGACTCGGAGGATCTAAATCTTCCTTTATCAGGAAAAGTGGAAGAAGAGGCCCCAGCGGTGGACTTATTCTTCGCATTAGAATAACGGGAGTGAGCTTTAAATGCTAGGTTCTTTTCAATGTCCAAGGCGGCATTGAAAGTCGTATTCAAGTCCGTGTGACCATAACGCAAGAGTTTTCGCTGAATGTCAGGGTGAAGTCCCTTTCGAAATCTAGATAAAGTTACTTCGGGGATCTCTCGAAGGTCACATCGTACCATACGGTCCTTAAGTTCTCCCATATATTCAGCAACAGACATTGAGCCTTGCCGAAGGGTGGCAAGCTCATCGAACATTTGCGTCCGATGGTACGCGGGAACGTACTGATCGGTTAGCAGGTTCTTCATAACAGCCCATCCAATGAGTGGGACCCCGTGCCCAGCTCCTAACCTACGTTCTTAATTCAGCCAATAGGTTTTGGCACGTCCCATTAATTTCATCCTGGCAACTTGAACCTTTTGGGGGTCCGTGAGGTTGTGCCATTCGAAATAGCACTCCATGTCTATAGCCCAATGGAGGAAGATCTGGGGATCTCCCATGCCATCATAGGTGGGGGCATTTATCTTGATAGCCCTCGTGATATCAAAGCCTCGCTCGGGGCGGGGTTCTCGAGGGGGCATACGGGGAGAGTTTCCCTCAGAATCCGAATCAAAGTTCAGTTGGTGCCGGTTGGGCTGCCCAGCATTAACGGGAGGTGGGGTTGGCCTTGCTTGATTTTGTAGGATCTGGGCTAAGGCGTTCCTAAGCTATGTCATTTCGGCACGAAGACCTGCTATAGCCTCGGTGTTGGGATCACCATGCTCGTTCGCAGCCATCCTAGACGTAGACGGGGTTGCGTACTCCGTTCCTAGCCTAGTGCGCATTCAGGTTTGGGAGGCCCCGGGCAAGATGAATTTTCCTAGGACTGAAGCTATATTGAAAATAAGATATTTTTATATACTCCCGATGAGAATAACACGTAGATCGTTAAAAAAAATTTTCTTTGAAATTTTGCTGAAAAATAAAGATTTCAGCCCGCTATTTGCAGACCACAGAAAATTTTTTTTTTTGAGTTCTAACGATCGGATCTCTAACAAGGAACGCAAAGAGGATGTTTGCAACGTGAAAGTTGAAACGACCGCCTCTGATACCAAATTTGTGTAGGGATGTTTGTGAGATGGACGTGCCTACGCCGGCGGATTACCCATCACAGAACATAGAAAAATAAGAGAGTGCTCCGACCAAAATCAAACGAAAAGGGGCCGGTTGGCTCTCAAAAATACGGGACTCGATACAACGTCCTTAGGACCTACTCTCCAACAAGCACACAACTCGCGCCTAGCCGGACTCGATACCACGACCTTAGGACCTACCTCTCCAACAAGCACACGTCTCACCGTACCTACACAAGCATCTATTCTTTTCACAATAAGCCGTTAATCGCAGCAAAAATATATTTAGGAGCGGCGGTAAACGATAAGGAGGGATCAAGAACAAGTTGAGATTAACTCCCTTGTTAGCACCAAAGCGTGCCCCATCTTGGAGAACAAGTCAAGGCTAGGCCTAGTTTGTACTCTAGCAGATCTTCCAATCCGAAAAACAAGAGGGTCAATAACAACGTTCGATTCAGATTTGCAAGCGAAAAATACTTTAAAATCGCGGAAAAGACGGTTGAATAACCTCCACAAAAATCTCACAGCAAGAAGCACAAAGATAGGGAAGAGATTACCCAACCAAGAAGAAGATCACACAATATTTGTGGGAGAATCACTCTCTCCACGGTTCCACCGGTTTCACACCGAAGGGGTTGCTTCCTTCTTCCACGGAGTCGCACCGAGAGAAGCCACACCGGAGTCGCACCGAACGGGGATGGAGGAGGCAAGGCTAGGCTTCACACCCAAAGGGGAGGGGGGGCGGCTAGTGGAATCTCTCCATGGCCGAAATTCTCTAGGGGAGAGTTTAGGTTTTCTTCTTCCAATGCATAACTCATCATAATATCCTCCTTTAAATAGGAGTTACAAAAGAGATCCAACCATCCAAGATGGAGATGAAATCTCATCCATCCGGGCGGTTACATACACACCAAGGGTTTAATAGCACACCAACATAAAAATAAAAATAATACAAGCCAAATGTTTTAAGCAATTAAAATAAAACTAAGTAAAAGTATTAAGCAAGCTTTGCGCGCCGCGGACGGAGGTTGTATCGCAGCTTTCCGTTAGCGTCCGTGGCGTTGTCATGACATCGCAAATCTTTAACTTGTTGCGCCGCAGCAACCGGGTCATCAGCAGGAAGTGTTGGAGGGGCCGCAGCAACCGGGTCATCATCAGGAAGTGTTGAAGGGGCCGCGCCATCAGTGGTGATCAACCTGTGTTGTTGCTCGGAGCTGCTGAAAGGTTGCCAACAGGTGTTGCAATGGAAGAGAGTTTTGCAAGAGGTCTGGGCATTGAACTCTTAACGCCGACTAACTTCAAGAAGTGGAAGTCGTGCATGAAGAGTTATCTTCCTGGCGAGGAGCTGTAGGAAGTCGTCGGTGGTGACGACAGGCAGGAAGTCACTGCTGCTTTCGGCACTGCTGAGCAGGTTAGGCTCTGGAGAAGAACAAATGCTAAGTCGGAGTTCATTCTGAAGAGAGCCGTGTCTCCGGAACTGTTTGATCACATCGTTGGGTGTGAGTCGGCTGCTGATATTTGGACAACCATTGATGAATTGTTCAATAGGAAGAATGTGGCGCGGCTTCAGTTCCTGGAGAATGAGTTGGCCAGGGCAACTCAGGGAGACCTTTCCATCTCCAAGTACTTCTTAAAAATGAAGAGCTTGTGTGTTGAGCTGTCGGCACTGGATCCTGATGAACCTATCTCTGAGGCAAAGATGAAAAGGCACATTATCCGCGGCTTGCGGAAGGAGTATGTGGCCTTTGTCACATCTGTTCAAGGGTGGGCTACTCAGTCGTCGTTGCTGGAGCTGGAGAATCTGCTTGCCTCGTAGGAGTGCTTAGCAAGGCAGATGGCTGGAGTGAACCTGAATCAGGAAGGAAGCGAAGCTCTCTTCTCAGACAAGAAGAAAGGATGGGAAGGGAAGAAGAAGAAGAAGGTGCAGACCACTATTGAGAAGGAGACTTCAACTTCATATCCGTCGGAGAGGAGCAAAGCTCCTAAGGACTGGAAGAAGAATCTGAAGTGCTACCGGTGTCATCAGCGAGGGCACTTCAATCGGGACTGCAAGGTCAAACTGCAGCCTGGGCATGCTGCGGGAAAGGAGGAAGCTTGCTCAAGAATTGAAGAAGCAGAATGGGGCGGAGCTTTTATGACGGGCACTTGTGTCCGGGCCTTGTCTGCTGAGGACTTCAACAACGAGTGGATCGTGGACTCCGGGTGTGGTCATCACCTCACCGGAGACAAATCGAAGTTCACCTCCATGCAGGCTTACTCAGGTAATGAAGCTATTATCACTGCTGATAATACTGTTTATGCAGTAGAGAAAGAGGGGGTCGTGTCATTGGGTAGTGATCAGGGGCCACTCACGTTAAGGACTGTGTATCACGTGCCGGGCATGAAGAAAAACCTCTTCTCGGTGACCAATGCGGTGGATGCTGGGTATCACATTCTATTTGGGACAACAGACGTGAGGTTCCTTCGCAACGTATCAGCGGTGAAGGCTGATGTTGCTCATGTTGGGAGGAGGGTAAAGAACTTGTTTGTTCTTTCCACTAATGCTTATGTTGATAAGATGAGGGCCAATGATAGCGCTGCTATCTGGCATGAGAGGCTGGGGCATGTTGGCATGGACAAGCTGAAGGCGATGGCGAGTAGAAGTTTGGTGAGGGGGTTGCCGAAGTTGTCCTCCTTTGGTGATGGGCATGTTTGTGCGGGCTGTCAATACGGTAAGGCACATCGCCTTCCGTTTGATAAATCACAAACAAGGAGCAAGAAGCCACTGGAGTGTATTCATGGCGACCTGATGGGACCAACGGTTACTGTCAGCCTTGGAGGAAGCAGATACATGCTTGTCTTGGTTGATGACTACTCAAGGTATACTTGGGTGTACTTCTTAAAGGAGAAGTCGGAAGCCTTCCGTTTGTTTGTGGAGTTTAAGGATGAAAGTGCAGCTAGATCTGATATACTCTAGAGGGGGGTGAATAGAGTATATGGTGCTTTGAAACTTTTTACAACAATTGTTGTAATAAGAGTGAGCAGGGAAGCAATAATAAAACTAATCACAGAACTAAGTTAAATAAAAGCTAATCACAGAACAATCAAGGTCAGAAACAAACATAAAAACAAGCAAAACCAGAAGACACAAGGAAATATAGTGGTTCCCCTAAACTTGGGTACATCCACTCTTCTACCACCCTAGGTAGGAATCCACTACAGGATGAGTTGATCAGGTGTCCTGGGCACCAATGAGCTTTTGATAAGGTGCTCAAAAACCAAAGCAGATTTTTTGATCAGGTGTCTTGCCACCAATGAGCTTTTGACAAGGTGCTCAAAAACCAAGCTCAAACTTTTGAAGGGAGTTTGAGAAACCCTTTACAGAGAGGGGGTGAGAGAGTGATGGAGGTCTTCTCTTTCTCAAACAACTGAGAAGACTATGTGGATTGTTGATGCCAAAGCTCCCCCTGAATCCTTGAGATCTTCAGGAAGAGAAGCTTTGCTGAGGGTGATAGGCCTTCAAATATTGAACTCTAGCAATAGATGATTTCAGCAATGACTGAAATGTTGGATGTCTAGAGTCTTGAAATATGTTGGCCTTGAATACTTTGAAACTAAAGAGATCTGAAGATTTCTGAAAAGATTGATCTCCTTGGATGAGTGTTCTTGAGAATTCCTTGATACAGAATATTTTTGAATGTATATATGTAATCTGTGTGTCTCTCTTTGTATGTTATTAGAGACTCAAAAAATTCTATCTTTTTTTCACTGGTACTGAACAAAACATTCCCTGAGAAGAATAGCCGTTGGCCAGCATTGATTGCATCCTTAATTGCAAAATCTCTTCTGGAGGAAAGTCCATAGAAATATTCCTTGAAAAATCCCTTGAAACTTGGTCCAGAAATGAATGAAAACGGCTAGGAAATCTCTGAATTAATTGCAGAATAACTCCTTAACTGATTTGAATTTGAATCTTGAAACATCCTTGAAGTTATCTGAAATCGTCGAACTGAGCTCTGCTATCGTCGAGCTGAGCTCAGCGATCTGGAAATATACAGCAGCAAAATATCGTCGATCTGAGCTCAAAGATCGTCGAACTGAGCTCAGAGATAGAAATCCAAAGCATAGTCAAAATCGTCGACCTGAGCTCACCGATCGTCGAATGGAGTTCGACGATATAATGAAGTTGAGCTCAGCGATCGTCGAATGGAGTTCGACGATCTGTCGAAGTTGAGCTAGACGATCGTCGATCGGAGTTCGACGAATCGTCGTGCTGAGCTCGACGATATGACTTAGTCTCCAAACAGAAAATCCTGGTCTTGAGGGCAGCTTCCAAACCTAGACTACTAACCCTTAGACTCAATTCTAATTGACCTATTGAGCTATACAGGAGGTCAAGCAAAGGTTTCCTAGAGACATAGTGATCCTGACCCAAATTAGTAATAGGGTGTTCCAACAATCTCCCCGTATTTGGGTTAGGATTACTATTTACAGACTTTGGAAAAATTTAAATAACAACATACAATCAACAAAACAAAAAAAACAACAAGCTAGACATAGTAGAATCACAGAGATATATAGCATCCAGATAGTAATCAGAAATCACAGAGAATGTCACCTTACAATATCATTTCTTTTCCTTGCCCTTAACAAGTTTAATCTCTATGTTGGGATTGAGGGCTTCTTTGTTTGATCTGGTATCATCTGCTGCACCCAAATATGTTTGCTTTTTAGGACTGGGAACTACAGCTTCAGGATGTAATTCCATATACCTGTCAGAATCAAAGAATTTACTTGATGCATATCTCTCTAGCTCCTTCTGTCTCTGTTCAGACATAGTTGAGATGTTGGAAGAATCTTTTCCTTGCTCTCTAGCCATTTTAATCTGATCCAGTGCAGCTAGTTCCTTTAATCTGGCAGTCCAAGCAGCTAGATTATTCTCAGGATCCTCAAAAGGTACAGGTGGCTCATATCTGTTAGAGGGATTGTCTTGAGAAGGCCTAGCAGACACAGTTTCTTTCAGCTTATAAGGGAAAGGACCAGATGTTGTATCAGTTGACATTTGTCCTCCCCTAGAATATGGGTGTTGCCTTGAGTACCCTTTGGAGTAAACTTGAAGATCACTTTGATTTCCTCTGTATCCTCCTCTCCTTGATTGAGATCCCCTGGATTGGCTTCCCCTATTGTAAGATCTGGTATGAGGCTGATAGGGGGCCTGACTTCTGGCTGGGGGTTGAGCTGCAGAGCTTCCACCTGCACCTGCATCAGGAGGAGGTGGTGGAGGAGGATGAGAGTGCTGGAATTGGGATGAACCCTTCTCATATTTTCTCTTCTTTTTCATTGTCTTCAGCTGATTCTTGGAGTACTACATCCAGTGCTTAGTAATAGGGTAGTCATGTAGAATGTAATATGGGATATCATTGTTATCTTTGACTTTAGCAGGAGGTACTCTCTTCATAGCTTTGCTCCTTGCCTTCCTTTTCCTGGCAATGGTAGCAGAAGAGTCATCAGAGTCTGTTCTAAATTCATCACTCTCAGAACTTTGGTCATCATAAAGAGCATCAATTTTCTTCATCAAGTCCTTCTTGAGCTGTACAGAAGAAGATGAGGCAGAGGTTGTAGCAGCAGGTGTTGAAGTAGTAACAGTAGAAATGACAGCAGCAGATGTAGTAGAAGCAGTAACAACAACAGCAGCAACAGTAGGCTCTAGAGAGGTGGCAGCAGTAACAACTTCACTAACAACAACCACAAAAGCAGGAATAACATCAGAAACTGCAGAAGGCTCAAATTCAGGTGCCTCTGACATCAGAATTTCCTTGGAAATTTGTTCATCAGGAATAGCAGAAACTTTAGCAGCAGTATTAACATTCTCAGCAGCAGTGGAAGCAACAAAAATGCTTTCTTCAGAAGAGGCAGCAGCATAAACTGAATTGACAAAGGAGGAGATAATGCTTGGGTCACAGCAATAAAATGGCACAAGTGCCTTGGATAGATCCTCTGGAGGCTGGACAGCATTGACCTCTGGTAGACAGCTGAAGTATGCAGAATCAAAAGTTGAAAGCAAAGACCTGAGGTCTATTGCAAGGATTGCAGCAGGAGGACTTTGTGCTTGAAGCACAGCAACAGCAGCAAGAGGAGGAGGTGAAGAAGCAGCAAAGACAGCAGCAGCAGCAGACAGGCTCACAGAAGCAGTCACAGAAGCAGCAGCAGCAATAACAGCAGTATGAAGACTCACTTCATATGACATCTCCCCCTACCTAGATTCAGACAAGTCTGGATCAAGGCACACTGCTGTAGGAGCTGCCTGAGGGAAGAGGGAAGAGAGCCTGGCAGAGAGAGCTGCCACTGATAGGTGTAGTGGAGCCAAGGAGGTCTCCAACAGCAGAGAGAGACTGGGGGAAAGCAACTCATACAGCCTGTCAGCAAGGGCTGGGAGGTCTACTTGCTCAAGGTTTACTGGAGCAGAGGTAGAAGATATAGGAGCAGCTGATGGTGAGGGTAGTGGAGAGCTGGTGAATGGTGGAAGGGATGGCTGAGGTGTTGGTAAGGTGGAAATGGAGGACATGAGAATGGAGATAGATGGGGTGAATGTTGGTTGGTCAATGATTTGGTGTAGAAGGTCTTGAAAGGAAGTGGAGGAAGAGGGTAACTCAGGAGGAGATGATGGGGAATCATCCATAAAGGAATCATCAATTAGGGTGAAGGATGGAATGGAGGGTGATGAGGTGACATCTGGTGGAGGGTAGGAGAATAGTAGGTGGAATTATTCTTCTGGTGTTGGTATATTAGGTACTGGAGAGGGTGTGGATGTTGGAGAGGGGCTGGATATGATGATAGTGGATGGAGTTGGGATGGTAGATGGTATGGGAAGGGATGGAATTGGAGGAGGAGGAGGAGAGGCAACAACAGCAGGCAGGTCATCTGTAGGGGCAGAGACCTGTGGAGGAGTGACTCTTAGAGTCCTTATGCCTGAAGGAGTACTGGAGGAGGGCCTGCTGGGCTTACTGATTTGTCTGTCCCACTTTCCAAAGAGTGCACAAGACAGTCTCTTGGAGGCATTTATATGAATTCCAGAGGAGACCAGCAAGGCAGGGCACCTGTGCTGTAGAAACACTTCAATGATCCTCCCAAAGTTAACAAAACTTTTGTTGATTTTCTTTTTGATGAGGTCAAAGAAAACTTCTCCCCAATTCAGATTCTTCTTGTCTACAAGAGCTCCCATGAGGCAGAGCTGATGCCTTGAAATTGTATCATGTGCAGAGTGCTTAGCCAGTAGCACTTTCCCCACAACATCTTCCATAAATCTGTATTCCACAGATAGGTTCCTTTTGAAGAGCTTGCTAGGGTTGCCCTCTGAATGACCCATTCTGGCAAGCAGTTCAGAATACTCTTCTCCAGATAAGTCAGCAGTATCTTCTCCATTCCTCAACTCAAAAACTTCTGATAGAATTGCTGGTGTTAGAGGTACCTGAGTTCCAGATATAGACCCAACAATGGTGGAATTATCTTGATTGTGGGCAGTATAGACCCATTACTTTATCTCATCAGAAGCCAGCTTTATCCTGGTGGTCATTATTGCTGTCAGATTCTGGTCTTTGAACAATCCCAAAATATCTTGAAAAACCTGGTCAGTTGTGCTGAATCATTCCATGTCAATGTCGAAACCAGCATCAAACTTCATAGCAGCAAGAACAGCAACTGACACAGCCATGGGTACCTGCAAAAATTCAACAAACAAAACGACCAAGTGTAGAGCTGTTTGGAGGGAAGGAAAATTCTTGCAGAGAAATCGAAAGCGCAAAGGAGAACGACGGCGAAAAAAGAGTTTTATATTAGGGTTCGACGCAGAATTAGAAAGATCGTTGAACTCAGTTCGACGATCGAGGCTACTAAAGGAATCTGAAGAGTCTTCAACATCGTCGATCTCCGTTCGACGATATTGGAGAGCGTCGAGCTCCGTTCGACGATCGTTCAGAGAACAAAATCGTCGAGCGTCGTTCGACGATCGTTGACCGGAAGAGATAGTTCATACTATCTGAGAGACGCTGAACTCAGTTCGATGATTTTTGGAAATTGTCGATCTCCGTTCGACGATCTTGGGGCAAATCGTCGAGCGCAGTTCAGAGATCAGAAAAATTCTAGACACTAAGAAAAATCAGGATGTTTGCCTAGTCTTGGTCAATTTTTAAGCTTTCAAAATCTTGGATATTATTTAAGACTTCCTCCATCTAACATTCCTAACTGATTTAGGAAGAAGGTGTGTTTCTTTTCATCCAAGGGCTTGGTGAAAATATCTCCCCTTTGTAAATCAGTTGGGATATATTGTAGTTCAATTTTATTCTTTTCAACATTATCTCTTAAAAAGTGATGTCTAATCTCTATGTGTTTTGTCCTACTATGGAGGACTGGATTTTGAGCTATAGAAATAGCACTAGTGTTGTCACAAAAGATTTTAGACTTCTCTAAGTTGTAGCCATAGTCTAGGAGTTGGTTTTGAATCTATAAGATTTGTGAACAACAACTGCCTGCAGCCATATATTCAGCTTCAGCAGTTGAAGTTGACACAGATGTTTGTTTCTTACAAAACTAAGAGACAAGTCTGTCACCAAGGAACTGACAAGTTCCACTGGTGCTTTTCCTGTCAATTCTGCATCCAGCATAATCAGCATCAGAGAATCCAGTTAAATCAAATGCTGAATCTTTTGGATACCAGAGACCTAGATTTGGACAACTTTTAACATACCTGAGAATCCTCTTTACTAGTGTTAGGTGTGACTCTCTAGATCTTACTTGAAACCTAGCACATATACATGTAGCAAACATTATATCTGGTCTACTGGCTGTAAGGTACAGTAAAGAGCCAATCATTGCTCTATATGTTGTCTGATCAACAGGTTTCCCATGTTCATCAGCATCCAATACAGCATTAGTAGGCATGGGTGTTTTCATACAAGATGCTTCAGACATACAAAATTTCTTAACCAACTCATTTGCATACTTGGTTTGAGAAATGAAGATGCCTTCAGCATGCTGTTTGACTTACAATCCTAGGAAGAAGGATAGCTCACCCATGCTACTCATCTCAAATTTAGAATGCATCAGGTTAGAAAACCTTCTGCATCAGGTTAGAAAACCTTCTGCACAATTTGGAGTCAGTAGAACCAAAAATAATATCGTCTACATAAATTTGTACTAGTAAGGTATGGGACTTATGGGTTCTAATGAAAAGAGTTTGATCTACTCTACCCCTTATAAAACCATTTTCCAAAAGAAAGCATGATAGGGTCTCATACCATGCTCTAGGAGCTTGCTTGAGACCATATAATGCTTTGTTCAATCTAAAAACATAATCAGGATAAGTAGGAGAGATAAAACCTGCAGGTTGTCTGACATAAATTTCCTCTTTGATGTCTCCATTGAGAAATGCACTTTTGACATCCATCTGATATACTTTGAAGCCTTTATGTGCTGCATAAGCTAAGAATATTCTGATGGCTTCTAATCTTGCAACTGGTGCAAAGGTCTGGTCGTAGTCGATTCCTTCTTCTTGAGAGTATCCCTGAGCAACTAGCCTTGCCTTGTTCCTTATAATTACTCCTTGATCATACAGTTTGTTTCTGAATACCCATTTTGTTCCAACAATGGAATGATCCTTAGGCTTTGGCACTAGTTCCCATACTTTGTTCCTCTCAAATTGATGCAATTCCTCTTGCATTGCAATGATCCAATGTGGATCTTGCTCTGCATCTTGAATGGACTGAGGTTCAATTTGAGATAGGAAGCAGGTGTGCAACAGGTTTTGGTTGACCTGATTTCTGGTTTGCACACCAGCTGAGATTTCTCCAATTATTTGGGTAATTGGATGGTCTCTTGATGTTACTAAATCAATAGGGGGTGTTGATTGTTCACCAACCTGTGTTGTTGTTTCCTCTTGTGGTACAACAACTGGCTCTTCAAGTTGTTCTTCAATATGTTGAGCATTTCCTTCATCTTCACTGCTTTCATCCTCTTGAGTAACCTGTAACTTGTTCAAGTCTTCAACTAGAGAATGTTCCTGCAAGGGTTCTATGGTAGAAGAAATCTTCTCCTTGAAAGACATGTTAGATTCATCAAATGAAATGTGAACAGATTCCTCAATTTTTAAAGATGATCTATTATAGACCCTATAAGCCTTGTTGATCATGGAGTATCCCAGAAACACTCCTTCATCAGCTTTGGCTTGAAATTTTGCTAAATATTTCTTGTCAATATTATGAATGTAGCAAATACAACCAAAGACTCTAAAATAGTCAACTTTAGGTTTCTTCCCTTTGAGTAATTCACAGGGAGTCTTTCCCTTTAGTTTATGTATCAGACTTCTATTCAGCACATAGTTGGAGGTGTTCACTACCTCTGCCCAAAAGGATAGAGGTAGATGAGCATCTGACAACAATGTAGTGGCAGATTCAATAAGGGTTCTATTTTTCCTTTCAGCTACCCCATTTTGTTGAGGAGTTCTAGGAGCTGAGAAAGTATGCATGATCCCTTCACTCTGACAGAACTCTTGCATAAGAAGAGAATCAAACTCTGTCCCATGATCATTTCTGATCAGGGCAATGTGAGTATTGAACTCAATCTGTATACATTTGAGAAACTCTGTCAGACACTTAAAGTTATCAGACTTCTTCCTTATAAAGAACACCCAAGTGAATCTAGAGAAGTCATCTACAACTACTAAAGTGTAAGATTTCCCTCCTAGGCTTTGTACTGTGATGGGTCCAAAAAGATCCATGTGTAACAAATACAATATCCTAGGTGAATCACTCTTATTAAGTGACTTAAAGCTATTTTTTGTTTGCTTGCCTAATTGACAAGCCCTGCAGAGTCCTTCCTTCTTGTAGGGGCCAGAAGGTAGTCCTCTAACAAGGTTGTCCTTGGATAGCCTAGCAATAGTTCCAAGGTTTAGGTGTCCTAGTCTCTTATGCCATAAAATATTTGGTCTACAGACAGAATTAAACAAGCAGATATCTACATCAGTTGAAAGAAAATATACTAGATAGATGTCACATTTTCTTTTACCTGTCAACACAGTTGTGTTGTCCTCGGACTTGATTTTGCATAAGGCTTTGCTGAAGGTCACCTGGTAGCCTTCATCACACAGCTGACTGATGCTAATTAGGTTGTGCTTCAGTCCTTCCACATAAGCTACCTTTTTGAAAGTTACTGATCCAATCTGTACTGCACCATATCCTTTAGTCTGTCCAAAGTTTGAATCACCAAAGATAACTTTGGGTCCAAGCTTGGCTCTGAAGGATGTGAGGTTGTCCTTGTTCCCTATCATGTGCTTAGAGCACCCACTATCCAAGTACCATTGCTAGTTAGATGTTGGATAGGTCTTCATCTGCACATAAGACAATTCATTTGTTTTTGACCCAGTTTACCTTGGGCCTAGGTTGATAACCTTTAAATTCTGAAATGAAAGACATCCCAGGTTGACTCTTATATCCTTCAGGATGATATCTCCTTGGAGGTATAATCCATTCAGTATAAGGGTTAAAGATTTGGGATGTAGGACCCTTAGGATTCAATTTTGATTTGCCCTTGAAATAATTTCCAGAGCTCTGACCTCTGTTTGACGATCTTGGAGCTGCGTTCGACGATCTTGAGTCAGATGGTCGAGCTCCGTTCCACGGTCGACTATAGCTGAGATCAGGTATTTGAGATCGTCGACCTGCGTTCGACGACCTTGGCTGAGATCGTCGATCTGCGTTCGACGATTTTGCCTGAGATCGTCGAGCTGCGTTCGATGATCGTCGATCTTCATTCGGCGATCGTCGATCTCCGTTCGACGATTTCTACTGGGACTTAGTTTTCTGAGGCAGATCAGAATTTTTCCTAGCAACCTCTATAACTGCCTTTCCTTTGTCAGAAATGAATTTGATTGGAGTTGTTAGAACTATGAGTTGGCTGGATGAAGCACCCAAGCTCAGTGTATTGTTGAATCTGGAGTTCACTGTGCTTGTGATGTCCATCAGCTTGATGCTTCTCCCATTAAGGGATTCTTCAAGCTTCTTGGCCTCAGGGAGCTCACTTTTCAGTGAAGCTATCTGTTCCCTACAGCACTCCAACTCCTGAGAGAGTTTGAGGTTTTCTGACTTTAAGGTATTGTGTTCAGATAATTGATTTCTGAGAGAGATAATTTCTTTCTCAGACTTTAGCAGGTCTAAACACAATGCTTTAAATTCAGATTTAAAATCCTCTGAACTAAAATCAAAAGAACCAATTACCTGATCTTCTTCAGGTTGAGTCTCTGAGTCTGACTCTGACTCCTCTTCTTCTGAATTATGCTGTGAGGCATTGATTGCCATCATGCAGAACTCCTTTTCTTCTGCATCATCCTCATCATCACTGGAGCTGGATGATGCTTCTGACTCCTCTTCAGTCTCACTCCAGGATTCAGCAACAAACCCTTTTCTTGGATGTTTGTTTTTGCTTGAGGAGGGTTTTCCATTGCCATTCCTCTTGGAGTCTTTCTCCTTTCTTCTTTCTTTCCTGTCCCTTTTGTCTTTGTTCTTGTTTTCTGGACAGTCAGGAACTATGTGCCCTGGTTTCCTGCAACCAAAGCAAATAATGTCTTTATTATTGTTAATGGACTTGTCATTCCTTGGCTTATCCTGTTCCTTGTATGATCTCCTTCTGAAGTCCTTTTTGGCCATTTTGTAAAATATTTTGGCCAGCAGACTGAGCAGTTCATCATTGCCTGTGGCTTTATCTTCAGGCAGATCTTCAGTTGCCTTGAAGGCTATGGTCTTCTCTTTTCTTGTGGCTGGTGACGCAGCCTTCTGTTCTTCCTCTCTATTCTTGATGAGTAGCTCATAAGATTTGAGCTTACCCAATAGAGCTTCAGTAGTGATCTCATTCAGACTTCTGGCATCCTTAATTGGCCAAATTCTTGAATCCCAAGTGCTGGGGAAGCACATTAGGATCTTGTCATTGAGTTCAGTTAGAGAGATTTCTTTGTCAAATGTCCTGAGTTCACTGACAATTAGACTTAGCCTGTTGTACATGTCTCCCACTGACTCAGTTTCTCCCTTTTTGAAATTCTCATATTGAGAGATGAGATGGGATCTCCTATCCTTTCTCTCATCAGCTGAGCCTGAGACTATTTCTGAGAGTTTGTCCCAAATTTCCTTTGCTAAATTGCATTCAGCCACCTTTTGAAATATGTCATCAGACATTGTCTGGGCCAAGATGTTCATAGCCTTGGCATCAGCTACCTTCCATCTCTTGATATCAGCATCTGTTCCTGATGGAGGTGGAACAACATTTGTACTTGTGTTCTCTAGGGGTCTTGGACACACTGTCAAAACAGAGTTAAAGATATCTTCGTCAATAGAATTCATGTAAAGTCTGATCCTTGCTTTCCAAAGTGCAAACTTGGAAAGATTGCACACTGGAGGTCTAGTGCTAGCATAATCTTTGTTTTGGGCCATGATTTGTGAAAGCAAAATCTAATAATAAGATACAAAAGAAAATAGATCTAACTTGGGATCTTTGGGTTCAGGTGTTGGCCTGTACAACCAATCAGGTATGGTATGTTTAACCAAACTCGCTTTGATACCAATTAAAAGTGCAGCTAGATCTGGTATACTCTAAAGGGGGGTGAATAGAGTATATGGTGCTTTGAAACTTTTTACAACAATTGTTGTAATAAGAGTGAGCAGGGAAGCAATAATAAAACTAATCACAGAACTAAGTTAAACAAAAGCTAATCACAGAACAATCAAGGCCAGAAACAAACATAAAAACAAGCAAAACCAGAAGACACAAGGAAATATAGTGGTTCCCCTAAACTTGGGTACATCCACTCTTCTACCACCCTAGGTAGGAATCCACAGCAGGATGAGTTGATCAGGTGTCCTGGGCACCAATGAGCTTTTGATAAGGTGCTCAAAAACCAAAGCAGATTTTTTGATCAGGTGTCTTGCCACCAATGAGCTTTTGACAAGGTGCTCAAAAACCAAGCTCAAACTTTTGAAGGGAGTTTGAGAAACCCTTTACAGAGAGGGGGTGAGAGAGTGATGGAGGTCTTCTCTTTCTCAAACAACTGAGAAGACTATGTGGATTGTTGATGTCAAAGCTCCCCCTGAATCCTTGAGATCTTCAGGAAGAGAAGCTTTGCTGAGGGTGATAGGCCTTCAAAGATTGAACTCCAGCAATAGATGATTTCAGCAATGACTGAAATGTTGGATGTCTAGAGTCTTGAAATATGTTGGCCTTGAACACTTTGAAACTAAAGAGATCTGAAGATTTCTGAAAAGATTGATCTCCTTGGATGAGTGTTCTTGAGAATTCCTTGAGACAGAATATTTTTGAATATATATATGTAATCTGTGTGTCTCTCTCTGTATGTTATTAGAGACTCAAAAAATTCTATCTTTTTTTCTCTGGTACTGAACAAAACATTCCCTGAGAAGAATAGTCGTTGGCCAGCATTGATTGCATCCTTAATTGCAAAATCTCTTCTGGAGGAAAGTCCACATAAATATTCCTTGAAAAATCCCTTGAAACTTGGTCCAGAAATGAATGAAAACGGCTAGGAAATCTCTGAATTAATTGCAGAATAACTCCTTAACTGATTTGAATTTGAATCTCGAAACATCCTTGAAGTTATCTGAAATCGTCGAACTGAGCTCTGCTATCGTCGAGCTGAGCTCAGCGATCTAGAAATATACAGCAGCAAAATATCGTCGATCTGAGCTCAAAGATCGTCGAACTGAGCTCAGAGATAGAAATCCAAAGCATAGTCAAAATCGTCGACCTGAGCTCACCGATCGTCGAACGGAGTTCGACGATATAATGAAGTTTAGCTCAGCGATCGTCGAATGGAGTTCGACGATCTGTCGAAGTTGAGCTAGACGATCGTCGATCGGAGTTCGACGAATCGTCGTGCTGAGCTCGACGATATGACTTAGTCTCCAAACAGAAAATCCTGGTCTTGAGGGCAGCTTCCAAACCTAGACTACTAACCCTTAGACTCAATTCTAATTGACCTATTGAGCTATACAGGAGGTCAAGCAAAGGTTTCCTAGAGACATAGTGATCCTGACCCAAATTAGTAATAGGGTGTTCCAACAAAGGAGTTGGTAGAAGGCCGGCTTGGCTTGCGGATTAAGAAGCTTAGAACTGATAACGGGGGTGAGTTTGTCTCCTCCGAGTTTTCTAACTTCTGCAGGAAGCACGGGATCCAACGGGAGCTTACTTGTGCTCACACTCCACAACAAAATAGGGTAGCGGAGCGGAAGATCCGTCATCTGACGGAGACCTGCAAATGCTGGCTTCATGCGAAAGATATCCCAAGGTCCTTTTGGGCGGATGGAATGTCTTGTGCTGCTTATGTTATCAACCGGATGCCACTCAGCCCTATCAACATGAAGACTCCTATTGAGCTGTTACTGAAGGAGAAGCCGAGTGTTGGACACCTTAGGGTGTTCGGTTCAACCTGCTATGTGCATGTCCCGGATGCTTCACGGACAAAGCTGGATGCGAAGGCAAGGAAACTTGTCTTTGTTGGCTATGATGAGCGGAAGAAGGGATGGAAATGCATGGACCCTATGACGAAGAAGTTCGTGGTGTCAAGAGATGTTGTCTTTGACGAGCTGACGTCATATGGAGGTGGCTCGGTGGAGCTAACCGGTAGTAGTAAGGTTGATGAAGCACCGGTGGAGGCTGCTGAAGGCTTGGAAGAGGAGCTTGTTGTTTCACCAGCAGCTCCTGTTGCTTCTAACTCCGAGGTTGAGCCTTCTGGCTCAGGAAGCATGGGGAGCACTGCTCAATGCTTGCCCCAGGTAGGAGTGGAGCCCGAAGAAGCAACGGAAGCCGTGAGCAAGGAGCCGTGTCTTCGGAGATCGAAGAGGGTGGTTAAGCCACCGGCTCGGTACTGTGATGGGAATACAGTGAGCTTTGTCTCCTGCTTCTTTGCAGGTCCTCTGGATGAGCGAGAGCCTGCAAACTTCAATGAGGCCACTGGAGTAAAGTAGTGGGAAGATGCCATGAAAGAAGAGATTGATGCTCTGAAGAAGAATGAAACCTGGGACCTTGTGCCCAAGGTTGATGGCATTACTCCGGTTACTTGTAAGTGGGTGTATAAGTTGAAGAAGAAGGCTGATGGGAGCATTGATCGGTTCAAGGCTCGCCTGGTCGCTAGAGGATTCTCACAACAGTATGGAGAAGACTATGAGGAGACATTCAGTCTAGTTGCGAAGATGACTTCTGTAAGAGTGGTGATCGCCTTGGCTGCTAGCAAGGGATGGAGATTGTGGCAACTCGATGTGAAGAATGCCTTTCTTTACGGAGAGATTGACAAGGACATCTTCATGGATCAGCCGCTTGGTTTTGTCTCTGAAAAGCATCCGGACTATGTCTGCAAACTCAGGAAGGCTCTCTATGGTTTGAAGCAAGCTCCTAGAGCGTGGTATGGGAAGATTGCAGAGTACTTGCAATTCTGTGGATACCTTGCTTCCAACTCGGATTCAAGCTTGTTCGTCAAGAAGAAGGGGGAGCTACGAGTCTTGGTCCTGTTGTATGTGGATGACATGATCATCACAGGGAACTTGGAGGGGGAAGTAGCATGGCTCAGGGCTGAGCTTGCTATACGCTTCGAGATGAAAGACTTGGGAGAGTTGCATCACTTTCTCGGTCTGGAAGTGGAGAGGAAGGAGTGCGGGGTTCTCATTAGCCAAAAAGGGTATGCTGATCGCATTGTGAAGCGGTTTGGCATGGGCGAAGGGAAGAAGTGCTCTACTCCACTGGAATCTGGGCTGAAGCTTCGACGAGATGAGGGAAGGGTTATTCATGATCCCTTCGTGTTCAGGGCTCTTGTTGGAAGCTTGATTTATCTGACGATTACAAGGCCGGATATCGCTTATGCTGTTTGCCGAGTAAGTCGGTATCTGGCTGAACCAAGGCAATCTCATCTAGTGGCGGCGAAGGAAATTCTGAAGTATGTCAAGGCTTCTTTTGACATGGGACTCCTCTATAGAAGGGATGCGGAGTTTGCGTTGCTCGGGTACACGGATGCGGACTATGGTGGTGATTCGGATGATCGAAGGTCTACTTCTGGTGATGTGTTCACTTGTAGTTCAGCTAGCATCTCGTGGTGTAGCAAGAAGCAGGACTCGGTGTCGGTTTCAACCACGGAGGCGGAGTATAAGGCTTCGGCCTTGGCTGCTCGAGAAGGCGTTTGGTTGAGGAGGCTTATAGAGGATGTTCATGAAGAAGTGCAAGGGCCTACTTTACTCCGAGGTGACAATGAGAGTGCTCTCAAACTGGTTAACAATCCAGTGTGTCACGCCAGGACCAAGCATATAGAGATTGATCACCACTTCATCAGGGAGAAGGTGTTGGAGGGGTCTCTGTTGGTCGGGCATGTTCGGAGTGAAGATAATCTTGCTGACATCTTCACGAAGTCACAGTCGAAGGGGCCTTTTGAACACTTGCGCAGCTTGCTGGGCTTGGTCACCACTTCCCACTTCAAGGGGGAGTGTTGAAATTTGTGAAGTGGAAGTGGGTGACGGGACAGGCTGGGCGGCCTGGGGCGGACAGCTTTGGCGGACTGGGCGGACTAAGATATGCGGCCTAGTGGAAGGTCTAGTGGAAAGCAGGCTGTCTTCTGAGCGGCTTGTTGCATGGAGTCCGCGAACTATGCAGCCTGGTTTCTGCGGATAGGGTGTTTGCTGATTGGCTTTGCCAAGGAGCGGCCTGAGCGGATGGAGGCTTGCGGACTGGTGCATTGCTCAGTGGCCGCGGGTGTAAGCTTGTGCTGATAGGCGGTTTGACTCATGTCCGCGGGTAGCTTGCGGACTGTTGTGTCCGCGGTGGGGGGCTGTTGCGGACTGTGTTTAGATCTTGGCTGAGGCCTTGTCGAGCTCTGGTGGCACAGCAGGCGATTTGCTATGGAGATCGATTGGCGGACTGGGTTTGGAGTCCGGGGTTGGCTGCTGCTTTGGACAGAAGTGCGAGGAGCTGGCGGACTTATGGCGGTCTGTGCTATGGTGTTTGGCGGACGAGAATTTGAGTCCGCCATACTCGCATTGGCCCTTGATGGTTTTGGACTTGGTCACACTTTGTGCCAAGACCATGGTGTCCGCGGATTGAGGGGTGAGTCCGCGCGGATTGAGGTGTGACCGGGCGGACTGTTACTATCTGCCTTTGGTCGTGGACTTGTGGCGGATTGAGGTGTGAGTCTTGCGGACTGCCTCGGGTTGGTGCGGACTGCCATTGAAGGGGGTTGCTGTCCTGCAGTGGTTGGAGCTTTGCGGGCTGACGCCTTGTCCGCATAGCTTGGGCGGACTGGAGAGGGTTCGCCAATGTTTGCCTTGCTCCTGGCTGTTTTCCTTGGTATCCGGCCAAGTCCTTGCAGACTCAGCGGACGGTGGTTTTGCTTTCGCGCGGGCATGGGTGGTGACGCTATCTCTTGGGCAGTGACCACACTCCTCACCTTGCCTATAAATAGGACCCCCCCTGGCACATCTACAGGAACCTAAGTAACTAGAGTGAACACTAAGTTGGGTTGAGCGAAGTGCTGCGGTCTGTGTTTGTCAGTCCGCGCGGATTGTTTCAGGATGACGGTTTGCTGTGTGCAGGTCGCGCGGGTAGCTTCAAGGATCCAGGAGTTTGGCTGTGACTTCGGTCAAGTACTTGGAAGTGTGCGGTCTCTGCGGACTCAGCAGGAGGTCGCTCTGTGGCTTGTTAGATCTGTTTCATCTTTGCCAGCTTCAATAACCTGTCCTCCGGCTTCAGGCGGGTAGGGGTGTTCCTCAGTTCAGGTTCAACAGGAGGCGAATAACAGTGTGTCCGCGCGGCCTCGCGGCTTCGGCGGATTCCGTGTCTATTCGGAGAATTGCAGCATAGCTGGGGCGAGCTCAGCGGTCTCGGCGACCTCGGCGACCTCGCGGTCTCGGCGGACTCCGGTGCTGTCCGCCCGGCTTGTATTTTGGTGCTTTCTGTTTACAGCTGTTATACTAGCGAAATCATGTCTCGCTATGTATGCCTCGTGTTGTAAAGAAGTAAATGTATAAAATACCTGCTTGTGCTTCCATTGTTTGTTGGGATTAACCTCTGTTCCTTGGTTTCCGCTGGTTCAACGTGCGAACTGGGTAGTTCCGAAGATATTAATTTGGCGTTTGGGCTATCTTGCTGACCACGTTGAGAAACTTTAACACACAGTTATGGAATTCTATCTTATTTATTCCCAGTATTTATTTCATGTATCTTGTAGTCGTTTCAATTAATCTGGAGCAAGTTTCAAGGGAGATTTAAAGGAATGTTTTCTAGGACTTTCCTCCAGAGACAAAATTCATTTAAGGAAGTCATTAATGAGTGGCTAACGGCTATCTTGGAGACAGAGAATCAATTCATTCTTTTCAGATCTAAGGAATAAAAGAGGATATTATCCTTCTACTCAAAACAATTTAAAACAGTCATACATACAGAAAGAAAAAAATAGTCACAGACAGACACACATACAGAATTCATTCAGAATACACACCACTGAAGGAGATCAACATACAAAAAAGAAGATTTTCTAGATCTCTTTTGACTCAAGTGTTCAGAGGCTTCATCCATCAAGACTCCAGACACTACACATTTCAGCAACTACTGTAATTATCCTTTGCTGGAGATCTCATCTACTGAAGGCCTATCACCATAGTGCAAATCTTCTTTTCCTGAACAACTTCCAGATCTCAGGGGGAGCTTTGACAACATCATCCACTAATCTTCTCTCTGATTGTTGGCAAAGAAGAACATCTCACCTCTTTCTTTTTCTGCTGTAAAAGGGTTTCTCAAAACTCCCTTCAAAAGTTTTGTGCTGGTTTCTGAGACCTTGTCAAAACTCAGTGGTTGCAAGACACCTGATCAAAAAATCTAGTTTGTTTTTTGAGCACCTTATCAAAAGCTCATTGGTGCCCAGGACACCTGATCAACTCATCCTGTAGTGGATTCCTACCTAGGGTGGAAGAAGAGTGGATGTACCCAGATTGATTGGGGAACCACTATAGCTCCTTGTGTCTTCTGGTTGCTATATTTTGTTTGATGTGTGCTGTGTTTTTATTTCTTACTTTCATAATTTTTATTTACTGTAAGCACCTTACACATATATTTAAATTAAGTCTTCCACTGCAAAATAATTTTTTAACTTGAAAATTATTTTAATATACTCTATTCACCCTCCCTCTAGAGTTAAGGTAGATCTTATCCCCACTTTCATAGCATATTCTACTTGTCGTTCTTACTCTATTTTACTTTCAGTACTCTTTTTATTTACAACACCTTGCTTATTTTCTGTACAGTTCTTCATACCTTTCACGTGCTATATACATAGAACTGCTAGAGTGGAAATAATTAATACTATATATACTTGTTAGTATAGTTCCACTGTCACCTACTTCTTTTTATACCCCTTGTTGTCCTCCGCTTCATCCTCTCGCACGGTGCCTAGGAGTTATGGGGGAGAGGTGTGGAGGAAACGGCTTAGTCTTTATTTCTAATGGTCGGTTGTGACCAAATCATTTTAGGAGCTCGACGAGATGGAGTACCAGCATGACTGACAGGACGAGGTGGTAGTACGTAAGGAGCTGATACCACAATCACCTACTACTACCACTACAGCCCGTCGTCAGGTGGGACGCGTTTTCTGATGATATTTTAGCTTCTGCTTTATTGTCGTTTTGGAGAGAGAGATATTTGATATCATGTACAGGGCATAAGCCCTTTTCTCTTTTGTTGTACTCATTCTGGACTCTATTGTACTTTCATTTTTATTATAGATGATAGTGTTGTGACTTGTGTACTAGCTGTTTTTATACACTACTTTCATACTTCTATTTCTCAATTGGCCGAACAGGTTATATGATCATACTAGCCGGCAGTATAGGCATCTTGCAGTGTCGACTAACCCATGAGTTAGTGACACCGTAAGGCGGCTGTTCTAGGCATAAGATCGGGAGCCTCCTTGGTAAGTGGGAGGGGTCTTACAAACTTGTATATCTTGTACGAATGATCATAAGAGAAGCAGTCCACAGCACTGGGTCACCCCGCTCGAGCATTAATTTATGTACAAACTATGCAGCGGAAGCAATGGTGTGCCCATGTGTAAAAAGTAACATAAAACAGACCACCTAAGCAATTAGTTAGGCCAATTCTAATATAAACCTTACCTTTATGTAGCCTCCACAGGTCGTCATACCAGAGAATATGGTTCCTCCCCCTCTGGCTGTCATTCCTTTTCTATAGATAGTGATGGGCCAGACCCTGACGGCCATTCTTGAGGCCTTCAGAGCCCAACAGGTTCTGGCACAGCTGCCAAATCTGGGATCAAACTAGTTGAGTGCATTCAACAATTTGTCCCCGCCTATGTACCATGGCATGGAGAATGCAGTAAAGGCCGAGGAATGGCTAGAGGCCATACAAGAGATGCTGGCAGGCATCAGCTGCCCTGTCATCCACGCAGTCCCTTTGGCATCTTCTGCACTGGATGCCCACGCAAAAAGGTGGTGGAAGTCCATGATGGACTCCACCTATGCAGATATGACACTGTCAGATATTTCTTGGGAGGCGTTCAGCGAGGAATTCATGGAGCATTTTGTGTCCACCACGGACCGAGATGAGCTAGAGAGACGTTTTTGAACCTCAAACAGGGGACCAGGTTAGTGATCGAGTACCAGAGGGAGTTTTCCCATCTTGTCAGGTTTGCGGGGATACATGATTTGGACGACAGGAGGTACGCAAAGAGATTCTATCGGGGCCTTAGAGATGATTTAATACAGGCCCTACTATTCATCTCTCATGGCACTTCAACTTAGATCATAGAGATGGCTAAGAAGCTATAGGCAGACCGGCTGATGGTGCAAAGCAGGGGAAAGAGACCGCTGGATGGGTCGTCTTTCGGGGAGAATAGTCGGGGCTCACAGAGAGGCAGAGTTATGAGGAACAAGAGGGGTGGGGGACGCTATCATCTCAACTTCAGGCAGGAGCAGAGGCCTCCCGCAGCACTAGCTCCTCCACCACTACAGACACATGGCCAGATGGGGCAGAATGATCATGGCCAGTGACCGGTAGTTTGTTTCGGGTGCCACCAGCCCGGCCACATTAGATCTGAGTGCCCTCATCAGTTTCTTCCATTTCCTCCTCCACGTCCTCCATCTCTAGTGGCCCCTCCAGTACAGCAGGGCCGAGGACGAGGACTAGGTCGAGGTCGAGGCCGAGGCTGAGGACCTTTTGTGATGGTAGTTTAGTAGCAGCATATTCTACTTGTTGTTCTTACTGATGGCATGCCCCCTCCTCCACCATTTGAAGACGATGCTGACGATGCTGATGATGATCCGGTTGATAAGGCAATACAACTCAAGGATGTGAGGCGGCACGATGACGCTAATGGAAGGCTACGTTACAACCTCCGCCCGCGGCGTGCTACCGCCACCGCAACATATTAGCCTTATTTATTTCCTTCTTGCACTCTATTTTATATTTGGAATATAAAATTATCCTATGTTTAAGTGATAATTTTATATTCATTGCATATTTTATTATTTTTAATTTTGAACATTTTTCATGTTGGTGTGCCTTTAGCCATTCGGATGGATGAGATTACATCTCCATCATGAAGGGCTAAGGCTTGTTTGTAACTCCTATATAAGGACGCTTGTTATGAGATCATTAGAAAGAATTGAAAACCTAATCTCCTTTGAGAAATTTCGGCCAAGAGGAGCCTTCTCCTAGCCGCCGCCCCCCTAGCTTGTGGTGTGAAGTCGCCGCCCCCTTGCTCCCTCCATCCGTTCGGTGCGACTCCGGCGCGGCTTCCTTCGGTGCGACTCCTTGGAAGAAGGTTGCAAACCATTCGGTGTGACGCTGGTGGATCCGTGGAGAGAGTGATTCTCCCACAGTTATCTTGTGTGAAAGCTTTCCGGTTGGGTAATCTCTTCCCCCCACCCTTGTGTGATTTCTTCTCTTTAGTTGTGGTGGTTTTCGCAAATCATTTTCACCGGATCGTTAATTTAATCGCTGCAAGTTTTGAATCGAAATCGCCATTGCAAGGCTTTTTATTTCCGGATCGGGTGGATCCTATTTGCCTGAGCGGATCTTGGCCTATAGCCTTGGTCTTGTTCTCAAAAAGGAGTGGCAACCTTTGTGTTTTCTTGGAGAATATTCCGACTCAAATTTCCGATCGTTGTTTTTGAGTCGACCATTCCTCTTTTGTTGTTTGTGCTGCGTTCTTGTGATGAGGAACTATTGTGGGCGATAGGTGCTGTGTAGGTGCGGTAGATCTACGACGTGTAGAGCGGAGATAGAGCGTTAGATCCGTGGAGATCTCCGATCCGACATCCCCACGTCAATTTGGTATCAGAGGCGGTCGTTTCAACTTTCACGTTGCAAACATCCTCTCTGCGTTCCTTGTTGGAGATCGGATCGTTAGAAATCAAAAAAATTATTTTCTGTGGTCTGCAAATAGCGGGCTGAAATTTTTATTTTTCAGTAAAATTTCAAAAAAAAAAACTTTTAACGATCTACGTGTTATTCACATTGGGAATATATAAAAATATCTTATTTTCAACATAGCTTCAACCCGAGGAAAATTCATCTTGCCCGGGGCCTCCCAAACCTGAATGTGCACTAGGCTAGGAATGGAGTACACAACCCCGTCTACGTCTAGGATGGCTGCGAACGAGCATGGTGATCCCAACACCGAGGCTATAGCGGGTCTTCGTGCCGAATGGCTGAGCTTAGGAACGTCTTAGCCCAGATCCTACAAAATCAGGAAAGGCCACCCCCACCTCCCGTTAATGTTGGGCAGCCCAACCGGCACCAACCGAACTTTGACTCGGATTCTGAGGGAAACTCTCCCCGTGTGCCCCCTCGAGAACCTCGCCCCGAGCGAGGATTTGATATCACGAGGGCCATCAAGATAAATGCCCCCATATATGATGGCATGGGAGATCCCCAGATCTTCCTCCATTGGGCTATAGACATGGAGTGCTATTTCGAATGGCACAACCTCACGGACCCCCAAAAGGTTCAAGTTGCCAGGATGAAATTAACGGGACGTGCCAAAACTTATTTGCTGAATGAAGAACGTTGGTTAGGAGCTGGACACGGGGTCCCACTCATTGGATGGGCTGTGATGAAGAACCTGCTGACCGATCAGTACGTTCCCGCGTACCATCGGACGCAGATGTTCGATGAGCTTGCCACCCTTCGACAAGGCTCAATGTCCGTTGCTGAATATATGGGAGAAATTAAGGACCGTATGGTACGATGTGACCTTCGAGAGCTCCCCGAAGTCACTTTATCTAGATTTCGAAAGGGACTTCACCCCGACATTCAGCGGAAACTCTTGTGTTACGGTCATACGGACTTGAATACGACTTTCAATGCCGCCTTGGACATTAAAAAGCACCTAGCATCTAAGGCTCACTCCCGTTATTCTAGTACGAAGAATAAGTTCACCCCTGGGGCATCTTCTTCCACATACCCTGATAAGGGAAAGTTCAAATCTACCGAGTCGAAGTTAATCGTGATCACCGCTAGGAAATCCAAGAAACCTGCGAGTGAGCATGTCCCTATCGGGAAGGTTAGCAAGGCTAACACCACTTGTTACTCTTGCGGCATTCAAGGCCACTATGCCTACGAATGCCCAACAAAGACAAAAACACTAGCCTTATTAGAGCCAACTACCGACCCTGACGATTACGTATACGAGGCCGCAGAGGAGAGTGACCCCGAAGGAGTCCCTAGTGACTTAGAGGATGATCACCCCCTTATGGTGATGCGTTGTATCTTGACCACTCCGCGTCCATTAGATGATTGGAAGAGGACGAGCATATTTTCTCTGATTTTTAAGAGTGGCGAGAAGCTTTGCAAGCTGATTATTGATAGTGGTAGTTGCGTGAATTTCGTATCTGAGAACGTCGTTGCACGTATGTCCTTGGTCACAGAACCGCACCCGACCCCATATCAGGTCTCTTGGATCAACAATCTCTCTGTACCCATTACCAAACGATGCCTGGTCCCACTCTCATTCAAATCCTACATTGATGAGGTGTGGTGTGATGTCCTTCTGATGGACGCTTGTCATGTGTTGTTAGGCCGCCCTTGGCTATACGACCGTGATGTTACATATTTTGGTAGAGCCAACACTTATGAATTCAAATTCAATAGCAAAACCATCACTTTGAGGTCGACCATCCCAAAGGAGCCCGTAGTCTTGGCTAAGGACACCACTATTCCGGTAGAACGGAAAACGTTGAATCTAGTTGGTAGGAAAGAGTTTGAGAGGGATCCGTTCTTTGATGGAATCATGTATGCGCTAGTCCTCTTAAGTGTGAAGCCCGATTCTAGCATTTTGGATGAGTTACCTAGTGAGTTACGAGTACTATTGGAGGAGTATAGGGACGTGTACCCGGATGAGTTGCCTCCCACGTTACCCCCGCTTAGGAATATCCAGCATGCGATAGATCTCATCCCGTGGTCTTCCTTGCCAAATCAGCCCCATTATCGACTCCACCACGCAGCTCACCTGGAGTTGCAGTCTCAGATAGAGGGCTTGCTAACGAAAGGTTTTATTATGACTAGTATGAGTCCATGTGCTGTACCAGCTCTACTTTCCCCCAAGAAGGGTGGTACATGGCGGATGTGCGTTGATAGCCGGGCTATCAACAAAATCACCATCAAGTATAGGTTCCCCATTCCCCGCTTAGATGATTTGTTGGATGTCTTGTTTGGAGCCACCGTATTCTCCAAATTAGATCTTCGGAGTGGCTATCACCAAATTAGGATACGAGAGGATGATGAATGGAAGACGGCGTTTAAGTCGACGGATGGTCTGTACGAATGGCTTGTGATGCCCTTTGGGTTGTCCAATGCCCCTAGTACCTTCTCCCGGATGATGACACATGTCTTTCAGCCATTCATGGGAAAGTTTGTTGTCATCTACTTTGACGATATTCTGATTTATAGCACCTCTACTACCGAGCACATCTCTCACATGAGAGTGATCCTTTCCACCCTGCGGAAGGAGACGTTATTTCTCAATCTTAAGAAATGCACTTTCTATATCTCGGAGGTAGAGTTCTTAGGCTATATAGTCGTCTCTGAGGGTATTCGAGTCGATCCGAGCAAGGTTCAGGTCATTAAGGACTGGCCCGTGCCAACCACCCTACGTGAGGTGCGTAGTTTCCATGGGTTAGCCATGTTTTATCGTCCTTTTGTACGAGACTTCAGTAGTATTATGGCGCCTGTCATAGACTGTATGAAGAAGGGAGATTTTACGTGGACGAAGTCCGCCACCCATGCTTTTGAACGAATAAAGGAGCTTATGACTGAGGCACCTATCTTACGTTTACCTGACTTTGCTAAAGTCTTTGAGCTCACATGTGATGCGTTTGGGGTAGGGATTGGAGGTGTCTTGAGCCAGGAGGGCCAGCCCGTTAGTTATTTTAGCGAGAAGTTGTCCGGCCCTAAGCTGAACTATTCTAATTACGATAGGGAATTTTATGCTGTAGTCTGATGTCTACACCATTGGAGGCACTATCTCCTCTCCAAGGAGTTTGTGATCCTCTCCGATCATGAGGCTTTACGTTTCATCAACGGCCAGCATAAGATCAGTCCACGACACGCTAAGTGGGTAGCTTTCTTACAAGGTTACACGTTTAATGTCAAGCACCTTAAGGGAGCTGATAACCGAGTCGCGGACGCCCTTAGTCGTCTTACTCTTTTACTCACCTCTATGGAAATACATGTTGTAGGATTTGAGCGGATTAAGTATGAGTACGCCACGTGCCCTGACTTCCATGACTTCTATCTATCTACCCAGGATAGCTCCCCCATGACGATATCTGCATACGTCATCAAGGACGGTTACCTGTTTAGGAACAGAAAGCTATGTATTCCGCAGTCATCGTTACGACTACATATCATATGAGAGTTGCATAGCGGAGGGTTGAGTGGACACTTCGGTAGAGATAAAACCATTACGTTAGTCGAGGACAAATTTTATTGGCCAAACCTTAAGGTTATGGTGGGACAGGTAGTGAGTAGCTGCCGCACATGTCAGGTGTCTAAGGGTAGTAAGACCAACGTAGGTTTATATACACCCTTGCCTATTCCCTCCATGCCTTGGGTAGACGTTAGTATGGATTTTGTATTAGGCCTCCCCATTACCCTACGCCGTCACGACTCAATTTTTGTAGTGGTGGATAGGTTTTCAAAGATGGCTTATTTCATCCCGTGCAGTAGGACAAATGATGCGTCTCACGTCGCTAAACTTTATTTTAAAGAAGTCGTTAGTCACCGTGGAGTGCCAAAGACCATAGTATCGGATAGGGACGTAAAATTCACTAGTTATTTTTGGAAGACTCTTTGGATATTAATGGGAACGAAATTATTGTTTTCCTCTGCCTATCATCCCCAAACTGATGGGCAGGCGGAAGTGGTTAATCGGAGCTTAGGAAATTTGTTACGATGCCTTGTGAGTGATCACAAGAGCACTTGGGATCTTCTCCTTCACCATGCCCAGTTAGCCGACAATAATTCCAAGAATAGGTCTACGGGTCTGTCTCCGAATGAGATTGTCCACGGGTATAAGGCTCCTGTGCCGCTTGACTTGGTTCCGTTGCCCCCAACGTACAAGGCAAGTCAGTTTGCACAATCCTTCGCCCAGCACATCCATGATTTACACGCACGTATACGGGCCACCTTGACTACGCAATACGACTCTTATCAAGCGCACACTAATTTACATAGGAGAGTATCAGACTTCAAAATTGGCGATCTAGTTTTAGTCCATTTGGTTCCCGAACGCTTGCCAACTGGCACCGTTAAAAAGTTAGCACCAAAGCGCTCCGGCCCTTTTCGGACTATTAAGAAGTTAGGTGACAACGCTTTAATTTTTGAATTGCCTGCTGATTGGGGTATCTCCCCCCATTTTTAATGTTTCGGATTTAACGATGTTTGTGTCACCACCACAAGAGTTGATTTCTTTGTCATCTTCTTCTCCCACTAAAAATTCTCATGGGTTGGGGAGTGGTAGTACGGATGATCTCTCTCTTTCGGTCCCCACAGGTATATCATCGGATGGAAAGTTTCCTTCTTTCCTGCCTACTGCTAATATGTTCCCCAGGTTTCCACGGACGTTTTCCACTCCAGAGATGATATTTGATGCTGAGCCTGTTACCACTGCTGAGGGCGACACCCACCGCTTTCTCATCTATTGGCGTGATCGGCCCCCTTCGGATGACTCTTGGGTACTCAAGACGGAGCTACAGAGTTTGGATACCGCTCTCCTTCACCGCTATCGCTTGGACCACGTAACGGAGATGCGTGCATTTGAGCGGGGGAGGATTGATGGCGTGCCCCCTCCTCCACCATTTGAAGACGATGCTGACGATGCTGATGATGATCCGGTTGATAAGGCAATACAACTCAAGGATGTGAGGCGGCACGATGATGCTAATTGAAGGCTACGCTACAACCTCCGCCCGCGGCGTGCTACCGCCACCGCAACACATTAGCCTTATTTCCTTCTTGCACTCTATTTTATATTTGGAATATAAAATTATCCTATGTTTAAGTGATAATTTTATATTTATTGCATGTTTTATTATTTTTAATTTTGAACATTTTTCATGTTGGTGTGCCTTTAGCCATTCGGATGGATGAGATTACATCTCCATCATGAAGGGCTAAGGCTTGTTTGTAACTCCTATATAAGGAGGCTTGTTATGAGATCATTAGAAAGAATTGAAAACCTAATCTCCTTTGAGAAATTTCGGCTAAGAGGAGCCTTCTCCTAGCCACCGCCCCCCTAGCTTGTGGTGTGAAGTCGCCGCCCCCTTGCTCCCTCCATCCGTTCGGTGCGACTCCGGCGCGGCTTCCTTCGGTGCGACTCATTGGAAGAAGGTTGCAAACCATTCGGTGTGACGCCAGTGGATCCGTGGAGAGAGTGATTCTCCCACAGTTATCTTGTGTGGAAGCTTTCCGGTTGGGTAATCTCTTCCCCCTCCCTTGTGTGATTTCTTCTCTTTAGTTGTGGTGGTTTTTGCAAATCGTTTTCTCCGGATTATTAATTTAATCGCTGCAAGTTTTGAATCGAAATCGCCGTTGCAAGGCTTTTTATTTCCGGATCGGGTGGATCCTATTTGCCTGAGCGAACCTTGGCCTATAGCCTTGGTCTTGTTCTCAAAAAGGAGTGCCAACCTTTGTGTTTTCTTGGGGAATATTCTGACTCAAATTTCTGATCGTTGTTTTCGAGTCGACCATTCCTCCTTTGTTGTTTGTGCTGCGTTCTTGTGATGAGGAACTATTGTGGGCGATAGGTGTTGTGTAGGTTTGGTAGATCTACGACGTGTAGAGCGGAGATAGAGCGTTAGATCCGTGGAGATCTCTGATCCGACATCCCTACATCACTTACTCTGTTTTACTTTCAGTATTCTATTTACTTACAACACCTTACTTATTTTTTATACAATTCTTCATACCTTTCATGTGATATATACAAAGAACTGCTAGAGTAGAAATCTTTGATACTATATATACTTGTTAGTATAGTTCCACTATCACCTGCTTCTTTTTATACCCCTTGTTGTCCTCCGCTTCGTCCTCCCACACGGTGCCTAGAAGTTGCGGGGGCGAGGTGTGGAGGAAACGGCTTAGTCTTTATGACTAACGGTCGGTTGTGACCAAATCATTTTAGGAGCTCGAGGAGATGGAGTACCAGCACGACCGGCAGGACGATGTGGCAGGACGTGAGGAGCTGATACCACCATCACCTACTACTACCACTACAGCCCATCGTCTAGTGGGACGAGTTTTCTGATGATAGTTTAGCTTCCGCTTTGTTGTTGTTTTGGAGAGAGAGAGATTTAATATCATGTACCGGGTATAAGCCCTTTTCTCTTTTGTGTACTCATTCTAGACTCTATTGTACTTTCATTTTTATTATAGATGATAGTGTTGTGACTTGTGGACTAGCTGTTTTTATACACTGCTTTTGTACTTCTGTTTCTCAATTGGCCGAACAGGTTATATGATCGTACTAGCCGTCAGGATCGGCGTCTTGCAGTGTCGACTAACCCGTGTGTTAGTGACACCGTAAGGCGACGGTTCTGGGCATAAGACCGGGAGCCTCCTTGGTAATGGGTAGGGGTCTTACATTTGCGGACTCTGGCAGCTAGGAGACTTCAGCGATTAGGAGGCTTTTAGAGTGCGGACAAAGGTGTTCAGCAGAATAATGGGTTTTTCACGGTCCACGCGGAATCCGTAGTTCTGTCCGGTGCAGCGGAGGCTTGGCGGCCTCGGTGAAATCGGCAGTTTCGGCGGTCTCTGAGACAGTCCGCCCAGCTTGTTTTCTTGCTTTGCTTTTATGCTCTTCCTTTGTACATTGACGAATCATTCCTCGCCATGTATGTCCAGCCATGTAAAGAAAACTGTTAATAATACAAGACTTGTTTGTTGCCTTCAGTTGTTTCTGATATATTGAGCATGGTTTACGGTTGAGTGTTCATGCGCCTGGTTCACGATTTCTGCTTGATCACGGTGTCATATTGATATCTTTAAAAGTTTTACTTGGTATCAGATCTATCTCCCCGATCATGTTAAGAAATTTTAACATGGTATTAGAGGGAACAGAGGTTTGAGTAGTGATCAACCATCAGTTCTGCTTGGTGCTTCTAGAAGCTAATAGATTAGTGGTTGTTGCAATGGAAGGTGGGTCAACAAGAGGTCTTGGTATTGAGCTTTTAAGTCCGACCAACTTTAAGAAGTGGAGGTCGTTCATGGAAAGCTATCTTTTGGGTGAGAATCTTTGGGAGGTCTCTGTGGTAACGACATGCAAGAAGTGGCTGTCGCAACTAGTGCTGCTGAAAAGGTGTGAGCTTCGAGGAAAATAAATGCAAAAGCTGAGTTTACTCTGAAGCGGGCTATCTCACCAGAGCTCTTTGATCACATCCTTGGATGTCGATCAACTACTAATATTTGGACTTTCCTTGATGGGTTGTTCAACACGAAGAATGTAGCACGACTAATGTTCTTGGAGAATGAATTGGCGAGAGCCACTCAGGGTGACTTGTCTATCTCCATGTTCTTCCTGAAAATGAAGAACCTCTGCACTGAGATATGAGCATTGGACCCGGATGAGCCTATTTCGGAGGCGAATCTCAAGAGGAACATCATCCATGGCTTGCGGATGGAGTATGTGGCCTTTGTGACCTCTGCTCAAGGCTGGGAAACTCAACCATCGTTGCTAGAGCTGTAGAACGTGCTAGCTTCGCAGGAGAGCTTAGCAAGGTAGATGGCTAGTATGACTGTCTCTAGAGGAGACAGAGAGACTCTCTTCTCTGGGAAGAAGAAGAGATGGGACAATAAGAAGAAACTTGTTGGAGATGGTCCATCAATTTCATATCAGCAAGAGAAGAGTTACTCTTCTAAGCGTGATGGGAAGAAGAAGAAAGGACCAAAGTGCTACAGGTGCAATCTGCCAGGTCACTTCAAATGAGATTGTAAGGTGAAGCTTCAGCCGGGTCATACTATAGGCAAGGAGGAGGCTTTTTTTGGTGCTAAGGGAGCTGGATGGGGGAATGCTTTCATGACGGGCATGTTTGTTCGTGCATTATCCTCCATCAACTACCATGATTACTGGATTATTGACTCTACGTGTGGTTATCACCTCATCGGGGATGAATCAAAGTTCTCTTCGCTATATTCTTACTCAGGTTATGATGTTATTATTATTGCGAATGATTCTGTGCATGTAGTCGAGAAGGAGGGAGTTGCGTCTTTGGGTAGTGATAAGGGGCCACTCACGTTAAGGAGTGTTTATCATGTATTGGGCATGATGAAGAACTCTTCTCAGTGACCAACGCGGTAGATGAAGGCAATCACGTTCTGTTCGGCCCAACAGAAGTGAGATTTCTCCAGAACGGATCAGCCGTAAAGGCTGATGTTACTCACGTTGTAAGGAGAGTAAAGGACTTGTTTCTTCTATAAACAAGCTACTATATTGATTGTATGAGGGCAAATGATAGCGCGGAAATCTAGCATGAAAGGCTGGGGCACGTAGGGATGGACAAGCTGAAAGCCATGGCGGTGAGGAGCCTTGTGAAAGGCTTGCCTAAGTTGTCATACTACAGTGATGGTCATGTTTGTGTTGGATGTCAATATGGAAAGGCACATCGCCTTCCATTTGATAAGTCACAAACCAGGTATAAAGCACCATTAGAGTGTGTTCATGGTGATCTGATGGGACCAACTCTCACTATCAGTCTTGGAGGGAGTAGGTATATACTCGTGCTGATTGATGACTATACGAGGTACACGTGGGCGTACTTCATGAATGAGAAGTCAGATGCTTTTCGGCTATTCATGGAGTTCAAGGAGCTGGTGGAGGGTTGGCTTGGACTGCGGATCAAGGAGTTGAGAACGAACAACGGAGGTGAGTTCGTCTCAACTGAGTTCTATAACTTCTGCAGGAAGCAAGGCATCCAGAGGGAGCTTACTTATGCACATACTCCACAACAAAATGGAGTAGCGGAGAGGAAGATCCATCATTTGACGGAAACTTGCAAATATTGGCTTCTTGCAAAAGGGATTTTGAGGACTTTTTGGGCAGAAGGAATGGCCTGCGCAACATATGTCATCAATCGGATGCCTCTGAGTCCGATCAACATGGCCTCATGAGCTGATGTTCAAGGAGAAGCCGAGTGTTTAACACCTTCAGGTGTTTGGATCAACTTGCTATGTACACGTCTCAGATGCTCTGAGGACCAAGCTTGATGCAAAGGCGAGGAAGCTTGCCTTTGTGGGCTATGATGAGCGGAAGAAGGGATGGAAATGTATGGATCCTACAATAAAGAAGTTTGTTGTATCAAGAGAAGTTGTCTTTGATGAACTTATGTTGTATGGAGGTAACTATGTTGAGCTGCAAGAGTGCAGGTCTTATTGTACAACCCAGGGTATTTCAATAACTTTAGAGCAGCGGGATTGCGCTATTAGCAGGCCATCCCCCAAAATCTATAAATAGACCATTGGGGTGCCTTGGAGAGGGATCCGTTTTTCACCAATCTTCATCTTCTTCCTTCATCCTCCAAGGCACCTAGCTCAGCATTGGCTAGGGTGTGGGAGATCTCAAAGGTCTTCCGGATGTGAGGCGGGACCTCCACGCTAGAGCTATGGGTAATTTTCCAAATTCAAGTCTCTTACTAAGGGACGGCTTGGGAGAAGTATATGTGAGTTGCACCCCTAGGTCTGAACTCTAGGTGGAACTGAATCTCAGTTTAAACATTTTTGGTGCGGTGAGTGTGGACCGCAGCTCATACATACATTCCTGAGCAAATTCTATGTCGAGAGATCATGGAGGTGGTGATGACCCCAATGGGCTCCCTAAATTAGAACCCTTTGTTGGGAGGGAAGAGTTCATGGCTTCCATCCAAGGCATCTTGTAGGTGCTATGAAGTATTGCTCTTCGAGGTGATTGCTAGACACCCACCCCCAGGAACTAGCTCCTAGGGCTCTCGGCGAGACAACTCCCAAGGGTCTAGGTGAGATGACCCTAGGAGGGGGTAGAATAAAGTGCATCAGGAAGACGGCTCGGGAAGTAAAGGATGGGATAGGGGGTCGAGCGAGACCTTACCGGTTGGGAGTTATTCCCCAGCCCCGCGAGTGCTAGCCTCCCAAGCGAGCAGGTCGCATGAGTGGAGCATGCAAGATCACCAAGTAGGGGGTAACCCTTTAGTGAACTGATTGTCTCAGCTCCCGTTCCCAAGAGGATCTCCTCACCCGGGCTCTCACTAGCTGGATGGATCGAATGCGCCTCAGTGCAGAGAAGGAAGCGACCCCTGAGAGGATCTCCTCAATCAGGCTTTCACTATTTGGATGGGTCGAATGTGGCTCAGTGGAGAGAAGGTTCCAACCTTGAGAGGATCTCCTCACCCAGGCTCTCATTAGCTGGATTGGTTGAATGTGCCTCAATGGAGAGAAGGAACCGACGCCCGAGAGGATCTCCTCATCCAGGCTCTCACTAGTTGGATGGGTCAAATGTGCCGCAATGGAGAGAAGGTTCCAACCCCGAGAGGATCTCCTCATTTAGGCTCCCACTAGCAGGATGAGTCGAATATTCCTCGGTGGAGAGAAGGAACCGACCCTTGAAAGGATCTCCTCACCCAGGCTCTCACTAACTGGATGAGTCGAATGTGCCTTGATGGAGAGAAGGTTCCAACCCTGAGAGGATCTCTTCACCCAGGCTCTCACTGTAAGACCCCCATTTTTTTCTCTTCAAACCCAAGGGTCTTATACCCAAAACCGCCGCTTTGCGGTGACACCTTCGCGCCGGGGAAGATCGTCACTACAAAACGTCGATTTTGCCGGCCTTATTGATCACAAAAGTAGCAGTACAAGATAATAGACATGTAAGTCCACAGAAAATAACATATCATATAAATAATCTCCACGAAGGGAGTGTCCACAGAATAATATATCAGAGTACTAAAATACGGGCTTGTGCCCGGAACATCATGTCCTCACTACAAATCACTTATGCAGAAGCAAAAACAGAACATCTACTCAAGGTCGTGACTCACGGTCCCGAATGTATGAACTCTGGAGCTAGACTACCCCATCTCCAAGTGCACCGGTCTCTGGGGCTGCTCCCCCGTGCTGGGCTCCACGATTCCCTAAAATGATGTGGTTCAAAAACCGTTAGTCATAAAGACTAATCCCTATCATCCCCTACCCATTCCCCCATTGCTCCTAAGTATCGAGCGGAGAGGAAGAAAGGGAAGGACATGAAGGTGGAGAATAAATCAAAAGAAACAGGTGGCAGCAGAACTAATCTAGTAATTCTATAATAAATAATGGCAATAGGATGAAATATGAAAAGTAACCTTCACTTATGTGAGAACACATAAGCCAAGAGGTCTTCTACAAGTCTCTCATCGTATAAAAAGTCTCATACCAATTTATACGTTGGGGTGTCGGTTATCAAACAGCAATATATATATATATATATATATATATATATATATATATATATATATATATATATATATATATATATATATATATATATATATATCAAAATTGACCTTAATTTATAAACTTGCCTACACAAGCTTATAGACCAAGGGGTCGTTTTACAAGTACTAATGTATAAGCGTCCCATTCCACTTATACCTTAGGTGTCAGGGGTTAAATGAATCGATTATTCTATGACATGCAAGTGGGTATGATGGAACATGCAAGTGCAACACACACACCCGACTCTGTGCACAGAGACCTTTAGTTCCCCCTTTCTAGAGACGTAACCTCCCAGGATACCTCCATAGTGGAAGACGGAAGCGGTGGGTTGGGCCTCGCCCACCTCTAAACCAGTAAAGCACTACCGGTCAGACCTATCGTACGCCTCAATGCTGGTGCACAAAGCGGATCACCTGCGTACTCTTGCCGGCTGGCGCACCGGACTTCTGTTGGCGAAATGTTAACCACACTTGCCGAGACAGCGTATTGGAGTCGGTGCATCGACCCTCCAATACTGAAGACCCACCACCTTAATTTTTTTTCCTTTTATGCACATGCAAATTTAACGTATTCAAAAACCGAGCCGAAGCTCCCTGGACTAAAATGTCTGTCTCAAACAATTGAGCTGAAACTCCCTGGACCAAAACGTTCGTCTCTTAACTATCCGAGCTGAAGCTCTCCGGACCAAAACATTCGTCTCTTAACTATCCAAGCCTAAGCTCCCAACTATCTTCCTATGCTATCTGTGTTCGTGAAATGTGTAACCCTAGTTACTAAGTTACTGTTTTCAGCTTGTTAATACAGTTTACGTTAACCCAGGACTGCCCCCGATATTCCCTGTGAAGGGCTCTCAAGGGTCACTAGGAACTATGATGGGATTACTCTCATCGTTCTCTTTCGCAAGGTACTTATTATTATTATTGGTTGATTCCCTTACCCATTACCTTCTCGTGTTACGATAGACTAACCTAGTGTGATTTTTAACCTTCCTCTCTTCGTGAAAGATGATCTTTCGTCGAACTCGAGCACATCTTAACTCTAGCCAACACCACTTCTCACCAACCTTCCCATCCTTATATGGTGAACACTTTCACATCCATCCAATTCAGCAGATTAACTAACTCCAACGTTGTGCCCCATCATATCCTATGATTGTTAACTCAAATTGCTAATTGCAGACTATCTTATGCTATATGTCGAACCGGATAGGAAATGATCCAATACTCATCCAAATGCCCTAACTTATTTACTGGAGGTATATCATGATATAATTAGCCTATAATTAGAAAATTATAATTTTTCCTAATTTAACTGGCATTTAATTAATTTCCTCAAAAATTTCAAGGGCTACCGGTTTGAACATGAACTACCCTAAGTACTCATGAAAGATGTCCAACAAAAATTATTATAAATATTATGTTATCTCAATATGGGAAATCCAAAGTATCACAATTTTTCTATCATCAAAAGGGCACTAAAACTATTTTAGCAATATTTTCTATCTTTCGTTATTTATGAATTAAGTACAAAAAATATCCATCCAAAAAATTATACATTAATTATACTATGCAGATACAACATTAAAAATAGCATTGGCCAAGTTTCATAATTTTTCAACAGTAATATCATCCATAATTAATTTTTAAATCATAAAACCTATTTTTAACATTTGTGAATGAAGTACTAGATTTACTCAACTAAAAATTATACAAAAATTCAGGAGCAACCACTCTGACCTAAAACACTTACTACCAAGATTTCATGGGGTTTCAATGAACAAAAAGATCTAAATAATTAAAACGTCAGTTAGGGCTATAACATACTTTACAAATGAAGTGCTGGAAATAAACATCATAAAATTCCAGTAAAATTACAATAGATTCTTCCCACTCCAGAACTCACTCTACCCGAGTTTCACAGCTTTTAAATAAAGTTTAGTGACTAATTTTACTCATTTGAGATTTTACCCTAAAACTAAGGTTAGGGTTTTGAGGTCTCTACCTATCTCCAAATCCTCCGAGATTCCACCTAGATGATTTATATTATGCTAACGTCGACTCTACTGAGTTTCAAGGCAATACGAGGGCATTTGCCCCCATGTCCTTCACAACCCTCAAAACCCTCCCTTTAGGATTTGAGTTTGGATACTAGGGTAAATCAACCCTAAACCACACCATTTTTCTCCAAGTGGGTTATAATAACCCTTCTAAGTCAGTGGTAAAAATATCAGCCTCTGTTGAGGTGATTTGACCGTTCCAAACTCTTAGTGCACTTTTTACTCAAAAACACCTCATTAATGCATAGTTAAGGATAGGTGATTTCATACCCAAAACTCATCCAAATGAGTTGGAATTTTGTACAGAGCTAGATTTTATAGCCATGGACCACTCACAAAAATTTGGGAGGGTTTGGAAGTAATTTGACCACTTTAATAAATTACACTAACTTTATTAAACTAAAACAAAAATCTTAGGCACAGTATCTCCAAAAATTCCCATTTTTCGAAAGCCTCTAAGTATGGCTAAGGGTAACCCCCTGCCCAAATGTGAGGTCATTTGGACAAGGGACGAAGAGTGGGCATTCATTTTAGTTTCTGCCCAACTCTCGGTACAGCCCCCACTAAAACGGGTGTTGCGGTCAAACCAATTACCCAGACGAGTTGAAATTAATTTTAAATTAATCTATACTCGAAGTGCTACAACTTTTGTGACTGGTCATTTGTCCTAAATCGGCCTCTAAGTGCCTCGTTTTGCAGCATCAAAATGTGTCCATTTAATGTATCTTTTCCTTGTATATTATATACATAATTTTTATATTATAAAAAAATGTTTTTACTGTTCATCTTCTACAGAACCTGAAAACCTAAACTCAGAAAACTTATATTTCCTGTTGCTCTTCCGCGATCCGTCGCCGGCCGTCCGGTCACTTCCCTGGCCAGCCACCACCACCACCACCTCCGTCGAGGCGATGGCTATCGATCGGCGGTGGTTTGGCCGCCGGAGGTGGCGGTTTCCGGCGAACCGGAAATTAAATTTTTTTATGGTTTTTTCATGAAAACGCAAGATAGGTCTGGCTCCGTTGAGCATGAACTTCCATTCTAAGATCCTAAGATCTACCCATAAAAGAAGAAGTAGAGGAGGACCTTGTTCGCGGTTTTGAGGCGAGATGAACGTCGGGTTGTCATGGCGCGGTGGTGGCGTTACCGAACTTCTCCTACAGCAAGAACGACATCCTTAATCTGTTTGGTCAAGAGTGTAAACTTCTCATTTTGCCCTAAGGGGCTTTTATAGATCAGCAAGTGGGGAGGGGAAAGGGTAAAGCATTTATGGCCATGAAGGCTCTCCTCTTAATAATATTTCGGTTATGGTGTAGGGAGAGGAAAATGTGGAAGATGAAAAGATGTGTCCAGGTGGCAATTTCTCATCTGGTCAACACTTCCTCATTTTTTTAAGTACTTAGAGAAGGAAACGCCCCATAAATACTCCTGGTGTAACTTCCCATAATCAGAGTTAATTGTGGCATGTGTTAAAGTAATTTCCAGCCTGGCTGACGTTTCGGCATTTGTCACGGGCGTGACGGGCCTGTCACGGGCATGACATTAGTCCATTCATCGTTCTCGAGTCGACAATCGATTTTTCTGCGTCGGTTCACGGGTCACCCCCCATGTCACGGGCGTGACACGTTTATCACGGGCGTGACAGGTGTTCTTCGTTCGACGTTCATCGAGCTGAGGTCGACGGTCGGTGGGGGCGTCACGCCCTAGACCACGGGCATGACAGGCCTATCACGGGCGTGATGGGCCTGTCACTCAAACACCGCTCGACGATCGTCGAGCGCCGATCGTCGAACAGAGAGACACGCCCCGTGTCACGCCCGTGTCAGATACGACACGCCCGTGACAAGGCCGTGTACTCACTCAAACACCGCTCGACGATCGTCGAGCACCGATCATCGAACAGAGAGACATGCCCCATGTCACGCCCGTGTCAGATACGACACGCCCGTAACACGGTCATGTACTCATTCAAACACCGCTTGACGATCGTCGAGCGCCGATCATCGACGGTCGGTGGGGGCGTCACGCCCTAGGTCACGGGCGTGATGGGCCTTTCACGGGCGTGACCAACCCGTGACATGAGTTCTGAGCTCGGCGATCAGCTTCCTGATTTCTTCGGCCATCGAAGGAAGTCACGGGCATGACGGGCCGGTCACGGGCGTGACCAACCCGTGACTCGAGATTTCGGTCGACGGACTTCGGAGGATTGCCTCTTCGGCTAGCCGTCATGCCTGAACCTATTTTTAAATCGGTTACTGTCAATCTCTGGGGTTTACGGGGGTTCCGTCACGGCAGACCGACTCCTAGGGGTCTAGCCGGAAATGGGATGTTACAAATCCCAATAAACAAAACAAAAATTTCGTCCCCAAAATTGAGGTTAAGCCAATGGGGATTTCTATCGGAATAAAGTAAACTTGTAACATCCCATATGGTTTTCCTATTGAGTCGAAGTGACTACTTGTTCAATAAACGAAGGCAATCCCCCAATAAACAAAATATTAGCCCCTACTTTCCTGACTGAGTGCGCATGCCTAGGTTCTCAACTTCCCTTATCTAGTCCTACCGGTTCAATACAAGATGGTAATTTATTGTATACCAATAGGTGGTGAAGTATACCTGACTGAACAACTCCGGGTATTTTTGCCTCATTAGGTCCTGCGGTTCCCAGGTGTGCTCCTCCTGACCGTGGTTCCTCCACAGAACCTTGACTAATCGGATTTTCTTGCGGCGCAAGATCCGTACTCCTTTGTCATCGATCCGAACCGGCTCCAAGTGAACAGACCGGTCTAAAGCTACTGGCCCTTCGGTGGTCAAAATCTGCTGCTCCGTGCGTAGTAGAGCCCTCCTCAGTGACGAAATGTGGAAGACGTCGTGTAGAGATGCCAGCACTGGTGGCAACTCCAGCCTGTAGGCTAGGGCCCCGATCAGCTCCAGGATCCTATAAGGGCCCATATACCTAGGGTTGAGCTTCTTCTTCCGACCACGCACCCGTGAAACTCCATGCATAGGCTGGATCTTCAAAAACACTCGGTCCCCCGCCTGAAACTCCACCTGACGATGTCGGGCATCATAGTACTTAGTCTGTCTGCTCTGCGCCTCTAATACCTTGTCCCTGATCAGCCTCACCTGAGCCTCGGTGTCTTCAACAAAATCTGATCCCAACACATTCGGATCCTCGTCCTGAATCCAAGAAAGCGGGGTCCTGCATTTCCTTCCATACAAGGGTGGAGAGTTGTGTTGAATGTCGGCCGAGAGGCCAGATAAGCCTGGACTGATCTTCTCTCCTTGTACATACACTATCCATCCTGATTCAACACGATCATCTTGAGCACACCATGATATTGAACAACTACTCACAAAACTTATGAAACACCTACGGGAGTTTTCTTTCGGGTCAGGGTGACCCTAGATATCTCGGCCAGTATATCGTTAATGTTCCAATTATAATTATGCCCGGCTTGCGGATGAGGAATCGTGTGTATGAAAATCCCTAATTATATCCTAGAACTTCCACTCTAACCGGGCAGTGACTGTAATAGTTTCCCAAAAGTTCTTGCACTTGACCTTCATCGGCGACGGACCTCACCGTGCATCACAAAATCCATGATGCCCTTCTTCACTCCAGGGAGATACACTTTCCGAGATAAACCAAACTTCCAATGATTTAAATTTCTCGCTTGTACGGGTAGACAATGACTCTACAAGATCTCCACTTCGCAATCAGATTCTTATCCCTACGAATACGCCCGAGTAGCACCGAATACGGTTTAAGTCCATTTCACTATATTTACGACGCGAACTTTTCTAGATGAGATCTAAGGGAAACCCAAGTCAGTAACTAATTTGCCCAATAAACAAAAGACACGCCCCTAATAAACAAAAGATAAGCCCCCAATAAACAAAGGATAAGCCTCTACCTGCCTTGGGCTGAGTATCTTTGATATTACCATGTTATATCCATCCTAGCTGGGTGTACAATCCCTAGGGCGTCAATCTTTGACTTGGGGTTCCAACCTGAATCTGTTGATATACTCCATACTTTAAACCCTCCGAGTCATATTTACGACAACCTTATACGGGTCAAAATGTTCCCAATCCCAACTGGGTCTCTTCCGAACTTGAATTTCTATCCGACCTTCGGTGTTTGTCGTGGTGGTGGTCTCCAGGAAATCTTGTTACTGGTATGAGGGTTGAGACTATGTGTCTTCTACAATTCTGCTAATGGATTATTGGTCTCAGTTCTCTTTAAAGCAGTCCTTCCGGTTTGAGTAATCCTTGATAGGGACCGTAGGGCTACCTGAGTTTATGGCTTAGGTATCCATTCTCGTCTTATACTCCTCCTTTATTCTCTTTAGATATCTCCTTAGCTTAACCAAGTTTGTACCCAAAGTCTATTTTAGACTAGGGCATACTATAAGCTATCGTGGTTAGTCATGTCTCCTAGTGGGTTGAGTTCAACTCGTTGACTAGAGAATTATAAGATGGGATTTTCGCAGCCGGCGGTGCTCCCTGCTGGGGGCAGGGTTTGTCGTAGGCTACAAAAACGAATTCCAATTGCTAGCTGATGAACAAGTGGAATTAATGAAAAGGTGGACTTTATATGTGATTCCCTTTGTGGGCACACCACTGCTTCCGCTGCTTAGTTTATCCCCAAACTAAACTCTCGCGGGGGTGACCCAGGGGTTGTGGACTGTTAATTTTCGATCGAACCTCCCTCTGATACCACTAGTAAGACCCCCTTTGTTCTCTTCAAACTCTGGGGTCTTATGCCCAAAACCGCTGCTTTGTGGTGACAACTTCACGCCCGGGAAGATCGTCACTACAAAACGACGATTCTGCCCGCCTTATTGATCACAAAAGTAGCAGTACAAGAGAATAGACATGTAAGTCCACAAAAAATCACATATTATATAAATAATCTCCACGAAGGGAGTGTCCACAGAATAATATATCAGAGTACTAAAATACGGGCTTGTGCCCGGAACATCATATCCTCACTACAAATCACTCATGCGGAAGCAAAAACAGAACATCTACTCAAGGTCGAGACTAACGGTCCCAGCTGTATGAACTCTGGAGCTAGACTACCCCATCTCCAACCGCACCAGTCTCTAGGGCTGCTCTCCCGTGCTGGCTCCACGATTCCCTAAAATGATGCGATTCGAAAACCGTTAGTCATAAAGACTAATACCTATCATCCCCTACCCCTTCCCCCATGGCTCCTAAGTACCGAGCGGAGAGGAAGAAAGGGAAGGACATGAAGGTGGAGAATAAATCAAAAGAAACAGGTGGCAGCGGAACTAATCTAGTAATTCTATAATAAATAATGGCAATAAGATGAAATATGAAAAGTAACCTTCACTTATGTGAGAACACATAAGCCAAGGGGTCTTCTGCGAGGCTCCCATCGTATAAAAAGTCTCATACCAATTTATACGTTGGGGTGTGGGTTATCAAACAGTAATATATATATATATATATCAAAATTGACCGTAATTTATAAACTTACCCACACAAGCTTATAGACCAAGGGGTCGTTTTGCAAGTCCTAATGTATAAGCGTCCCATTCCACTTATACCTTAGGTGTCAGGGGTTAAATGAATCGATTATGCTATGACATGCAAGTGGGTATGATGGAACATGCAAGTGCAACACACACACCCGACTCTGTGCACACAGACCTTTAGTTCCCCCTTTTTGGAGCCGTAACCTCCCAGGATACCTCCGTAGTGGCAAACTGAAGTGGTGGGTTGGGCCTCGCCCACCTCTAAACTAGTAAAGCACTACCGGTCAGACCTATCGTACGCCTCAACGCTGGTGCACAAAGCGGAGCTCCTGCGTACTCTTGCCGGCTGGCGCACCAGACTTCTGTTGGCGAAGTGTTAACCACACTTGCCGAGTCAGCGTATTGGCATCGGTGCATCGACCCTCCAATATAAAAGACCCACCACCTTAATTTTCTTTCCTTTTATGCACATGCAAATTTAACGTATTCAAAAATCGAGCCGAAGCTCCTCGGACTAAAATGTCCGTCTCAAACAATCGAGCCGAAACTCCCCGGACCAAAACATCTGTCTCTTAACTATCTGAGTCGAAGCTCTCCGGACCAAAACGTCTGTCTCTTAATTATCCAAGTCGAAGCTCCCAACTATCTTCCTGTGCTATCTGTGTTCGTGAAATGTGCAACCCTAGTTACTAAGTTACTTTTTTCAGCTTGTTAATACAGTTTACGTTAACCTAGGACTGCCCCCGGTATTCCCTGTGAAGGGCTCTCAAGGGGCACTAGGAACAATGATGGGATTACGCCCATCGTTCCCTTTCGTAAGGTACTTATTATTATTATTGGTTGATTCCCTTACCCATTACCTTCTCGTGTTACGATAGACTAACCCAGTGTGATTTTTAACCGTCCTTTCTTCGGGAAAGACGATCTTTCGTCGAACCCGAGCACCTCTTAACTCTAGCCAACACCACTTCTCACCAACCTTCCCATCCTTATATGGTGAACACTTTCACATCCATCCAATTCAGCAGATTAACTAACTCCAACGTTGTGCCCCCTCATATCCTATGTCTATTAACTCAAATTGCTAATTGCAAACTATCACATGCTATATGTCGAACCGGATAGGAAATTATCCAATACTCATCCAAATGCCCTAACTTATTTACTGGAGGTATATCATGATATAAATAGCTTATAATCAGAAAATTATAATTTTTCCTAATTTATCTGGCATTTAATTAATTTCCTCAAAAATTCCAAGGGCTACCGGTTTGAACATGAACTACCCTAAGTACTCATGAAAGATGTCTAACAAAAATTATTATAAATATTATGTTATCTTAATATGGTAAATCCAAAGTGTCACAATTTTTCTATCATCAAAAGGGCACTAAAACTATTTTAGCAATATTTTCTATCTTTCATTATTTATGAATCAAGTAAAGAAAATATCCATCCAAAAATTATAAATTAATTATAATATGCACATACAACCTTAAAAATAGCATTGGCCAAGTTTCATAATTTTTCAACACTAATATCATCCATAATTAATTTTAAAACCATAAAACCCCTTTTTAACATTTGTGAATGAAGTACTAGATTTACTCAACTAAAAATTATACAAACATTCAGGAGCAACCATTCTAACCTAAAACACTTACTAGCAAGATTTCATGGGGTTTCAATGAATAAAAAGATCTAAATAATTAAAACGTCAGTTAGGGCTATTGCAAACTTTACAAATGAAGTGCTACAAATAAACAACATAAAATTCCAGTAAAATTGATATAGGTTCTGCCCATTCCAAAACTCACTCTACCCGAGTTTCACAGCTTTTAAATAAGGTTTAGTGATTGATTTTACTCATTTGAGATTTTATCGTAAAACTAAGGTTAGGGTTTTGAGGTCTCTACCTATCTCCAAATCCTCCGAGATTCCACCCAGATGATTTATATTATGCTAACGTCGACTCTACTGAGTTTCAAGGCAATACGAGGGCATTTGCCCCCATGTCCTTCGCAACCCCCAAAACCCTCCCTTTAGGTTTTGAGTTTGGATCCTAGGGTAAATCAACCCTAAACCACACCATTTTTCTCCAAATGGGTTATAATAACCCTTCTAAGTCAGTAGTCAAAATATCAGTCTCTGTTGAGTTAATTTGACCGTTCCAAACTCTTAGTGCACTTTTTACTCAAAAATGTCTCATTAATGCCTAGTTAAGGACAGGTGATTTCCTACCCAAAACTCATCCAAATGAGTTGGAATTTTGTACAGGCTACTTTTTATAGCCAGAGACCACTCACCAAAATTTGGGAGGGTTTGGAGGTCATTTGACCACTTAAATAAATTACTCTATCTTTATTAAATTAAAACAAAAACCTTAGGCAAAGTATCTCCACAAATTCCCCTTTTTGGAAAGCCTCTAGGTATGGCTAAGGGTAACCCCCTTCCCAAATTTCAGGTCATTTGGACAAGGTACGAAAAGTGGGCATTCATTTTAGTTTCTCCCCAACTCTAGGTACAACCCCCACTAAAACGGGTGCTGCGATCAAACCACTTACCTATATGAGTTGAAATTAATTTTAAATTAATCTACACTCGAAGGGCTACAACTTTCGTGACTGGCCATTTGTCCTAAATCGGCATCTAAGTGCCTCGTTTTGCAGCATCAAAATGTGCCCATTTAATATATCTTTTCCTTATATATTATATACATAATTTTTATATTATAAAAAAAATGTTTTTACTGTTCATCTTCTACAGAACCTGAAAACCTGAGCTCAGAAAACTTATATTTCCTTTAGCTCTTCCGCGATCCATCGCCGGCCATCCGGTCACTTCCGTGGCCAGCCAGCCACCACCACCTCCGTCGAGGCGATGGCTATCGGTCGGCGGTGGTTTGGCCGCCGGAGGTGGCGGTTTCCGGCGAACCCGAAAATATATTTTTTTATGGTTTTTTCATGAAAATGCAAGATAGCTTCGGCTCCATTGAGCACGAACTTCCTTTCTAAGATCCTAAGATCTACCCATAACAGAAGAAGTAGAGGAGGACCTTGTTCGCGGTTTGGAGGCGAGATGAACGTCGGGTTGTCATGGCGCAGTGGTGGCATTGCCGAACGTCTCCTACAGCAAGAACAACAACCCTAATCTATTTGGTCAAGAGTGAAAACTTCTCATCTTGCCCTAAGGGGCTTTTATAGATCACCAAGTGGGGAGGGGAAAGGGTAAAGCATTTATGGCCATGAAGGCTTTCCTCTTAATAATATTTTGGTTATGGTGGAGGGAGAGGAAAAGGTGGAAGATGAAAAGATGTGTCCAGGTGGCGATTTCTCATTGGGTCAACACTTTCTCATTTTATTAAGTACTTAGAGAAGGAAACGGCCCATAAATACTCTGGGTGTAACTTCTCATAATCAGAGTTAATTGTGGCATGTGTTAAAGTAATTTCCAGCCTGGCTGACGTTTCGGCATTTGTCAAGGGCGTTACGGGCCTGTCACGGGCGTGACATTAGTCCATTTGTCGTTCTCGAGTCGACAACCGATTTTTCTGCGTAGGTTTACGGGTCACCCCCCCATGTCACGGGCTTGACATGTTTGTCACGGGCGTGACAGGTGTTATTCGTTCGACGTTCGTCGAGCTGAGGTCGACAGTCGGTGGGGGCGTCACGCCCTAGGCCACAGGCATGATGGGCCTGTCACGGGCGTGACGGGCCTGTCACTCAAACACCGCTCGACGATCGTCAAGCGCCGATCGTCGAACAGAGAGACACACCCCGTGTCACGCTCGTGTGAGATACGACACGCCTGTGACACGGCCGTGTACTCACTCAAACACCGCTCGACGATCGTCGAGCACCGATCATCGAACAGAGAGACACGCCTCGTGTCACTCCCATGTCAGATACGACACGCCCGTAACACGGCCGTGTACTCATTCAAACACCGCTTGACGATCGTCGAGCGCCGATCGTCGATGGTCGGTGGGGGCGTCACACCCTAGGTCACGGGCGTGACGGGCCTGTCACGGGCATGACCAACCCGTGACATGAGTTCTGAGCTCGGCAATCAGCTTCCTGATTTTGTCGACCATCGAAGAAAGTCACGGGCATGACGGGCCGGTCACGGGCGTGACCAACCCGTGACTCGGGATTTCGGTCGACGGACTTCGGAGGATTGCGTCTTCGGCTAGCTGTCATTCCTGAACCTATGTTTAGATCAGTTACTGTCAATCTCTGGGGTTTATGGGGGTTCCGTCACGGCAAACCGACTCCTAGGGGTCTAGCCGGAAATGGGATGTTAAACTCACTGTAACATCCATCAAACTTCTAAACCCCGAAGAGTGGTTTTTTCATGACTAGGTCATGACAAAACCCTAAGAAGCCCAAGTAGACCAAATGAACTTAGGCATAAAGGAGAAAACCACCTTGGGTTGCAAATAGTAATTTTCAGTTACCCACTATAAGGCTTGATTTTAGGGCTTCAACTTGACTCCATGACCCCACCATAACACCCCTAACTGTTTAAGAGGTCCATAGGGTCACCAAGCACCCATTAGGGTCAACCAAAGTGGTCAAGTTGAGCAAAGTCAACGCTAACCCTAAATGGGTCAAACTAACCTATATAGGGCCAGTTACCCTTCCCTTAGCCAAACTGACCACACCTACACCTTCCTAATGTAACACCCCCTATCCGTCGCATATCATAAGCAGTAGGTCCGGCCGGGGCCCGACGCCATATACTACAGACAGACCGAGTGGTTACTCATGGAAACCATCCAACCAATCACAACGTCCTACACAGAGCATTCTAGCGGAAGCAGATTAATAAGTTGTAACAAAGAACCCAGCACTAAAGCATGAATGTCCACTAATACCAAATAGGAATGTTACAAAATACACCAGTACAAGCCTTAAGGCCTTTCAAAAATTGTTCACTTCATATTACATGTTTTACAAACCACGGCACGCAGGCCGGTCACACATGAATAAAGCAGTAAACACTCCAATTAGGCCTTCGAGAGCCGGCATCGCAAAAAGGGCTTTAGCCCGCTAATGACCGCTTGGTCCAGCAGCACCTGCAAACAACAAACCACTGCACGGTGGCAAAACAAGGCAATGGTCAGTAATGCTGACCAAATTATAACAATCCCGCCCCCAGCTCGGGGCGGCGATGCTCCTTCCCTGCATTTCATTAGCATAAGCTAGCAATATAACAACTCATTGCATCACAGGCGTTGTCACGCATGGTCACCCGCCCCATGCTCTCAGGGCACATTCTCGGCGATCGCAGTCTAAGCCGCTAACTCACCACCATCTCCAGGACGGCAATATCTCGTGAGCAAAATGGTCTTTTAGGCAGACGTTACGACACTTTAATGTCATCAATAGCCTATGTCACGACACTTTAATGTCATCGACAGAAAGACCCGACCTCTATGCCCTCGGCATAACGCAGGAACGGTTCCCACTCAACCCGTTGCTCACTTGCCACGACACTTAAATATCATCGGCACGAGTTAAGTTTCCCTGAAGCCCATGAATCGAACGTACAATGTTACATAACCCAATTATGTACTAGTTGGAACCTAGGCCCACAAGTTGGCAAGATCACTCATCCACCCAGTTATCCGGGTGCACCTTTGGGTTAATCCCCAAGGCTCCCTGTTGCAATCTAACACGTAGAAAACTCGAAAAACAACCAATCGCGCGGAGTCTTCGCCGGCATTTATGCAATGCAACATCACCGATCCAGACCAACATGTCCGGGTAGGCTTCACACATCATGCCTATGTTTGTTCTCACTTACGGACTCTAAACAACGGGGACTTCACATATCTACCTGAAGGAACGCCTCCAACTCACCGCAAACTCGCGAGAGCGGGCTTCCTATGCAAAGAAGGAGAGCTACTCATGCTCAAGAAGAGAATCGTTACCCTAGCGTTCCTCTTTGGTGCCATGGAAAAGTAAGCGGAGGAAAAGCACCGCACTAGCTTTGCCTCCGTGGATCCGGAGTCGGCTCGCGATTTGGAGCTTCGAAGCTCCTCCAATGGCCGGATCTAGCTTCTTCTTCCTTCATTGGCTCTCCTCTCTCTCTAAGATTTATAAAGACAACCACTCATGAAAAGTGAGGGTTTTTAAGGCCCAATCCGGGTATATCCCTTCAGGAACAACCCCCAGCCATTGGATCATCAATTAAAGAAATGAACGGCTTTGATTCGGGACTGAAATGCCCAATCTGGACCACACACGGCCTGGCACACGCCCGTGTCCAGGGCCGTGTGGCTCATTCGCCGTCAAAATCGACGCGCCTGGAACAAAAAACGGGCATCGAACACGCCCGTGTTTGATCTGACATGCCCGTGTTCCACCTGACACGGCTGTGTGGCCGGCCGTGTACACCCATCGTTTTTCCCCGAAAATAACCCGAGCACTGCACGGGTTCTAGGACACGCCCGTGTCCTTGCCCGTGTCACCTCAATACGCCTGGGCTCCAGGCCGTGTACACAGTCTCGACACTTGACACTTCGTCGAGCGAAGATCGTCGACCTAACGACACGGCCTTGGACACGCCCGTGTCCTAGGCCGTGTGCCTTGTCTCGACACAATTTCGAGAGCAAAGTGTCGACTTCCCGGGGCAAGTGTCGACACGGGTCGACACGCCCTGCGCCACGCCCGTGTCGCAGGCCGTGTGCCATGTCTCGACACTTCGTCGAACGCAGAGTGTCGACTTCGCGGGCTAAGTGTCGACACGGGTCGACACGCCCTGCGACACGCCCGTGTCGCAGGCCATGTGCCCAGTCTCGACACAATGTTGAGATCAAAATGTCGACTTCCCAGCTGAGTGTCGACACAAGCTTGACACGCCTTGGGACACGCCCGTGTCCCAGGCAGTGTGCCCCCTGCCAGAACCCAAAACTGGCCCAAAACGTCCCCCGTCGCTCCTTTGAGTTTCGGGGCATTACAACTCTCCCCCTCTTAAAAGAATTTCGTCCTCGAAATTATATATAGGAAAGACCTGTACAAAACCAAAATTTGTACCTGAGCGGAACAACTCCTGATACTCGTCAAGCATAGTCTGCTCTCGCTCCCAAGAGAGCTCCTCATGACCGCAATTGTCCCACCGGACCTTGACCATCCCGATCTCTTTATTGTGTAGCCGCTTGACCTCCGAGTCCTCAATCTGCACGGGCTTGACATTTGTCGTCAACCCACTATCCACTGGCACTTTATCAACCGCGATCACTTACGAAGACTCTTGCACTGCCATCCGGAGCACCGAAATATGGAATACATCATGTAAACCACTAAGCTCCACTGAAAGCTTCAACCGATAGGCCGCTTCACCAACTCGCTCCAGAACCTCAAATGGCCCAAGGTACCTCGGGCTTAGCTTTTTCAATCGCCGCACCCGCGATACACCCTTGAACGGCTTGATCTTTAAGTACACATAGTCGCCCACAGCGAACTCCACGTTCCTGTGCTTGGCATTATAGTACTTCGCTTGCCGGTCCTGAGCGATAAACAACCTCTCCCGAATGGTTCTCACCAAAGAAGTAGCATCCTCCACTTCCAATCGCTTATACAACTTTGACTCACCCGTTTCTAACCAAGACAACGGCGTGCGACATTTTCTACCATATAGGGCCTCGAAGGGCGCCATTTGAATACTCGCTTGGTAGTTGTTGTTGTATGCGAACTCTACCAAATAAAGGTGGTCTTCCCACTGCTTTCCAAAATCCAAGACACACATGCGGAGCATGTCTTCCATGGTTTTATTGACCCTCTCGGTCTGCCCATCCGTTTGCGGATGGAAGGCTGTGCTGAATTTCAGCTTTGTTCCCAACATTTTCTGCACAAGCCTCCAATCATTGGACGTGAACCGCCCATCTCGGTCACTCACAATGCTACGGGGCACACCATGAAGCTGTACTATGTTATCCACATAAAGCTTTGCCAACTTCTCCACCGGATTATCATTCCTATGCGGAATGAAGTGCGACACCTTCGTTAACCAATCCACGACCACCCAAATGATGTCGTTCCCCTTTTGCGACCTTGGCAAACCGTGCACAAAGTCCATAGAGATGTCGTCGAATTTCCACTCCGGAATAGACAAGGACTTAAGAAATCCTCCCGGCTTTTGGCACTCTGCCTTCACCAAGGCGCAAGTTTGACACTTTGCTACGTATAGCGCCACATCCTTTTTCAAACCCGGCCACCAAAATAGTTTCTTCACATCACGGTACATCTTCGTGCTCCCCGGGTGAATCGAGTACTTGGTATGGTGTGCCTCGTACAATAACTCCACCCGCAAATTACCCACACTTGGGACGCACAGACGACCGTCTTTCCAAAGTAATCCGTCCTCCACGACGAATTGGGAATTTAACCCATCCAGAGCCTCTACCATGAACTGCTTCATATGAGCATCCATATCCAAAGCCTGGCGAATCCGATCAGCCAGGTCATATTGGACTTCAGTCCAATTCATAACTGCTTCAGCACTTGATTGCCTGTCTACACAAACAATCTCCAACGCCTCCAACCCCGCACCAACCGCTCATCATGCACCGATAGCCAATTGGCTTGAGCTGGGGCTCGGCGACTCAACGAGTCCGCAACCGCATTCCCTTTCCCGGGCACGTAGTGGATCTTGAATGTATAGTCACCCAGGAACTCCATCCATCTACGCTGCCGCATATTCAGATCCTTCTGATCAATAAGATACTTCAGGCTCTTGTGATCGGTGTAGATATCAATCTTCACACCGTACAAATAGTGTCTCCACAACTTCAAGGCAAAACTCATGGCCGCTAACTCCAAGTCATGGACCGGATAGTTCCTTTCATGCACTTTTAGCTGTCTCGAGCCATAAGCTATTATACTTCCGTGTTGCAGTAGCACGCAACCCAAACCGCTGCCCGAAGCATCACTATAAATCTCATAGCCTTCAGTACCACATGGCGAACTCAGCACAGGCGTCGTGGTTAACCGACACTTCAAATCCTCGAAAGCTCGCGCGCACTACGGTGTCCAAACTAACTTATGCTCCTTTCTCGTCAAAGTAGTGAGAGGTAAAGCTATCCGCGAGAAGTTCTCTACGAAGCGCCTATAATAGCTGGCAAGCCCCAGAAAACTCTGGACTTTCGCTATCGTAGCAAGCTCAGGCCACTCCCGTATCGCAACAATCTTCGCCGGATCCACAGCAATACCCTCTCCACTCACTATATAACCGAGGAACGCCACTGAGGATAACCAAAACTCGCACTTCGAGAACTTGGCATACAGTTGAATCCTCCTTAGAGTCTCCAAAACCAAATGAAGATACTTGAAGTGATCTTCCTCACTTTGCGAGTACACCAAAATATCGTCGATGAAGACGATCGCGAAATGGTCCAAGTACTCCCTGAAAGTCCTGTTCATCAGATCCATGAACACTGATGGCGCATTAGTCAGCCCAAACGGCATGACCGTAAACTCATAATGCCCGTATCTCGTACTAAACGCTGTCTTCGGGATATCACTCTCCCTTATTCGCAGCTGATAGTACCCAGCCTTGAGATCCAACTTCGAGTACACCGTCGACCCGACTAACTGATCAAAAAGATCATCAATCCGGGGGATCGGGTACTTGTTCTTCTCCGTCAGCTTGTTGAGCTCCCGATAATCAATACATAGCCTCAAGCTTCCGTCCTTCTTAAGAAAGAGGACCGGTGCGCTCCAAGGCGAAGAACTCAGGCGCATATACCCTTGCTCCAACAACTCTTGCAGTTGAACTTTCAGCTCCGCCATTTCCTTAGGCGCTAGCCGATAAGGAGATCGTGACACAGACTTTGCACCTGGCACTAGCTCAATCGTAAAATCTATCTCTCGTTGAGGCGGGGCTCCGGGAAGATCTGCGGGGAACACATCAGGGTATTCCGATACCACTGAAATACAATCCAACGCGGGCTTCGGCTTTGCAACCTCCACTAGTGTAAAGAACAGTTCTGCTCCAGCACGAACCGCCTTCACCACCTGAAGAGCAGACATCAACGTCTTGCTCGACCCCTTTAAGCCCGTAAAAGTCGTCTCACGACTTGCTCCCAGCTTGACTTCCTTGCTACCACAATCTATATGGGCCTGCTGCTCCGAGAGCCAGTCCATGCCAAATATAACGTCAAACTCCACCAACGGAAGTAAAGACGCCTGCAGGTCGAACTCCTGATTCCCAATACGAATCTTAACATCGCAGATCCTATCCGCTCGCCTCGAACACCCATTGGGCAACAACACATCCAACTTATCCTTTGCCATCGAAGAAGGGACTCCGATGCGTGATATATATCCTTCAGACAAGAAGGATTGTGAAGCTCCCGTCTAGTAGAGTGCTCGTGCCGGATTTTCACAAATCAAAACAAATCCTAAACAAGCAGTGGTAAGGTAACATGTGCATAACAAGTATTTAAAGAAATTGACTTGCTATAAATTTAACCGTACCTGTCACCACATCAGCATGTTTGATGGCCTCCTGTTGGCCAAGATTATACACCCTTGGTTGGGCCAGAGCATAGTGGGATGCGGTCGACTCCACCGCCTTGCCCTTCTCTTCATAAGTAGCTCCCGGCCTCCTTTCAGACTTGGGACGTCCGCTCCGGCACTCACGGACATAATGCCCCAACTTACCACAGTTGTAACATGCGCCCGGGGTCCGACCCGTGGTCGCCCCAGAAGCACCAGCAGAGAGGGCTAGACCCGAAGTCTTAGCTTTCTTGTTCCACTTTCGAAACACAGATTTTGAGGTGTTCGGCCCTCTGAACTCCGACCTCTTCTCGCCCAAGCTTTTCTTTGCCTGCACATTCTTCATGTCCTTCTCCAAGGACCGAGCCGTGTTGACCAAGGTTAAGAAACCATGCGTCATCGGCCCCGAGAGTAGTAATCTCAACTCATCTCTCAAGCCTTCGTAGAATCGATTCATTTTGCGCTCCTCATCCGCGATGGTGGAGCTAGCATATCGACTCAAACGAGTGAACTCATGGAGATATTCATCCACGCTCTTCTCACCCTGAACCAACTTCAGAAACTCATTCTCCAATGCTATCTTCTGCGTCAAAGGGAGGTATCTAGCCAAGAACAATCTCGAGAACTCTTCCATCGAGACATCACCAAGTTTCCTACCTCTCAGTAAGTGCAGCTCCAATCCTTCCCACCACATTCTCGCTTCACCGTCCAGAAGGAACGTATCGATGGTGGTCATTTGCCACTCCTCTGTCTCCGTTGCTGTCATGACTCTCTTCACCCTGGAGAGCCAGTCTTCAGCCTGAGATGGGGTTCCCAACCCCGAGAATACTGGAGCGTTAAAGCTCATAACATGCTTAAGCTGCCTCTCGGTTACCCTCCTTGGCACCAACGGTTCCACAACCACTTGCTCCACTCTCCTCGGCTCAGCCTCTTGAAGAGGTTCCTGCTCCATCGCCGGAGTGGGCTGCTGCGTTTGCCTTGCAGTGTAACGCCCCGAATTTTATGTGCGAGTCGGTCGCGGAAAAAGAGTTTTTGGTGCCTGTAGGGGTACACGGCCTAGGACACGGGCGTGTCCAAGGCCGTGTCTGGCTGCTGATTTTTGGCCGTTTCCAACCCGAGAAGGACACGGCCAGGAACACGGCCGGGTGACACGGGCGTGTCATCCGACACGGGCGTGGGCGAACCCGTATCCGTACCCGTGTCCTGATGGGTCGTGTCCGTTGCCGTGGCGGTTATGCGGGACACGCCCACGAACACGGGCGTGTCGAGGATCCCGACACGGGCGTGTCAGGTCAGACACGGGCGTGTCTTGGCCCGTGTGCATTTCTCAGTTCGACGATCGTGCCTGGATCGAGGCACACGGCCTTGGACACGGCCGTGTGCCAAGCCGTGTGCGGCCCAGGTCTGGGGAATTTTGTGCAGATCCGAGCCGTTCATTTTCTTTAATTAGAATCCAATGGCCCAGATTAAATCCTGCTCTGTTAAGGCCGGGAATAGGGAGTTATTCCCTCATTTTCTCTCCAAAGTTCTCCCCTTCCAAAGTGAGAGAGGAGAGGAAGAAGAAGGAGGTTTCCGGCCGCCGGCGGAGCATCGGAGCACCATTTCGAAATCGGAGAGCGGATCCGTGGAGGGAAGGTCATTGCGAAGAGTTCTAACCGCGTAGTTTTTCCATGGCGCCAAAACGGACTACAAGGGTAACGATTCTCAACTCGAGCGCTTGAATCTCTTTCTTTCTGCATAGGGAATCCCGCCCGCGCGAGTATGCGGTGAGTGCGTGGTGTTCCTTGGGGTTGACGGGAATAGTCCCCCTTGTGTTGCATGTAGAGCCCGGAATCGTAAGTACGGGCATAGGCATTGTGTGTGAATCCTACCCGGACGTGTTTTGTCTGGATCGGTGATGTTGCATTTGATATGGTTTTGCCGGAGAAGACTCCGTGCTTTGGATTTTTCGGGTTTCCACGCGGTAGATTGCAGCAGGGATCCTTGAAGGTTAGCTTCAAGGCGCACCCGGAAAATTGAGCGGAAACGTGTTCTGCTAACTTGGCGGTCTGGGAACCGGCCTTGATCATAACTGGGTTATGAGATTGTTTTGGGAAATTTGGGATCCGAGAGAAGCTTGGCCCGCGCAAAGTTCCTTAAATTGGACATGCGGCGTGAGCAACGGGCAAGTGGAATTGGACCTAGGCTATGTGGTTCGGTGCGAGAGACCCGAAGACGGGGACTGGCCGTTGGCATAGTCGGAGCCTTAGACGGTGGTCAGAAAGGCTAAATGCTCACATGTTGTTGCCATCCTGGGGATGGTGGTGAATGCACTGATTTGTCAGGGTTCACCATGAATGTGCCCTGAGTGCACGGGGTGTTTGGTCGTGCGAGCCTACACCTGTGGCGAATTTTTATTGCGCTATATATATATTGTTGGGCTAATGTTATGCAGGGAAAGAGCACCGCCGTCCCGAGTAAGGGGCGGGGTCGTTATAATTTGGTCGGCTTTTAGCTGACCGTTGCTTTATTTGCCACCGTGCGGTGGTATGTGCTTGCAGGTGCTGCGGAGCCGAGCGCCAAATAGCGGGCTGGAGCCCATGTTGCTGTGCTGGCCCTAGAATGCCGTAGAATAGCTGTTTTTATATATTTCATGTGTGGCCGGCCTGCGAGCCGATGTATGTAAAACACTATTTATGAAGTGAACATTTGTAAGGCCTTAAGGCCATGTACCCGTTTCTGTGTATTTGAGTTTTCATTCCTATTGTTGTAGCTGTGGACATTCATATTGATGGACTTATTTTTGGGTTCTTTCAACTTTAAAAATCTTCCGCTAGAATGCTCTGTGATTAGGACGAGTAGTCTTAATTAGATGGTTTGATTTATTCATTTAGTAACCCTTCCGACTGTCTGTGGTATATGGCGTCGGGTTCCAGCTGGACCTTCTGTTATATGCCATGCGACGGATGGGGGTGTTACATGCAGGCTGCGCATTTATCACGGCCAACATAGCTTCGGCCACCAAGTGTATATTCTCAGCCGATAGAGGTGTTGTAGGAGCAACATCCGGTGCACTACTAGCCTCAGAAACTCGACGTTCCGACGGCCCAACACCACTTCTGGTCACCTATAGTGGTACAAAACACCGTTAAGCGACCAAATAAAATTGCAAACAGTAATTATAGGAACACGCAGGTTCCTCAAACACGTGTATTTTCATTCCTAAGTGGACATTCATGGGTTCTTTTACTGTTATAACGATGACGCACACAATGTGCTCACCACCCCTTAAAAAGAATTCGTCCACGAATTCATGTTAAGCCCGACCAAAACTAGTAGTCTGATACCAAATTGTAACACCCCCTATCCGTCGCATAGCATATAGCAGTAGGTCCGGCCGGGGCCCGACGCCATATACTACAGACAGACCGGGTGGTTACTCATGGAAACCATCCAACCAATCACAACGTCCTACACAGAGCATTCTAGCGGAAGCAGATTAATAAGTTGTAACAAAGAACCCAGCACTAAAGCATGAATGTCCACTAATACCAAATAGGAATGTTACAAAATACACCAGTACAAGACTTAAGGCCTTATAAAAATTGTTCACTTCATATTACATGTTTTACAAACCACGGCATGCAGGCCAGTCACACATGAATATAGCAGTAAACACTCTAATTAGGCCTTCGAGGGCCGGCTTCGCAAAAAGGGCTTTAGCCCGCTAATGATTGCTTGGTCCAGCAGCACCTGCAAACAACAAACCACCGCACGGTGGCAAAACAAGGCAACGGTTAGCAATGCTGACCAAATTATAACGATCCCACCCCCAGCTCGGGGCGGCGATGCTCCTTCACTGCATTTCATTAGCATAAGCGAGCAATATAACAACTCATTGCATCACAGGCGTTGGCACGCAAGGCCACATACCCCGTGCTCTCAGGGCACATTCTCGGTGATCGCAGTCTAAGCCGCTAACTCACCACCATCTCCAGGACGGCAATATTTCGTGATCAAAATGGTCTTTTAGGCAGACGTTACGACACTTTAATGTCATCAACAGCCTATGTCACGACACTTTAATGTCATCGACAGAAAGACCCGACCTCTATGCCCTCGGCATAACGCACGAACGGTTCCCACTCAACCCATTGCTCACTTGCCACGACACTTAAATATCATCGGCACGAGTTAAGTTTCCACGAAGCCCATGAATCGAACGTACAATGTTACATAACCCAGTTATATACTAGTTGGCACCTAGGCCCATAAGTTGCCAAGATCACGCATCCGCCCAGTTTTCCGGGTGCACCTTTGGGTTAATCCTCAAGGTTCCCTGTTGCAATCTACCACGTAGAAAACCCAAAAAACAACCAATCGCGCGGAGTCTTCTCCGGCATTTATGCAATGCAACATCACCGATCCAGACCAACATGTCCGGGTAGGCTTCACACATCATGCCTATGTCCATTCTCGCTTACAGACTCTAAACAACGGGGACTTCACATATCTAACCGAAGGAACGCCTCCAACTCACCGCAAACTCGCGAGAGCGGACTTCCTATGCAAAGAAGGAGAGCTACTCATGCTGAAGAAGAGAATCGTTAACCTAGCGTTCCTCTTTGGCGCCATGGAAAAGTAAGCGGATGAAAAGCACCGCACTAGCTTTCCCTCCGTGGATCCGGAGTCGGCTCGCAATTTGGAGCTTCGAAGCTCCTCCAATGGCCGGATCTAGCTTCTTCTTCCTTCCTTGTCTCTTCTCTCTCTCTAAGATTTAGAAAGACAACCACTCATGAAAAGTTAGGGTTTCTAAGGCCCAATCCCGGGTATATCCCTTCAGGAACAACCCCCAGCCGTTGGATCATCAATTAAAGAAATGAACGGCTTTGATTCGGGACTGAAATGACCAATCTGGACCGCACACTGCCTGGCACACGCCCGTGTCCATGGCTGTGTGCCTCATTCGCCGTCAAAATCGACGCGCCTGGAAAAACACACGGGCATCGAACACGCCCGTGTTTGATCTGACACGCCCGTGTTCCACCTGACACGGTCGTGTGGCCGGTCGTGTACACCCATCGTTTTTCCCCGAAAACAACCCGAGCACTGCACGGGTTCTAGGACACGCCCGTGTCCTTGCCCATGTCACCTCAACACGCCTGGGCTCCAGGCCGTGTACACGGTCTCGACACTCGACACTTCGTCGAGCGAAGATCATCGACCTGACGACACGGCCTTGGACATGCCCGTGTCCTAGGCTGTGTGCCTTGTCTCGACACAATGTCGAGAGCAAAGTGTCGACTTCCCGGGATGAGTGTCGACACGGGTCGACACGCCCTGCGACACGCAAGTGTCGCAGGCTGTATGCCATGTCTCGACACTTCGTCGAACGCAGAGTGTCGACTTCGCGGGCTAAGTGTTGACACGGGCCGACACGCCCTGCGACATGCCCGTGTCGCAGGCCGTGTGCCCAGTCTCGACACAATGTCGAGATCAAAATGTCGACTTCCCGGCTGAGTGTCGACACAAGCTTGACACGCCCTGGGACACGCCCGTGACCTAGGTCGTGTGCCCCCTGCCAGACCCCAAAACTGGCCCAAAACGTCCCCCGTTGCTCCTTTGAGTTTCGTGGCGTTACACCTAATCCCTAAGGGAGGCCAATGGGTCATTAAGGACCCATTGGGGACAACAAAAGAGTACTGGTTGACAAAAGTCAACTCTAGCCCTAAAGTAATCATAGTGCCCTAATTAAGTGTCAAGTGGCCTCCAAGGTGCTAAGACAACCATATCTAGACCTTTGGGGAGGCAAAGGGGTCACCAAAGATCCATTGGGGTCAACCCAAATGGTCAATTTGACTAAGGTCAACTCAACCCTAAGAATAAGTCAAATTAGCCTAAGAGGAACTAACCAAGCCCAACTCACTTAGGCTAAGCCCAACTAGTCTGACCCATTAGCTTAAGGGCGCAGGAATTTACCTAAATTGCCATTAAAATTCTAGAGGTGGTGACTAGGAGAGAGAAAACTCCACTTCGCCTTTAATGGAGGAGAGAGAATGTTAGAAAGAGAGGTCATTCATGGCCAAGGGCCTCTCTATTCATTCCCAATTGTTGGATTCATCTCCATTGATGAATTAGGAGAAGATCAAGAGGCTTTCCATTCTGTGTAGAGGCTGGAATCAGTGTTTCTACATTGGCCGAAGAATCTCCTTTATGACCATTAATGGTGAAATCAAGATTGACCCTCCCTCTTCTCCATTTGGCAATCTTAAAAGCTTCCTTAGGTCTAGAGAAGTCAGTTCCACACTTTCCCTGAAGTAGCCGAGCCTTCTTATAGTGCACTAGAAAAATTTTCAGCCCTTTTTAGGATGATTTAATTAGGTATTGATGCAACCAAAATTTGCCCCCCTTAAGGTAAAATTTGGGCAAATGGGTGTTTGATAGGTAGAGTGTCTAACACTCACCCAAAGATGATAAAAACTTTGACAGTTCCTCAAAGTCATCTAAAACACCCCCCTCAAGAGAACTTGAGTGGTTTGGGGTGAGGATACTCTAAGACCCTTGTGTAAGCCCTAGGGGTGGGGTTTGAGCCCAATGAAGGATATGGCACTACATGTCCTAGGAATGCCTTGTAACTAGTAAGAAATTAAGTGTATAAGGAGTATCTTAACCCTTAGAAGTAATTCTAGGACCCTTTAGAACTTATATAGCTCTTAGAATAGCTTAGGACCAATTTGTGCACTTTTGATCATTATTTTATTACCTAATCATATGACCATGAATGATCTAGAAAGTTAGGCTCTGATCATATATTGTTGCTAACAATCTTTGGAAATTTTATTGTAAATTTGGAGTTAGTATTTATGGTACTTCCTTTACACTCATAGTAGTTGCCTTAGTCACTTAAGAAATTATTATGAGTTGTTTTTTCATCTTAAATTCATGAAAACTTGGCCAGAGAACCTTTTATGGCATATTAAAGCTTCGAATATTATTTCATGTTGTTTGGAAGAGATTACAAGTATGTTTCTTCACAAAGCCCCCTATTAGAGATTTATTTGCAGTATTCTTCTATATAGCTTACAGATCTTGAAATTGTATGAAACTTAGTCGGTAATGTTTTATGATCATATTAAACCTCTGGTAATTTTGTGTAGTTTTTGGATTATGTTTGGTGGTACTTCCTTCCTTACTTTTAATTATTGCAATTATCTTGAATTAATTTATTAAGGGCTAATACATTTATGAAAATTTGTGAAACTTGGTATTCTCTAATATTTTTGCATCATATAGTGTTCATAATATTTGGGTGGCCATAACTTAACGAATTCTAGTACTTCATGTTCAAAACCACCCATGGCCTAATTTTGGGAAAAATTTAATAAATGCCAAATTAATTAGGAAAATTACAAGTTTCTCGATTTAGTCTAAATATGTCATGATAGACCTCAGTATTAATTCTAGGGCATTTGGATAAAAATTTGAAGGGGTCACCACTCATGCTCATCATATAGCTTAGGTTGGTCTGCACATTGTAAAACTGCAGAATTATTATAGCATGTATGATGGACATAGGGAGTGGGGGTTAATAGCATACTGATTTGGTCAGGTGAAGATGAGTTCATCATTAGGAGTCAATATGGGGAGGGTATTGGGCTGACTAGTGTTAAGCAGTGCTCAGGATCGACGAAAGATCATGTTCTCTGTGGAGAGAGAGAGAGTCAAAATACACTAGGGTTATATTTAGTATAACACTAAATGGGATTGTCTATGGGTAGATACCAACAATAATAAGTGCCTTGCAAAATGGAGTTTTGGGCTTCATCCCATCGAAGTTCCCAGTACCCCTAAGGGCCCTTCACAGGGAATGTCATGGGTAGTCCGAGGTTAACCTTAAACCGTAAGGCTAAAGCGAATACATGTGTAATTACCAATATACTAAGATTTCACTTTCACTCACCCAAGTGACTCGGGAGATTAGCTTGTTTAGGTTATCCGAGCAGTAGGCTCAGTGGTTGTGGAAATGGGCAAGTTAGCTCGGTGAGCCGAAGGCTCGGAAGGTAGTTGAAACTAACAAGTTAGTCCAGGGATCTGATGGCTCAGAAATTCATGGTTGTATGTGCATAAGGTGGTGTGTCTTCGGTATTTGATGGTTGTTCACACGGACATCAATACGATGACTCGGCAAGTGTGGATTACACTTAGCCAAGCAAAAACTGGGGGTGGGTCAGCATAGTACACGGAGACTCTAGTGTGTCCTTCGGAGACGTACGTAAGGGCTAGGCCTAGTAGTGTGAATACTCGTGTAGGAGTGGGGTGGCCTGACCCACTATCTCTGTTGTCCACAGCAGAGGATAAAGGGAGTGAAGCTAGCTTCCAAAATGGGGGAACTAAAGGTTTGTGCGCATAGAGTCGGCAGCGTATGTTGCTCTTGCATGAATCATGGCATAATATATCACTACACACATACTCGCATACAACCTAACATCCCATCATATTAATTGGTATGGAAATTTTTATACGATGGGAGCCTTGCAAAAGACCCCTTAACTTATATATTTGTATGGACATTCATATAAGTTAAGGTTACTTATTTCATTATTTTACTTTACATGTGCCACTACTCTATTCTACTTGTTTACATTATCGCTTCCATATTATAGAACTGCTAGCTTGCTTTTACTTTTATATCTCTGTAGATGTACTATATACCTTCTAGATATCTCCACCGTCACCTTCTTATTCCTATTCTCCACCCTCATGAGCTTCCCTATTTCTCCTCGCACATGGTGCCTAGGAGTCGCGGGGGCGAGGCAAGGATGATAGTTGGCTTAGTATTTATGATTAACGGTCGGTGGAACAAACATTTCAGCAACTTCGGATGGGGGACAGGGAGCAGCAGCAGGAGATGCAACATCAATGGGGCACGGTGCATATGGAGGTGGGACAGTCTAGTACGGGAGCACCTACCTCTGGCTCCATGAGTGTTAGATTTACTTAGCCTCCATGAGAGGGTTGTAGTGAGGTTTTTATGTACCGGCCATAAACCCTATTATATTCCTATTATACTTATCTTTTTCAGTACTTGTATTATTATGTGGACTTGTTATTTCTTTTTCAGAGATTATATGAGATTTGTGGACTTGTCTTTATTGTCTTCTCGCACTTGTACTTCTACTTCTTGATGTTCATCATTGATGACAGAATAGGCATTTTGTAGTGGTGACCCTCTCGAGTGTCAGTGTCACCGCAAAACGGCATTTCTGGGCGTAAGACCCGGTAGCGTAGCAAAACAAAAAGGTTCTTACAAATTAGTATTAGAGGAAACATTGATCGAAAGAGAATAAGTCCACAAAAACCCTAGGCCACCCTGCGTGAGCTTAGTTTGAGGACAAACTAGCAGCGGAAGCAATGGTGTGCCCATAAGGGAGAATCACATGCAAAAGTTCACTTTTCATTAGTTCCACTTAACTAATAATTGGAATTTTCCTTGTAGCATGTGACGAACCCTACTCCTCAGCAAGCTACACATCAGGCATAGAACATGGTTCCACCCTCGCTGGCTCCGACTCCATTCTAGTAGAAGGAGATGGGGCAGACACTAACGACTATTCTGGAGGCATTCAGGGCTCAGCAGGCTCCATCCCCACAACCAAATCCCGGGGCTAATTGGCTGAGTGTCTTCCAGGGGCTTTCTCCTCCATCCTAACTTGGGATAGAGTCAGCAGTCCGTATAGAGGAGTGGCTGGACATTATCTACGAGGTGCTGGATGGGATTCGATACTCGGATGAGGAGGAAGTAGCCTTGGCAGTTTCCTGCTTGGAATCTCACACGAAGAGATGGTGGAGGTCACTATTAGACACCACCATTGTTGGAGCATTTTGTACCTCAGTCGGCAAGGGATGAGTTGGACGGCAGGTTCCTACGGTTGAGGCAGGGCAGCAGGACGGTGTTGGAGTACTACCGGGAGTTCACACACCTAGCCAGTTTTGCGGATTCAAATTAGCTAGATGACGCGGGCTACGCGAAGAGGTTCTATAAGGGCCTTCATGATGACATAAGGCAGGCCCTCCTCTTCGTTTCTGATGAGAACTTGGACAGGATTTTGGAGATATCAATGAAGCTAGAGGCCGACCAGCTTACAGTTCGGGGTCGGAAGAGACCGGCTAATGACTTAGTGATTGGGGGCAGGAGAGACCAGCCTAGAGGTCTTGTCATTGGGGAAAGGAGGAATTGGGATCAACCCCACCAAGAGGATAGGCAGGAGAAGAGGAACCCGGTGGTGTTAGCTCTTCAGCCCTTGCAAATACAGGAGATGCCAAGGGAAATGGAGGAGGCACCGATATGCTTCTAATGCAACCAGACAGGGCACATGCGGAGGAACTGCCCCAAGAGAGAAGCACCCCACCAGCACTTCAGGATGCTCCACCTGCACGGCAGTTTGGAGGCCGAGTACGTGGCCGAGGATGCGGCCGAGGACGTAGATTTTATGGCGAAGACCGCCGACAGGACAGAGGGAAGGTATATGCCTTGGATCTAGCTCAGCCCCGGAACCCGGAACTGGTGATAGCAGGTATACAAGTAAATTTAAGTTTCTTCCCTTTTTAAAAGTTAGCTTACATGAATATAAAACTGTAGAATTAGGAAGAAACATGAAACTAGATAACTAAGAAGAAAAACTTAACTAACTCAGAGATAGTGATTGTGTGTGGTAAGCCCGCCCATACCCTATTCGACACTGGAGCATCACAAAATTTGTCTTGGAGGAGTTTATTAGAGACCTAGACCAGATCGAGAGATTTGAGGGAGTCATCAGGAGGGTGTGTCTTCCCAATGGGACGGAGATCCAGTCTATGGCCAAGTGCGTTCTGGGAGTGACCATTGATGGTGTAACTTTCGAAGCCCAGACAACGATCCTGAGGATGCCAGATTTTGATCTTGTCTTGGGAATGACATGGCTCATCTAGAACCATGCGCAGATCGATTCCCCAGCAAGGAGGGTCGTGCTGAGATACAGCGGCACTTTCCCGACCTTCGAAGTTATTGTCCCAACTTCTTGCCTTCTACTATCCTCTATTCAGGCTTTCAAGGCCCATCTGCTGGTAGATGTGGTTTACCATGTGCTGTTTGAGATTGTCGGGGCCAAGGATTCCGTTGCTAGTATCCCGATGGTGCGGGATTTTGCTGATATATTTTCGGAGAAATTGTCAGGGTTGTCGCCGTATCGAGATAAGGATTTTCAGATACAGCTCATACCAGTGGCTAAGCCGGTATCCAGAGCTCCTTATTAGATTGCCCCAAAGGAGTTAGTGGAGTTTCAAAGTGTGGAAACCACCCGTCACCACACATCTTCCCAAAACCCCGAGGTAGTAGGAAGGGGGGACGGGGGTACACAAACACCAAAGACCACCCGCTGCAGGCAATGTGGGACTAATCCATCCACGGGATGGCGAAGATATTCCGCCACACGGGGGGCCCACCGGGGTCAACACCCAGACCTGGAACGCGATGGGGAACCCCAAATATGCGGTCCCACACACACCCAATCCCGTTGGACCTTGGTTCTCAACACACCCCCGCAGCGGGATGGCTCTGATACCATGTGGAAACCACCCGTCACCACACATCTTCCCAAAACCCCGAGGTAGTAGGAATGGGGGACGGGGGTACATAAACACCAAAGACCACCTGTTGTAGTCAATGTTGGACTAATCCATCCATGGGATGGCGGGGATATTCCGCCACACGGGGGGCCCACCGGGGTCAACACCCAGACCTAGAACGCGATGGGGAAGCCCAAATATGCGGTCCCACACACACCCAATCCCGCTGGACCTTGGTTATCAACACAAAGCTAGATTCAGGAGCTAGTGGAAGCCTGATTTGTCTGGCCAAGCTCTTCACCATTGGGAGCTTTAGTGCTATTCGTGAAGAAGAAGGACTTTACACTCCAACTGTGCATCAATTATAGTGCACTAAATAGGCTGACGGTCCAGAACACGTATCCACTAACGAGGATTGACGAGCTATTTAACCAGTTAGATGGGGCTTACTAGTTTACGAAGCTGGATCTAAGATCAGGATATTACCAGGTGCGGATTCAGGAGGACATTCCAAAGACAGCTTCCATTAGTAGATACTGGTTGTATGAGTTCACTGTGATGCCCTTCGGGCTCACGAATGCACCATCCACGTTCATGAGTTTAATGAACCGGGTATTCGAGGCCTATCTGGATGTTTTTGTCATAGTGTTTATTGACGACATCATCATTTATTCGAGGACCGAGGAGGAGCATGCTCGTCATTTGTCACTTACTCTCGATACGCTCCGGGATCACAAGTTGTATGCCATGTTCAGCAAGAGTTAGTTTTAGCTGGAGGAGGTAGCTTTCCTGGGCCATATTATCAGCGAAGCAGGTCTAACAGTGGATCCAACATAGGTTCAGGCAGTACGAGATTGGCCACCGCTGAAGACGGCCATTGATGTGAGGAGCCTCCAAGGACTTGTCGGTTACTACCGGAAGTTCGTGGAGGGATTCTCCCGGATAGCTCTTCCACTTACATCTCTGACAAAGAAGGAGACGCCCGTTGTTTGGACATCGCAGTGTGAGGCTGCCTTCAGGAGTTGAAGGGTCGGCTTACCTCGGCTCCTATCCTTGCCCTTCCATCTGGGAAGGAAGGATTTTATATTTATACTGATGCGTCTTACCAAGGGATGGGTGCCATTCTGATGAAGAACGGGCACGTGAGCTTATGCCTCCAGACAGCTGAAGAAACACTAGCAAAACAACCCAGTGCATGACCTGGAGTCGGGAGCGGTTATCTTCGCTCTGAAGATCTGGCGACACTATCTCTATAGATTCCATTGTGATATTTTCTCGGATCATAAGAACTTGAAATACGTGGATACATAGAAAGAGCTGAATATCCGACAGAGACTTTGGGTATAGTTCTTATCAAACTACCAGTATACCAAGCATTATCATCCTGGAAAGGCCAATGTGGTAGCAGATGCTCTGAGCCGGAGAGCCACTACTTCAGGAGCAGGACCTCAGCTGATGGCTATGGAGCTGGCGCAGATGTTGGAAGAAATGCAGATATCCTTGGTATCTGAGGATGATCCAGAGTTTTACGAGGAGTACTTGGCGTTGATGAGTACCACCGAAGACATCTGGGATCGCATCAGGGATGGGCAGAGGCTGGATGCGAGGATGGAACTAATATTTAGGGCCTTGGAGGAAGGCATAGCAAGGGATTACTCTCTGATAGATGGGCTTCTATGTTTTAGAGGCCGAGTCTATATACCGACAGGAGGCCTAATTTGGGAAGATATCATGATAGAGGAACACTACAGCAGATATTCAGTGCACCCGGGGATCATGAAGATGGAAGCAGATCTGAAGAGGATGATGTATTGGCCGGGCATGAAAAAAGATATTACATACTTCATGATGCATTGTGAGTCTTGTCAGCTCATAAAGGCGGAGTGCAAGAGTCCAACAGGATTATTGCAGCCACTCCTGGTGCCAGAGTAGAATTTTGAGGACATAGCAATGGATTTTATACATGGGCTACCCCGATCCCATGTGGGGAACGATTCGGTTTGGGTGATAGTCAATAGATTGACGAAGGTGTCTAGGTTCTTTCCTATCGAGAAGGACGCTCTGGTCGGTGATATGGTGCGGAGATTTATGGAGCAGTTTGTCCACTACCATGGAGTGCCCAGGACGATCGTGTCAGAATGGGATGGACGGTTTACATCCAAGGAGTGGAGGTCAGTTCAGGCCTACCTAGGCTCTCGGTTGACTTTCAATATGGTTGTCCACCCTCAGACAGACAGGCAGAAAGAGCGCACCAACATGACACTGGAGAATCTTCTGCGCCTATGCGTTTTGGACCGCGGAGAGCCTGGGAGAGATATTGTCACTGATTGAGTTCTCCTACAACAACATTCATCAGTCCAGCATAGGCATGGCCCCTACGAGGCATTGTACAGATGAAGGTACGGTACCCCGCTATCTTGGATCCAGGATGAGGATACAAAGACACTCGACGCAGAGTTTGTGGAGGACACAGATGCCCAAGTGAGAATGATTCGGGATAGGATGTTGGAGGCCCAGAGTATATAGCACAAATACTACGATGTGCGGCATCATCAGGTGGACTTCTAGGTGGGATACCGTATTTTATTGAAGATACAGTCGATGCATGGAGTCTCGTGGGTTTGCGGGTGGAAGAAGCACTGTCCTAGATATATGGTGCCTTACAGGATCCTGGAGCGGATCGGCCCCTTGGCTTACAGACTGGAGCTGCCGCCGTAGTTAGTGGGATTTCATGACGTCTACCACATCTCTTCACTTCAGAGGGCTCTACTACATCATGGGCAACTAATTTCCACTACAGATGGCCCGGTGGCTTCGGATCGATCAGGTAGCATAGAGCTAGTCAGGATCGATGATACAGTGGTGGGGGTCTTGCGGCGTAAGAAGGTCCCGCTAGTCAAGGTCCTGTGGATAAATCATGGGCAGGAGGATCACACCTACGAGCCAGGGGACCTGATGCAGCAGAGGTACCCGGATCTCTTTGAGTCAAGTATACCTTCAAATTCCTATTAATGTTATATACTTTTACTTTAGTAGAAACCCCGTAGGCCTAACCTTAATTTCAGGGACGAAATTTTTATTTTTATGTATTAGGATTTGTAACATCCCTCAAACTTCTATACACTAAGAGTGGTTTTGTCATGACTAAGTCATGACAAAACCCTAAGAATCCCAAGAAGACCAAATGAACTTAGTCATGGAGGAGAAAACCACCTTGGGCTGCAAATAGTAATTTTTAGTTACCCAACATAGGGCTTCACTTTAGGGCTTCAACTTGACTCCATGACCTCACCATAACACCCATAACTCCTTAAGAGGTCCATAGGGTCACCAAGGACCCATTGGGGTCAATCAAAGTGGTCAAGTTGAGCAAAGTCAACACTAACCCTAAATGGGTCAAACTAACCTATATAGGGTCAGTTACCCTTCCCTTACCTAAACTGACCACACCTACACCTTCCTAATCCCTAGGGGAGGCCAATTGGTCACTAAGGACCCATTGGGGGCAACTAAAGTGGAATGGTTGACTAAAGTCAACCTTAGCCCTAAAGTGGTCAAAGTTCCCTTATTAAGTGTCAAGTGGCCTCCAAGGTGCCATATCAACCCTACCTAGACCTTATAGGAGGCCAAGGGGTCACCAAGGACCAATTGAGGTCAACCCAAAAGGTCAATTTGACCATGGTCAACTTAACCCTAAGATTAGGTCAAATTAGCCTAAGTAGACTTAACCAAGCCCAACTCACTTAGGCTAAGCCCAACTAGTGTGGCCCATTAGCTTAAGGAGGCAGGAATTTACCTAAATTGCCATTAAAATTCTAGAGGGGTGACTAGAAAAGAGAAAACTCTCCTTCCCCTTTAATGGAGGAGAGAGAATGTGAGAAAGAGAGGTCATTCATGGCCAAGGGCCTCTCTATTCATTCCCAATTGCTGGATTCATCTCCCTTGATGAATTAGGAAAAGATCAAGAGGATTTCTAGGCTGTGTAAAGGCTAGAATCAGTGGTTATATATTGGCTGAAAATGCTCCTTCATGAACATTAATGGTGAAATCAAGATTGACCCTCCCTCTTCCCCATTTGGCAATCTTAAAAGCTTCCTTAGGTCTAGAGGTGTCGGTTCCACACTTTCCATGAAGCAACTGAGCCTTCCTGTAGTGCAGTGGCAGAACACCCGAAGATCCAAAATCCGACAATGGCGTCTCGTTGATCGTTAATGTAACACCCCAAAATTTTGAAGAGGGAAATTTGGTTTCTGGCAGGGGGCACACGGCCTGGGACACGGGCGTGTCCCAGGGCTTGTCAGGCTGGAGTCGATGACTTGGCCGCATAGTCGACATTTTGCGCTCGACGAAGTGTCGAGATGGGGCACACGGCCTGAGACACAGGCATATCAGAGGGTGTGTCGAGCCAGTGTCGACAACCGGCCCGGGGTGTTGACATTTTCCCTCGACAATGTGTCAAGATAGGGCACACGGCCTGAGATACGGGCGTTTCTCAGGGCGTGTCGAGCCCTTGTCGACAATCGTCCCGGGGTGTCGACATTTTTTCTCGACGATGTGTCTAGACATGGCACACGGCCTAGGACACAGGTGTGTCCAAGTCCGTGTCAATCAGTCGACGAACTTCACTCGACGAAGTGTCGAGATAGTGAACACGGCCTGGAGCCCAGCCGTGTTGAGGTAGAAACAGGCAAAGACACGGGCGTGTCCAGTACCCGTGTAGTTCTCGGGTTGTTTTCGGGGCTGTGTCGATGGAGGCACACGGCCGACCACACGGCCGTGTCAGTTGGGACACGGGCGTGTCAGGTCGAACATGGGCGTGTCTGATGCCCGTGTGTTGTTCCAGGCGCGTCGATTTTGACGGCGAATGAGGGACACGGCCCTAGACACGGGCATGTGCCAGGCCATGTTCGGCCCGGGTGTTTTATTTTTCAGACGGATCGTGGCTGCTCTTTCCCTTATTTTGGGATCTGATGGTCCAGGACTGCTCTTGGGGGGTTAAGTCCGAGAATAGGGTTGGAAACCCTCATTCTTCTCCAAGCTTTCTCTTACTAAAATTCTAGAGAGAAGGGAGAGCAAGGAAGAAGGTGGAGGAGGGTTTGGGCTGTAGGAGAGGCTTCGGTGCTCCAAATCGCGAGCCGAGTCCATATTCGTGGAGGCTAGATCTTTGCAAAGGTTTTCATCCGGATAATCTTCCATGGTTATGAAGAGGAGTCGGAAGGTAACGACACTTCTCCTCTCGGTTTTAAGATGCATGTCTTAGCATCTTTTCTTTTCTAGTTTTGTGCACCAAACACTCAAATGAGAGGGGTTTGGGTCGCCAAGGTTCAAGAGGAACCTCCGGGTCGATTGAGTCCATCCCCGGCATGTTTTGCATTAGAGATCCGCTCCGTTAGTGGATTAGGCATGGTGGGTGAAGCCGTAGTCACGACCGTTAGTCCGACTCGGTGATGTTGCATACGAGCTTTAAGGATTCATAGAGATCCGTTGCGGCAAGATGTCGTTTGTGATGTGGTGATGTTTCCCCCTTTTTCTCAAGTGAGTATGTGTAGTCGGAACTGGACATGGTTAGCTCCTCAATGGCGGTAGATGGTTTTCTTGGTGGACAAGGTTAGCTCCACATTGGTGGTAGATGGTTTCCTTGGTGCGCGGGAACGCTGCAGAACAAATGAGGGACTAGGGTGGAATTATCTTGGTTTGTGATGTGCCAAGGCATGGCTGTGTCTCCGTGGTCGGCTGGCTATCCCGTGACGTACACGTCATGTGTGGAGAGTGTCCCGGTGAGACTAGTCCCCTTCTGTGAGACTGACGAGAATGCAAAGCATGGGGGCAAGCCCGGGAAATGAGGCCATGAGCGGGTGGGGTCCAGCAAGGCTTCTTAGAATCGGTCAGTTTGTGTTTGTTGAAATCCTGACATGAGATGTCAGAGCTTGCAGGCAAGCCCGGGTCTAAGACCTTGAGCGGGTGGGGCCTTAGCAAGAGTTCCATGTTGCGGCTTGTGCGCCGTTGTGGGAGTTTGTGTTACCCCTTTGTTTGTGGCTTTATGTCAATGGGGAAACGATGAGTACCCAATTGATGTGATGTTGTGTTAGATGCATACGCTATATGGTGCCTTGGGTGAAACCCGGGTGTTGCATTCATGTTGCATAGTGTGCCCTAACATTATATGCTCAACAGTAGAGAACATGTATGATGTTTGAGACATCCAAGCCTATTTCTTTAGTTGCTTTTCTTGCCTATGATTATTGCATACGAAGTGCTAACTTGCAAATTGTAGGAGTACCCCGGGGTCCGTTAGGGGCGGCCAGGAGGAGATGTATTGGTTACATAGTTTGAGGTCAGCCTTTGCTGACCCACGTTACTAATAATATTTACAGGGCAAGGATCGCAAGCAGGAGCTAGCACGCCGGCCAGAAGGGCCTAAGGCTCATGAAGTGTTACCCCCTTTTGTTGTAGCTTTACGTTTGTGGCATTGTATGTTTCATGCTCATTTTGACCGGATTGCATGCCGAGGTAGACTAGGTGTGCTTATGCACTTTCAGGACTGATGTATTGTTTGAGTATGGTTTTACTCTTGTTGTAAGGCCTTAAGGCCATTTTGTTACTTTTGTAGTGGTGGATAACTTCTAGTCTTGCTTATGTTTCCGTTGTGTTGTGCAAAGAGTTTTGAGTGTGGGTAGTTATATCATCTTATAATACTAAAGCTATGGCGTCCGTATGTTGTGGAGCCCCGGCCGGACCCATATTATACGGTCATTACAGGGGAGGTGTTACAATTTGGTATCAGAGGGAGGTTAGATTCAAGGTCAATGCGTAGAGAAGTTATCCACATAAGAGTAACGCAGGACCATGAGTGTCCTTATGTTTAAGTCTTGAGATTAGAGACTGATCCCTTTTTTCTTGTTTTCTTGAAGACTGCAAGCAACGAGGCGGGTACGTCGAGAGCAAGAGAAGAACTCTCGGCGAGCAGTGCCACTGCTCCAGGTCTTTTGGGAACGGTTGTTAACCCGGATGACTTCTACCGCATGCTTGCAGAAGCGATGGTGGCAGCCCAAGCTGCAGCGGCAGCTCAGGTAGTAACCCCTGCTACACCGGACACGGCGACGGCCGTGCCAGGCGGAGAGGCCAGGCGAGTGGAGCCTTTGGCAGAAAGGGTGGTTGTCGGACATGGAGACCGGCACATGAAGTATTTCCTGAGCTTCCATCCCCCGTCGTTCAAGGGAGTTGGTACGCCAACGGATGCGAAGGATTGGTGGGTTCGAATTCAAGAGCTTTTGAGGGCGGCAGAGATGCCAGAAGAAAAGAAATCTGAGTATGCGGTGTTCATGTTGGAAGGAGACGCCAAGTTGTGGTGGGTGAGCCATAGCGGCCGCCAGTTCCCTGGACGCACACCGTCAATGGAGGAATTTGGGGATGCTTTTCTAAAGAGGTACATTCCCGTTTCCACACGGTTGGCCCTTCAGAGGCAGTTTCTGCACATAATGCAGTGAGACAAGACGGTGGACGAGTACGTGCAGGAGTTCATCCATTTGGGTCGTTACACGGGAACGATGATGGCAGATGATGTAGAGAGGGATAACCTCTTCTACCAAGGGCTGAGGGAGAATCTGAGGCAACCCCTCATTTCCATGAAGAGAGCTGGTTTTAATGAACTAGTTGAGGCTGCCAGGATATTGGAAAGTGATCTGGAGCGAACCCAACGTCGTGAGGATTTCACTCCCAAGTAAGGGGAAGGGAAGCCTCCCCAATCCCAGGGAAATTCTGAAGGGAGTAAGTGGAGGAAAAAGCCTCACACTTCCAGGTCTGGTGAGAAGAGCAAGTGGACTCCTAGAGGTTCTCACTCTAGGGGACCGCCGACGTGCTAAAACTGCGGTAAGGTGGGGCACATAGCTCGTGTTTGTCCTCAAGGAGGAGCGGAGCAAGAGGCAAGGCAGGAGCAGACTGTGCGCTCCGGCCCCAGTGCCGTAGAGAAAGGGAAGATGGCGGAGTCAAGCGCTTCTCGGTTCCAACCGGTGCAACAAAGGGCCTACAACCTTGGACAGCAGGAAGCGATCCGCCAAACCGATGTGGTGACAGGTATGAAGAAATTTAAGTTTAAATTTTGTGCTTCATACTTTTAGACTTTTATGTGTGATGTATATGTTGTAGGCTTCGTATTAGTTTCCGGATACCCCACTAGGGTATTGTTCGATACGGGAGCATCGCACTCCTTTCTTGCGGAGAGCTTCGTCCGGAGAATAGGAATTGAGGGCTTCTTGGCGGACATGGAGCTGAAAGTGCGCATGCTCAATGGGTCATCCATGACCACCGGTGCCAAAGGGTGCATCTGTTGGGAGCTGGACGGAGTTGACTTCGTTTTGGTAGCAGCGATTTTACCATTGGTTGAGTTCGATGTCATTTTGGGCATGGACTGGCTTGCAAAGCAGCGCGGCAGTATTGATTGCCTATCTAAGGTAGTGACCCTAAGGAGCAAAGGACAGGAGTAAGTCAAATTTGAGGGCCTTTGTGGAGTGGCCTTTTCCCTGATTTCGGCCATGCAATTGATGCGGGCGGTTAACCAGGGTGGTGTAGCGCTGGTAGCATTATTGGAGGTTCATCTCTCCCAGTTGTCTATTGAGGAAGTGCCCGTAGTGGCAGAGTTCAAGGATGTGTTTCCGGATGAACTTCCTAGAGCGCCTCCTCGGCGGGAGATCGACTTCTCGATCGAGTTAGTGCCGGAGGCTAGGCCGGTATCACGTCCTCCGTTTAGGATGGCACCAAAGGAGTTGGTGGAACTCAAAGTACAGTTACAGGAACTGTTGGAGCAAGGGTATATTAGACCCAGTTCTTCGCCGTGGAGCGCGCCGGTGTTGTTTGTAAAGAAGAAAGACGGTAGTATACGGCTGTGCTTAGACTACCGAGAGCTGAACAAACTGACCATTAAGAATAAGTATCTGATTCCTCGGATAGACGACATGTTCGACCAGTTGGTGGGGTCGGTGGTGTACTCAAAATTGGACTTGAAGTCAGGCTATTATCAGTTGCGAATTCGGGATGAGGACGTCCCCAAGACTGCCTTTGGTACGAGGTACGTACAGTTTGAGTTTACGGTGATGTCGTTCGGGCTGACGAACGTGCCATCTGTGTTCATGGATCTTATGAATCGAGTATTTCGAGAATACTTGGATTCTTTTGTGGTTGTCTTCATTGATGACATCTTGGTGTATTCCAAATCGGAAGTGGAGCATGAGACCCACTTGAGAGTGGTCTTGCAAGTGTTGAGGGAGAATCAGTTGTATGCAAAGTTCTCAAGGTGCGAGTTCTGGTTAGCGAAGGTGGCATTTTTGGTCCACGTGATTAGCGGGGATGGGGTGGCAGTGGATCCAACAAAAGTAGAAGCCATCAGAGATTGGGCGATTTTGAGGACCGTGGCGGAAGTCCGAAGTTTTCTTGGACTAGCCGGGTATTATAGGAGATTCGTGGAGAATTTTTTGCGGATAGCTCTACCCCTCACCTCACTCACTCGTAAAGATAATAAGTTTGTGTGGAATCAAGAGTGCAGCCAAGCATTTGAGGCACTGAAGGAGAGACTAATGATGGCTCCAATCCTAAGTCTACCGCAAGGGACCGAGGGATTTCAGATCTTCAGTGACGCATCGGGATGCGGTTTGGGTTGCGTTTTGGTGCAACATGGCAAGGTGATAGCTTTTGGGTCTAGACAGCTGAAGCCTCATGAGAGGAATTACCCCGTCCATGACTTGAAGTTGGCGGCGGTAATTTTTTAGTTGAAAATATGGCGACATTATGTGTATGGTGCAAAGGTGGAGATCTTCACGGATCATAAAAGCCTGAAGTACCTCTTGGATCAAAAGGACTTGAACATGCGGCAATGCAGGTGGGTTGAGTTTCTTGGAGACTACGAGGTGGCGATTCAGTATACTCCAGGTAAAGCCAACGTGGTGGCAGATGCCTTGAGTAGAAAGTACTCAGGGCAAGGGAATTGGATCGAAGCTCATGATGAGCGGTTGGTACGAAAATGAGAGTCCCTTGGTTTGGAATGTGTGGCAAGAGGCGAGTCCAGCGTGGCTCGGTTGAACTGGATTGAAGTGCAGAACGACTTGTCCGATCGCATTCGGGAAGCGACTCGTTTGGATATGGAGTTTCAACCATTTGTGTTGGAGACTCAAAAGGGCGAGAGCAGCGCCTGGGAGATGATTAATGGGATTCTGAGGAAGGACGGAAGGGTTTGTATACCTCAGTTCGGCAAACTCCGTGAGGAGTTGATGTTTGAGGCTCACTTCACAAAGTACTCCATTCACCCGGGCAGTACAAAGATGTACTTGGATATGAAGAAATCCTTTTGGTGGCCGGGGCTGAAGCGGGACGTACCTTTGTATGTGAATCGTTGTCAAACTTGCGCCTTAGTGAAGGTCGAATGTCAGAAGTCGGGCGGGTTCCTGAAGCCCCTTGCAATCCCTGAGTGGAAATTTGACGACATCTCCATGGATTTTGTACATGGTTTGCCTAGATCGCAGCAGGGTAATGATGTTGTTTGGGTGATCGTGGATCGCTTAACCAAGGTGGCCCACTTCATCCCAAATCGGAAGGAGGACAGCGTGGAGAAGCTGGTGGAGTTGTATGTTGGCAACATTGTGTGACTGCACGGGATTCCTAAGAGCATAGTCAGCAATCGAGATGGACGGTTTACGTCCAAGGACTGGAGATTAGTTCAGAAGAATTTGGGCACGAAGCTAAAGTTCAGTACGGCGTTCCATTCTCAAACTGACGGGCAAACCGAAAGAACGAACCGTACTATGGAGGATATGCTGAGAATGTGCGTTCTTGACTTCGGCAAGAAGTGGGAAGATCGCCTCTTCATTGTGGAATTCACGTACAATAACAGTTATCAAGCAAGTATAAAAATGGCGCTATACGAATATTTGTATTGGAGACGGTGTCGAACACCGATGTCTTGGATAGAGGCGGGAGACACCAAACTTTTGGGAAAAGAGGTGGTAGTTGACGCTTGTGAGTTGGTACGGACCATTCAAGAGCGTATGAAGGTGTCACAAGACCGGCAAGAAAAATACTTTAATGCTCGTCACAAGAAGTTGTAGTTTGTAGTAGGTGATTGGGTTTATTTGAAGATCAAGTCGTTCAAAGGTGTCTCACATATTCGCCGACTCAAGAAGTTGAGTCCAAGGGTTTTGGGGCCTTTTGAAGTTGTTGAACAGGTGGGAGAAGCAGCCTATAGGTTGGCATTGTCCGCGGAGCTGAGTGGATTGCACGACGTCTTTCATGTCTCCGTCTTGAGGAAACCCTTGGTGGAGGATAGTGTGGTGATCGAGCCGGCATCGGTGCCGATACAGGAGGACTTGAGGACACGAGCCCGTCCAATTGCTATAGAGGATTCGGAGACTCGGCAGTTGCGGAATAAAGAGGTTAAACTCATGAAAGTCCGATGGGACAACTGCGGTCGTGAGGAGCACTCTTGGGAGCGAGAACAAGCCATGTTAGAAGAGTACCCAGCGCTCTTCAAATCAGGTACCATTTAAGTTGTGTTCCCTTTTGCTTCGTAATTTCGGGACGAAATTCTTTTAAGGGGGAGAGAGTTGTAACACCCCAAAATTTTGAAGAGGGAAATTTGGTTTCTGGCAGGGGGCACACGGCCTGGGATACGGGCGTGTCCCAGGGCCTGTCAGGCTGGAGTCGACGACTTGGCTGCATAGTCGACATTTTGCGCTCGACGAAGTGTCGAGATGGGGCACACGGCCTGAGACACGGGCCTATCTCAGGGCGTGTCGAGCCCGTGTCTACAACCGGCCCGGGGTGTCGACATTTTCGCTCGACAATGTGTCGAGACAGGGCACACGGCCTGAGACACGAGCGTGTCTCAGGGCGTGTCGAGCCCGTGTCGACAACCGGCCCGGGGTGTCAACATTTTCGCTCGACGATGTGTCGAGACATGGCACACGGCCTAGGACACGGGCGTGTCCAAGGCCGTGTCAGTCAATCGACGAACTTCGCTCGACAAAGTGTCGAGACAGTGAACACGGCCTGGAGCCCAGGCGTGTTGAGGTAGACAGGGGCAAGGACACGAGCGTGTCCAGTACCAGTGTAGTTCTCGGGTTGTTTTTGGGGTTGTGTCGATGGAGGCACATGGCCGACCATACGGCCGTGTCAGTTGGGACACGGGCGTGTCAGGTCGAACATGGGCGTGTCGGATGCCCGTATGTTGTTCCAGGCGCATCGATTTTGACGGCAAATGAGGGACACGGCCCTAGACACGGGCGTGTGCCAGGCCGTGTTCGGCCCGGGTGTTTTATTTTTCAAACGGATCGTGGCCTCTCTTTCCCTTATTTTGCGATCTGATGGTCCAGGACTGCTCTTGGGGAGTTAAGTCCGAGAATAGGGTTGGGAACCCTCATTCTTCTCCAAGCTTTCTCTTACTAAAATTCTTGAGAGAAGGGAGAGCAAGGAAGAAGGTGAAGGAGGGTTTGGGCTGTAGGAGAGGCTTCGGTGCTCCAAATCGCGAGCCAAGTACAGATCCGTGGAGGCTAGATCTTTGCAAAGGTTTTCATCCGGATAATCTTCCATGGCTAGGAAGAGGAGTCGGAAGGTAACGACACTTCTCCTCTCGGTTTTAGGATGCATGTCTTAGCATCTTTTCTTTTCTAGTTTTGGGCACCAAACACTCAAATGAGAGGGGTTTGGGTCGCCAAGGTTCAAGAGGAACCTCCGGGTCGATTGAGTCCATCCCCGACATGTTTTGCATTAGAGATCCGCTCCGTTAGTGGATTAGGCATGGTGGGTGAAGTCGTAGTCGCGACCGTTAGTCCGACTCGGTGATGTTGCATACGAGCTTTAAGGATTCGTAGAGATCCTTTGCGGCAAGATGTCGTTTGTGATGTGGTGATGTTTCCCCCTTTTTCTTAAGTGAGTATTGTTGGATCTTGTAGCCAACCTTAGAGGGGGGGGGGTGAATAAGGTTCGACGCGTTTCTTGAAATTTAAGCGTTAATTTGTCCACAGAACCAGAGCATAGGAAACTATTGCAGAGCGTTGGGTAACCAATGTTCTGCGGTACGTTATTCACTCTTTTCCTGTACAAATTAGCTTGTGCGCACACACGTGAAACTAGACTTATCATTCACAAGTAAACATAAGAGGCAATGATATGAAGACAATATCTCATAAGAATCATTTAGTCACACACAATGTTACACTTGTAATTAGGATTGATTTAAAACATGTTTACACACAATACATACAACATGGATCTCCATGACGCCGGAGATCAGAGGCGGTGAATAAAACTCTTGGGTTTTCTATACCGACCCAAAACCCGGACCGGTTGGCTCTTCACTTTCTCCCCGAAAGGTCTTAGAGCCGCTCTTCACCTCCACACCCGGAAGGGTCTTAGAGCCGCTCTTCACTTTCTCCCCGAAAGGTCTTAGAGCCGCTCTTCACCTCCACAACCGGAAGGGTCTTAGAGCACCGCTAGATCCCCGATCTAGACGCCCCAAATCCCGGGACGATTTTCCACGGAATCCAACCCGGATCCCGACGACCTTCCCCGGTCGATTTCCCTTACCACTTACAACAATAGAAGAAGAAAAAGATACAAAAAGAGATTACAAAATATATTCGTTAAAGTTTAGGTTCTCCCTCTTGAGAAGTTCTCCGGATAGATCTACGGCCGGTGCTTGTGATCTTCGATGGAAAGCACCCGGTCGCTAGACGTAGACGATGCGAAGCCTTGATCGCCGGAGTTCTTCGATCTCAAACGGGAGGAAGAAGCCTTGCTTTTTATTTGACGAAGATGAGTAGAACGGACGTAGGAAGACGGCCGAACTTGGTATTCCTGGAGCACTTCGTCAATAATCTCTGGAGGCTTAGGTCTTGAGGAAACGGCGCTGCTTTTTATACGTCTTGGAGAGAATAGACTACCGCCTGCGATAACTCTATCGCCGGGCGGTAGGTTCGCGCGTAACGCCTGCCAGCCGTCTCCACACGTCTCCCGAAACGGCAACTATAACTGCTCATTAAGGAAACTGCCGTTTCAAGAGAGCTATCGTCGGGCGGTAATGGTTACCGCGTAACGCCTGCCAGCTGTCTCCACACGTCTCCCGAAACGGCAACTATAACTGCTCATTAAGGAAACTGCCGTTTCAAGAGAGCTATCGCCGGGCGGTAAAGGTTACCGCGCCCAGTCAGAGCGATAGCGCCATTTCGCCAAATAATTCTACCGCCTGCGATAAGACTATCGCCTGAGCGGTAGGTACCATCGTCGACGATCGTCCCCTCGATGCACGTCGACCGGATACCGCCGGCGGTAGCGTCCTGTCGCCGGGCGGTAGCTTTTGATTGTCGACGATCCTTCCTTAGCTGATAAATGGGCTGTCGACCATCGAACCGATATGCGTCGATCGAGATGGTTACCGCGCTGCGATAAGGTTGTCGTCGGGCGGTAGTAACCTTTTGAAGCTCTTCTCCTTTCCTTTCACCTATCAGCCTGCACACTCTATCACACAACCAATCTCATCAAATACAAGCAGGGAGTTGATATTCTCAAACCTAAGTGGTATCAGAGCCAGGTTATTCCAAAACGGTTTCACCACCGGGAATAATGGCCAACCTCCATCATGGACTGATGAGTGGGGATGAAAAATTGTACACCGAAAATGTGTTTGCACCACCTCTCTTTATAGGAGTGAACTATAACGAATGGAGAACTCTAATGAGAAAATTCCTTATGCTAACGGATGTAGAAGTTTGGAACATTACTTGTACCAAGCCCCCTTATAGCCTAAATAAGCACGAGTGTTATTTAAATGCCAAGGCTATGAACAGTTTGTTTTGTGGGCTTAGTCAAGAAATTTTTAAACGCATTCACATGTGTTCCACTGCATATGAGATATGGGAATATCTTGAGTCTACTTATAGTTCTCATCCTGCAGATAATGACTTCGAGCAGTTTCTTATAGATCCAAGTGACGAGTCAAATGGAGATGCACTCTTGGAGGAAGTCAAGACAGACACGTCAAGCAAGAGGGGAGATGAACATCTGTCACTGGACGAGAAGAGCCAAGGGGAAGATGATAAAGGAACCTTGTGTTCAAATCTTGCCTCGTCCAAGAGCGCTGTAAGAAACTCAAACTCTCTCCGTGTATACAAGTCTGTTTATACACTGAATATGCTGAATATGAATAGGCGTAGACTTAAGAAACTGAAAAATATTAATTCAAAACTACGCTTGGAAAATAACCTTTTAAAAGCAAATGTTAGTGTAGAATCTTCCACTGTCGTGTCTAGTTCTCCTGTATACTCTTTAGAGGATAACTCTACACTTTGTATAAATTGTGAGAAGTTAAAAGAGAAACGTGAGGAGGAAGAGAAAGAGTGCATTTCTCTAAGAGAACAAAATGAGAAATTGTTTCTAGAAAACTTAGCGTCAAAGGGGGAGTGTGCTAAGTGTGTGGACTATAGAGTTGAAATCACTGAGATGAGTGAGGTCTTCGAAGAATATAGAAATAAGTATGAAGCCCACATTAACTCAATAGTCGCAATACTCAAGAATAGCACAACTGCCTACACCAAAGCGAGAACAAATCTCAAACAGAGAAATGAAGATTTGGAAACGAAAATCAACGTGCTTAAGGAAATTTTAAAGAAAAATTCTCAACACATAAACGTGCAATATCAAGAAAATTCCAAACGCACGTTGAACACAAGCTCACTCACGTCAGTTAGGAAAATCAAAGGGAGCAGTAAACTTCAAGCCAACGCGAGTGAAAACCTCAAATATGAAAATCATATCCACTGGCGAAAACCAACTACTCCATTTACAAAACCAATTGAACGCAGATATCCTTCAAAAAGTCTTTATGCTATGAGTCAGTATGGTAACAAGAAGTATTTCATGTCAGAAAGTAATCTCAACATGATTAATTCACAAAGACAATTGTGCCCAACCACAATCTCTCACGTAAGGACTCCTAGACATCCAAAAGAGAATCTGCAACATAAGAAAAACATCAAACCAAGGTATGAATGGAGACCAGTCACGCGACGTAGCACGCCCAGTCCGACGGACCGGGCGAACCCTCCTTCACCGGTTCAACTGTATCACAACATCGTTGGGTTCCCAAAAGGAAAGTCATTTTCGGCTCCTTCTGGATACCCAAACCTCTCAACTCCTAAGTATGTCCCGTTAGTGAAGTAGAATGACACACTTGATCACGTCATGACTATCTCCTACTTCACATCGTACGTCTGATTTAGTTGTGCGGGACTCAAAGAGCTTAGGAGCAAATTAATACTGATCAAAATCCACTTTTCATGCATAATCAAGTGATAACAAAATAGAGATTAAATTGCCCACATAAAATGAAACCAAAAACATTCAAGAAAAATGTTCGGGCCGGTACCTGTATTATTACATCAATTTTTAATTGTTCATAAATCTAAAAACTCGAAAGGGTACAAAGAAAAAATGGGATCACGCCTGTTCATCAGAGGATGTTGAAGAAATGCTGAGCTTCCTCATGATCTTCTTAAGCATCTTCTTCATGCCTTTGATCTCCTTTCCCTGCTCCTCCATGAGGCTATGAATTCCACGACTTGCCTCGCGAAGAGATCCCGACCGGGGTACCGATGGCTCCGGAGGTGGCACCTGTGGTCGCACCCGTGAAGCAGCCGGTATCTCTCCTACATGATAGACCTGCGGAAAGATGTCAATGGGATAGGAGGTCCAGTCGATGGTCGGGTACTTGATCTTCAGGATGGTCTGGATGACTCCTCCCAAAGGGAGTGTATTTACCCGCTGACGATCGGGGGACTTGAGGCGAAAAGTATACCTCATGATAGACAGGATGAGATCTGAAACGCTGAATGGCTTCTGCGCTATAATGTGATTGGTCACCATGGATAGCTGAGCCGTGATCTTTCGAGTATCTCCTGCCTTGAACATCAGCGAATGGCGGAGGATATCCTGAATTATCCGAGCAACTGGTGTGAGTGTGTCCACCGAAGTGAAAAAGTCAGGACGCCCCTCCGCTCCATGGAGAACCTCGTTCATCACTCTCCAATCCCGTGCTGTCCTGAAGGATTCTACAACATCCAAGTATGGAAGGTTGGATGGCCACACGTACTTCGTCTCCAGGTCGGCATGGGTGATAGTAACTATCTCATCCCCGATGCAAGACTGAACTCCTCCTCCCAGACGCATCAGAGATGGATCCCTCAAGTTGTTGTAGAACTCTCGAACGAGAGCAGAGGAAAAGGAACACCCATCTGATATCACCGCCAACACGCCCGATTCTTCGAGATACTCATAGATATGAGTATACCGATCATCAATTTCTATGAGCATAGGAATGCTCACAGTGGCGTTGTCTATAGTGGGGTGCGTAGTCTCTCCACGGTTTCGTTTTGAAATACTTCGACGTCCAGAGTGTGCGCTCGAGGAGGCCATTTCCTGCATGAAACAACATTCAAAAACTCAAATCAGGAACTGGGATCCAAAACTGAAAATTCACAAAAATTGAGTGAAATCTGGGAGCTATCGCAGGCGATAATTAGCTATCACCGGCGGTAGCTCGACGGACTGCACTTCACCTCTTTCCGCCGTTTTGAGCTAAAAATCGATTTCTTTTGTAAAAACCACTCCAATCTCCATGTTTTTCATAGATCTATATATGAACTTCGTAGATCTTGAAAGAGGAGATGAGATCCGACAATAAACATCTAAAAATGAAACATGTGAAAGTATCTCTTTTTACTCCTCCGCATTTCGGATCCTTTACAAACAATGGCAATATTTTTCACCTCTTAAAGCGCAGATCCGAAATAGACTAAAACAATGGCAATATGTTTCAAAAAGGGGGATATGTGAGAGGAGATCCGTGAAGAAGTGGATATAAAAATGCCATGAGAGAACACATCTACTCCACAAAGACATCTCATATGGATCCTAAAAACAAGAAATCAAGCAAAAATGAGAAAGGATAGAGCATTACCTGGAATCAAAGGAGATCTGTAGGGCTGGAGAAGCTTCTTTCCAAAAGGGGATGCAAGGTGAGAATGAGTGTGGGCGGATCTGAAATAACCTACAGCATATTTATTCCGGAGTTACCGCGGCACGGTAGTACTACCGACAGGCGATAGTACTCTGACTCGCATATAAGTACACACGAAAATCATGCTTATCCAACCTGTTTTGACAAGGCTAGGGAATATCTTAAGGTGTCCATATAGTAGACAAATGGTGGTCGTTTTAGGGCCAAAGTGCATTTTTTTTATCTCATGGGGGCTCATATGACCGAGTCGTGGTATATTTTCAAGTATATACAATGTTTGCTAATCTTTTTGTCAATTTGTACGGCACATTGGTATCCTGTCATGATGAGCGAAGTTAAATTTTTGTCTAGCTATTGAGTGCGAAAATTAATGTGGGTGTACGTTGTCTATGCCTCTAAGTATGTGTGAGGATTTATTTACGATAATGATTACACCTCTCACACACCACTTGATCATGCACTCAACCTGAGATAATAAGCTGACATGCTATAAATCGTGACACTAACTTTAACATATCTGATATATCTTGAACAATCAATGTCATGAAATCAAATTGCGCGTGTCTATGCTAATTAAATTTTTGGGCCAAAACTAGAAAGGCATATGTCCAATGTAAACAAGTTAAAGTGGATCTACCTATGTGGGTAGATTTCGATTGACTTGGGGTCTTGTTCTGCTTTGATTATGTATAAAGTTGATGGCCTAACTCCAAAATAAAATGATGGCCATCAAATCCCGCTTACAAACCCCCCAAGCACTACTCATCCCTCCTGATAAGTCTTCATAAGCGTTGTGAGGGTGAGCACCTTGGATTACAAAGTCGTTTCAATCTTGTGCATGGACTACACTTTATGATTTGTGCCCTTGATTTAATTTCTTTATGCCGCACTATGTCATGTGACGTGATTTTTCACTATATCTCTTTGGTGTTAGCATCGTTAGTTTGCTTGATATAAAACATGTCTGCCTGATATCTCTATTGAATGTTTTGTCTCTTGGTGCTACACGTGCACATGTCATTATCTTATTTAAATCTTCCGCGCATAAGAATTGGACCTCAACTACATTCGATGCTTTTCGCACAATACGTACTGGCACATTTTTTTTCTCTCATGACGATATTTGTGTTTGCCTATTTTTCTCTCTATTTATCTAAACCCTGCAAACATTCATGTCATACTTGATGTGTGCTATGTCTCGTGCATATAGTCCATTTTCTTCACTCTGATTAGCGTTTGCTCCTGATTTTGACCCTGTTTTACAATTCTCTGATTTCAAGTGCTTTGTAGGTCTATATTACGTTATCTCTCGCCTACAATTTTCATCCTCCTTGGTCGGTTGGCCTCGCCCATTCTTTTGATATTATCAAAGGGGGAGAAGGTATTGGAGGTAGTGTTCATGATAGGGGGAGCGTATTGAGGTGTGTGTGTGCTCATAGATAGGGGGAGCGTCCCACCGATAGGGGGAGTATGTAGTAGGATAGAACAGGATTGAACGGGATCGATATAGGTGTGTATTGCTTATTTGTTCAATATCATTTTACTCTGATACTCTACTTTATACTGTTCTACGTTCATTTTACTCTGATACTCTACTTTATACTGTTCTACGTTGCTACATACATCTATTCTGGCACTCTATCTACTTGATTTTGGTTTATCATGAACGGGATTGATATTATCAAAAGGGGGAGTTTGTTGGAACATGGTTTCACACTCCTTAGGTTTGAGAATATCAACTCCCTGCTTGTATTTGATGAGATTGGTTGTGTGATAGAGTGTGCAGGCTGATAGGTGAAAGGAAAGGAGAAGAGCTTCAAAAGGTTACTACCGCCCGGCGACAACCTTATCGCAGCGCGGTAACCATCTCGATCGACGCATATCGGTTCGATGGTCGACAGCCCATTTATCAGCTAAGGAAGGATCGTCGACAATCAAAAGCTACCGCCCGGCGACAGGACGCTACCGCCGGCGGTATCCGGTCGACGTGCATCGAGGGGACGATCGTCGACGATGGTACCTACCGCTCAGGCGATAGTCTTATCGCAGGCGGTAGAATTATTTGGCGAAATGGCGCTATCGCTCTGACTGGGCGCGGTAACCTTTACCGCCCGGCGATAGCTCTCTTGAAACGGCAGTTTCCTTAATGAGCAGTTATAGTTGCCGTTTCGGGAGACGTGTGGAGACAGCTGGCAGGCGTTACGCGGTAACCATTACCGCCCGGCGATAGCTCTCTTGAAACGGCAGTTTCCTTAATGAGCAGTTATAGTTGCCGTTTCGGGAGACGTGTGGAGACAGCTGGCAGGCGTTACGCGCGAACCTACGGCCCGGAGATAGAGTTATCGCAGGCGGTAGTCTATTCTCTCCAAGACGTATAAAAAGCAGTGTCGTTTCCTCAAGACCTAAGCCTCCAGAGATTATTGACGAAGTGCTCCAGGAATACCAAGTTCGGCCGTCTTCCTACGTCCGTTCTACTCGTCTTCGTCAAAGAAAAAGCAAGGCTTCTTCCTCCCGTTCGAGATCGAAGAACTCCGGCGATCAAGGCTTCGCATCGTCTACGTCTAGCGACCGGGTACTTTCCATCGAAGATCACAAGCACCGGTCGTAGATCTATCCGGAGAACTTCTCAAGAGGGAGAACCTAAACTTTAACGAATATATTTTGTAATCTCTTTTTGTATCTTTTTCTTCTTCTATTATTGTAAGTGGTAAGGGAAATCGACCGGGGAAGGTCGTCGGGATCCGGGTTGGATTCCGTGGAAAATCGTCCCGGGATTTGGGGCGTCTAGATCGGGGATCTAGCGGTGCTCTAAGACCCTTCCGGTTGTGGAGGTGAAGAGCGGCTCTAAGACCTTTCGGGGAGAAAGTGAAGAGCGGCTCTAAGACCCTTCCGGGTGTGGAGGTGAAGAGCGGCTCTAAGACCTTTCGGGGAGAAAGTGAAGAGCCAACCGGTCCGGGTTTTGGGTCGGTATAGAAAACCCAAGAGTTTTATTCACCGCCTCTGATCTCCGGCGTCATGGAGATCCATGTTGTATGTATTGTGTGTAAACATGTTTTAAATCAATCCTAATTACAAGTGTAACATTGTGTGTGACTAAATGATTCATATGAGATATTGTCTTCATATCATTGCCTCTTATGTTTACTTGTGAATGATAAGTCTAGTTTCACGTGTGTGCGCACAAGCTAATTTGTACAGGAAAAGAGTGAATAACGTACCGCAGAACATTGGTTACCCAACGCTCTGCAGTAGTTTCCTATGCTCTGGTTCTGTGGACAAATTAACGCTTAAATTTCAAGAAACGCGTCGAACCTTATTCACCCCCCCCCCCTCTAAGGTTGGCTACAAGATCCAACAAGTATGTGTAGTCGGAACCGGACAAGGTTAGCTCCTCAATGGCAGTAGATGGTTTCCTTGGTGGACAAGGTTAGCTCCACATTGGTGGTTGATGGTTTCCTTGGTGTGTGGGAATGCTGCAGTACAAATGAGGGACTAGGGTGGAATTGTCTTGGCTTGTGATGTTCCAAGCCGTGGCTGTGTCTCCGTGGTCGGCTGGCTATCCCGTGACGTACACATCATGTGTGGAGAGTGTCCCAGCGAGACTAGTCCCCTTCTGTGAGACTGACGAGAATGCCAAGCATGGGGGCAAGCACGGCAATGAGGCCATGAGCTGGTGGGGTCCAGCAAGGCTTCTTAGAATCGGCCAGTTTGTGTTTGTTGGAATCCTCACATGAGACGTCAGAGCTTGCAGGCAAGCCTGGGTCTAAGACCTTGAGCGGGTGGGGCCTTAGTAAGAGTTCCATGTGGTGGCATGTGCGTCGTTGGGGGAGTTTGTGTTACCCCTTTGTTTGTGGCTTTATGCCAATGGGGAAACGATGAGTACCCAATTGATGTGATGTTGTGCTAGATGCATACGCTATAGGGTGTCTTGGGTGAAACTCGGGTGTCGCATTCATGTTGCATAGTAGGCCCTAACATTATAGGCTCAACAGTAGAGAACATGTATGATGTTTGAGACATCCAAGCCTGTTTCTTTAGTTGCTTTTCTTGCCTATGATTATTCCATACGAAGTGCTAACTTGCAGGTTGGAGGAGTACCCCGGGGTCCGTTAGGGGCGGCCGGGAGGAGATGTGTTGGTTACACAGTTTGAGGTCAGCCTTTGCTGACCCACGTTACTAATAATTTTTACAGGGCAAGGATCGCAAGCAGGAGCTAGCTCGCCGGCCAGAAGGGCCTAAGTCTCATGAAGTGTTACCCCCTTTTGCAGTAGCTTTACGTTTGTGGCATTGTATGTTTCATGCTCATTTTGACCGGCTTGCATGCTGAGGTAGACTAGGTGTGCTTATGCACTTTCAGGACTGATGTATTGTTTGAGTATGGTTTTACTCTTGTTGTAAGGCCTTAAGGACATTTTGTTACTCTTGTAGTGGTGGATAACTTCTAGTCTTACTTGTGTTTCCGCTGTATTGTGCAAAGAGTTTTGAGTGTGGGTAGTTATATTATCTTATAATACTAAAGCTGTGGCGTCCGTATATTGTGGGGCTCCGGCCGAACCCATATTATACGGTCATTACAGGGGAGGTATTACAGGTAAGGCTTTATGCCTCCAAAAAGGCTGACTTCTCCCCCCCCCCTCCCGCTCCCTCTATGCTATCATCGTAGATCAACTAGGGGTGATATCGGGCTCAATTGAGCACGATCTAGTGAGAAATTCCTAAAAACATTCTGTGAAAATGATGTAACATCTCTCAAACTTCTAGACCCCTTGGATGGTTTTGTCCTGACTGAGTCATGACAAAACCCTGGGGAGTATCAAAAGATTGGGGTGAACTTGGGAATTATAGTGTGAACCACCTTGGTCTGCAATTATTAGGATTCCAATTACTAGTTTAGGGGTGACCATAGGGCTTCACCATAACTATTTGACCCCACCACAACATTCCTAGCCCTTTAGAAGGTCCATTGGGTCACCAAGAACCCATTAGGGCCAACTAAAAATGTTAAGTTGACCAAAGTCAACCCTTACACAAAAGTGGTCAAAGTGCCCTAAATAAGTGTCAATTGGCCTACAAGGTGCCAAAACAACCCTACGCAAGCCTTCCTACACCTTAGTGGAGGCCAATGGGTCACCAAGAACCCATTGGGGTTAACATAAAAGGTCAATTTGACCATGGTCAACTCAATCCTTGAAATAGGTCAGACTAGCTAAAATGGGCTAACACAAGCTCAAACCCAATACCCTAAAGCTAACCTTATTTCCATGAATAATATATGGGTTAGTGGGGTGCCATTAGGATGGAATAGTCATCAATTTCGGCCTTGAAGACTAGGAGAGAGAAAAACTCCATTTTCCCATTTAATGGAGGAGAGAGAAAGTGTAACGCCCCCGATTTTCCAGTGATTTATTTAATTTCTTATTTGACGTATTTTGACGTCAGAGCGTTATGTTAGCGCGTTTTGGTCAGGTGGCGTTGTTAGAGCGTGTTTTTAGCTCTTTAGGTTCCCTGTGTGGCTTGATGATGCCTGGCAGCAAGATTCCCTAGCGAGCCGGAGTCTGTTTGGTGACTCGGTGGAGCCTCTTGGGGAATGCTTGTGTTTTGGCTTCGGGAGTTTGGCCCGAGTTTTGCTCGTCGGATTTTGTTACCGACTTTGTCGTAGCGCGTTTGCGTTCGTTAGGTTTGACCGGCCAAATTTTGGGATTTGCGTCGGGAGTGGAAAATTTTATATTAGGAAATTAGATCGGCTAATTTTAGACTTGCTCGTCAAGTTTCGTCGCGTTCCGAGCATTTTTGGAGCCTCGGCGCGCGATTGTAGTTTGTATGTTTTCGCGTACGCCGTTAACTTTAGAAATTATTATATCGAAAACGGTGCGTCGGAATTCGATTTCGACTTCGCCGTTGGATTCGTAGCGTCGTCATTCGCCTACGGTGCGAATTTCGTTCGTTTCGGCGCGCGTTTGGCCCTCCGTAACCTTATAAAGTTATCATATTAATAATTATATTTATTATAGATATATATATATTTATATAAAAAATAAATAATAAAAAAAAAGGGAGTAAGCATTCGGTGAGAATCATCTCACCGAATGCATATGATTCGGTGAGATGATTCTCACCGAATCATCTGTTCGGTGAGAATTCTCACCGAATCCACTGTTCGGTGAGAATTCTCACCGAACAGTGAGGCAGGTTATATTTTATGATTAAGATTATAATTAATATTATGTATATTATATTCTATTCATATTATATAATATATTATATTAGTTAAATAAAGGCAAAGCTCTTCTTCTTCCCCGAACAGCAGCAGCCCCCCCTCTGTGCGTTTTTTTTTACGAGTGCGGTTCCGTTCGCGAAACTTCCGGCGGCCGCCACCGCCGATCCGGTGGATGGATTTTCGATCCGATCGCGGCGTTGGAAAGCTCTCGGCGAGAGCTTCGAGATCGCGGTAAGCTTTTCCCGTTTCGGTGACCGTTTCGCCATAGATTTTTTCGGCCCTAACCCTGATTGTCCGTTTTTTCGTAGATCTCGTCTCCGCGTGTCCCCTTTTGGACGGATCTACGTGTTGGAGTATTTTGGGAGGAAGTTTTCAAGGTCGATTTGAGGCAAGTGGATTTCTTCCCCCTTGCGTGCATCCATGAGTTGCATTTTTGTTTTATTATTCTTTTCTCCTGGTCGTAGAATAGGTGACATTGGAATGTTCCTAGCTTAGGGCTCGTGGTTGGCCTAAACTAGGAAGTTATCGGTTTTATTTTTTTTAGTTTAACTCGGCGGGTAGGGGGAAATAACTCGGCGGGTAGGGGAAAATAGTTCGGCGGGTAGAGGAAATAAGTCGGCGGGTTTTGGTCGTAGAACTTGGTAGTTTCTAAGTGGTGTTGTCGGCTAGTTTTGACGCCGAATCGTGGATCCTTAGCATGTGGTAGCTGGGTTTCTGAAGGAGTATGGTACCAGGGGAGTTCGAGCCGTGGCCACCACCATTCCCTCCTTTGGATATTTTTTTTGGGTTCCTGTAAGAGGTTGGAACTCTATGTGTGTGGACCCTGTGGCGGCCCCTTTAGTACTCTTGAGACACCTGGACCTGATTGTTCGGTCGTGACTGTTCTTAGTCTCCGACACAGGTTTAGGATTTGTGCCAGTGCTAATGATTTACAAGTTTAGGACTGTTAGTTCCTTCTTACTGTTCATTTTATGCATATTGATTTCCTTCTGTCTCTGCAGGCTTGAGCGGAGTTTGGTACGTTTCTGTACTTGTTGTATTTTCTCTCACTTTACTGATTATTACACCTGCATTTTGTCCTCTTTTGGATTCTTTAGCTGAGTTTTTGGCATTTACTCTTGCAGGGTTGGTAACCCTTTTTCTTTCTGTTCTTTAATTCAATTATTATCTGATGCTTCTTTGCCACTTGTTTCATTATTTCTTGCTGAGGTGTTCTTCTTTTGAATGCCTCAGGTTCAGGTCTGTAGCCGGCTGTGCGGCTAGTTTCAGGAGTTTCTCTGTGGACTGCGCTTTGGCAGTGTTTTCCTCGCTTGTCGAGGTAGTTCTTTAGCCTTGTAGTAGTACAGACATACATGCTCACCAGCGAGTTCGTGTCAGGTTGTTGACGCTCGTTGGTGGTTTTCCTTTGTGATATTAAGTATTTGCTTAGCTGCTAGTTTACCTGTTTTGTGGTAGTTTCACTTGCTCTCTGGGAATGTTTTATGCTAGGTTGCTAGTTACTTTAAACCCTATAAAAGAATTACTATATGTATTGCATGATCAGCATGTTTTATAAAAGCTCAAACTCTATTTTCCAATACGTAAAAAGATGGTTTTCTTTATAAATATTATAAATTGAAATCTAGGGTCTTGCATAGTGTAAGTTGTCCTCTTAGGACGCTTATGTGCTCTTTTAAGCTGTTTAGCATAAATGAAGTATTTTTCCGCTACGTATAAAATAGTTTTCAAACCGTGGACTATCTGATCCACTGAGCCGAGGGATACGGCCAATTAATTTAAAAATCAGTTTTCTATTCATTTTAACTTATGATTTGAAGGATTAGAGTGTTGCCTGAGCGTCAGCAGTTATCCCCTGCTTGACGTGGCATCACAGCTCGTAGTTTTCTCGTGCTCTAATTCATTATATAAATGAGAAAATGCGGGATGTGACAGTTGGTATCAGAGGGAGGTTGCTTGACAAATTGTCGGGCAACCTGTCCCTGTTAGTGTTAGGTGTTTAGATTCATACCATACACACACCGATATGTCATCAGCATGTCTTGGCTAAAGCACGAACACTACACTCATAGCATGACAAGAAGTATACGGGGCATATTATGTAGTATGGGATGTATAATATGTGTTTGTATATGGATCCACCATAGGAGGCAACATGTGAGGGTTATGTAGTATGGGATGCATAACCTCACCATATGAATGCGGCTAGCACGTTTTCCTTTTCGTTGCATGGAAATGTTATGTAGTATGGGATGCATAACATTTTCATGTGTACGCCGCTCATAACATGCATTAGGGCCTTTTTAGAATGCATAGCACAATCATGCATAGCATAACATTGCATAAGCACAACGTGCCAAGCTAAAGATTTGCAGGATGACATGTGTACACACATGATTTTGAGTCAAAAAGAATACAAATTCATGCATTCCCAATCTAGGCACAAGAGTTAGTGTGATGATAGTGAATCATCGTAGGATAAGCATATCATCATTACAAAAAATCCCAGAGCAAGTTAGCAGCATGAGCAAGTACTTAAGTATGTATTGTTTGTACTATGTTGTTTGGTTCTAGTGGGTGGGCTAGGTGTCTAATTAGTGTTTTGTTGTTCCATTAGAATGTCGAGGCGTCCTTCGACAAGGTTGACTCCCCAGTCGGAGGGAGAATCTTCAGGTGCGCAGAGCAGCGCAGTGATAGAAGGTCTGAGACAAAGCAATGAAGCCTTGTCAAAGCAAGTAGGGGATTTGCAGTCTCAGGTCCAGTCCTTGTTAGCAGTCGTGGCAGGGCAGATTCCGAGAGTTCAGGACCCTGTGGTGGGTCAAGCTGTCCATGTTCCCCCCGCTCCTCTGGTGCCTCCGGTCGTGGTGCCACCAGAGATGACCTTTATTTCTCAGTTTCAGCGACTTAGGCCTCCGACGTATGATGGCAAGGCAGATTACATGGTCTTAGACGATTGGATGATATCAATCGAGGAGATGTTCTCATACTCCGGGATCACTGATGACCAGAAGGTGATGTTAGCCGCATATCAGCTCAAGGGGTTGGCGAAGGGCTGGTGGCTGAGGGAGAAAGAAGGTCTGAATGACGGGTGTTCCTGGGAGTCCTTTAAGGAGCTACTTCTGAGCAAGTTTCTGCCATCGGTCGAGAGAGACCGTCTGATGAATGATTTCCTGCACTTAAAGCAGAGGCAGCTCACGGTTAGCGAGTACGAAATCGAGTTTAGTAAGCTAAGCCGATTTGCCCCAGACTTGGTGAGTTCCGACGAAAATAGAAGCAAGCGATTTCTGGCTGGGCTAAGGAGTGACGTCCAGCAATTAGCAAGTGCCTATGCGACCTCAAGTTATGCTGGTATGGTGGAAGCTGCCTTAAAGGTAGAGGCAATTGATAATGCCAAGAATCGAGGTCAACAATTGAGGAAGGATAAAAGAAAGTCTGATGAGGGTAAGAGTGCTCAGGTCCCTGACGCTGCTCCGAGGAAGAGAAACGAGGAGGTATGCAGTTTCTGTGGCCGACCGGGCCATCCATTGGAAAGATGTTATCAAAGGTTAGGAGCTCAAAAGAAAGAGCAGATTCATGCGATCCAAGGTGTCCAAAAGAAAGATTTGCTTTGTTCGGTATGCAAGAAGCCGGGGCACGATGATGCCCATTGCTGGAAGAAGTCTAGAAGTTGTTTCTTGTGCGGTCAAGTGGGTCATCTCAAGTATCAGTGCCCGCAAGCTCAGCTTACTCTGCAGCTAGTTCCTCTTCAGGCCTTGCCGCCGCCGCAGCGAGTGGACAAGGGGAAAGGAAAGTTGAACGTGGTCTCTATGGACGAAGCTCAGACGTCCACGCAAGTGATATCAGGTTAGATTTTTCCCTAGTTTTAATGTTTAGCTCATAGTTATAGTTTTGAGCGTTCGCTTCCTTAGTCGCGTGTGCAATTTTATAGGACGATTTAAGGTAAAGAACCGCTGGGCGCGTGTTCTGTTCGATTCCGGCGCTACCCACTCATTTGTGGCTAGGGCCTTCGTAGAGCGTTACCGGTTGGATCTCGATCGTGTTGGTGATGCGTTCTGTGTCAAGTTTCCTTCAGGCGAATCTGTAGTTTCGGACCAGGGTATCCAGAGTTGTCCAATTTTGTTAGGCGATTTCCTCGCGTTTGCTGATTTGAAGCTGTTAGATCTGGAAGACTTCGATGTGATCCTAGGCATGGACTGGTTGTCCAGATATGATGCTGTGATCCAATGCAAGGGTAAACGCTTGGACTTCAGGATGGACAACGGTCAGCCCGGGAGTGTTTACGGTTATCCGCGCCAGGATTCTCCGACTATATCGGCGGTATGTGCTCGGAAGCTTATAGATTCCGGATGTTTTGCTTGTTTGGTTTCGGTTTTAGAAACCAAGGTTAGTTTGCCGTGTTTGGAGGAGATCCCGGTGGTTCGTGATTATCCTGATATCTTTCCAGCTAATCTTCCTGGTCTCCCGCCTGATCGAGACGTGGAGTTTGTTATAGATTTGGAGCCGGGTACGCGTCCTATTGCCAAGGCGCCTTACCGAATGGCCCCACGCGAACTGGAGGAGTTGCGTATCCAGTTAGACGAGTTGCTTGAGAACGGATTTATAAGGCCGAGTTCTTCGCCTTGGGGTGCTCCCGTTTTGTTCGTCAAGAAAAAAGATGGATCGATGAGGTTGTGCATCGATTATAGAGAACTAAATAAGGTAACGATCAAGAATAGGTATCCGTTGCCGAGGATAGACGATTTGTTTGATCAACTGCGAGGCAGCGCCGTGTTCTCTAAGATTGACCTTCGTTCGGGCTACCACCAGTTAAGGATCCGTGAATCAGATATACCGCGGACTGCCTTCCGTTCCCGACATGGACATTTTGAATTTTTGGTGATGTCGTTTGGTTTGACCAACGCACCTTCTGCTTTCATGGACATGATGAACAGGGTCTTCAAGGACTTTCTGGACAAGTTTGTGGTCGTATTTATAGACGATGTGTTGGTGTATTCACGCAATGTTGAGGAGCATGACCAACATTTGCGTCTAGTTTTATCTGCCTTGAGGGACCATAAGTTGTTCGCCAAACTAAGTAAATGCGAGTTCTGGTTGCCTCAGGTTTCTTTCCTGGGTCATGTGGTTAACAAGGACGGAATCTCTGTCGACCAAGAAAAGATAGCCGCAGTTATGGAATGGACGAGGCCTGCCACACCCAAAGAAATAAGAAGCTTCCTAGGGTTGGCTGGCTACTATAGAAGATTCGTAGAAGGTTTCTCTACGTTATCTGCGCCATTGACCAAGCTGACGCAGAAGAATGCAACATTTGTGTGGAGCGATAAGTGCGAAGAAGCGTTCCAAGAGCTAAAGAATAGACTGTGCACTGCTCCGATATTGACATTGCCTACAGAAGGATTAGACTATGCCGTTTACGTGGACGCATCCCACGTGGGTCTTGGTTGTGTGCTGATGCAAGAAGGAAAAGTTATTGCGTATGGGTCAAGACAGCTTAAGATTCATGAAAGGAACTACCCTACGCATGACTTGGAATTCGCAGCAGTTATTTATGCATTGAAATTGTGGAGACACTTGTTGTATGGCGCGCAGTGCAAGATTTATACATATCATAAGAGTTTGAAGTACGTTTTCACTCAAAAGGAGTTGAACTTGCGCCAGCGCAGATGGTTGGAGTATGTGGCTGATTATGAAGTGGAGATCCTATACCATCCGGGTAAGGCTAACGTGGTAGCCGACGCCTTAAGCAGGAAGACAGGGAAAATTTTCAATCTCTCCACTGAATTGTTGGTAGAAGAGTTTCTTTTAATGGATATTTCAGTTGGTAGATGTGACTCGCCAAGCAGTTTGGAAGTGTCTGAGCCTTCATGGATTTCTCTTACGAGGCTTCATCAAAAGGACGATCCCGATCTACTGCACCTTCATAATAGAACTGAGAAGGGGGAGCTGCCTGACTTTTCGATCGATGACGCGGGAACCCTAAAGTACCGCGGTAGATTTTGCGTCCCCAATTTTCGAGATATTCGAGATAAGTTGTGCAGTGAGGCACACAGTTCAAGTGTGGCCTACCATCCAGGGTCTACAAAAATGTATAAGGACTTGAAACAGATTGTCTGGTGGATTGGGATGAAGGGTGACATTGCAAGGTTTGTGTCAGAATGCTTTACGTGCAAAAGAGTTAAGGCTGATCATGGAAGGCCTGGTGGAAAGTTAGCGCCTTTAGAGATTCCAACTTGGAAGTGGGAGAGTATCTCAATGGATTTCATTACTGGTTTGCCGAGATCTCCCCGAGGGCATGACTCTGTTTGGGTGATTGTTGATAGATTAACAAAGTGTGCACACTTCGTACCCTTTCAGATTGGTTACTCGATGAAGAAGATAGCGGAGCTATATTTGAATGAAGTTATCAGGTTACATGGAGTACCCGTAAGTATAGTATCAGATCGAGACTCCAGGTTTACGTCTCGTTTCTGGAAGAGCCTTCAAGAAGGATTGGGAACGGACTTGAGATATTCTACCGCATATCATCCACAGACCAATGGTCAAACGGAGCGTGTTAATCAGATTGTGGAAGATATGATCCGTTGTTATATATTAGACCACGGAGGAGCGTGGGATGAACGCTTGAGGTTGATGGAGTTTGCATATAATAACAGTTATCAAGAGAGTCTGCAAATGGCTCCTTTCGAAGCGCTATATGGAAGGCGATGTAGAACTCCTCTGTTTTGGGCTGAGGTTGGTGAAAGGCCGATGTTAGGTCCAGATGCCTTAGAAGAAATGGAAGTCTCTGTAAAGCTTATTCGAGAGAAGCTTCGGATAGCTCAAGAGCGATACGAGAAGAACGCCAATCGGCGTAGGTCCGTTTTGGAATTTTCTGTGGGGGACATGGTATTCCTTAAGGTTTCCCCGATGGTTGGAGTGAAGAGGTTCGGTAAGAACCATAAGTTGGACCCAAGGTATGTGGGACCATTTGAAATTGTGGAGCGGATTGGTGTGTCAGCCTACAAGTTGAAATTGCCCGCAAATTTTCCTGGCGTGCACAATGTTTTTCACGTGAGCCAACTGCGGAGATGTGTGCTAAGTGACAGACAAGTGCTGGATGCAGTGCCCCAGTTGGAGCCTAACCTTTCCTACGTGGAAGTTCCTATCCGTGTTTTGGATGTGCAAGATCGAGTGTTGCGAAAAAAGACAATACCGATGGTAAAGATTCTGTGGAAAAACCAAGACGTGGAGACCGCGACTTGGGAGTTGGAGTCAGCTATGAGGGAGGCGCATCCTCATTTGTTCTCCTAGATGTGCTCGGTAAGCATTCGATAACCCTTGGTTATTTTTCTTTTCCTCTTTGGTAGAATTGTTTTATGCGTAAAGTTTCGGGACGAAACTTTCTTTTAGGGGGAGTGACTGTAACGCCCCCGATTTTCCAGTGATTTATTTAATTTCTTATTTGACGTATTTTGACGTCAGAGCGTTATGTTAGCGCGTTTTGGTCAGGTGGCGTTGTTAGAGCGTGCTTTTAGCTCTTTAGGTTCCCTGTGTGGCTTGATGATGCCTGGCAGCAAGATTCCCTAGCGAGCCGGAGTCTGTTTGGTGACTCGGTGGAGCCTCTTGGGGAATGCTTGTGTTTTGGCTTCGGGAGTTTGGCCCGAGTTTTGCTCGTCGGATTTTGTTACCGACTTTGTCGTAGCGTGTTTGCGTTCGTTAGGTTTGACCGGCCAAATTTTGGGATTTGCGTCGGGAGTGGAAAATTTTATATTAGGAAATTAGATCGGCTAATTTTAGACTTGCTCGTCAAGTTTCGTCGCGTTCCGAGCATTTTTGGAGCCTCGGCGCGCGATTGTAGTTTGTATGTTTTCGCGTACGCCGTTAACTTTAGAAATTATTATATCGAAAACGGTGCGTCGGAATTCGATTTCGACTTCGCCGTTGGATTCGTAGCGTCGTCATTCGCCTACGGTGCGAATTTCGTTCGTTTCGGCGCGCGTTTGGCCCTCCGTAACCTTATAAAGTTATCATATTAATAATTATATTTATTATAGATATATATATATATTTATATAAAAAATAAATAATAAAAAAAAAAGGGAGTAAGCATTCGGTGAGAATCATCTCACCGAATGCATATGATTCGGTGAGATGATTCTCACCGAATCATCTGTTCGGTGAGAATTCTCATCGAATCCACTGTTCGGTGAGAATTCTCACCGAACAGTGAGGCAGGTTATATTTTATGATTAAGATTATAATTAATATTATGTATATTATATTCTATTCATATTATATAATATATTATATTAGTTAAATAAAGGCAAAGCTCTTCTTCTTCCCCGAACAGCAGCAGCCCCCCCCCCCCCCCCTCTGTGCGTTTTTTTTTACGAGTGCGGTTCCGTTCGCGAAACTTCCGGCGGCCGCCACCGCCGATCCGGTGGACGGATTTTCGATCCGATCGCGGCGTTGGAAAGCTCTCGGCGAGAGCTTCGAGATCGCGGTAAGCTTTTCCCGTTTCGGTGACCGTTTCGCCATAGATTTTTTCGGCCCTAACCCCGATTGTCCGTTTTTTCGTAGATCTCGTCTCCGCGTGTCCCCTTTTGGACGGATCTACGTGTTGGAGTATTTTGGGAGGAAGTTTTCAAGGTCGATTTGAGGCAAGTGGATTTCTTCCCCCTTGCGTGCCTCCATGAGTTGCATTTTTGTTTTATTATTCTTTTCTCCTGGTCGTAGAATAGGTGAAATTGGAATGTTCCTAGCTTAGGGCTCGTGGTTGGCCTAAACTAGGAAGTTATCGGTTTTATTTTTTTTAGTTTAACTCGGCGGGTAGGGGGAAATAACTCGGCGGGTAGGGGAAAATAGTTCGGCGGGTAGAGGAAATAAGTCGGCGGGTTTTGGTCGTAGAACTTGGTAGTTTCTAAGTGGTGTTGTCGGCTAGTTTTGGCGCCGAATCGTGGATCCTTAGCATGTGGTAGCTGGGTTTCTGAAGGAGTATGGTACCAGGGGAGTTCGAGCCGTGGCCACCACCATTCCCTCCTTTGGATATTTTTTTTGGGTTCCTGTAAGAGGTTGGAACTCTATGTGTGTGGACCCTGTGGCGGCCCCTTTAGTACTCTTGAGACACCTGGACCTGGTTGTTCGGTCGTGACTGTTCTTAGTCTCCGACACAGGTTTGGGATTTGTGTCAGTGCTAATGATTTACAAGTTTAGGACTGTTAGTTCCTTCTTACTGTTCATTTGATGCATATTGATTTCCTTCTGTCTCTGCAGGCTTGAGCGGAGTTTGGTACGTTTCTGTACTTGTTGTATTTTCTCTCACTTTACTGATTATTACACCTGCATTTTGTCCTCTTTTGGATTCTTTAGCTGAGTTTTTGGCATTTACTCTTGCAGGGTTGGTAACCCTTTTTCTTTCTGTTCTTTAATTCAATTATTATCTGATGCTTCTTTGCCACTTGTTTCATTATTTCTTGCTGAGGTGTTCTTCTTTTGAATGCCTCAGGTTCAGGTCTGTAGCCGGCTGTGCGGCTAGTTTCAGGAGTTTCTCTGTGGACTGCGCTTTGGCAGTGTTTTCCTCGCTTGTCGAGGTAGTTCTTTAGCCTTGTAGTAGTACAGACATACATGCTCACCAGCGAGTTCGTGTCAGGTTGTTGACGCTCGTTGGTGGTTTTCCTTTGTGATATTAAGTATTTGCTTAGCTGCTAGTTTACCTGTTTTGTGGTAGTTTCACTTGCTCTCTGGGAATGTTTTATGCTAGGTTGCTAGTTACTTTAAACCATATAAAAGAATTACTATATGTATTGCATGATCAGCATGTTTTATAAAAGCTCAAACTCTATTTTCCAATACGTAAAAAGATGGTTTTCTTTATAAATATTATAAATTGAAATCTAGGGTCTTGCATAGTGTAAGTTGTCCTCTTAGGACGCTTATGCGCTCTTTTAGGCTGTTTAGCATAAATGAAGTATTTTTCCGCTACGTATAAAATAGTTTTCAAACCGTGGACTATCTGATCCACTGAGTCGAGGGATACGGCCAATTAATTTAAAAATCAGTTTTCTATTCATTTTAACTTATGATTTGAAGGATTAGAGTGTTGCCTGAGCGTCAGCAGTTATCCCCTGCTTGACGTGGCATCACAGCTCGTAGTTTTCTCGTGCTCTGATTCATTATATAAATGAGAAAATGCGGGATGTGACAGAAAGTAGGGAGTATAGGCCATTCATGGCTTGGAAGGCCAAAGGCCCTCTCTTCTTGTTGTAATCTTCCTCCCTAGTCAATTAGGGGGAGATCAAGGTACTTTCCAGCCCCTTTCAGTGGCTGGGTGTAGTGAACCCACCTTGGCTGAAATGAGCCTTCAATGGCCATTAATGGCATTGATGTCATGGCCAATCCTCTTACCCATTTAGCAATCTTAAAAGCATCACTGGATCCATAGCAATCGTTTCCACTGTCCCATTAAAGGAGATGAGTAATTTTGTTGTGTTGTAGCAGAACACTAAGCAGCGCCACCACCGTCCATGGCAACCCAGCGATCGGCAAGGCAACAACCCTCCACTAAGGTCCTCCTCTACTCCCTTCTTCGTGGGATATAATCTTAGATCATTTAGGAGAGAAATCGGGCTCTGTTGGGTATTGTATCCACGATTACCTAGATTTGAGGAAGCCACCTGTCAAGATAAGATGAATTCACAATGTATTTGATGAAACATCTCAAGTTATGCTTGCAGTTCCTTCACGCTAAGTGCACACCAATGTCAGGGTGCAGTAGGTCAATATACACGGGTCTGCACGACGTAATCCCTCGTTGAGCAGATCAGTGTGTTGGCCTATGTGCACTCTCTCTATTGGAGTGCACTTACTTTCAAGTACAGGGCCGTTCATATGCAAGAGAAGACAAGGAGCATGGAGGATCAAGGAGCAGCTCCTGGGTGGAAGACGAAAATTCGTACAAGGCAAATTCGACGAGAATCACCAAGTGATTCTCGCCGAATCGACGAGAATCATTAGTGATTCTCGCCGACTCCTTCTGGCCACCTCTAAATGGTGCCAAGTAAGATTCGGCGAGAATCACTAGTGATTCTCGCCGAACCAGTGGCCAAGCAGCTCATGCATACAAAGTAAAATTCGTTGAGAATCAATAAGTGATTCGGCGAGAATCACTAACGATTCTCGACGAATCGTCGAGAATCACTTAGTGATTCTCGCCGATTCGTCGAGAATCGCCTGCGATTCTCGCCGATTTTCACTTGGCGTTTTCTCAGGATGCTGCTGGACCGGATTCTGCCTTTGGACTAGTTTGAACCGGACTTAGGGATTTCTTTTGTGGGTCCCGCAAACAGTCATATTTGAGAATTCAACAGTATATATATTCCAGTATTTTTGAACAGGAAAGGGACGGAAAAACGGAGAAAGAAACCGAGCCGCCTCGTAACCCTAATTCCGCGACTCCTCTCCGCCGCCGCCGTCGCGCTCGGGATTGTTGGTCGCCGTCAACATTTGAGATTCCTTCATAATCTCCGGCGATAGAAGCCTAGCAAGGCTTGAGTCTCACGTGTCTATCCAGAGATCTCTTGTCTCTCGATTTGTTGACCGGGAAAAATTCCTCCGTCCGAATCGATCGAGACGACCGATCCTAGAGTGACCGTTGGTAGACCTAGTTTGCTTCGCTACGAAGTTTGGATCTCCAAGTTCAGCAGCCGCTCATCATCGTAGCCGCCGATCCCGAAGCTAGCCGCCGCTCGTGTGCCGCCGCCGGTTCCGGGAAGATCCTCTCCAAGAGAGACCAAGGTTGTAGACTCTTCATCGACTTCAAGAACACGTCGTCGAACGAAGAGGAACACCGTAGTCTCCAAAAGAAGTTTGTATCACGTGTACACTCTATATTTAATTTCGTTGTAAAGGAACTTTTGTTCCGTGTTGTAAGGGTTGGGTGCAACCCTTTTGTGGGAGTGTTGACTCTCACGTGTGGAAGGGCTCCTTCCGTTAGTGAAGGGATTGGATTTCAATCCCGTTGGAGAAGTGACCGAGTCGTCCCTTGTTGGGGAGATAGGTCGAAGGGGGAAAGTGGATGTACCCAAGTCGGGGAACCACTATAAATTTGCTGTATTTTCTGTGTGCTGTGCTCTTTATTTTTATTGTGCAAGTACTCTCGTAAATTCCGCAAAAGCACTACTCGTCACCTATTCCCCCCCCCCCCATAGGTGCACATAGCTGACACTAGGTGGACTTTCAAGTGGTATCAAAGCGAGGTTGCTCTTCAAAAAGGTTAACACCTTGAGTAGAATCCTGCCACCAGTGTCAGAAGCATGGATCTGGATTATGAGATTCCGCCACTCAAACTCCCCGCATGCACAAAGGACTATTATCTCATCTGGAGAATGAGAGTATCATTTCACCTTGATGCTATCGATGCTCGAGCATCCTTCATTCTAGAAGAGGGTCCGTTTATTCCCACGAAGACCTCTGACTCTGGGATCCAAGTGCCCATGGGCATTGCTGAGATGTCAGAGATGGAACTATCACTATTTCACCTGGACGAGAGGATTCGACAAATCATCATGGATGTCTGGTCTGGAGCCTCTCGCTCTAGATTGGAAAAATGTAGAACGGCTAAATCTCTGTGGATGATGATCTCAGAGCTGATGGGGGGGTCAGAGAAAGCTAGATTATGCTGTCAATCAGAGGATGAAGCGTATGTAGGAGTCCTCACTTCTGAAGATGAAGGCAAGGATCCTTCGGACTGCATCAGAGCTCCAGTGTCCGTGTCAGAGACTGAAGAGGACAGTGAGGAAAGCAGCTCTGATGTGGATGAACCTATAGTCACTGGATCTAACGACAATAACACAGAAGTGCAGGTAACTTCCTCATCCTGCCCCGTATCTCTTGAAATTTCTGAAGACAGGAACTGCCCTCCTTCAGAAAATGCTGATTCCCTGAAAAGAGCCCTTCAGTCAAGCAATCTACTTGCTGAGGAGCAAGCTCAAGAGATTGCTCGACTGAAGGTCTTGTTGGTTCTCCAATTGGCATCCAACAAGGCCAAGGACTCTAAGATCTCGGCTCTAGAGAGTAGTCTGGAGAATGAGAAAAGAATAGTATCAAACTTCTCCAAGGTTGATTCCATTAAGAGAAAGCAAGAAAACGGGTGGATCTCCCGGATTGTCAATTCGTGGAGAAATGGGGAAACGGTATTCCGACCCCCCACTCCAAGCAGGAAGGCAACTCATCATGCCTTCAGGTATGACCACAGGAATAATCGTGGTCACTGCAAGGGTGATCTGTCCCCATGTGGAGACACACGGAGTGCAAGGGCCGGCATGGCCACCCACGAGAGAATACCTAAGGCTCATTCTGAGCCCTTTGTATTCACTGTCACTGCCTCAACACAGTGTGGATCAGCATATCCCAGCTCACAGAAGACTTCTCACCACTCGAGGACACGGGAAAGAGAGGATAGAAGTCATGATGTCAGGTTTCATGGGGCCTCAGCAAGGGAGATGCCTGAAAGAATGGCACCACCTTCTCGGCCTCATAACGCTCACATCATGCATTCGTTCCACCATTCCTCGTGTCACGATGGAAGAGGAATTTGTGTGACAAGAACATGCCCTATCCCGTTTGGACCTAGGACCGTGACTTCATCAGTCACTAGATCAGGTCGAAAACGGCGATACAACATTCACCCTTGTTGGTGTTGCGGCAAAGTGGGGCACTTTGCCATTGACTGTTGGCACAACCCCTCTGTGCCCACAGCAAGGGCTTATCCATATTCTAGGGACAGAGGTAGTCTTCCAGACAGGTTTTCTGAAGGAAGGCAGTTGCGTGCTTATGCTAATAGAAACCTAGGACCCAATATGATTTGGGTTCCTAAGGTAAAGTAATTCTGTCTTGCAGGGTAGTCTAGGTCCCCGTGAATACGATGGGAACTGGACAGTAGGTGGCTCAAGGCTAACGTGGAACAAACGTCTGCAATAACAGAAGTGCTACCTGTTTGAGCATATTCACTTTGAGCCTCTAATGTGTTCTACCTGTGGGACTAAAACGATGACTCTCAAAATCCCAGGTAATTTTGATCAGTTCAAGGACTTGTGTCATGATGCATCCTCATTCAAAATAAACATATATATATATATATTTCTATCCTTGTGTATACGTATACTTATGCTTATCATGTGTGTGTGCACATTACGGAGAGATTAACTCGATGCATGCAAACCATTACACATCAATAAAGGGGTAACGAAGTTATGTCATCGTGAATCTCGACAACTCATAATTGACATCAAGAAGTCTTTGAAAAAGCATCGTTAAATCCAACTCGTTTGACTGTAAAATATACATGTATTTATCATGTGTATATAGACGTGACATCAGAAAATCTCATAAAAGGTTGCAAGCTTCTCAACGTGAAAATTTCTAGTCAAGGGACCTCTCAATTTCGAGTCAGACAAAAGGTATCAGGAGCCGGCAAATCTCCTGACTGACTACTCCCGCCAACCCTTGACATTCACCCCGAATCCCGACGAATTAGAAAATCCCGCCGAAAGAGCCCCTCCGCCTATTCGCATTTATCACGAATCCCGCCGACCCCTCGTCTTCTTCACGAGTCCCGCAAAGGTTCTCCCGACGACCCGCAAGCGCTCTCCCAAGTTCTTCCGCCGATTCGTCGCAACCCGCAGGAACTCTCCCTCCGACTCGCCGAAACCCGCAGCTCGTGAAATCTCCCCAAACCCGCAGCTCGTGAAGTCTCCCCCTAAGCTCCCGCAAGGGTCTCGCAAAGTTCTCGTCGAAAGTTTCCCGACGACTCTTGCCGAAGCCCGCACCGTCGATCTCCCCAAGTTTCGATTTTGCTCCGCTCAAACCACCTCACCGACTTCACCTCTAGGTATCCCCTCACCCGATGCATCCACTCATGAAGTTTTCTTTTTGAAAGTTCATTAACATTTTGAGTAGGGCTTCTCTCTAGATCTACAATGGCTCCAAGGACGACTGCAGGGTTGGTCTCTGGCTGCGAGCTGGTTCGCACTGGATTTTCTCATGCCTCGGACGAATTCCGGAATATCATTCTAATGTTGGAAGAGGCTGGGCTAACCTTCGTCTTGGAGCACCCTTGCAAAGTCCTGGATAAAGATGTGCTGGAGTTCTTCTCTACTGCAAGACTCCGAGATAGAGACTCCATAATCAAGAGCAAGGTGGCTGGGACAAAAGTAAAGATGTCTGCCAGTAAGCTAACTCGCCACCTGCAGCTTTCTAGTTCGGAGCAGGAAGACTATCTGGAGGACGAGGACAAAGCCAGAACTCTCTTGTTCTGCGGTCTTCCAAGAGGAACTCGATCAATAAAGAGAAAAGAGATGAATGAAGAAGGGAAGCTCCTATCTGACGTTATTGGAAAAGTGCTCATCTGCAAGCCGGGCTCCCATGATCATATCTCAGGAGATATGTTCAAAATTCTCATAGCTGTTGTCTGCCGCAAGAGGTTCAACTGGGGGGGAATTGTTGTTCCAAAAGATCAAGGACACTCTGGGCACTCCTAGTTTCGGCCGCATCATAAGTCTATATCTCAACCAGCTCAACGGAGACAAGTTCGACATGAGCAAAGGCGTCCTTCTCCACTACTTGAAAAAGATGGATGCAAGTGTGTTTGATCGATGGGAGCGGCGCATCGGGCAGCCTGCTGTGGAAGAGCACGAGGAAGTATCTCCAGCAATCTCCCTCGGTGAAATTCCTGATACCGTGACTGCAGGAATCGAGGGGGAGACTCTACCCCCTCATATGGATGTAATATCTGAAATCGCCCAGGTGGCCAGGGATGCGGTGGCCGACATTCATGAAGTAAGTGAACCTGAGCTGGAGGATGAGGAGATCCTGAACAGAAACACTCAAGGAACCGAAGCTGAAGCACTGGAAATGGCTGATCGAGAATTGGAAGAAGCTGCTGATATACTTGACTTCTTGGATGAGGACGGAGAGGAAGATGAGAATGAGGGCCATGAAGTACTTGAGACTCCGGATCCTGTTGAACCTCCACCTGACAAATCTGCACCAGTGGAGGGGGAGTTAAATAACTCTACAGAGGCCGCCAACATTCCTCCTGTAGAGACTGTGATGGTATCCAGCTCCACAGATGCGTCTGCAGAAATGCAAGGCCCTCAAGTGCCTCCGACCATACCGTTACGAGATGAGCTGGCCACTCACACTATCAATGTCATTCAAGGAATAGTGAACGAGCTTAAAGCCTCTTTTGATACAGCTCAGAAAACACTGCTGAAAAAGATTAAGACTTCTGAAGATCTCATGCTTAAAAATATGGTAGAGATCAACCATAAACTGGATGTGATGGAGAAGAAATTCGAAGAGAAGTATACCGCGGCCGGCGAAGCTGTCACCCTCTTAATGGCCGGCTTGAAAAAGAATACTGATACTCTGGCTGTCGTAAATCAGAACGCACACGTTGTAGCCAACAACATTCAGAAGTTTAATGGTAATATGGTCACTTTAAATGCCAATCAGCAGACCCTGATCACTGAATTCACCAAGACCACGAAGCATATTGATGACTCCCTGCACTCATATGCCAACTGCATAGCTGTCGAAGCCAAAAAGGGGGAGAAAGAGTATATAGCTAAGTTGGCCGAGCTTCAAGAAAGCATGGACACAAACTTCGCACAATCAAGCAGATATGTCTATGAGAGCTGCTGGTGGATGCTCCAACAGGCGCTAGGTACATTAGGCGTCGTTCTGCCTGACAACCCTGCCGGTATTCATGTCCCTGAGACATCTAAGGCTGCTGAGGAAGTAAGTGTTGCTGAGGATGTAAGTGCAAGTGCTGCTGCAGATACTCCCACACATGACGCTGATGTTAGGGCCCTCTCCAAATCTAAACTGAGGAGTATGTTTGACCAGGAGGCCTTAGCAAAAGCCAGGGGAAAGAGAAAAGTTCAAGAAGGGACATCCAAGGAGACACAGGCTGCAAAGAGAACTCGAATGAATGAGGAGGAGGTACGAAATGAAAGGTGGAGTCCAGTTTCAAGGAACATAATCTTAGACACCTTCTGGCTGCAAGAAAGAGGAGAGATCAATCGAAACGAAGTATATAGCCAGTATGAGTGGGAAACGCACAAAATGTTTAAAGCGAAACGCAACATCTTTTTCAGAAACAACAAGGATCCAGATAAAGTTGCTCCTCCTAGGTACTACCCGAAGCCCAAAGAATACATGGAGAGGCAAAGCAAGAAGTACTTGGCTCAAAATCTTAAGTGTGGCGTAGCTAAGGACAAATAGTCAACACTTTATAGCTTGTCACTGTGTCTTAAGAACATTTAATGATTATTATTGTCATATAAACAATTCTGGATTATATGTGAATATATTTATCTTGGTATATATATTTGAATTTGTGAATGACTCAAGTCCTGATCTGTTTGCATATATTCTCTTGTGCTGCATGTTTAATTTCTGAATGCTATGCTTATTATTTGATAAGTGTTATTCATCTTAGCTAGTAGGGTTTTGGCTTCGTCAAATAGGGGGAGATTGTTGGGTATTGTATCCACGATTACCTAGATTTGAGGAAGCCACCTGTCAAGCTAAGATGAATTCACAATGTATTTGATGAAACATCTCAAGTTGTGCTTGCAGTTCCTTCACGCTAAGTGCACACCAATGTCAGGGTGCAGTAGGTCAATATACACGGGTCTGCACGACGTAATCCCTCGTTGAGCAGATCAGTGTGTTGGCCTATGTGCACTCTCTCTATTGGAGTGCACTTACTTTCAAGTACAGGGCCGTTCATATGCAAGAGAAGACAAGGAGCATGGAGGATCAAGGAGCAGCTCCTGGGTGGAAGATGAAAATTCGTCCAAGGCAAATTCGACGAGAATCACCAAGTGATTCTCGCCGATTCGGCGAGAATCACTAGTGATTCTCGCCGAATCGACGAGAATCATTAGTGATTCTCGCCGACTCCTTCTGGCCACCTCTAAATGGTGCCAAGTAAGATTCGGCGAGAATCACTAGTGATTCTCGCCGAACCAGTGGCCAAGCAGCTCATGCATACAAAGTAAAATTCGTTGAGAATCAATAAGTGATTCGGCGAGAATCACTAACGATTCTCGACGAATCGTCGAGAATCACTTAGTGATTCTCGCCGATTCGTCGAGAATCGCCTGCGATTTTCGCCGATTTTCACTTGGCGTTTTCTCAGGATGCTGCTGGACCGGATTCTGCCTTTGGACTAGTTTGAACCGGACTTAGGGATTTATTTTGTGGGTCCCGCAAACGGTCATATTTGAGAATTCAACAGTATATATATTCCAGTATTTTTGAACAGGAAAGGGACGGAAAAACGGAGAAAGAAACTGAGCCGCCTCGTAACCCTAATTCCGCGACTCCTCTCCGCCGCCGCCGTCGCGCTCGGGATTGTTGGTCGCCGTCAACATTTGAGATTCCTTCGTAATCTCCGGTGACAGAAGCCTAGCAAGGCTTGAGTCTCACGCGTCTATCCAGAGATCTCTTGTCTCTCGATTTGTTGACCTGGAAAAATTCCTCCGTCCGAATCGATCGAGACGACCGATCCTAGAGTGACCGTTGGTAGACCTAGTTTGCTTCGCTACGAAGTTTGGATCTCCAAGTTCAGCAGCCGCTCATCATCGTAGCCGCCGATCCCGAAGATAGCCGCCGCTCGTGTGCCGCCGCCGGTTCCGGGAAGATCCTCTCCAAGAGAGACCAAGGTTGTAGACTCTTCATCGACTTCAAGAACACGTCGTCGAACGAAGAGGAACACCGTAGTCTCCAAAAGAAGTTTGTATCACGTGTACACTCTATATTTAATTTCGTTGTAAAGGAACTTTTGTTCTTTGTTGTAAGGGTTGGGTGCAACCCTTTTGTGGGAGTGTTGACTCTCACGTGTGGAAGGGCTCCTTCCGTTAGTGAAGGGATTGGATTTCAATCCCGTTGGAGAAGTGACCGAGTCGTCCCTTGTTGGGGAGATAGGTCGAAGGGGGAAAGTGGATGTACCCAAGTCGGGGAACCACTATAAATTTGCTGTGTTTTCTGTGTGCTGTGCTCTTTATTTTTATTGTGCAGGTACTCTCGTAAATTCCGCAAAAGCACTACTCGTCACCTATTCCCCCCCCCCCCCCCATAGGTGCACATAGCTGACACTAGGTGGACTTTCAGGCTCAATTGAGTCCAATTGGGTGAGGAAAATATCAGAATTTTCCATGTTTTTCTACCTCTCGGGTTCGCCAGAAACCACTCCTCCGGCGGCTGTGCCACTGCCCGGCGATAGCCCCCACCTCAATGGAGGTGGTGGTGGGGGTGGCCGGCCAGGGAGGTGGCCAAGTGGCCGGCAAATGGACTTGGAATATGCACTAGGTTGGTGAAATAACGGCCTTTGGCTGGAGGAAGAAGACGATGCCAGGGCCATCCGATTATGCTTTAAGATTCATGCAATGATCATATATTAATTCATATTATTTCATTTTTTGTCACAGTTATTCGGCAGTATTAAATTAATTATTAAAAATACTTAGGTTCCCTACAGTAAACATGGTCTACATGAAGGTTGTAGCCCTATGAGTCTAGTTTATTTTAAAATTGGTTTGAACTAATTTGGAGTTCAGGTCAGACCACAGCCCTCATTTTGGTGAGGTGTATACCTAGGATTGATCAGAGATTATTTTGAGTGCCTCATCAATCCAGCCATCCAAATGACTTGAACTTTTGGCTGGGGTCACTATTACCTATACCTATAACATCCAAAAATGGGAATTTTTGGAAAATATTTTAATAAAGTTTTTGTAGAAATTTAATAAACCATGTATGAATTATTTAAGGGGTCTAATGACCTCTAAACCCAATAAACTTTTGGTCTCTGTCTCTTAGGGTCAGGCATGACTATGATAAAACTTTCAGCACAATTGGGTTTTATTTGAATAGGTTTTGGTGAGACCAAAGTTTGGCCCTTTTAGGGCTAATTAGGACAAGAGTGAGCTTGGGGCATGGAGGGGCCAAATCTCACCCAAAAGGGGTTGAGACTTTGGCAAGAGCCGCAAGGTTAGTTTAAACACCCTCACATGGAGTTCGGGGTGGATTAGGGTGGATTTGACCTAGGACGCTAGTTCAAACCCTAAGGTTGAACTTTGAGGGTTTATGAAGGACATGGTGTTATATGTCCATGTATGGACTTGGGGTTTAGTTCATGTAATCCTAGGATGGTGAATAGCCCTCGGAAGGAATTTGGAGGCATTTATACTTAGGCACACAACTTTAACCAATTAGGGAAAGTTTAGCCATATACCTTTTATGAAAATATTGAAGGGGCCACATGACTTTGGATCCTTATAAACTTTTGGTAGAAGAGTTTTTATAACAATATGAGTCTTTGGAAATTATTGTAGGATGCTTGGAAGACATTAGCTCATATTTGTAGTTATAACTTTTATGTTGCCCCTATGGATGATTTGGATAAATCATGGTTAAACTAACATAGAATGTTATGAAACTTAGTCAGTGATGATTTATGATCATATTAAAGCGTTGGTATTTTTTGTGTAATTTTTGAATAATATTTTGAGTTACTTCTCTGTTTAATTATATTTATTGTATTTATCTTTAATTAATTATTTAGGGGCCGATACATTTTTGTAAATCTATGAAATTTAGTATTCACTGATATTTTGCTATAATATGGTGTTCATAATTTTTAGGTTGCCATAACTTAAGGAAATTGAGTACTTCATGTTCAAAATTACCTATGGCCTAACATTTCAGAAAATTTAATAAATGCGAAATTAATTAGGAAAATTACAAGTTTCTGGATTTAGGCTAAATTTGTCATGATAGACCGACAATAATTATCTTAGGGCCTTTGTATGAATATTTGGAGTACCTCCTGTTAAAGTAGCGAACAAACGACCAAAAAACAAGCCGGAATTTTGAATAATTGAAAGTTTTTATTATCCAAAAAGATATCTATTACAAAGGTATGCCCTCCCTTATATAGAATGGAGGAGAGATGAGAGAATACAAATAAGAGATGTGGGACTAAAAATTTACAGGACTGAGCGGACTATACAGAACAAACCGCACAAGCCGCGCGGTTAGACAGAAGGGCTAACCGCACGGCTACCACCAGAGAGAAAGAGAGATCGCCAGGGGGGACCGGTAGACCGTCCGGTCTCCAAGCCGGCTGAGACAAACCTCCAGACTGCACGGTCTCCAACCCTCCAAGACAGACCGCCAGGCCGCCCGGTCACCAACTTCAACACTCTCCCTCAAGCTGGAGCATATATATCGATCATGCCCAGCTTGTCACAAATATGAAGAAACGAGGCGAAAACTGGCTTGGTGAAGATGTCAGCCAGCTCTTTATCAGAAGTGACAAAGGGAGTGTAAATTTGTTCCTTTAAGATCTCTTCACAAATGAAATGACAGTCGACCTCAATGTGCTTTGTTCTTTCATGGAAGACCGGATTTTTGGAGATGTGTATGGCAGCCTTGTTATCACAGAACATAGGTAGAGCATGGTTGTAGACCTCTCCTAAATCTAGCATGAGAGCCCGCAGCCATTTTAACTCACACGTGGTTGACGCCATACTGCGATACTCAGCTTTTGCACTGGACCTGGAGACAACAGACTGCTTCTTGCTCTTCCAGCTCACCAGATTTCCCCCAACAAAGGTGCAAAAACCTTAGGTTGACTTGCGATCCCCTTTGTCATCAGCATAACTTGCATCTGAGTATGCTACAACCCTCATATGACCATTCTTCTGAAAAAGTAATCCTTTCTCAAGCGCTGCTTTGACATACTCCAAGATCCGCAAGGCGGACTGTAGATGGCACTCCCTAGGTGCTTGCATGAATTGACTCACCTTGCCCACAGCATAGGAAATGTCGGGCCTGGTCACTGTAAGATATATGAGCTTACCAACCAGACGCATGTACCGCAAACTATCTGAAAGAGGAGGCGAATCATCTGTCCAGGTTTTGTCTTCTCCAGTTGCCATGAGGCATCGGGCAGGTTTTGCTCCAGTCAATCCTACGTCTTTTAAAAGATCAAGGGCTACTTACGCTGAGAGAGAACTAAGGAGTCGGGCTTCCGAGAGATTTCGATCCCCAAAAAGTACTTTGGAGAGCCCATATCTTTCGTGATCAGATGTTGATGAAGATGTCGCTTTGTCAGGGCTACCCCTTCCTGTTCATCGCCAGTGAGAAGAATATCATCGACGTACACAGCAAGAACAACCAACCCCGAAGGGGTTTTGCGAATAAATAGAGAGTGATCGGCAGAGCTTCGCGCAAAACCAACGGCCGCCACGATGCCGCTGAACTTGTCAAACCAAGCTCGAGGGCTATGCTTGAGGCCATAGATTGCCTTCTTCACCGGCATACTCGTGTCTCCCCCTGAGCAACATACCCAGGAGGTTGCTCCATGTAGACGGCCTCCTGAAGATCACCATTAAGGAAGGCATTCTTGACATCCAGCTGGGAAATCGGTCAATCCCTATTTACCGCCACAGAGAGAAGGACCCGGATAGTGCTGAGACGAGCCACGGGGGAGAAGGTGTCAATGTAATCAACCTCATAGGTCTGAGTAAAGCCCTTAGCAACAAGGCGAGCCTTATAACGATCCACAGTGCCGTCTGGGCCAAATTTGACCACAAAGACCCAGCGACAGCCAACAATATCAGTGCCGAAGGGAGGAGGAACAAGAGTCCAGGTACCCCGCTTAATTAGGGTCGCCATTTCCTCATCCATGGCCATCTTCCAATGAGGAATAACAAGGGCCTCCTGGTAGGAGCGGGGTGTGGCAGTGGCAGAGATAGCCAGTGCAAATACACGGCGAGAAGGGGTAAGACGATCATATGAAACAACAGCAGTAAGGGGGTGTAGGGTACACGTCCGCACCCCTTCGCGAAGAGCTATAGGAAGATCCAAGTCAGCGAGTCCCGTGGAATCCGGAGCATCCGTGGCAGAGAGAGCTGGCCCGAGAGTAGAGAGCGACGGCAGCGGAGATGAGGGAGACGGTGGCGGAGAAGGGGGAGAAAGCAGAAATGTTGTCCAGGAAGTATAGGCCGCCACTCTCAGTCCCAGTAGCAATCGTCCATTGGGAGTCCAGATCCTGAAAAGAGCATGAAGTAGAAGTAAATGTGACGGAGCACTGTAATTGCTTGCATAGAGAGGTAACAGATAATAAGTTGCACGGGAACTTGGGCACGTATAGAGTATCCGCCAAGTGAAGAGACTGAGTGACATGAACTATCCCTGTCCCATGGACTAATGATGAAGAGCCATCAGCAAGAATAACCGGGGGCAACCGATCATGTGTTTCTAGGAGAGAAAAACACTGGAGATTGTCGGTCATATGATTTGTAGCACCGATGTCGATCAGCCATTTTCCTTGAGTAACAACGTGGGCACTACTAGAAGACGTGACCACCGAGGCGAACGGTTTTGAGGAGTATATGAAAGCCATGAAGGGAGGAATAAAAACTGCAGCGGTCACGGTGACAGCACACCAGCGGCAAGAAGGGCCACGACCAAGGTGCAGAGCAAGGCAAAGGGGAAGAAGAGGGAAGAAAAAGCCGCGTGACTTAACAGGAGGTCGCGACGACTAATAAGCAGGAGCGGCTAAAGGAATAAAGGCAGAGAGGCCGCTGAAATAAGGAAGAACCCGCACGAACAGAGAGAAAGTGCAGCGGTTAGGAGAAAGAGATCTGCAGCAGTCATGATGATAGATACCAGCGGCCAGAAAAACCACGACCAAGCCGTAGAAGCAAGCAGAGGGAAAGAAGTCGAGCAGCTAGAAATCAGCCCGCGCGAACAGAATAAAGAGACACCATGCGAACAGAGAAACGTCCGCTGGGAGGCAAACAGGTCGCAGTAAGAAGAAGGAGAAACAAAGAGGTCGCACACACAAAGGGCAACGACAAGGAGAGAAGAAGCCGCGCGAACAGGGCGCAAGCAGGCGGAAGAAACAAGCCGCGAGGACAGGCCTCGAGAAGAAGAAGCAAGTCGCGCGGACAGGTCGCGAGGTCAGACAGGGCGCACAGAATCAGGAGGAGAAAATCGAGTCCTCTGATACCATGTTAAAGTAGCGAACAAACGACCAAAAAACAAGCCGGAATTTGGAATAATTGAAAGTTTTTATTATCCAAAAAAGATATTTATTACAAAGGTATGCCCTCCCTTATAGAGAATGGAGGAGAGATGAGAGAATACAAATAAGAGATGTGAGACTAAAAATTTACAGGACTAAGCGGACTATACAGAACAAACCGCACAAGCCGCGCAGTTAGACAGAAGGGCTAACCGCACGGCTACCACCAGAGAGAAAGAGAGATCGCCAGGGGGGACCGCTAGACCGTCCGGTCTCCAAGCCGGCTGAGACAAACTTCCAGACCTCGCAGTCTCCAACCCGCCAAGACAGACCGCCAGACCGCTCGGTCACCAACTTCAACACCTCCTATCATGTACATCATATAGCTTGGATTGGTCTACATTTAGTAAAACTGCGGAAATTGTAATAACATGTGGAATGGACATGGAGTGTTAGGGTTAATAATTACTGATTTGTGGTGAAGTGAAAATGAGTTCATTATTAGGAGACATGATGTGGAAGTTGTGGGTTAGCTGGTGTTAAGTGGTGCACAGGATCGACGAAACAACGTCCTTCCTATGGAGAAAGAGAGAGAGAGTCAAAATACACGAGTGTTAGATTAAGTTAACTTAAAATGTGGTTTGTTATGGTTAGATACCAATAATAGTAAGTACCTTGCGAAAGGGAGCTTTGGGCTTCGGCCCATCGTAGTTCCTAGTGCTCTCGAGAGCCCTTCACGGGGAGTGCCTTGGGCAGTCCAAGGTTAACGTAAGCTGTAAGACTAAATGGATTACAAGAGTAATTAGGAATACTCTAGGATTGCATTTTCACTCAAACTCCTCGATGTTATGGGAGTTAGGTTGGGTCTCACGAGCGATAGGCTCGGTGGTTTGGGTGATGGGCAAGTTAGCCCGGCGAGCCGATGGCTCGGACGGTTTTGTAACGGACAGGTTAGTCCGGGGAGCTTTGGCTCGGTAGATATTTGTGACAGACGGGATATGATAGCGACATTGTCCCGCCATTTGCTCGTGATGATCGTGACCGTTCGATTGGTGGCGATGATGTCCCGCCATTTGTTCGTGATGACGTTGCAGATGGTGCTAACGAGTTCTTTGGCGAGCTCCATGGCGACGCCGGGTCCATGCATTATGTTGATCGTCGCCGCAACTGTACGTTTGAAGACTCGGATGGACGATGCCGCAACAATAATTTTGATGCACGTCATCGCCGCTACAACGCCATCACCGTGACAATTATTTTGCTACAACACCATCGCTGCTATAACGCCATCGTCGCGACAATAATTTCGCTATAACGTCATCGCCGCTACAACGCCATCGTCGAGACAATAATCTAATAATTATAGTATTATATTATATTTATTAATTTTCTTGTTGCATTGTTTTAATTTGAGAGTTTTTATTTCATGCATTTAGTTATTGTATTTATTTTATCATATTTATGATGGGTGCATATAACCATCATGTGTTTATTTTATTTGAATGGAGGAGATTGAGTGGTGTAGGCTATAAAAGGCTATGTTTATGAAGGATTTAAGAGAATAATGAAAAATTGAAACTTGAATTCAAAATTTGAATTTCCCCCTTATCTCTCTCTTCCCCCTTAGGCAAAATTCAGCCCTCCTCTTTCTCTTGCCTTCTCCTAGCCGCCGCCTCCCCCCTCTCCTTGCCCGTCGGCCACATATCTTCCCTCCTCCTCTAAGCCCTTGTGGTCGACCCCTTCTCTCTAATCCCCTCCATTCCCTCTTAGATAGATCTTGTGGTGGTTTTCTTTGGCGTTACTTCCGAACTTTTGAATTCATCGTGGTTTTGATCCGAATGATATTGTTATCTTCTTTTGATCTATTTTAAGTTCGTGAGGATTGGCGGACCTCGTTTTCTTTTTGTTGAGATAGATCTACCATTTCTGAATCGTTTACTTTTGGTGGATCTCTTTTGGTACAACACACGCTCGAACGGATCGGGTCGATCCATTTCGCTTGAGAGAATATTGGTTCATCGCCTCTATTTGATCTATAAGGGTGTAGCGAACCCGTGCGTTAGCATTAGATTGATATTATTGTGAATCGGGTGCGCTGCGTTTAAATTGTGCGAGCGTAGAATTGAAACGAGTGAGAACAATTCAGTGTCTTTGTCCGTTGCGGCTCGTCAGGAGACGTAGCCTGCATCAATTTGGTATCAGAGGGAGCTTCACGTCAATTTCTTAATTGACACCCTCCCCCTTTTATTTGCACGTCGGCACGTATGTTTATAGTTCGTTTATTTGAAAATTTAACAAAAAAAGTATATTTGTGGTCTGCCAATAGCGGTGTAAATTTCTTATTTTTCAGTCAAATTTTAAATAAAAAAAAAAATTTAATCAACCTCATATTTTTTTGAGCAAGAAAATACAAAAAAATTATTCATTTCCTTAGTGGTTTAGCGGGAACAATTCCATCTATTATAATTATATAGGATCAGAGTCATTATTCCATGGCGCATGTGCACCAGATTTGAGTAGAAAATTTTCTGTCCCGTCACCACTAAAATGGCCCATGATGTTAACGTTTCCCGATTCAAATCTTCTGTATCCATGTCGAATGTTAGGAAACATGTTCATTCACCTATAATGGATGAGATTAAGGACTTGTTTAGGCAACTAAAGGCTAACCAAGCTGCACCACCACCCCCTAGTCAACCCCACTATCATCTGAACTGTCGCCCTGATCGAGAAGTTAATGTTTTTAGGTCATCTAGGAATGTTGCACCCACCTACAATGGATTGGGAGGTCCTCAGATCTTCCTTAATTGGGTTGTTGGGATGGAACGTTATTTCGAGTGTCTTTGTCTATGGGACCTCCACAAGGTCCCAGTGGCGAGCAAGCAGTTAGTGGGTCGAGCCCAGACTTTTTGGTTCAACGAGGAAAGACGTATTGGGTCTTCTATAGGCTGGCTGATCATGAAGAGCCTTCTCACCGATCAGTATGCTCCTGCATGGATGTTTGATGAAGTGGCTACGTTACGCCAGGGCACTAGACCCATATCTAATGATAGGAGTGACATAGTCCCTCAGTATAGACCCTTTCCCCAGGTTGGTAGAGCTACCCATAACATACATGCACCCACCTATGAAGGAAAGGAAAAGGTGAGGTCTCCTATCCCTAGTTCTGTACAAGTGACTGCTAGGACTTCCATGAGCCCGCATGGTGAGAGTAGTCCTATCTGTAGGACCAGACAAATGATTACGACATGTGAGTTTAGTGGTGTATCTGATCTTGGCTCTATTGTGCGTCCTATTCCGAATACGCCCGTAGTTCTTTTTGAGTCTCCTCCTGAGCTGCCTGATCTAGTCGTTGACTCTCCTGATGAGTCTGTGGTAATGTCTAAGACTGAGCTCGCCACTGTGGGTGAGACCGACTTAATTGATGAGCTTAGTGATGACGAGGAGTTTGGTTACCCCAGTGACATGGAAGAGGAACTCCCCTCTGAAGTGTCACCCCATGGGATTAATCAGTCTACCCTCGACGTTAATCATAATCCGTCACCTATGGTAGCTGAGGAATATTCTGATGATTCTAAGTTAGTAGATGTACCTACAGTGTTGGAAGATTTACCTTATGAGGGAAGGTTATTTTTGGATGACTTTAGCGCTGAGAACCCGAAAGATATTTCTTTGATGTTATCATCATTGCCTGAAACTCAATATGAATTAGAAATTTTGCCGGGTTCGATTTTGCCGGGTTCGATTTTGCCCATTTCTGAGACCTTTATTGATTTTGATTTGGATGACGTATCTAGTGTGTTGGAAGAATTTCCTAGCGAGGGATTTGTCCTTTTGGATAACGTTATTGATGTAGATCCGAATGAGCATCCTTTGATGTTGTCTCCATTGCTTGAAGTTCATGATGATTTTGATTCTCTCCTGGGTGTGATTTTACCGACCCTCCCTCCCGCTCCATTGACCCAACTAGCACATATTTTATGACACGAATTTATTATATCTAGTCCAAGACAGTTGGTATTGTCTACGTTAGTAACCCCTCCGTTGGGCAGGTCTCGTAAGATAGGTATTAGTGAGTTGATAGAATTCGTGTTCAGTCTTGTCACAAATTTTTGTAGTTTTGTATCCTTCAGACGTCCTATGAATAATCAATTCTCTGATTTTATGCTTACGATGAGGTCTTCTATTGTGCCCATTTCAGATTTCGTGATGGGTGTGCCCATTGGTTTGTGTCCGCTAAACTTTCAATATAAATTAAATCAATTAAACTATTTAGCACCGATGCCACCTTATTTAGTTTTGTTACATCCAACGTATAAATCAAGTGATTTTGCACAAGAATTCAGACTCCAAATTCACAATTTACATAAGCACATTCATGAAACGTTAACCGCCCAACATGCATTTTAAAAATCTAATTCTAACGTACATAGAATAGTATCTCACTTTAATGTTGATGATTTGTTCTTGGCGCGTCTCATTCCTGAACGGTTGCCTTCGGGCTCCCTAAAAAAGTTAGCGAATTGGCGAGCTAGTCCTTTCCGAATTTTAAAGAGGTTAGGATAAAATGCTTATCTTTTGGAGATACCCACTAATTGGGGTATATACCTCATGTTAAATGTTTCGGATTTAACGCCTTATGTTTCTCCACCACTTGAATTATCTGTCTCTCCGTTTATTTCGTCCACTATGTTTTCTAATGGGTTGAGGGGTGAGCTGGGTCCTGGATCGCTCTCTCTTATGGTTTCCACTGGAGGTATGTTGAATATTGATGTCGAAACTTTTCCACCTTCTTTGACTAATGCTTTTCCAAGGTTCCCGAAGACCTTCATTTTGCCTGACAGGTGCTATTTGATGTGGCATGATCCCGCAACTACCAATTGGATTGTGGGGCAAGATTTGCCTCATGTTGCTGCTGCTTTTGACTGTTCTCCCCTCACGGGCCACTCATCGGAGATGAGTAATTTTGAGTGGGGGAGGATTGATGGCGACGTTGTCCCGCCATTTGCTCGTGATGATCGTGATTGTTCGATTGGTGGCGATGATGTCCCGCCATTTGTTCGTGATGACGTTGCAGATGGTGCTAACGAGTTCTTTGGCGAGCTCCATGGCGACGCCGGGTCCATGCATTATGTTGATCGTCGCCGCAACCGTACGTTTGAAGACTCGGATGGACGATGCCGCAATAATAATTTTGATGCACGCCATCCCCGCTACAACGCCATCACCGTGACAATTATCTTGCTACAACACCATCGCTGCTATAACGCCATCGTCGCGACAATAATTTCGCTACAACGCCATCGCCGCTACAACGCCATCGTCGCGATAATAATCTAATAATTATAGTATTATATTATATTTATTAATTTTCTTGTTGCATTATTTTAATTTGAGAGTTTTTATTTCATGCATTTAGTTATTGTATTTATTATATCATGTTTATGATGGGTGCATATAACCATCATGTGTTTATTTTATTTGAATGGAGGAGATTGAGTGGTGTATGCTATAAAAGGCCATGTTTATGAATGATTTAAGAGAAGAATGAAAAATTGAAACTTGAATTCAAAATTTGAATTTCCCCCTTATCTCTCTCTTCCCCCGTAGGCAAAATTTAGCCCCCCTCTTTCTCTTGCCTTCTCCTAGCCGCCTCCTCCCCCCTCTCCTTGCCCGCCGGCCACATATCTTCCCTCCTCCTCTAAGCCCTTGTGGCCATCCCCTTCTCTCTAATCCCCTCCCTTCCCTCTTGAAGAATCCTAAGGAACATTCACGTATCATCCTCCGTGGATCTCCTCCGGTGACTCCGAAGAAAACGGCGTGCGTCTTCTCCTTCCAGTGCGGCTCCATGGAATTTCGTGGAAGTGGATCTTTCCACCGTCGTCGTGTGATTCCTCCACTCATCCTTGTGGAAGATTTGAAGGTCTATTATTTGGGATTGGGTAACGAAAATATCTACTCTTGTGTGATTCTTTTGTTAATTAGTTGGAGGTTGCGAGACAACGACTTTTATCAGCGGCTTTTGAATCCGTCATTTTAAAAATCTGATTTTATCTTTTATGTTCTTTAACTTCATTAATCGAATCCGGATTGGGTGGATCCTTTTCGCTTGATCCAAATATTGGCAAATAGCCCTTATTAGATCTCTAAAGGATTGCCGAACCTTAATGTTATATTTGGATTTTTTGGGAGCGAACAAGACTAATTTTGGATCGTACTTTTTAGTCAAGTTCTTCTCGGATTGTGGTTGTGACGTTGTGTTATACATGACTAATATCGGAGCGGTTAGGAGTCATAATTTTAGGTGTTGTGAATGTTGTGCTATTATTTGACTAACAAGGATAACGCATGTTAACTTAATCCCATGTGTTAAAGAGACCTCAATTAAAACTAAATCATTTGATTGTGCGAACGTAGAATTGGAACGTGAGAGAACGATTCAGTGTCGTTGTCCGTCGCGGTTCGTCAGGAGATCGATGTAGCCTGCATCAGGATAGCCCAGGGAGATTTGGCTCGGTGGGAAATACATTAATGTTGCATGTGCATAAATATAAGGTGGTGGGTCTTCGGTATTGGAGGGTCGTCGCAACGACACCAATACGTTGACTCGACAAGTGTAGTTTAGCACTTAGCCAAGTAAAGTCCAGTACGCCAGCCGGTAAGAGTACGCAGGAGCTATGCTTAGTGCACCAGCGTTGAGGCGTACGATAGGTCTAATTGGTAGTGCTAATACCGGTTTAGAGGTAGGCGAGGTCCAACCCACCGCTTCTGTTTGCCACTACGGAGGTATCCTGGGAGGTTAGGCTCCAGAAAGGGGGAACTAAAGGTCTGTGTGCACAGAGTCGTGTGTTTTTGTTGCACTTGCATGTTCATACCATAACATACTTGCATGTCATAGCATATTCAATGCATATAACCCTTGACACATATTGTATAAATTGGTATGAGACTCTTAATACAATAGGCATTGCAAAACGGCCCCTTGGTCTATAGATTTGTATGGGCATTCCTATAGGTCATGGTTACTTAGTTTACCATCTCATATTTTACTTTCTCACCTTTTTTATGTGTATTCTTATATTGTTTACCTACTATTTGCTTACTTATACTTGTTGTGACTATATGCTCATGTTAGACTAGTTCTGTCGTCACCTGCTTGCTTTTGTTACTCTCCACCTTAAATACCTTCACTTTCCTTCTCCCCGCTCGGTGCCTAGGAGCCATGGGGGAGGGGTGGGGGATGATAGGACTTAGTCTTTTAGACTAATAGTCGTTAACCAAATCATTTTAGGGGATCGTGGAGCTGAACCAGGAGATGCAGCCCCAGAGGTCTGTGCGCTTGAAGACGGGACATTCTAGCACGGGAGTTCACGCAGCAGGGACAGTGAGTCCCAATCATTAGTAGTAACTATAGATTTGCTTCTGCGATGAGTGTCTTGTAGTGAGGATCATGATGTATCGGGAAGGAGCCCTTTTTATTAGTACTTGATTTACTGTTACTATGGACTCTCCCTTCATGGAGATTTATTTATATTCATGTGATTTATATGGACCAGCATTTGAGATTCTGTTACTCTTGTAGTTACACTTCTCTTCTGCGATCGGTATGGCCAGCAGGATCGGTGTTTTGTAGTGACGACCTTCCCGGGCATGTTGGTGTCACCGCAAAGCTGCAGTTCTGGGCATAAGACCTCGTTGGTTTTGCAAAAAAGAGGGTATTACATACTGGTATCAGAGCAAAATCTCGATCGGAAGTGTAGAAGTCCACTAACCCTGGGTCGCCCCTACTCGAGTTTAGTTTGAGGACAAACTAAGCAGTGGAAGTTAGGGTGTGCCCATATGGGGGATCACATGTAATTGTCCACTTTTAACTAGGTTTGAGTCAAATTTCTTACAACTGGCCTTTGTTATGCAGCCCCCGGCACATCCAACACCGCAGGGCGAAGCTGAGCAAACTCTAAATGTTGCACCACCTCCTCCGGCTCCCACTCCATTTCTACAATTGGAGATGGGGCAGACTCTGACAGCCATTCTGGAGGCTTTCAGGGCCCAGCAGGCTCCGGCTCCGCAGCCGAACCCGGGGGCCAATTAGCTGAGCATCTTCTGGGGACTCGCTCCCCATCTTATATTGGGACGGAGTCAGCTGTACGGACGGAAGAGTAGCTCTATATCATGTTCGAGATGCTGACCGGGATACGGTGCCCGTGGGAGGAGAGGGTACCTCTGATGTTCTCCTGCTTGGAGTATCGTGCCAAGAGGTGGTGGAAGACATTTCTGGATACGGTGTTTGCAGATCGAGAGGTTGCTGACATCACTTGGGAGGAGTTCAGGTCTGCACTTTTGGAGCACTTTGTCCCACAGTAGGCAAGAGATGAGCTGGAAGATAGGTTCCTGCAGCTGAGGCAGGGTAATAGGACGGTGCTGGAGTACCACCGGGAGTTCACTCACTGAGCCCGGTTTGCGGACTCCTATCAGCTGGATGATGCGGGGTATACCAAGAGGTTCTATAAGGGTCCTTGCAAGGATCTGAGATGGGCTCTTCTATTTGTATCTGACGGGCCTATACCACGGATTCTGGAGTTGGCAAAGAGGATAGAGGCTGATTAGCACACCACCCGAGGCCGAAAGAGGCCAACTGAGGATCAGGGTCGAGTAGGAAGGAATGCTCAGCGGAGTTACCTCTTTGCTGAGGAGAGAAGGACAGACGAACAACCCTGCCAAGAGTTGAGACAGGAGCCGAGGGAGCCGGTGGTATTGGCCCCTCAACCTCTTCAAATGCGGGAGATATAGAGGCCCAGAGGTGTGGCACTTCCCCCACCAGAGTGCTATAATTATCATCAGGTAGGGCACATCCGGAGGAACTGCCCTATGAGAGAGGCACCTCTACCAGCACCACAGGCTGCACCTCCCGCTCAGTAGTTTGCAGGCTGAGGCCGTGGAAGAGGATGTGGTTTCCAGGATGGAGATCGGTGGCAGGAGAGGGAGCAAGTGTATGCTCTATACTTGGCTCCACCTCGGGACACGAGCAGGGTGATTGCAGGTATGCTAGTAATTTTATGTTGTTATTTACTTTTACAACTTTTGAAACAATAAACAACAGTAACATACTAAGAAAAAGAAACCATAGGACCATTTACCTAACCACATCTAAATAAACAGGAATAGTTATGGTTGCGGCAAACCTGATCATACCTTGGTGGATATGGGGGGGCATCACACAACTTCATCTATGAGGAGTTGGTAAAGGGACTGGAAGGAGTGAGGCATTATTTGGGAGTCGCTAGGAGGGTGTGTCTCCCCAATGGGATGGAGGTCTCAGCTACTGCTAAGTGCCTCCTGATGGTGACTATTGATGGTCTGACACTCGAGGCCCCGGCGACAGTCTTAAGGATGCCGGACTTCGACCTGGTTCTGGGCATGACATGGCTTACTTGGAACCATGCCCAGATAGATTTCCTGGCAAAGAAGGTTGTTCTGAGTTTTGACGGCACCTTCGCGACCTTCAAAGGTATTACTCCCATCTCCCAGTGCATGTTATCTTCTACTAAGGTCGTCCAGGCCCACATGTAGGGAGATGAGTTCTATCAGGTGTTCTTCGAGATGGTCGAGGTCAAGGCGATGGTTACCGATATATCGTTGGTGCGGGACTTTGTGGATGTGTTTCCAGAGAGGCTAGCAAGATTGTCGCCGCACCAGGAGAAGGATTTTAAGATCCAGTTGGTGTTGGAATCTAATCCGATGTTTAGGGCTCCATGTCGGATGGCTCTGAAGGAGCAGGTAAAGTTCAGGAGCCAGCTGTAGGAGCTGGTGGAGGCTGGATTCGTTAGGCCAAGCTCCTCGACTTGGGGAGCTCTGGTATTGTTTGTGAAGAAGAAGGATGGGACCCTCAGGTTATGCATTGACTATCGTGCACTAAACCGGCTGACAGTCTGGAACACATATCCACTGCCAAGGATTGATGAGCTATTCGATCAACTAGAGGGAGCACATTGGTTCTCGAAGTTAGATCTGAGGTCGGGATAATATCAGCTATAGATTCAGGAAGAAGACATACCAAAGACGACGTTTAGTAGCAGATATGGCTTGTATGAGTTTATCGTGATGCCCTTTGGGCTCACGAATGCGCCATTGGCCTTCATGAGCTTGATGAACCGGGTGTTTGAGCCATACTTCGATAGGTTAGTCATTGTATTCATAGATGACATCCTCATTTATTCGAGGATGAAGGAGGAGTATGCACAGCATCTGGCCTTGACCCTGGAGAAGCTCAGGGAGCATCAGTTGTATGTCAAGTTCAGCAAGTGCCAGTTTTGGCTGACGAAGGTAGCCTTTTTAGTCCACATTGTCAGTGGAGCAGGACTGGCAGTGGATCCCGTGAAGATTTAGGCAGCGCCAGAATGTCCTCAATTGAAGATGCTTGCGGATGTCCGAAGTTTTCTGGGATTGGTCGGGAACTACCGGAAGTTTGTGAAGGCATTCTCTCAGATAGCCCTTCCACTCACTTCTTTGACGAAGAAGGACACTCCGTTCATTTGGATACCGCAGTGTGATGCGGCCTTCCAGGAGTTGAAGTGTCGGCTTATGTCGGCCCCTATCCTTGCTCTCCCGACTAGGAATGAGGGCTTCCAGGTGTACACTGATGCGTCATTTCAGGGGATGGGTGTTGTACTGATGCAGCATGGTCATGCGATAGCATACACCTCCCACCATCTGAAGAATCATGAGCAGAACTACCCTGTGCATGACTTTGAGATGGGAGTAATGGTGTTCGCTCTGAAGATTTGGCGACATTATCATCATGGCGTGCACTACGACATATTTTTGGATCATAAGAAACTGAAATATGTTGATATGCAGAAGGAGTTCAATATCCACCAGAGATGATGGGTGGAGTTCCTATCTTATTATGAGTACACGATACACTATTACCTGGGGAAGGCGAATGTGGTGGAGGACGCACTGAGCCGGAGGGCTTCCACTTCGGGAGCAGAGCCCTAGTTGATGGCTATGGAGCTAGTACGGATGGAGGATATGCATATTACTTTGGTGTCCTCGGACAACTCAGAGCTTTATGAGGAGTATCTAGCTGCGATGAGCACTACCAATGATATTTAAGATCGCATCAGGGTTGAGCAAGGAGGGATGACAAGCTAGAGCCAGTATCCAGGACCTTGAAGGCAGGTACGACATGGGAGTATACAAAGAAGGATGGGTTGTTATGCTTTAGAGGACGGGTGTACATACCAGCTGGGGGCAAAATTCGGGAGGACATTATAACTGAGGCTCACTACAACAGGTACTCGGTGCACCCGGGCATCACCAAGATGACAGCCGACCTGAAGAGGATGATGTACTGGCCGGGCATGAAGAGGGATATCACATACTTCATGGCCCATAGCGAGGCTTGTCAATTAGTGAAGGCAGAGTGTAAGAGTCCGTCCGGATTGTTGCAGCCACTTCCGGTGCCAGAGTGGAAGTTCGACGATATTGCCATGGATTTCATACATGGTCTTCCTCGGTCACATGTGGGGAATGACTCGATATGGGTGATCGTCAATCAATTGACGAAGGTGGACAGATTTCTACCGATTAGGAAGGATGCTCTAGTGGGTGACTTGGTGCGGAGGTTTGTGGAGAAGTTCGTCCGATACCATGGAGTGCCGAGGACGATAGTGTCCGACCGTGATGGATGATTTATGTTTAAGGAGTGGAGATAGGTCCAGGCTTATTTGTGGACCCGGTTGACATATAGTACTGCCTTCCACCCTCAGACAGATGGGCATACAGAGCGCACCAATCAGACACTGGAGTATTTGTTGCGTCTTTGCATACTGGACTGCGGAGAGCCATGGGAGAGGCAGCTACTGTTGATTGAATTCTCATACAACAACAGCCAACAGTCCAACATCAGCATGGCCCCTTATGAGGCTTTATACGGGCGGAGATGTAGGACTCCTTTATTCTATATCCAAGATGAGGATCCGAAGGCACTTGGCTTGGAGTTCGTCGAGGATATGGATGCTCAGGTGCGGTTGATTCGAGATAGGATGTTGGAGGCCTAGAGCAGACAGGGCAAGTATTACGATGACCGGCATCGTCGGGTAGAGTTTCAGGTAGTAGATCAGGTGTTTTTGAAGATACAAATGATGCATGGAGTCTAGCGGGTGCTTGGTTGGGAGAAGCTCAGTCTGAGATACATGGGCCTTACTGGATCCTAGAACGGATCGGTCCCTTGGCTTATAGACTGGGGCTGCTGCCAGAGCTAGTGGGTTTGCACGACGTCTTCTACATGTCCTCCCTCGGGAAAGCTCTACTTCGGCTGGAGAATCAGATTACGACTACAGATGGGCGTATAGCTTCTGATCGATCGGTGCACCTGGAACCGATCCGGATAGGCGATATTGGGATACGGGTCTTGCGGCACAAGAAGGTTTCGTCGGTCAAGGTCCTATGGAGGAATCATGGATAAGAGCAGCACATGTGTGAGCCATAGGACTTGTTGCAGCAAAATTACCCGAACCTCTTCACGTCAGGTATCACCTTTAACTTCTCGGGATGTTACATTTTATTTTTTGTACCTGAAACCCCGTAGGCCTAACCTGAATTTTGGGGACGAAATTTTTATTTTTTATATGTTGGGATTTATAACATCCCTCAGACTTTTAGACCCCTAGGATGGTTTTGTCATGACTGGGTCATGACAAAAACCTGGGGAGTACCAAAAGGTTGGGGTGAACTTGGGAATTAGAGTGTGAACCACCTTGGTCTACAAATAGTAGGATTCCAATTACTAGTTTAGGGATGACCATAGTGCTTCACCATGACTCTTTGAGCTCCACCAGAACATCCCTAGTCATTTAGAAGGTTCATTGGGTCACCAAAAACCCATTGGGGTCAACTAAAATGGTCAAGTTGACAGTGCGAACATAAAACAAGTAGACCAAAAATTTTGAGTAACAAAATTTTTATTATCCAAAAAGGTATATATTACAAAAGTATGACCTCCATTTTATATAATGGAGGAGAGTAGAGAGATTACAAATAAGGAATGTGGGACTAATAATTATAGGAAAAATCAGCTATACAAGCTGCATAAGCCGCGAAGTTACACTAGCCGCACAACAACTACAATGTGCAGAAGACAACCAGACAGTATCTTCAAGTTTCCATGGACAAGCCGCCAGAATGCTCGGACACCAATCAGTAACAGCCCGACTACCAAGCCGCTGGGAGAAGCCTCCAGACCGCCAAACAAACCACCATACCGTCCGGTCTCCATGTTGTAACACTTCCCCTCAAGCTGGAGCATAGATATTAATCATGCCCAGCTTTTTGCAAATGTGAAACAAGGAAGCTGTCACCGGCTTGGTGAAGATATCTGCCAACTCGTTGTCAGAAGTGATGAACGGAGTACAAATCTGTTTCTTCAAAATCTCTTCTCGAATAAAATGACAATCGACTTCTTTGTATTTTGTTCTCTAATGAAAAATTAGATTTTTGGAGATGTATATCGTGGCCTTATTGTCGCGGAACATAGGAAGAGGATAGTTGTAGACCTCTCCTAAGTCAAGTATGAGAGCTCGTAACCACTTTAACTCACATGTGACTGATGCCATACTATGATATTCCACTTCTGCAATAGATTTGGAGACAACAGACTGTTTCTTGCTCTTCCAGCTCACAAGATTTCCTCCAACAAATGTGAAAAAGACCGATGTTGACTTGCGGTCTCCTTTGTCATCAGCATAGCTCGAATTTGAGTATGCTTCAACCCTCAAGTGACCATTCTTATGAAAAAGTAATCTTTTTCCTGGTGCTACATTGACATACTCCAATATCCTCAGTGTAGACTGTAGATGGCACTCCCTAGGAGCTTGCATGAATTGGCTAACCATGCCTACAACATTGGAGATGTCGGGTCTGGTAACCCTGAGATAAATGTGTTTGCCCACCAGACGGCGGCACCTCGTAGTATCGGATAGAGGAGGCGAGTCACCTATCCATGTTTTGTCTTCTCTAGTAGCCATGGGACATCGGGCAGGTTTAGGACCAGGCAACCCTGCCTCTTTTAGTAAATCAAGAGCATACTTCTATTGGGAGAGGTTCAAAGAGTTGGGCTTCCGAGAGATTTCAATCCCCAGAAAGTATTTAGGGGAGCCCATATCCTTCGTGATCAGGTGTTGACGGAGGTGTTTTTTTGCTAAAGCTACCCCAGCCTGGTCATCATCAGTAAGAAGAATGTCATCCTCATATACAGCAAGAACCACCAGACCCGAGGAGGTTTTGCGAATGAATAAGGAGTGATTGGCAGAACTCCTTGCAAAACCAATGGCGGCAACAATGTCGCTAAACTTGTCAAACCAAGCCTGAGGGATTTGCTTTAGGCCATAGATGGCCTTCTTCAGCTGGCATACTCGTGTCTCCCCCTGAGAAACATACCTAGGAGGTTGGTCCATGTAAACATCTTCCTAAAGATCACCATAGAGAAAGACATTATTGATATCTAGCTGGGATATGGGCCAATCCCTGTTGACAGCCACAAAAAGAAGGACTTGAATGGTGCTGAGACGAGCAACGAGAGAGAAGGTGTCAAAGTAATTAACGCCATAAGTTTGAGTGAATCCTTTGGCCACCACGCGGGCCTTGTATCGATCCATGCTGCTATCCGGACGGAACTTTACAACAAAGACCTAGCGACAGCCAACCACATCAGTGCCCAAAGGGGGAGAAATAAGGGTCCAGGTACCCCATTCAGTGAGGGTAGCAATTTCCTCATCCATGACAGTCATCCAATGTGGAACAGTAAGAGCTTCCTAGTAGGTACGGGGAGTGGCAGTTGTAGAGCTAGCCAATGCAAATGCTCTGCGAGAAGGAGTTAGACGATCATAGGAAACAACAACAGCCAGCGGGTGTTGTGTACACGTCCGCACCCCTTTGCAAAGAGCAATGGGAAGATCCAGGTCAGTGTGTTCCTCAGTAACCGGAGCATCCGTGGCAGAGAGAGATGGCCCGGGAGTGGAGAGAGACGGCCGCGGAGAGGAGAGAGAGAGCAGCGGTGGAGAGGGAGAGAGAGAAGGAGGAGACAATGGGGACGACGGTGGAGAAATCTCGATGGGAGTGGACGTGGTGGAGGGGACGGTAGGAGGAGCAGAAATATCTGGAGAGGGAGTGGAGTCAGAAGATAAATAGGATGCATTCTCGAAGAAGGTCACATCTGCGGATACGTATTGCTTGCGAAGAACGGAGTCAAAGCAATAATAGCCTTTCTGAGTAGTTGAATAACCCAAAAAGACACACTTGGTGGCACGTGGGGTGAGTTTGTCATGAGTGGAGGAAGGAGCATGCACAAAAGTCGTGGACCCAAAGATATGCAGAGGGAGAGGAAATGGATCCTTGCCCGGATAGAGAATGGGGAATGGGGTTTGACCTTGGAGAACCGTGGACGGACTGCGATTGATGAGATAGCAGGAGATGAGGACAGCGTAGCCCCAATAGGAGCGAGGAACCTACATATGTATCATCAGAGTGCTAGCGACATCGAGGAGGTGACAGTTTTTGCGTTCCGCCACCCCATTTTGTTGTGAGGTATAGACACAGCTAGTTTGATGAATAATACCATATTGCATACAGAAAGAAGAGAAATCATTACTAAGATATTACTTAGCATTGTCAGAGCGAAAGCTTTAATAGATATATCAAACTGATTCTTAATCATATTATAAAATTATGTCCATACAAAAAACAGTTCGGAGCGGTCCTTTAAAAGATACACTCACGTACATCTAGAGAAATCATCAATAAAGGTTACAAAATATGAACTACCCCGACCTATGGTAAGGGTAGGAGCAGGACCCCAGATGTCGGAGTGAACTAGATCAAACGGTCGGGAAGATCCACCACCTTGCTTCGGTGGGAAGGAGGAGCGGTGATGCTTGCCAAGCTGACATGCGTCACAGTTGAGAGGAGGACTCTGCTGAGGAAGGTGGGGCAGAAGCTGACAAATAAGTCATGGAGGAGCATGATCAAGATGAATGTGCCACTAGAGAAGATCAGTGGAAGAGGAGGAGAAGGCGGACAGAGCGGAAACATTATCAAGGAAGTAGAGGCCGCTGCTCTTAGTCCCAGTAGTAATCGTCTGTTTGGAGCCTGGATCATGAAAAGAACAAGTAGTAGAAGTGAATGTAACAGAGCATTGTAGTTTCTTGCAAAGAGAAGTAATAGATAGCAAATTGCAAGGGAAAATGGGTACGTAGAGGGTATCCGCCAAGCGAAGAGACAGAGTGACTTGAACAACTCTTGTTCCAATGACCGGTAAGGGAGAGTCATCTGCAATAAAGACCGGGGGAAACCGATCATATTGTTCTAGGAGAGAAAAATATTACAGATTGCTCGTCATATGATTGGTAGCACCTGAGTCGGACAGCCATTTACCTTGAGTAGCGACGTGGGCACTACCTGAAAACGTGACCACGAAGGCGGACGGCTTTGAAGAGGAGGTGGAAGTGTCCCCAGTTGGTCGAAGATGAGGATGCTTCTTCTAGCAACGATCAATCGTGTGGCCTGTGCGGCCACAGTGAGAACAGAGAAAGCGGTACGCAGCGCGTTGACTAGATGGGTGGTTGCGGCGACCAGAGCCACTTCGCTGAGTGTGGTGAGTGTAGTTGTCCGGTTGAGGAGGGGAGGATAACAGCGGACGTTGTAGTGGAGAGGTAATAGTGGCTATGCAGGCAGTAGTGGCGTCCAGGGTGGGAGACTCCGCCTTGTCAAGGATCTATTGACGGATCATGTCATAAGACTCTGGAAGTCGTAGAAGATAGCACACAACCAGAAGCTCCTAGAAGTGTTTGTATTTCTTCGCCAAATACACAGAGAAGGGGCGATTCTAGAGAATTTCAGCACTGAGAGCCTAAAATTGTTGGTAAGCAGCATCCGGAGACATGGAAGGACGGGCAAAGAGGTTAGCATATAGAGTATAGATGCGAGTTATCTGTGCCCCCTTGGATTAGAGAGCGGCAAGATGAATCCAAGCGGCCTTGACCATTTCATCATAATGGATGACGAGTAGGCATTCATCAGAGAGACTATTAGCCAGTCATGTGCAGACAAGAGCGTCGCTGGCATCCTAATCGTCAAAGAGAGGGGCGTCTTGTGGAGGAGGGACATTGGTGAGATGATGGCATTTGCATTGAAAGCGGAGAAGGAAGGTGAAGGAGACACTCCAGTCCTGGTAGTTCGGACCGATGAGTTTGGAAACGTCGCTAAGGTTTCCCGAAGGAGTAGGAGTAGGAGGAGCGGCAACGGGAGTAGTGGTGGTAGAGATATCATAGGTTACCATAGAAGAGAGAAGAGAGCAGCGAGAAGAAAATGTCGCGGCTAGTAAAGGAGGGCGCGACGACTAAGCACAGGGCTAGACTAGAAGAGCAGGTTGTGGAGAGTTAGGAACAGTTCGTGACAATAAGAACAAGTCGCAATGACTTAAGAATAGGTCGCGGCGAGAAGAAAGGGGAATCAGAGAGGTTGTGCACACAAGGGGAAACGACGAGGAGAGAAAGAAACAGCGCGAACAGGGTGCAAACAGGCGGAAGAAACAAGTCACGAAGACATGTCACAAGAAGAAGGATCAAGTCACGTGGATAGGTCGCACGGACAGAGAAAGCTAACAGAATCAGGAGGAAAAGATCGAGTGCTCTGATATCATGTGCGAACATAGAACAAGTAGACCAAAAATTTGGTGTAACAAAATTTTTATTATCCAAAAAGGTATATATTACAAAGGTATGACCTCCCTTTTATAGAATGGATGAGAGTAGAGAGATTACAAATAAGCAATGTGGGACTAATAATTACAGGAACAAGCATCTATACAAGCTGCATAAGCCGCGCGGTTAGACTAACCGCACGATAATTACAATGTTCAGAAGACAACCCGACAATATCTTCAAATCGAGATAGACAAGATGTCAGACTGCTCGGACACCAATCAACAATAGCCCGGTTACCAAGCCACTGGGAGAAGCCGCCAGACCGCCAGACAAACTGCCAGACCGCCCGGTCTCCATGCTATAACATTGACCAAAGTCAACCATAACCCTAAAGTGGTCAAAGTGACCTAAATAAGGGTCAAGTGGCCTACAAGGTGCCAAATCAACCCTACCCAAGTCTTCCTAGACCTTAGGGGAGGCCAATGGGTCACCAAGAACCCATTGGGGTCAACCCAAAAGGTCAATTTGACCAAGTTCAACTCAATCCTTGAAACAGGTCAAACTAGCTGAAATGGGATAACACAAGCTCAAGCCCAATCCCCTTATGCTGACCTTATTTCCATGAATAATATATTGGTTAGTGGAGTGCCATTAGGCTGGAGTAGTCATCAATTTCGGACTTGATGACTAGGAGAGAGATAAACTCCATTTCCCCTTTAATGGAGGAGAGAGAAAGTGGGGAGTAAAGTCCATTCATGGCCTGGAAGGCCAAAGGCCCTCTCTTCTTGCTGTAATCTTCCTCCCTATTCAATTAAGGGGACATCATGGGACTTTCCAGCCCCTTTCAGTGGCTGGGTGCAGTGAACCCAGCTTGGCCGAAATGAGCCTTCAATGGCCATTAATAACATTGATGTCATGGTCACTCCTCTTCCGCCTTTAGCAATATTAAAAGCATCCTCGGATCCATAGCAATCGTTTCCACTGTCCTATTAAAGGAGACGAGCAATTTGTTTGTACTGCAGCAGAACACCAAGCGGCGCCACCACTGTCCATGGCAACCCGACAATCGGCAAGGCAACAACTATAACGCCCCGAAACTCAAAAGAGCGACGGGAGGCGTTTTGAGCCAAGTTTAGAATTTGGAAGGGGGCACACGGCCTGGGACACGGCCTTATCCCAGGGCGCGTCGTGCTCAGTTCGATGATCTTGCCGAGTGGTCGACGAATTTTGGAGTCGACAATCGTCGAGAAGCGAACACGGCCTAGGACACGGGCATGTCACAGGCCGTGTCCATCTCGGGTTGAAGTCGGGCTGTGGCGTGGTTGATACATGGGGTCGGCACATGGGCCATGTCTGGTAGACACGAGTTTGTCAAATGGGACACGGACGTGTCCAAGACCCGTGTTCTTCTCGGGTTGGTGTTGGTCATGTGTCGATGGAGAAACACGGCACAGTACACGGCCGTGTTCTGGATGACACGGGCGTGTCAAGTTTGACACAGACGTGTCGGGTGCCCATGTTCTTTTCGGGACGTGTCGGTTTCGACGGCGAATGGGGAACACAGCCCTGGACACGGGCATGTCACAGGCCGTGTTAGGCCCAGATTTTGTATTTCAGCTCCGGATCGTGGCCGTCTGTTTCCTTATGTTGGGATCCGACGGCTGGGGGTTATTCTTGCTTGGATATACTCAGGTTTAGGGCTTTGAAAACCCCATTTCACTTTGGTTATTCTCTTTCTAAAGTTTAGAGAGAGGGGAGAGCAAGGGATAAGAAAGGAGGCTAGATCTGGTCACCGGCGGAGCTTCGGGGCTCCAAATCGCAAGCCGACTTCGGATCTACGGAGGCAGAGGAGATTGCGGTGCTTTTTATCCAAATACATTTCCATGGGCCAAGGAAAAATACTAGGCTAACGATTCTCATCCTAGGATATGTGAATTCCTCTTTTCCTTTGCATAGGAAGCCCGCTCTCGCGAGTTTGCGGTGAGTTGAGGCGTTCCTTTGGGTAGACATGAATAGTCCCCGTTGTGTACATGTAGAGTCCGTAATCAAGAACAGATATAGGCATGATGTGTGAAGCCTACCAGGGCAAGTTGGTCTAGATCAGTGATGTTGCATTGCATGAATGGCCGGAGAAGACTCCGCGCAAATGTTTGTTTTCGGGTTTTCTACGTGGTAGATTGCAACAGGGAGCCTTGGGGATTAACTCCAAGGTGCACCCGGAAAGCTGGGCAGATGCGTGATTCTGCCAACATGGTGGCCTGGGAGTCGACCTAAACATAACTGGGTTATGTGATGTATGTAGACGATACGGGACTCGGGGAAGCTTCACCCGCACAGACGGCTTAAGTTGACATTGCGGTGTGAGCAACGGGTTAGGCAGAAACATACCCGATCTATGTGGTTTGGTTAGAGAGACCTAAGGTACGTGGTACTCGCCGTTGGCATAGATGGAGGGTCTTAGGCAGTGGCCAGACAGACCAAATACTCACGAGATATTATCATCCAGGGGATAGTGGTGAGTCAGCGGACGTGGACCGTGTTCACCGAGAATATGCCCTAAGAGCACGGGGTGTGAGGCCGTGTGTGCACATGCCTATGATGAAGTGTTTATTCACTATACTGCTTGGTTATGCTAACAAAGTGTAGGGAAAGGAACATCGCCGCCCCGAGTTTGGGGGCGGGATCGTTATAATTTGTTCAGTATAGCTAACCGTTGCTTTTGTTTGCCACCGTGCAATGGATTGTTGCTTGCAGGTGTTGCGGAGACGAGCGGTAAATAGCGGGCTGAAGCCCAAGGTTTTGAGCCAGCCCTCGAAGGCCAAATTTTGAGTGTTTACTTGTATTCATGTGTGACCGGCCTGCGTGCCGTGGTATGGAAGACACATTTTATTTGAGTAAATAATTGTAAGGCCTTAAGGCCATTGTACTTGTGTATTATACTTCATTCCTATTGGGTTTTGTAGTGGACATTCATACTTGTGGCTGGGTTCTTTAATTTGCAACTTTTAATAATTTTTTCCGATAAAATAACTTTGTGTAGGACGTTGGTTATTAGTTGGATGGTATTCCATTGAGTGACCACCCGGTCTGTCTGTGGTATATGGCGTCGGGCGCCAGCCGGACCTACTGCTATATGCTATGCGACGGATAGGGGGTGTTACAATTTTGTATCAGACTACTGATTTCGGTCAGGCTTAAAATGAATTCGTGGTCAAATTCATTTTAAGGGGTGGTGAGCACATGTGTGTGCGTCATCGTTATAACATCAAAAGAACCCATGAATATCCACTTAGGAATGAAAATACACGTGTTTGAGGAACCTACGCGTTCATATAATTGTGTTTTGCAATTTTGTTTGGTCGCTTAACGAGGTTTGTACAACTATGGGTGACCAGAAGCGGTGCGGGGCCGTCAGAACGTCCAGTTTCTGAGGCTAGTAGTGCACCAAATGATGCTCCTGCAACACCTCCCTTGGCTGAAACCATACGATTGGTTGACGAAGCAGTGTTTACCATGATCAATGCGCAGCCTGTAAGGAAAATCCAGCAGCCCGCTCCTACGATGGAGTAGGTACCGCTTCAAAGGGATGAACCGAGAAGAGTGGAGTAGGTAGTGGTGGATCCTTTGGTACCGAGGCGAGCAACTGAAAGGCAGCTCAAGAACATTATGAGCTTTAATCCTCCTGTGTTCTCGGGGTTGGGAACCCCATCTCAAGCTGAATATTGGCTCTCCCGAGTGAAGAGAGTCCTGACAGCTACTGAAACGGAGGAGTGACAGATGAACATTATAGCTACATTCCTGTTGGATGGGGATGCGAGGCTGTGGTGGGAAGGTTTATAGTTGCATCTCTTGAGAGGAAGGCAACTTACAGACATCTCGATGGAAGAGTTTTCGAGACTGTTCTTGGCAAGGTACCTCCCTTCGGCGCAGAGGATAGCATTGGAGAATGAGTTCCAAAGGTTGGTCCAAGGAGAGAGTAGCATGGATGAGTATCTCCACGAGTTTACTCGGTTGGGTCGGTATGCTAGCTCTACATTCGCGGATGAGGAGCGTAAGACCAACCGTTTCTATGAAGGTCTAAGAGATGACTTAAGGCTACTGCTCTCGGGGCCTATGACGCAGGGCTTCTTGACGCTGGTCAATATGACCCGGTCTTTGGAGAAAGACTTGAAGAATGTGCAAGAAAATAAAAACTCTGGTTAAAATAGGACAGAGTTTAGAGTGTCGGCTAATGCGAAGTCTGGGTATCGCAAGTTCAATAAGAAGGCTAGGACTTCGGGTCTAGCCCCTTCTTCTGGTGGTTCTGGGGCGACTACGGGTCGGACCCTGGGCGCATGTTTTACTTGTGGGAAGCCGGGGCACTTTGCCCGTGACTGCTGGAGCGGACGTCCCAAGTCCGAGAGTAAGCCGAGAGCAACATATGAAGAGAAGGGCAAGGCGGTGGAGTCAACCGCATCCCATTATGCTCCGTCTCAACCGAGACTTTATAATCTTGGCCAACAGGAGGCCATCAAGCAAGCGGATATGGTGACAGGTACGATTTAAATTTATAGCAAGTTAATTTTTAAATACTTGTTATGCGCGTGTTACCTTACCACTACTTGTTTAGGATTTGTTTTGATTTGTGAGAATCCGGCGAGAGCACTCTTTGATACGGGAGCTTCGCACTCCTTTTTGTCCGACAGATTCTTATCGCGCATCGGAGTACCTTTTTAATGGCGAAGGATAATTGGATGTGTTGTTGCTGAATGTGTGTTCGATGCGCGCGGAGAGAATCTGTGGCATTAAGATTCGTATTGGGAGTCAGGAGTTCCATTTGCTAGCGTTGTTACTGCCGTTGGTGGAGTTCGACGTAATATTTGGCATGGACTAGCTCTCGGAGCAGCAAGCTTTTATTAACTGTAGTTGCAAGGAAGTCAAGTTGGGAACAGGTCGTGAGACGATGATGACTACTTTTAGTCATCATTTTTGGCTTAGTTTAGCATAAGAATTTCTTAGGTTTTATAATATTTCTACGTATTTTTATGCTTGCTATGTTCCATTTTATGTTTAATAATTATATGTGTTTTGTTTTAGAATTTAACTAATATTATTAATAATCTCATGTTTTGTTTTCTTTTGTAGGGTCAAAGCCTTTTTGTGCAGCCCACCAAGCAGCCCCTCTACACCCTACCCGAGCAATGATGTTGGTGCAGCCCAAGTCCAGCCCCTCCTTGACACAACTCGACCATGCAGCCCTCTTCAAGTATGGCTCGGCCAGCCCACATACAAGCAGCCAGCCCCTCCTCCATGATGAACCCGAGCCCAAGTCTCCTTCAAAGATGTAGCAACCCGGCCCCTCTCCAAGCCCAAACTCGAGCCTCCTATTGGTGCATCCCGAGCCTCCTCCAAGTGCAGCCATGCAGCCCACTCTCTTCATACTTTGGAACATTTGAGGCCCATGCATGGCCGGCCACTCCTCATGCATCCCCTCATTCATTCCCTCTCTATCCCCTTTATTATTTTCTCTTCTTTATTCCTCATGCATTTCCCCACTCACCCCTTCTCTCTTATTTATTTCTCATCCACGCCTCTTTCCCTTTCTCTCATTCTCATTTAAACCCATCCATCCCCCCATCTTTTAATTACTTTATTCTTTTTCATTTTCCAAAATTCATATGCATGCATGTAGCCTCTTCTCTCTCCCCCTCATTAAATATCATGCATGAACATCTCCTCCCATGCATGGCTGCCTCCCCCCTTTTCCTCCCTTCAAATCCACTTCCATCTAGAACCTTCCCCCTCATCTATAAAAGGAGCCCTTGCCTCAAGCTTTGGAGGTTGGATTGGAGAGAGAGCAAGTGAGATAGCTAGTTCAAGTGCAAGTTTTCATCTTTCTTTATTGTTAAGTAGATTTCTTTTTTCATTATTGTAAGTCTTTTTATTACTATAACATTGTCTTTTTTATTATTGAGTACTCTTCCCTGTTTATTAATCAATGAATATGAATTTTCTTCATCTTATTTCTGTTTCCTTTTGAACCATGAGTAGCTAATTTCCCTTAGCATTCGATCGTGAGGATCCATGAAATGAGATGAGGTTTTCCTTTATTTTTTTAGTTTTATTTTTGTCTAAATTATTCTCGATCCTTCTTTGATTTATCTCGTGTCGACTCCGTATTTCCGGTATACGGTAGTAGGCAATTTGATCTCATTTCATAGTAGTCAAGAGACTCGTTGATTTGAAATATCACTCAAAGAAGGAAGGAATTGATCGCAACCCTAGAGATAGGATGACGTAAATCCTCCGGATTGGAGTCAAATCCAATAGTGTGGGTCACTTCGATAATACAACTTAGGCTTTTTGACTTGTAAAGAGATTTCGGTCAAAATATCTATAAGTTAGGGGATTTAATGCTCTAGCGAGATTATTTCCTATAATCAAATTCGACACGGTCGTGTTTAATTTGCAAATTTAAATCTATATTTTTATCCTTCTCATCTCATTTCATGGTGAATCATTGATCGAATGCTAGCTTTTATCATAAATTTTTGTTTCAAAAATTATCTTTAGTTTTAATTTTAAAATTCTCAAAAACCCCACAATCTTTCGGTAGGATAATTGTAGAAGCGTGAGTAGCAGTACTTGACAGCCCCGAGTTTAAATACGACATTGGTACTACAATTTGATAGGTACACTTGCCTTTTCGGGTTGATAGTGAATTCAATTCACCAAGTTTTTGACGCCGTTGTCGGGGAGGCTTTTTCGTGAATATTAAGAAAACGCTTTCGCTATTACTTCTGCAAAAATCAATCAAAAAATTTTTTTACCTTTCTCTATCTTCTTCCTCCAATTTCTATTTTCGTTCTTCTCTTTTTCATTTCTTTCATTCTCTTCTATTTTTCTTAGTGCATGACCCGCACGAATCCGTCGCTACTTGTTGATTTGGACCCAGAAATCGAACGCTCCTTTCGTAGACAACTACGATTCGGGGCTTCCACTTCTCAAATAGCGGTTGAGGATTCTGACGGTGATTGTAATTTTTCTGAAATTGGAGATCCCAACCCAGGAATGGCTCAGCAAAGGACCATGTCCGATTATGCTCAACCCAACCTGGAGGGGACTGAAACAAGTATTGTTCGACCTGCAATTGCGAACAATAATTTTGAGCTTAATCCTAGCATCATACAAATGGTGCAGCAATATGTACAGTTTGACGGATTACAAGATGAAGATCCGAACTTACATATTGCCAGTTTTCTTTAGATCTGTGACACCTTCAAAATAAATGGTGTCTCAGACGATGATATTAGGCTAAGACTCTTCCCCTTCTCCTTAAGGACAAAATCCAAGCAGTGGTTGAGTTCTCTTCCAAGAGGATCAACCACTACTTGGAATATTTTAGTTGATAAATTTCTTGCTAGATATTTCCCTCCCGCTAAAACTGCTAAATTAAGAAATGATATAACTTCTTATTCTCAAATTGCTTATGAGACCCTCTATGATACTTAGGAGAGGTTCAAAGAAATTTTTAGATGCTGCCCTCATCATGCTCTGCCTGTATGGTTACAGGTTCAGACATTTTATAATGGGCTAAATCAAGAGACTAAGCAGATGATAGATGCCGCTTCCGCTGGTTCTTTGGACCGCAAAACTCCGAAAGCTGCTCTTGAGCTTATAGAGGAAATGGAGATGAACACCTATCAGTGGAATTCGTCTAGGACTCGCCCAAATAAACCTGCAGGCATCTACGAAGTGGACACTGTATCGCAACTGGCGTTGCAAGTGGAAATCCTGAACAAGAGAATTGTGGAGATGACTGCTGCCTCCGCCCCTCAGGTACATGAAATTGCAAATGCTGCTACTGCTGCCGAGCAGGTGGATTATCTGGGGAACATACGCAGGCCTGCTCAAAACAATTCTGCAAAATCTTCTAATTTTTCTAATTTTTCTACTCCTCCTAGTTTTAATACTACTACGAATTCTTATCACCTTGGATGGCGTAACCGTCCTAATTTTTCTTGGAGTAATCCTGCTAATGATGTACGTCCACCACACGATTATACACCACCACCACCTCAAAACCAAAATTTTCAAAAACCTCCATCTTTGGAGGAAATACTTTCTAGATATATGAGCTCGAACGATGCTACCATTAGAAATCTAACAGGGTCGATGAAAAATCTAGAAAATACGGTCGGCCAACTCGCTAAGGTTATCTCCGAGAGGCCACCTGGCTCTCTTCCTTCAAATACTGAACCCAACCCAAGGGAGCACGCGAATGCGATCTAACTTCGGAGCGGTAAAGTTATTCACGAGCCCGCCACAAGGGAAGAGCCAGAGGTGATTGCCTCTCCTACTGCTGAAAAAATTATCATTACAGAAATAAATGATGAAAATTTTGTTTTAGAAAAAGAAAAATTTCTTTTTGACAAAGATAAATCTGCTTTTGAAAAAGACAATGATAATTTTCAAAATGATGTCTCAACTATTATAAAAGAATTTCCGCCACCACCTTATCCCGCTAGGCTTAGCAAGGAAAAATTAGATGATCAATATCAACGCTTTCTTGAAATGTTTAAACAAATTCATATAAATTTGTCATTTCACGAAGCCATTAGCCAAATGCCAAAATATGCAAAATATCTTAAGTATTTGTTAACGAACAAAAAGAAATTAGAAAATCTTTCTCACGTAACGTTAAATGAAGAGTGCTTGGCGGTCATTAAAAACTCTAATCTTCCTAAAAAAGTAAACGATCCGGGTAGCTTTTCTATTCCATACGTTTTTGGTGATCTTTTTGTAAAGCATGCGTTAGCGGACTTAGGTTCGAGCATCAACTTGATGCCTTTTTCTTTATTCAAGAAGCTAGGATTGGGCACTCTCAGCCCTACACAAATGAGTATTCAGTTAGCCGATAGGTCAATTAAATATCGATTAGGTATCGCAGAGGACATGCTAGTGAAGGTCGGCAAATTCATCTTCCCGGTGGATTTTGTCATTCTTGATATTGAAGAGGACGTCGAGGTCCCTCTTATGCTTGGTCGTCCCTTCCTAGCCACCTCTCGAGTGATCATTGATGTAAGTAACGGAAATTTTTTTTTGCATGTGGGAGATGATGAGGTCATGTTTTCTATCAATCAATCAATGAAAAACTCTTTAAAAAATGATGATTATTGTTTTTTTCTGGATATGTTAAATGAAGATTCATCTCTTTCTCTTTCAAACGTTTCTTCAAATTTTTTTTCTTCTTCTTTTTATGAAATTTCCTCAAATGTTTTGAAAACACGGTTATGTCCTTGCAAGCAAATGTTGAAAATGAATCTGCTTTTAGTAGAAAAAATTATGAAAATCTTATTTTTGAAAAAGAAAAGAATCTGAAAAATTCTTACGATGAAGCACCTCACCTTGAATTAAAGCCGCTCCCTGAACATCTAAATTATGCCTTTCTTGGAAACAATTCTAAATTGCCCGTTATAATCTCGGCCTACCTTTGTCAATCCGAAAACGATCAATTGATCGAAGTAATACAAAAGCATCGACGAGCTATAGCGTGGCAAATTTCTGATATTTCTGGCATAAGCCCTTCTTTTTGTACTCATAAAATATTTTTTGAAAATAATTCTAAGGGCGTAATCCAACCTCAACGTCGTCTTAATCATAATATGAAGGAGGTTGTGAAGGGAGAGGTGCTCAAATTATTAGATGTGGGGATAATTTATCCTATTTCCGATAGTAAGTGGGTAAGCCCGGTCCAGGTTGTACCTAAGAAGGGCGGGATCACGGTAGTGACGAACGAAAACAACGATTTACTTCCAACTAGGACGGTAACGGGATGGAGGATGTGCATCGACTACTGTAAGCTAAACGATGCCACCCGTAAAGATCACTTCCCCCTCCCCTTTATCGATCAGATTTTAGAACGTCTATCTGGGCATAGTTTTTATTGCTTTCTCGATGGTCTCTCGGGGTATTTCCAAATCACAATCAAACCCGAGGACCAAGAGAAAACAACATTCACTTGCCCCTTCGGAACTTTTGCCTACCGTAGGATGCCTTTCGGGTTATGTAATGCACCTGCTACCTTCCAACGGTGTATGCTTGCTATTTTCGATAAATACGTAGAAAATAATATTGAAGTATTTATGGACGATTTTTTCATTTTTGGCGACTCTTTTGATCTATGTCTAAAAAATTTGGAAAATGTTTTATAACGCTGCGAAGAAAAAAATTTAGCTTTAAATTGGGAAAAGTGTCATTTTATGGTGCGTGAAGGCTTAGTCCTTGGCCATAAGATTTCCGCTAGGGGAATTGAAGTGGACAAGGCAAAAATTAAAGTAATTGAAAAGCTACCGCCGCCTACGAATATCAAAGCAATTAGAAGTTTCCTAGGGCATGCGGGTTTTTACCGACGATTCATTAAGGACTTTTCAAAAATTACTAAGCCACTTACCCACCTTATCGAAAAAGAAACTGCTTTTGTTTTTCATGATTCTTGTCTTACTGCGTTTGAATTAATTAAGTCTAAACTTATAAATGCTCCAATTATGATTGCCCTAGTTTGGGATTTACCCTTTGAAATAATGTGTGATGCGAGTAATTTTTTAGTAGGTGCGGTTCTAGACAACGAATTGCTAAGAACTTTCATCTGATTTACTATGCAAGTAAAACTCTAACATCGGCTCAAGAAAACTACACCACAACTGAAAAATAACTTTTAGGTGTTATTTTCGCGTTCGATAAATTCCGACCGTATATTACTCTTTCTAAGATAATCGTTTTTATGGATCATTCCGCTTTGAAGTACCTCCTCCCTAAACCGGATGCCAAGTCGCGTCTTATTCGTTGGATCCTCTTACTTCAAGAATTCGACTTGGAGATTCGGGATAAGAAAGGAGCGGAAAACCTAGCGGCTGATCATCTTTCTCGTCTTGAAAATCCTGAACTCGATATTTTAAATGAAAATTTTATTACTGACTCTTTTCCGTATGAACGAATTTTAAACGTTTCTTCTTCTACCCCCTGGTTTGCTGATCTGGCCAATTATCTCGTGGCCCGCGTCCTTCCAAAATATTACTCTTCTCACCAAAAGAAGAAATTCTTTTCTGAGTTGAAGTATTATTTTTGGGAGGACCCCTTTCTATTTCACATTTGTGCGGACCAGATGGTTAGAAGATGTGTTTCCCGGGAAGAAGGTCAACAAATTTTAAAGCATGTTCATGAAGTTCCGACTGGCAGTCATTTTCAAGCGAACCGCACTGCCCACAAAGTGCTTAGTGCTGGCTTTTAATTGCCAAGCATATTTAAAGATGCACAAATCTTTGTGAGCGGGTGTGATCGGTGCCAGCGGACTGAAAACATATCTAATAAAAATGAAATGGAACAAAATTATTTTCTTGAATGTGAAGTTTTTGATCTGTGGGGCATCGACTTTGTAGGCCCGTTTCCCTCAAGCTTAGTAAATAAGTATATTCTAGTCGCCGTAGTGTAACACCCCGAAATCAAGCGGAGCATTTTGAGCAAAATCGGGTTCAGGCTTGGGTGACACGGCCTGGGACACGGGCGTGTCCCAGGGCGTGTCAGGCCTGGGTAGTGTCGAGTCGGGCAGTCGACGAAATTCGGAGTCGACACAGCGGACACGGCCTGCGACACGGGCGTGTCGCAGGGCGTGTCGGGGCCGTGTCGACGATCGACCGTGATGTCGACGAATTTATCTCGACGATCGTCGAGTGTCGAGTGTGGAGAGGACACGGCCTGTGACACGAGCGTGTCACAGGGCGTGTCAGTGGTCGTCGAACTCAACTCGACGTTTCGAGCTAGGGCGTGTTGGCGGGACACGGGTGTGTCCAGGTGCACACGGCCATGAACACGGGCGTGTGCCAGGCCGTGTGCCAGGCCGTGTGAAGTCTCGGGTTGGTTTGGGATTATTTTCGTTGAGGCACACGGCCTCAGACACGGGCGTGTCTGAGGGCGTGTCAGGTACACGGCACACGACACGGGCGTGTCACACGGCCGTGTACTGGTTGGATTGAGTCGGTTGTCTGCCGCTTAGAGGGACACGGCCTGTGACACGGGCGTGTCACAGGGCATGTTAGGCCGTGTTTTAGCTTTTCTGGCCAGATCTGAGCCATTTGTTTCCCTCTTCCTGGATCCAGTGGCTGGGCTTTGTCCAGGTGTTGTGAAGGCCGAGAAAAAGGGGATTTAAACCCTCTTTTCTCTTCTTCTTCTTCATCCTCATTCCAAGAGAGAGAGAGAGAAGAGAGGCCTAAGGGAGAGAGAAGGGAGGAGTCTTCCAGCTGCTGTAGGAGCTGCGGAGTGCGGAGCGAAGATCCGAGAGCGGATTCGTGAAGGCAGAGCCGAGGCGGTGATTTCCATCCGGCTACTTCATGGCCCCGAAGCGATCTTCAAGGGTAACAATCTCCTTCTTGGACATCGAAGTCCTTTCTTTATGCATGTGCTTGGAATCCTCCACCAAGAGGTGGATTTGCGGAAGAGATTCCTTTGTTGAGTCTGCATTTAGAGCCGGAAATATGGAGTACGGCATAGACATGCTGTGTGAAGCCCATCTGGACCGGTAGTCTGGATTGGTGATGTTCATGGGTAAACCGGAGATGACTCCGTGGATTTGATGAGATGCAAATGGTTTTCTCTTGTGATGAATGTATGGATGTGATGTTGACTGTGAGGAGGCTTTGGCAAAGCTCCTGGTTGTGATATGATCAATTGGTAACATGCCTGGGGAGCTCGTGATAAACCCGACTGTTACACCACTAGGGTGGGTTGATCTAGTTAGGAAGGGATCGATGGGTGGCAATGCTAGGGGAGCCGAGTTAAACCCGGGTTGCTGCACCACATAGTGTGGGTCGATCGGATTAGGAGGGGGGTCGATGGGTGACATTGCCTGGGGAGCTTAGATAAACCCGGCGTGCTACACCACATGTTGTGGGTCGACCTACTCTGGTTGTTGGAAGCTGTGAGGGTGTACCTCTGTGTGGTTTGGGCGGGATTTCGCCAGCTTGCGAGACTGGTGGACTAGGGCCGGTCAACCAACAAGTTAAAACCTCGAATCGGCGGTGTATGACTGGTGGATTCCGGTACGCCAAGAAGGTGCCCTGAGTGCACTGAACGTCTGGTGGATTCCAGCGTTTGTGATGTTATGTGTTTGCTAGCAGGATAAACATATGATATACATATGATGCTTGATGATACTTGATGATAGATGACAGCACTGTATACAGGGAAGGAACCACTACCCCGGGTAGGGGGTAGGGTCGTTATAATGGGTCAGCCAAATGCTGACCGTTACTTTGTTTTGCCGCTTTTTGGTGGATGTCTCATTGCAAGTGTCGTGGCTTGAATTGAAATGACAAAGTGGAATAGCTAGCTTGCTGAGATAGGCCCTTGAAGTCCATGTGAAGAGCTGTGTTTGGATTTCATGTGTGGCCGGCCTGCGTGCCGATGTACGAAGTTATTGTTGTGTAAAGAGGAACCTGTAAGGCCATAAGGCCAGGGTGTGTGAGTTGTATACATTCCTGGTGTTGTTATATAAATGTGGTATTTATATATGGGTGGACATTCTGGTTTGAGTTCATGCTAACAAGAAAAATGCTGTGCTAGAATGGAATGAGTTAAGGATACGCATAGAGTTTGATTTCCACAAGTAATTCTTTCGCCTGTCTGTGCTATATGGCATGGGGCCCCGGCCGGACCCACTGTTATATGTCATGTGATGGGTGGGGGCGTTACAAAGTGGTATCAGAGCCAGGTTGAGATTGTTTGGGAGGTGAGAACATAAATGAACTCATGAATGTCCACTAGGAATGTATGTCATGCACATGATGTGCGTGAGTGTGTAGTCAATGTAGCAGTACCGTTATGATTTGAAGGATTAATGGTGTTCTGTATATTGATAGGTGGCGAGGGATGGAGCTGGACCGTCTGAGCCCCAGCGGTCGGATGAGAGTTCAGCACCCGTGGAAGCGCCGATGCCTCCCTCGGCAGAGGCCATACGGGTGGTGACGGAGACAGTGCTTGCAGTGTTACAAGCACAGCCAACTGGACAGGCAAGACCTGGTGGAAGGCAAGAGCATGCTGCTGAGGTGGTGGAAGTGCAAGCAAGTGACGACGCATTGTCACGGTTTATGCACTTTCATCCACCTACGTTTGGTGGAGCACTTTCACCAACGCAGGCAGAAGATTGTTTGGCAAGGGTAAAAAGGATCCTGACTGCAATCCGGACAGTCGAGGAACAGAAAGTGATGTTGGCCACATTTCTGTTAGAAGGCGATGCGAGATTATGGTGGGATGAAATTGAAGTGCACCCCTTGGCAGGTCGAGGTTTAATGGAGGTTTCAATGGAGGAATTCTCCCAAATATTTTTAGCCAAGTATGTGCCAGTGTCGCAGAGGATTGCGATGGAAAATGAGTTTCTCCGCTTGGTGCAGGGTGAGCGCGATATTGATACTTACCTGCATGAGTTTACAAGATTGGGGCGATATGCGGGATCTACCTTTGCGGAGGAAGCGCGAAAGACAAATCGGTTTTATGGAGGATTGCGGGATGAATTGAGGTTGGCACTTCCGAGTTCAGTGAGCCAAGGCTTCCAAGCGTTGGTCGATACAGCCCGTGCCTTGGAGAAGGATATGAAGCGAGTACAAGCGAATAAGAGACGGGCAACGGAGAAGTCAGAGTTTAAAATGTCACCATCGGATCAATCGGAGTTTCGACGACAAGAGAAGAAAAGATTTAGGCCGGCGGAATCAGCTCTGTCGACTGTTTCTTCAAGGGCGACTTATGGGTCAGGACGTGTGGATACACGTATCTGTTATAAATGTGGGCAGCAAGGACATATAGCAAGATTTTGTCGGAATGCCCCTCCAGGGAGTGAGAAAAAGATGGGTGCGTCCTATGAAGAAAAGGGAAAAGCAGTGGCCGAATCATCTGCACCCCGGACGCAATATCGCTTTCATGCTATGGAAGTACAAGAGCCGCAAAGTTCAGTTGGTGAAATTCAGCCTCGGGCGTTTAAGTTGTCTCTTAATCATGAATTTCAAAATCGGGAGGCTGAGCGGAAGTGACATGTGATGCGAATTATTTTTGACTGAATCGAAACTTGATGGATCATCCATAGTGGTGTATGTACATGATGTTTATATATATCGTTGTATGTAAACTAGATTGATAATTGATGTATGTAAAATCGTGATGGTGACAATCTTGATTACAATGTGGTGCACGTGTGATGGTAAGGCGATACGAAATCATGTTGTTTTGTTTTGAGGTCTTCTGTGGTTGAATGTGCACAAGGGGAAGATAGGGATGTTTGTTTGTAATGTATATTTGTTAGTTTGTGCGGCGGCTTGGGGTGTACGCTTTGATGATGTTGTGGCTGATTGGAGTCAAATTTCGAGGCCGAAATTATTTGAAGGGGGGGAGGATTGTAACACCCCGAAATCAAGCGGAGCATTTTGAGCAAAATCGGGTTCAGGCTTGGGTGACACGGCCTGGGACACGGGCGTGTCCCAGGGCGTGTCAGGCCTGGGTAGTGTCGAGTCGGGCAGTCGACGAAATTTGGAGTCGACACAGTGGACACGGCCTGCGACACGGGCGTGTCGTAGGTCGTGTCGGGGCCGTGTCGACGATCGACCGTGATATCGACGAATTTATCGCGACGATCGTCGAGTGTCGAGTGTGGAGAGGACACGGCCTGTGACACGGGCGTGTCACAGGGCGTGTCAGTGGTCGTCGAACTCAACTCGACGTTTCGAGCTAGGGCGTGTTGGCGGGACACGGGTGTGTCCAGGTGCACACGGCCATGAACACGGGCGTGTGCCAGGCCGTGTGCCAGGCCGTGTGAAGTCTTGGGTTGGTTTGGGATTATTTTCGTTGAGGCACACGGCCTCAGACACGGGCGTGTCTTAGGGCGTGTCGGGTACACTGCACATGACACGGGCATGTCACACGGCCGTGTACTGGTTGGATTGAGTCGGTTGTCTGCCGCTTAGAGGGACACGGCCTGTGACACGGGCGTGTCACAGGGCGTGTCAGGCCGTGTTTTAGCTTTTCTGGCCAGATCTGAGCCGTTTGTTTCCCTCTTCCTGGATCCAGTGGTTGGGCTTTGTCCAGGTGTTGTGAAGGCCGAGAAAAAGGGGATTTAAACCCTCTTTTCTCTTCTTCTTCTTCATGTTCATTCCAAGAGAGAGAGAGAAGAGAGGCCTAAGGGAGAGAGAAGGGAGGAGTCTTCCAGCTGCTGTAGGAGCTGCGGAGTGCGGAGCGAAGATCCGAGAGCGGATTCGTGAAGGCAGAGCCGAGGCGGTGATTTCCATCCGGCTACTTCATGGCCCCAAAGCGATCTTCAAGGGTAACGATCTCCTTCTTGGACATCGAAGTCCTTTCTTTATGCATGTGCTTGGAATCCTCCACCAAGAGGTGGATTTGCAGAAGAGATTCCTTTGTTGAGTCTGCATTTAGAGCCGGAAATATGGAGTACGGCATAGACATGCTGCGTGAAGCCCATCTGGACCGGTAGTCTGGATTGGTGATGTTCATGGGTAAACCGGAGATGACTCCGTGGATTTGATGAGATGCAAATGGTTTTCTCTTGTGATGAATGTATGGATGTGATGTTGACTGTGAGGAGGCTTTGGCAAAGCTCTTGGTTGTGATATGATCAATTGGTAACATGCTTGGGGAGCTCGTGATAAACCCGACTGTTACACCACTATGGTGGGTTGATCTAGTTAGGAAGGGATCGATGGGTGGCAATGCTAGGGGAGCCGAGTTAAACCCGGGTTGCTGCACCACATAGTGTGGGTCGATCGGATTAGGAGGGGGGTCGATGGGTAGACATTGCCTGGGGAGCTTAGATAAACCCGGCGTACTACACCACATGTTGTGGGTCGACCTACTCTGGTTGTTGGATGCTGTGAGGGTGTACCTCTGTGTGGTTTGGGCGGGATGTCGCCAGCTTGTGAGACTGGTGGACTAGGGCCGGTCAAGCAACAAGTTAAATCCTCGAATCGGTGGTGTATGACTGGTGGATTCCGGTACGCCAAGAAGGTGCCCTGAGTGCACGGAACGTCTGGTGGATTCCAGCGTTTGTGATGTTATGTGTTTGCTAGCAGGATAAACATATGATATACATATGATGCTTGATGATACTTGATGATAGATGACAGCACTGTATACAGGGAAGGAATCACTATCCCGGGTAGGGGGTAGGGTCATTATAATGGGTCAGCCAAATGCTGACCGTTACTTTGTTTTGCTGCTTTTTGGTGGATGTCTCATTGCAGGTGTCGCAGCTTGAATTGAAATGACAAAGTGGAATAGCTAGCTTGCTGAGATAGGCCCTTGAAGGCCATGTGAAGAGCTGTGTTTGGATTTCATGTGTGGCCGGTCTGCGTGCCGATGTACGAAGTTGTTGTTGTGTAAAGAGGAACCTGTAAGGCCATAAGGCCAGGGTGTGTGAGTTGTATACATTCCTGGTGTTGTTATATAAATGTGGTATTTATATATGGGTGGACATTCTGGTTTGAGTTCATGCTAACAAGAAAAATGCTGCGCTAGAATGGAATGAGTTAAGGATACGCATAGAGTTTGATTTCCACAAGTAATTCTTTTGCCTGTCTGTGCTATATGGCGTGGGGCCCCGGCCGGACCCACCGTTATATGTCATGTGACGGGTGGGGGCGTTACACGTAGATTATGTCTTTAGATGGGCGGAGGCCCAAGCTTTAGCAAGTAATGATGCTCGCATCGCTGTTTCTTTTCTTAAGAAATTATTTTCTCGTTTTAGTTTTCCTCGAGTGATCGTTAGTGATAGGGGAAGTCATTTTTGCAACAATCAGCTCGCTAAAGCTTTAACGAAATATGGCGTTACGCATAAACTATCCACCGCTTATCACCCCCAAACTAACGGTCAGGTCGAGGTAGTCAATCGAGAACTTAAAAGAATTTTAGAAAAAACTATTTCTACTTCTCGTAAAGATTGGTCTTTAAAGTTAGACGATGCTCTTTGGGCCTATCGGACAGCGTACAAGACCACTGTTGATTGTACTCCTTTCCGATTAGTCTATGAAAAATCATTTCATCTCCCGATAGAAGTAGAGCACCGTGCGTATTGGGTGCTAAAGTTTTTTAATTTCGATCCGCACTCGGTCGGCGAGCATAGAAAAAACCAACTAATGGAACTTGACGAATGGAGAGCGTACGCTTATGAAAATAATAAAATTTATAAAGAATGCACGAAACATTATCACGATAAGAACTTGTGCCATCCTAAAACATTTAAACCTGGCGATCAAGTTCTTCTTTTCAATTCTCGATTACGTATTTTTCCTGGCAAGCTTAAATCTAGATGGTTTGGGCCGTTTGGGGTCAAGCAAGTCTTTTCTTACGGAATTGTGTTACTCTCGCACCCAGATAAGTGTGACTTTAAAGTAAATGGACATAGACTGAAACTTTATCTTTATAATGATTCTGTGTCTCCTACAAAGGAGGATCTTGTTTTGGACTCTTGAGTATTTATCTTCATGTGGACTTTTATTTTATTTTATTTTATTTTGGACTTCTTAATTATTATGAAACTTTTATTATTATTCAGACTCTCTTTTACATTGTTAAATAAAGAAAACTTTTTGGAGCCTTCCCAAGTATTTTCTGCTTTTGTTTTTATTTTGTTCTTCCTCCCGGTGGCCCAACAATACAAGTTCGTGATTGCCGCTCCAACGTTGCTGATTTCAAGATGGATCAAATCAATCCTGCTGATGATCAAGTGCGCTAAAAAGCAAGCATGGGGGAGCGACATCCTCCTTCATCTCACAAACCCGGGGAAGTCCTGTTCTTTTATTTTTCCTTTACTGCATTTCCTTCTGCTTTCTCGTTTTTCTTTTTCATTGAGGATAATGCAAAACTTAAGCATGGGGGAGGGTCTCTTTATTTATTTTTTGTCTTTCATTTTAAATACGAAAAATAAAACGAAAAAATATAGCAAATATGCTTTAAAAAACAAAAAAAAAATATTAGTATAGTTTAATTAAGTTTCTTTAGTACTACTTTTTCTTTAACTAATACAAAAACCCAAAAAAATCAAAAAAATATCAAAAATCCAAAAACAATTGCTAAAATCTATTTGAAAATCAAAATCAAAAATTATTTTTCATCTTTATTTTTATGTTTCTTCTAGCGATGTGTAGGCCCGTGCGATTTTGTAGTTCTATGTAGATTTCCTTGAATTAGTTTTCTAAATTTATCATTCTTACATAGCTTGGTTTTACTAATTTTTTGTTCTTAAATATAGGCATCTTTTTTTTGCATTGTAAGTTAGCAATTTGTAGTTTTTTTTTATTCGGTTAGTTGCGTATGAATGATTGCTAGGTAATGTTATCTCTTTTTCATTTGTGGGGTAATATTTTCTTGGTGTCTAGAACTTGTCCCTAGCTACTCTCAAAATATTTGCGTCGTTTTTTCGTTCTTTAGAAATGATTTAGGTCACCCTTTGACTCGTTTGAACCTTTCTTGCCCGCCAAATATTTCACCGTTGCAAAATAATTTTTGGGCCTTTTCCATGTTTCTTTGTTTTTAGCTCCAACTTTCATTTCATTATTTCGCCAAAGCCAAAATGCATTTCCTATTTCACACGAAACTTTGAGCTTAAATGTTATGTTTGTGAAGGGTTATTATCTTTGAAAATGAAAAGGAAAATTATTTGTTTGCATTTGGGGCTCTCTTTTATGAAAGAAAAAAAGTTACTATCAAAATAAAAAAAAAGAGAGAAAAAGTTTATTTGTGGCCAAATTTTGAAAAGAAAAAAATTTTTCATGGCCTTGTTTTGTAGTTTGAATTGGAGAAATGATGTACTTGTCATTTCTCATTTTTATCATTTTTTGTTTTATTTTGAGCTCACCCTTGGTTTAGTGTGATTTTACCGCCGATTTTTATCTTCAATTCGCAATCCCTAATCATTTACCTAAGCCAAGTCTTAACGCATATTTAAAGTCCTTTTGATCTTCAGAAGTGAATTCGCGTAGTGGAGAGAGTGTGAATGGACAAGCCTATGGCCAACCATCATTGATGGATTTCTTTGGAGGTTATCTTGAGGTGTTTTAGGGTTAATTGTTATTTAGCAACCTAGTAGTTCATCAATACGCCGTTTATTTAGAATTTCTACTCTTGTCTTTCTTATTTTCATTTATTTTGGATGCCTTATTTTAGGGATTTAGAAATATGTAATTCTTCTTGATGTTCTAATGATATTTTTAGATCTCCATTTTCAAGTTTTCTATTGTGCACTTCTCACCCCACTAGTTGTTAGCATAGAAATTAGGATAGTTTAATTTTTCATGTTTTGGTTATCTTAATCTATGAAATCTAAATTGCTTGTTTACTTTTATTTCTCTCCCCTAGTTTTCATTTTCATTTGCTTGAGGGCAAGCAAATACTCTAGTATGGGAGAATTTGATGACTACTTTTAGTCATCGTTTTTAGCTTAGTTTAGCATAAGAATTTCTTAGGTTTTATAATATTTCTACGTATTTTTATTCTTGCTATATTCCATTTTATGTTTAATAATTATTTGTGTTTTGTTTTAAAATTTAACTAATATTATTATTTATCTCATGTTTTGTTTTCTTTTGTAGGGTCAAAGCATTTGGTGCAGCCCACCATGCAGCCCCTCTACACCCTACTCGAACCATGATGTTGGTGCAGCCCAAGTCCAGCCCCTCCTTGACACAACTCGACTATGCAGCCCTCTTCAAGTATGGCTCGGCCAGCCCACATGCAAGTAGCCAACCCCTCCTCCATGATGAACCCGAGCCCAAGTCTCCTTCAAAGATGTAGCAACCCGACCCCTCTCCAAGCCCAAACCCGAGCCTCCTATTGGTGCAGCCCGAGCCTCCTCCAAGTGCAGCCATCCAGCCCACTCTCTCCATACTTTGGCCCATTTGAGGCCCATGCATGGCCAACCACTCCTCATGCATCCCCTCATTCAATCCCTCTCTCTCCCCTTTATTATTTTCTCTTCTTTATTCCTCATGCGTCTCCCCACTCACCCCTTCTCTCTTTTTTATTTCTAATCCACCCCTCTTTCCCTTTCTCTCATTCTCATTTAAACCCATCCATCCCCCCATCTTTTAATTTTTTTATTCTTTTTCATTTTCCAAAATACATATGCATGCATGTAGCATCTTCTCTCTCCCCCCTTATTAAATATCATGCATGAACATCTCCTCCCATGCATGGCCTCCCCCCCCCCCTTTCCTCCCTTCATATCCACTTCCATCTAGAACCTTAACCCTCATCTATAAAAGGAGCCCTTGCCTCAAGCTTTGGAGGTTGGATTGGAGAGAGAGCAAGTGAGATAGCTAGTTCATGTGCAAGTTTTCTTCTTTCTTTGTTGTTAAGTAGATTTTTTTTTCATTATTGTAATAGTATTTTTATTAGTATAACATTGTCTTTTTTATTATTGTGTACTCTTCCCTTTTTATTAATCAATGAATATGAATTTTCTTCATCTTATTTTTGTTTCTTTTTCAACCATGCGTAGCTAATTTTCCTGAGCATTCGATCGTGAGGATCCATGAAATGAGATGAGGTTTTCCTTTATTTTTTTAGTTTTATTTTTGTCTAAATTATTCTTGATCCTTCTTTGATTTATCTTGTGTCGACTCTGTATTTCCGGTATAGGGTAGTAGGCAATTTAATCTCATTTCATAGTAGTCGAGAGACTCGTTGATTTGAAAGATCACTCAAAGAAGGAAGGAGTTGATCGCAACCCTAAAGATAGGATGACATAAATCCTCCGGATTGGAGTCAAATCCAATAGTGCGGGTCACTTTGATAATGCAACTTTAAACCTTTTTGACTTGTAAAGAGATTTCAGTCAAAACGTCTATAAGTTAGGGGATTTAATGCTCTAGCGAAATTATTTCCTATAATCGGATCCGTCACGGTCGAGTTTAATTTGCAAATTTAAATCTATATTTTTATCTGTCTCGTCTCATTTCATGGTGAATCATTGATCTAATGCTAGCTTTTTATCATAAATTTTCATTTCAAAAATTATCTTTATTTTTAATTTTAAAATTCTCAAAAACCCTACAATCTTTCGGTAGGATAATAGTAGAAGCGTGAGTAGCAGTACTTGATAGCCCCGAGTTTAAATACGACCTTGGTACTGCAATTAGATAGGTACACTTGCCTTTTCGGGTTGATAGTGAATTCAATTCACCAGACGACTTTTACGGGCTTGAAAGGGTCGAGCAAGACTTTGATGTCTACTCTTCAGGTGGTAAAGACGGTTCATGCCGGAGCAGAGCTGTTTTTCACGTTAGTGGAGGTTATAAAGCTTAAACCTACGATGGATAGTATTTCAGTGGTAGCTGAGTACCCTGATGTGTTCCTTGCTGATCTTCCTAGAGCCCCGCCTCAACGGGAGATTGATTTCACCATAGAGCTAGTGTCAGGTGCTAAACCTGTGTCACGCTCTCCGTATCGGCTAGTGCCTAAGGAAATGGCGGAGCTGAAGGTTCAACTGCAAGAGTTGTTGGAACATGGGTATGTGCATCCAAGTTCGTCGCCTTGGAGCGCACCGGTCCTCTTTGTTAAGAAGAAGGACGGAAGCTTGAGACTTTGTATTGATTATCGGGAGTTGAACAAGCTAACGGAGAAGAACAAGTACCCAATCCCGAGGATTGATGATCTGTTCGATCAGTTACTCGGGTCAACGCTGTACTCAAAGTTGGATCTCAAGTCTGGATATTATCAGCTGAGGATAAGGGAGAGTGATATCCCCAAAATAGCATTTAGTACGAGATACGGGCATTATGAGTTAACGGTCATGCCGTTTGGGCTGACGAATGCGCCATCGGTGTTCATGGATTTGATGAACAGTACTTTCAGGGAGTACTTAGACCACTTTGTGATCGTCTTCATCGATGACATATTGGTGTACTTGCAGAGTGAGGAGGATCACCTTAAGCATCTATATTTGGTGCTGGAGATGCTGAGGAGGAATCAATTGTACGCCAAGTTCTCCAAATGTGAGTTTTGGTTATCCTCAGTGACGTTCCATGGTCATATAGTCAATGGAGAGGGCATTGCGGTGGATCCGGCGAAGATCGTTGCGATACGTGAGTGGCTTGTGCTGTCTACGGTAGCGGAAGTCCGAAGTTTTCTGGGGCTTGCCGGCTATTACAAGAGCTTCGTGGAGAACTTCTCGCAGATAGAGTTACCCCTCACGACTTTGACGAGGAAAGAGCAGAAGTTCATTTGGACACTGGAGTGCGCACGAGCTTTTGAGGAGTTGAAGTGTCGGTTGACCATGGCGCGTGTGCTGAGTTCTCCAAGTGGGACCGAAGGTTTTGAGATCTATAGCGATGCTTCAGGCAGTGGCTTGGGTTGTGTGCTACTGCAGCATTGAAGTGTGATAGTGTATGGCTCGAGATAACTGAAATTGCATAAGAGGAATTATCTGGTCCATGACTTGTAGTTAGCGGCCGTGATTTTTGACTTGAAGCTGTGGAGGCACTACTTGTATGGAGTGAAGGTCGATATCTATACTGACCACAAGAGCCTGAAATACTTGTTGGATTAGAAAGATCGAAACATGCGACAGAGGAGGTGGATGGAGTTCCTGGGGGAATACACATTCAAAATCCATTATGTGCCTGGGAAAGGCAATGCAGTTATGGACGCGTTGAGTCGCCGGGCCCCAACTTATGTCAATTGGTTGTCGGTGCATGACGAGCGGTTGGTTTGGGAGTTGGAGGCGTTGGAGATCTCTTGCGTAGACAAGTGTTGGGTATTATATCCACAATGTACCTGATTTGAAGAAGCCCCTGGACAAGCTAAGGTCAATAGACTATGTATTTGATAAAATCTTTCTAGTTGTGCTTGCAGTTTTTCCACGCTAAGTGCACACCAATGCCAGGGTGCAGTAGGTCAATATACACGGGTCTGCACGACGTAATCCATCGTTGAGCAGATCAGTGTGTTGGCCTACGTGTACTCTCTCTATTGGAGTGCACTTATTTTCAAGCACAGGGCTGTAAATATGCAGGAGCAGACAAGGAGCAAGGATGGGTCAAGGAGCATCTCATGGGTGGAAAGACGAAATTTCGTCTAAGTTAGAATCGACGAGAATCACCAAGTGATTCTCGCCCATTCGGCGAGAATCACTTGGGATTCTCGCCGATTCGTCGAGAATCAGAAGTTGATTCTCGCCGAACTCGATCCAGCAACTTCTAAGCAAGCACCTCTGCGTCTAAGTAAGAATCGACGAGAATCACTTAGTGATTCTCGCCGATTCGGCGAGAATCACTAGTGATTCTCGTCGAATCGACGAGAATCACTGGTTGATTCTCGCCGTCTCGACTTGGCTTAAAGCAGTGCGTGCAACCAGGGCAAATTCGACGAGAATCATCTTTGATTCTCGCCGAATCGTCGAGAATCACCTTTGATTCTCGGCGACTCGGCGAGAATCACTTTCGATTCTCACCGATTTTGACTTGGCATTTTTCTGGAACTTCCTGAGCCGGATTCTGCCGCTGTTAAATCTCTGGACCGGGATTTGGGGATTTCTATTGTGGGTCCCACAAACGGTCATTTTGGAGTTAGCTACAGTATTTATACACAGGTATTTTGAACGGAATACCTAGACAGAAAGAAGCCGAGCGAGTGCAACCCTAAAATCGCGAAATCTCTCTGCCGCCTCCGTCGCCGCTCGCGCAAGTCCGTCGCCGCTGCTGATCGCATTTCTTCCCGATCTCCGGCGACAGAAGCTTAGCAAAGCTTGAGTCTCACGTGTCTATCCAGAGATCCCTTGTCTCTCGATTTGTTGACCGGGAAAAACTCCCCCGTCCGAATCGATCGAGACGACCGATCCTAGAGTGACCGTTGGTAGACCTAGTTTGCTTTGCAACGAAGATTGGATCTCAGAAGTACTGCTGCCGCGCATCGTCGTTGCCGTCGATCCCAAACCAAGCCGCCGCTCGGATTGCCGCCGCCTGTTTCGGGAAGATCCTTTCCAAGAGAGACCAAGGTTGTAAACTTTTCGTTGACTTCACGAACACGTCGTCGAACGAAGAGGAACACCGTAGTCTCCAAACGAAGTTTGTATCTCGTGTACTTTCTATATTTAATTTTGTTGTAAAGGAACGATTGTTCCGTGTTGTAAGGGTTGGGTGCAACCCGTTTTGTGGGAGTGTTGACTCTCACGTGTGGAAGGGTTCCTTCCGTTAGTGTAGGGATTGGATTTCAATCCCGTTGGAGAAGTGTCCGAGTCGTCCCTTGTTGGGGAGATAGGTCGAAGGGGGAAAGTGGATGTACCCAAGTTGGGGAACCACTATAAATTGCCTGTGTATTCTGTGTGTTGTGCTCTTTATTTTTATTGTGCAGGTACGTTCGTAAATTCCGCAAAAGCGCTACTCGTCACCTATCCCCCCCCCCCCCCATAGGTGCACATAGCTGACACTAGGTGGACTTTCAAGTGGTATCAGAGGGAGGTTGCTCATCAAAAAGGTCAACACCTTGAGTTGAATCCTGCCCCTAGTGTCAAGAATAAGACAAATATCTACTATGGACGGGCTCAAGTTCTCCGGCAAGATCCCAGTATGCACCAGGCTAAACTTTCCGATCTGGAAGGAAAGAATCAGGTTTTACATGGAAGCAGTCGATCCTCGACTCTTCATGATCGTGGAGGAGGGACCTTATGTCCCCACCATGGCCTCCACCATCGATCCCACCAAGAAGGTGCCGAAGACACTTTCTGAAATGGACAAAGACGAGATGGTACTCGTGGGACTGGACAAGAAGGCACGGAACATTCTGGTGAGCGCAGTTGATGATTCCATGATGCAAAATTTCAGCAACTGCAGGACAGCTCAGGAGATCTGGCAGTGCCTGATCATCCTAATGGAGGGCACGGATGAAGTGAGGGATGATCGGAGATCCCTCCTGAACCAAAAATATGAGGCCTTCAGGCAAGGGCCTAAGGAAGAGATCGGAGTCACATACGAGAACTTCCTAAAGATTGTCAACGCCCTCAAGGGCTACGGAAGAGTGTTCACCAATGGTGAACTCAATGACAAATTCCTTAGGTCCCTTACTAAGGAATGGGACACAAAGATCTGCGCCATCAGATAATTTGGCAGACTAGCAGAAACTGATCCACAAATCCTGTTTGGGAAGCTGATGTCCTATGAACTTCAGTTGAACACCAGGAAGGCAGAGGAAGAAGCAGAGAAGGCTGCTGCAAAAGAAAAGACTGTGGCCCTAAAAGCCAGTTACTCCAGAAAGGGCAAGGGTGCGATGTCATACCGTGCGAGGAATAAGGAAGAGGAGGAGGACTCTGAACCATGCTCCTCCCGCTCAGAGCTGTCGGAGGAGGATTTCTCCCTCATCACCCGAGAGTTCAAGAAGTTCCTCAAGATGAGGAATCAAAGAAAGAAAGCCAGCTCCTCCTCCAGGCATCAGAAGAAAAATTATTCTTCTGACAGGTATGCATCTAAACCTAATAAACATCGTTCTTCTGATATTATTTGCTTTGGATGCAATAAGCCAGGACACGTTGTGGCCGACTGCCATCAAAGCAAAAGAGAAAAAAGGAAAGGAGAGGAGCTCAAATCCTCCAGAGATAAGAAGAAGGAGCGAAGCTACATCGCAAGAAGGCTAAAGACACTAAGTGAGTCTGATTCCTCAGACTCTAGTGATGATGAGGAAGCCTACTTCGGGCTGGTGGGTCGCTCCGACTCAGAAGGAGAATGTCCCCCATTTACTAGGAAGGTAAAAGCTCACACACCTCTCTCCGACTTCGACTCTGATCCTGAGTCTCAGGATGATGAACCTGAGGATGGCCCTTCAGCCCGTGAAGCTGAGCTCCTCGAGAAGTATGAGCTTCTGCTCAACACTTTCGATGAGTGCCGAAAGAGACTGAAGGCTGAGAAGAAGGAAGTAAAATTCCTTAAGGGTGAGTGTGTATCCCTAAGGGAAGAGGTCACTAGCTTGATTTCTCTCCGACAGGAACACCTTGACCTGACTTCCAAGCATTCAGAGTCTTTGAAGCTCCTTGATCTAATGCAGGAGGAAGTCGACAAGTTGGAAGAACTACTTGCGGCAGAAAGGAAGATCGTCAAGAGCTTCTCCATGCCAAAAATAGTTCTTCCATTCGTTGATACCTTCTCTGCTCAGGCCAAAGGAGCTGGCTTGGGGCATATAGGGGTATCTGGTTCTTCATCTAGGAGAAACAAGAACCAGAGGAAGAATAAGGCCGCCAAGAAGGCCTCTGCTGATGAAAAGGGTAAGGCTCCTCTTAGTCCTGTTGCGTTCAGAAAGCCTGGCTTTCCTTGCAACCAACACGACTTTGAGTCAACATTTGGGCATCATTTCCGGCCCTCGGTTGCAAAGCCAAAGAGCCGGTATGACGGTTGGAACTTTCCCCGGAATTTCGGTGAGAGTGCCTTCAAGGCACCTTATGAGGAAATCCACATAGGAAATTATGGTCCGTTCTCTAGCGGCCATAATGGAAAGCAGGCACCAAAAGCCAAGCCTGTTATACAGAAGGTGACAAAGTCATGCGACTATTGTCACCATGAGGCCTCCACCTCCAGATCCAAGGCCCCAGCAGTACCCACCATTCCCAGGGTAAGGCAGGAGCCTAGGAAGAGGTACAACAGATTTGACTGTTGGTGCTGTGGCAAAGTCGGTCACTTTGCCGTGGATTGTTGGTTTAATCCAAGGAACTACGAGACTCCCCATGTTAGCAATGCGAGACCGACCACTCGTAGGGTTAACCAACCGAGGGGGAGTGTGCTAACCAGGACTCTAGGACCCAAGTTCGATTGGGTTCCTAAGGCAAATTAATTTTGTTTTGCAGGAATGTCCAAAGGCCACCAAAACGCCGATCTGGTACTTGGACAGTGGTTGCTCCCGGCATATGACCGGGACAAGAAGCCTGCTGCGTGATTACACTCTAGTCGAGAATGGACCCAAAGTCATCTTTGGAGGGTCAGATCGAGGAGTCACCAGAGGTTATGGTATGATTTCCAACGGTATAATCTCTATCACCGACGTGGCTTATATTGAAGGGTTAAACCATAACCTGATCAGTGTAAGTCAGTTATGTGATAAAGGTTATGACGTTAAGTTCTGCAAGGATAAATGTCTAATAATTTCACGTACCTCTTCTGAAACGGTATTATCAGGCATTAGGAGCAGAAATATCTTTTGTTTAGATTTTCTCAGTTTAGATTCATCTACCCCCGTATGCCTTGTGGCAACAGGCAGTGCATCTCTTTGTGAACAATGGCACAAGAGATTGGCACATATTAATTTCAAGACAATTAGTATGCTATTTTCTAAGGACTTGGTAAGGGATGCTCCCAGTATCAAGTGCATCAAAGATAGCCCATGTCCTGCATGCCAGATGGGCAAACAGACTCGGGCTACCTTTAAGAGCATCGCTGACAAAGACTCTTCCCGATGTCTTTACCTTTTGCATATGGACTTGTTTGGTCCAATGCAAGTTCATAGCTTGGGAGGCAAGTCCTATACGCTAGTGATAGTTGATGATCATTCTCGGTTTACATGGGTGTTCTTTTTGAAACGAAAGTCAGATACGTTTGACATCTTCACTAATTTTATCAAGCAGGTTCAGAACGAATTTAACTCCTCCGTGGTCAAAATCAGAAGTGACCGTGGAACAGAATTCGAATCTGGTGCAATGACAGAATTTTGTGAAGAACAAGGTATCTTTCATGAGTTTTCTTCCCCGCGCACTCCTCAGCAAAATGGAGTTGCGGAGAGGAGAAATAGAACTCTCATTGAAGCCTGCACGACAATGTTGAAAGACGCTTCTCTCCCGGAATACTTCTAGGCAGAGGGTGTCAATACGGCATGTCATGTACAAAACCGAGCATTGATCAACAAGCATCATCGTAAGACGCCCTACGAGCTACTGAAAGGCAGGAAACCAACCATGTCCTACTTGAGGATTTTTGGTTGCCGATGCTATGTACTGAATAATGGGAAGTACCCGCGTACTAAATTCGGTGAAAAATGCTTCGAAGGCATATTCATGGGCTATAGTTCCCATAGTCGGGCATATAGGGTCTTCAATAAGAAAACCCTAGTGGTAGAAGAATCAATAAATGTTGTATTTGATGAAGGAAGTTTGCTTAACAACAATTCTTCCAGTAGTATTCTTGAAGATGCAGGTGCTAGACTTGAACAGCTGAGTCTGGATGAGACCCCTAAAGATGACGCTCCCAAGTACGTCAAAGTTTCCACCTCCACGTCATCTGAAAATGTTGAAGATCAAGATGGAACAAATCTCTTAGAAGAAAGAGAAGCCCAAGAAGTAGTTGAAGCTCCAGATGCCAGACTTCTAGCGCTCCGGCACGTGAGAGATCATCCTAGAGATCAGATCATCGGGGATCCTCGTGTTGGTGTCAGAACTCGAAGAGGTACAGTTAACGAAGTATTGCATCTTAGCTTCCTGTCACAGGTTGAGCCAAAGAAGTTCGACGAGGCGAACAAGGATGCGGCATGGATTCTGGCCATGTAAGAGGAACTACATCAATTCGAACATTGCAAGGTTTGGACGCTGGTTCCCAGACCATACAAGCAGAATGTGATTTGCACGAAGTGGATCTTCAGAAACAAGCTGGATGAACATGGTGTCATCGTAAAGAACAAGGCCAGGCTGGTGGCTCAAGGTTACAGACAGGAGGAAGGGATTGACTTCGACCAGACCTTCGCACCAGTAGCAAGGCTCGAGGCAATCAGGTTGTTCCTGGCGTATGCTTCACACAAAGGATTCACAGTCTATCAAATAGATGTGAAATCGGCATTCCTTAACGGAGACCTGAAAGAGGAAGTATACGTCGCTCAACCCCCAGGTTTTGTCGATCCTACTTATCTCAATCATGTTTATTTTCTTAATAAGGCCTTATATGGGTTGAAACAAGCTCCACGAGCTTGGTATGAGACTTTATCTAGTTTTCTTCTTGAGAACAAGTTCTCCAGAGGTAAAATAGATAAAACATTGTTTCTCAGGGAAGTCAAAGGCAAGATTTTGCTAGTGTAAATCTATGTCGATGACATAATATTCGGCTCAACGGACAACAATCTTTGCAAAAAGTTTTCTAAACTTATGCAAGGAAAGTTTGAAATGAGCAGTATGGGAGAGCTCAAGTATTTCTTAGGACTTCAAGTGAAACAGTCTGAGGATGGAATCTTCATCTCTCAGACGAAGTTCACAAATGAACTCCTTAAGAAATTCGGTATGGAGAGTGCAACCTCTATGAGGACTCCAATGGGATCCACCATGTCTCTGGATAAGGATGAGAAAGGTAAACCTTTCGATGAAACCAAATACAGAAGCATCATTGGATCCCTGCTCTACCTTACTGCCAGTCGACCGGATATTATGTTCTCCACATGTGTCTGTGCCCGATATCAGGTGAACGCTAAGGAATCTCACTATGTCGCTGCAAAGCGAATTCTGAGATACCTTAAAGGTACTCCTAATCTTGGCTTGTGGTACCCGAGAAACAATGATGTCGAGCTAATAGGCTTTTCAGATGCTGATTTTGCAGGGAGCAGGGATGACAGGAAAAGCACCTCCGGGACTTGTCAATTCCTCGGCAGGAGGCTTATCTCATGGAACAGCAAGAAACAGAATTGTGTTGCAACCTCCACAGCAGAGTCAGAGTACATCTCGTCAGGAAGTCATTGCGCACAACTTCTATGGATCAGAAACCAGTTAGCCGACTACGACCTTCAGTTCAAGGAAGTACACATGTACTGCGACTCCTCCAGTGCAATTGCCATTGCCAACAATCCGGTGTCGCACAGCAGAACGAAGCATATTGAAGTACGCTACCACTTCATTCGGGAGCACGTGGAGAACAAAGATATCTCTCTCTGTTATGTCCCCACGGACAAGCAGATTGCTGATATATTCACAAAGCCTCTAGACGAGGCCAAGTTCAATCTTTTCAAGACTGAATTGGGGATGCTCAATTATTACGAATGAAGACTACAGAGGCTCCAGGCCCGTGCAAGAACTGAGGGGGAGCAAAGGGTAAAACGCTACAAACCCCGATTTGTAGAAGCCGAAAAGGGGGAGATTACCCTCTCGGCTAAGGCTAAGGTGGCTCCAAGCTTGCTCCCAAGAAATTGGTATTGGTAATGGATAACTCACTCAACTCTCTTTTCAGCTTATGGTTTTCATTCTCATTTGCTCTATTCACCTTAGCTTGTAGGGTTTAGGCTTCTTCAAATATGGGGAGATTGTTGGGTATTGTATCCACAATGTACCTGATTTGAACAAGCCCCGGGACAAGCTAAGGTCAATAGACTATGTATTTGATAAAATCCTTCTAGTTGTGCTTGCAGTTTTTCCACGCTAAGTGCACACCAATGTCAGGGTGCAGTAGGTCAATATACACGGGTCTGCACGATGTAATCCCTCGCTGAGCAGATCAGTGTGTTGGCCTGCGTGTACTCTCTCTATTGGAGTGCACTTATTTTCAAGCACAGGGCTGTAAATATGCAGGAGCAGACAAGGAGCAAGGATGGGTCAAGGAGCATCTCATGGGTGGAAAGACGAAATTTCGTCTAAGTTAGAATCGACGAGAATCACCAAGTGATTCTCGCTGATTCGGCGAGAATCACTTGGGATTCTCGCCGATTCGTCGAGAATCAGAAGTTGATTCTCGCCGAACTCGATCCAGCAACTTCTAAGCAAGCACCTCTGCGTCTAAGTAAGAATCGACGAGAATCACTTAGTGATTCTCGCCGATTCGGCGAGAATCACTAGTGATTCTCGTCGAATCGACGAGAATCACTGGTTGATTCTCGCCGTCTCGACCTGGCTTAAAGTAGTGCGTGCAACCAAGGCAAATTCGACGAGAATCATCTTTGATTCTCGCCGAATTGTCGAGAATCACCTTTGATTCTCGGCGACTCGGCGAGAATCACTTTCGATTCTCACCGATTTTGACTTGGCATTTTTCTGGAACTTCCTGAGCCGGATTCTGCCGCTGTTAAATCTCTGGACCGGGATTTGGGGATTTCTATTGTGGGTCCCACAAACGGTCATTTTGGAGTTAGCTACAGTATTTATACACAGGTATTTTGAACGGAATACCTAGACAGAAAGAAGCCGAGCGAGTGCAACCCTAAAATCGCGAAATCTCTCCGCCGCCTCCGTCGCCGCTCGCGCAAGTCCGTCGCCGCTGCTGATCGCATTTCTTCCCGATCTCCGGCGACAGAAGCTTAGCAAAGCTTGAGTCTCACGTGTCTATCCAGAGATCCTTTGTCTCTCGATTTATTGACCGGGAAAAACTCACCCGTCCGAATCGATCGAGACGACCGATCCTAGAGTGACCGTTGGTAGACCTAGTTTGCTTTGCAACGAAGATTGGATCTCAGAAGTACTGCTGTCGCGCATCGTCGTTGCCATGGATCCCGAACCAAGCCGCCGCTCGGATTGCCGCCGCCTGTTTCGGGAAGATCCTTTCCAAGAGAGACCAAGGTTGTAAACTTTTCGTTGACTTCACGAACACGTCGTCGAACGAAGAGGAACACCGTAGTCTCCAAACGAAGTTTGTATCTCGTGTACTTTCTATATTTAATTTTGTTGTAAAGGAACGATTGTTCCGTGTTGTAAGGGTTGGGTGCAACCCGTTTTGTGGGAGTGTTGACTCTCACATGTGGAAGGGTTCCTTCCGTTAGTGTAGGGATTGGATTTCAATCCCGTTGGAGAAGTGACCGAGTCGTCCCTTGTTGGGGAGATAGGTCGAAGGGGGAAAGTGGATGTACCCAAGTTGGGGAACCACTATAAATTGCCTGTGTATTCTGTGTGCTGTGCTCTTTATTTTTATTGTGCAGGTATGTTCGTAAATTCCGCAAAAGCGCTACTCGTCACCTATTCCCCCCCCCCCCCCCATAGGTGCACATAGCTGACACTAGGTGGACTTTCAACAAGCAGTCGAGTGCTGAAGCGCTATTGAATTGGACGGAAGTTCAGTATGACCTGGCTGATTGGATTCGACAGGCTTTGGAAGTGGATAGCAGCATGAAGAAGCTCATGATAGAGGCTTTGGATGGGTCAAATTCCCAATATGAGGTTGTGGATGGATTGCTTTGGAAAGACCGTCGTCTGTGCGTCCCTTATGATTGCACTTTGCGGGTAAAATTATTGTACGAGGCGCATTATACCAAGTACACGATTCACCCGGGGAGCACAAAGATGTACCGCGATGTGAAGAAATTGTTCTGGTAGCCAGGACTGAAGAAGGATGTGGCATTGTACTCGGCAAAGTGTCAAACATGCGCCTTAGTGAAGGCAGAGTGCCAAAAGCCGAGAGGATTCTTGAAGTCCTTGCCTATTCTGGAGTGGAAGTTCGACGACATTACTATGGACTTTGTGCACGGTTTGCCAAGGTCGCAAAAGGGGAACGACGTCATTTGGGTGGTTATAGATCGTCTAACGAAGGTGTCGCACTTCATTCCGCATAGGAAGGATGATCCGATTGAGAAATTGGCAAAGCTATATGTGGACAATATTGTGCAGCTTCATGGTGTGCCCCGCAGCATCGTGAGTGACCGAGATGGGCGTTTGACATCCAATGATTGGAGGTTGGTGCAGCAGATATTGGGAACAAAACTGACTTTCAGCACATCCTTTCATCCGCAAACGAATGGGCAGACCGAGATGGTCAATAGGACGATGGAAGACATGCTTCGCATGTACGTCCTGGATTTCGGGAAGCAGTGGGAAGACCACCTATACTTGGTGGAGTTCGCATGCAACAATAGCTACCAGGCAAGCATACAAATGGCGCCCTTAGAGGCCCTTTATGGTAGAAGATGTTGCACGTCGTTGTCTTGGTTGGAAACGGGCGAGTCAAAGTTGTACAAGCAACAAGAGGTGGAAGATGCTACTTCATTGGTGTGAACCATTCGGGAAAGGTTGCTAATCGCTCAGGACCGCCAGGCTAAGTACTATAATGTCAAGCACAGGAACGTGGAGTTCGCTGTTGGCGACTGGGTGTACTTGAAGATCAAGCCGTTCAAGGGTATCTCGCGGGTGAGGCGCTTAAAGAAGCTAATCCCGAGGTACCTTGGACCGTTTGAGGTTCTGGAGCGGATTGGCGAAGCAGCGTATCGGTTAAAGCTATCAGTGGAGCGTTTTGAGTGTTTGCCGAGCCCCAAGCGATTCGGGGGTGGGTTGCTCTCTGCCCTTGTCACGCCACCATAACTCGCACGCGAGCCATCCAGGTTGAGCCCGAAAAAGAAGAGAAAATTTTCTAAGTCAAACGGGCAAAGGGGTGAGGTGCCCCGGCCTGGCTCGTCTTCCTTTGGCGAGGCCCGGGTTCGCCACCTACTCGCCAATGCCGAGCCGGGAATGACGAGTCTGAACTTGCCCATGTAGAATCCTCTTGCTGATGCCGAACTGGATTAGCTGAGCCCGAGCTCGCCTCTACAGAACCCCTTTTCCCTTGCTTCCTGGCACTGAGACTTCTTGATCTTTATCTGGCGATTTCGGGGCCGACACCATCGAGTGACTTCCGGCCCTGTCAGCTAGGTGAGATCCTGACAACGGGATCTGCTCGAGGCCAAGGATGACACCGAGTGACTTCCGGCCCTGCCAGCTAGGTGAGAGCCTGGAAGCGGGATCTGATCTGGGTCCAAACATATTCCATCGAGTGACTTCCGGCCCTGTCAGCTAGGTGAGAGCCTGACAGCAGGATCTGCTCGAGGCCAAGGATGACACAGAGTGACTTCCGGCCCTGCCAGCTAGGTGAGATCCTGGCAGCGGGATCTGCTCGGGGTCCAAACACACTCCATCGAGTGACTTCCGGCCTTGTCAGCTAGGTGAGAGCCTGACAGCGGGATCTGCTCTAGGCCAACGATGACACCGAGTGACTTCCGGCTCTGCTAGCTAGGTGAGATCCTGGCAGCGGGATCTGCTCGGGGTCCAAACACATTCCATCGAGTGACTTCCGACTCTGTCAGCTAGGTGAGAGCCTGATAGCGGGATCTGCTCGAGGCCAAGGATGACACCGAGTGACTTCCGGCCCTGCCAGCTAGGTGAGAGCCTGGCAGCGGGATCTGCTCGGGGTCCAAACACATTCCATCGAGTGACTTCCGGCCCTGTCAGCTAGGTGAGAGCCTGACAGCGGGATCTGCTCGAGGCCAAGGATGACACCGAGTGACTTTCGGCCCTGCCAGCTATGTGAGAGCCTGGCAGCGGGATTTGCTCGGGGTCCATCGAGTGAATTCTGGCCCTGTCAGCTAGGTGAGAGCCTGACAGTGGGATCTGCTCGAGGCCAAGGATGACACCGAGTGACTTCCGGCCTTGCCAGCTAGGTGAGAGCCAGACAGCGGGATCTGCTCGGGGTCCAAACACATTCCATCGAGTGACTTTCGGCCCTGTCAGCTAGGTGAGAGCCTGACAGCGGGATCTGCTCGAGGCCAAGGATGATACCGAGTGACTTCCGGCCCTGCCAGCTAGGTGAGAGTCTGGCAGCGGGATCTTCTCGGGGTCCAAACACATTCCATTTCTCTATGCAGGCTAGCTATGATAATACTGGAGGGCTAAAGAAATTTATTATAATCAAAGTATCGCTTACATGCTTCAGGGGAAAAATCGTTTTAGGTCGTCACCACTCCAGGTGAGACTCAGGGTCTCGCCCTCTTCATTTTGGAGTTGATAGCCTCCTGACTTCAAAGCTTCCTTTACAATAAATGGTCCCTCCCAGCTGGGATTGAGCTTCCCTACGGATGCCGACCTCCCTGCTGCATCTACCTTCTTCAGCACCAAGTCCCCTTCCACGAACTGCTTGACCTTGATATGCTTGTCAAAGTACTTGGCCATTCTTATTTTTACCTCCTCCTGTCGGATAGCGGAAAGGTCCCTCAACTCTTCCACCATGTCAAGGAAGAGCCTCAGCTCCTACTCGTTCTCGGCTTGCCACTCCTCTCGGCCTTCTTTGGTCGCAACGACTCGAGGTGTTTGGACTCCAAATTCCATGGGGAGCACTGCCTCACACCCATGTGAGAGTTTGAAGGGGGTCTCTCCAGTAGCTATGTTGGGGGTGCTTCTTAGGGCCCAAAGAACACCGGGAAGCTGCTCCACCCAGCTCCCCTTCAAATTCTCCACCTTCTTCTTGAGGAGGTTGACGATGATCTTATTTGCGGCCTCCACCTGCCTGTTGCTCCTTGGGTGGTGGACCGAGGCGAACCTGAGGTCGATTCCAAGCTGTTCGCAAAAGCTGATGAATTCGGCGCTGGCGAACTGGGGCCCATTGTCCGTGATGATGGCCTGGGGCAGCCCATGGCGGCAGATGATCTCCCCCCAAACAAAGTTCCTGATTACCTGGGAGTTCACCTTGGCCAGCGCCTTCACCTCCATCCACTTTGAGAAGTAGTCAATCATTACTAGGAGGTACCTTCTCTGACCACTGGCTTGGGAAATTGGTCCAACCAAATCCATCCCCCAAATTGCGAAGGGCCAGGGGGCCGTGATACTTCTGAGTCGCTGTGCCGGCTGTAGTTGGAGGGGGGAAAACAGCTGGCACTTATGACATCTTCTTGCGAACTCCACGACGTCTCGGCCCAGGGTGGGCCAGAAATACCCTTGCCTGACTATCCTTCCTTCCAGGGTCCGACTCCCATAGTGACTCCCACATTCCCCGGAGTGGACTTCCTCCAAGATCCTTTGCACTTCGCCCTCGGCCACGCAGCGAGCCAGCATCCCTGAGAGGTTCTTCCTGTACAGCTGCCCGTCCTGGAGGAGGTAATACGCTGACTTGTGCCTTAGCTTCTTCTTATCTGCCCCTTCCGGATACTCTCCCGTGGAGAGGAAATCCACAACCGGGTCCATCCACGAAGCTTGTTGATCAATTTCCATAAGCTCTCCCTCTTCGATGGAGGGGCGGAACAGGTCGGTGATGGTACCCCCCACCTGGGGACCATGCTTTGCTAGCTGGTCGTCTTGTTCATTCTCTTCCCTGGGCACGTGTCGGATGGAGAAGGTTTGAAAAGTGCCTATGACCCCCTTCTCTTTGGCCAAGTATGATCGCAGGGTGGGCTCCCTTGCCTCGAACTCCCCATTGATCTGGGAAGCTACCACCATGGAGTCAGTAAGGACCTCCACGTCCGACACCCCCAGCTCCCTGGCCAAGCGTAGCCCTGCTATCACAGCCTCGTATTCGGCCTGGTTGTTTGTAATGGGGAAGTGTACCACCACCGTCTGCTCAATTCGAGTCCCTTGAGGAATTTCCAGGATCACCCCCACTCCAAGGGAATGCTTCCCTGAGGCACCATCCACCCTCACCTTCTAAGGAGTCGGGCGGGTGAGTTCTTCCTCCGCCACTTCGCCACGTAGTCGGCCAAGAAGTCGGCCATTGCTTGAGCTTTGATTGAGAGCCGCGGAACGAAGGAGACATCGAACTCGCTCAGTTCCACCGACCACTTAGCCAGCCTGCCTGAATGCTCCACCCCCTCAAAGATGTTGCGGAGAGGATGTTCGGTCACCACTCGGATTGAGTGTGCCTGGAAGTAAGGTTGTAGCATCCTGGCCGAGATGATCAGGGCGAAGGCTAGCTTCTCCAAAATCGGATACCGGAGCTCGGCCTTCCTCAGGACCCGGCTCACGTAATAAATCGGGAGCTGCCTCTTCCCCTCTTCACGAACTAAGACGGAGCTCAAGTCCTCCGCCCCAAACCCGAGATATAAGAACAGGTCCTCCCCCTCCTTCGGCCCTCGGAGCAGCGGAGCCTGAGTCAATTGCACCTTAAGGTCCTGGAACGCCTCCTCGCACTCCTTGGTCCATTCAAACTTCTGACCACCACTCAGCGTTTTGAAGAAGGGGGAGCACTTCTCCCCTGCCCGTGAGAGGAATCTGCTCAGCCCCGCTAGCTTCCCCGTCAGCCGTTGGACCTCCTTAGCATTCCGCGGGTATCCCAGCTCTAGGATAGCCCTGACTTTATCAGGATTCGGCTCGATCCCTGCGGGGGTGAGGAGGTGCCCCAAGAACTTTCCCCTGCTGGCCCCAAAGACATATTTTAGGGGGTTCAACCGCATCTTGTATTTGCGCAGGGTGGCAAAGGTCTCCTCCAGGTCCCGGAGGTGGGAGTCCACATCCCAACTTTTGATCATGAGTTCATCTACATACACCTCCAAATTCCTCCCCCTCTGCTCCTTGAAGACCCTATCCATCATTTTTTGGTAGGTTGCCCCAGCATTCTTCAGCCCGAAGGGCATCATCTTGTAGCAGTAGCATCCATCCCCTGTGATGAACGAGACATCCTTGATGTCTGGGGGGTGCATCCTGATTTGATGATAACCTGAAAAAGCATCTAAAAAACTCATTATAGAAAAACCGACGGCTGAGTCAACTAGCCCGTCGATTCGAGGCAAAGGATAACATTCCTTAGGACAAGCTTTATTAAGTAAGGAAAAATAGATACACATCCTACATCGGCCGTCTCCTTTTTTAACCATGACCACGTTGGAGATCCAGCCGGGGTACTGAATCTCGGACACAAAGCTAGCCTTGAGGAGCTTCGCCACCTCCTCCCCGATGGGCTCCGCCAACTTGTCCGCGGTGGACCTCTTCTTCTGCTGAACGGGCCGTGTTCCCGGGTCCAGGTTGAGGCGGTGGCAGGCCACATCCGCGTCAACCCCCGGCATCTCCGCGGCGTTCCAAGCAAAGATGTCCACGTTCTTCTGGATGCACTCCAGCATCCTGCCTTGGTCCTCCGGGGTCAGCCCCCCGCTGACGCGGATCTTCTGCGCCCTGCCTCCATGGGTGAGCACCTCCAGCTCCACCACTTCTTCCGCAGCCTCTAGCCTGGACTGCCTTCCCCATTCTTCAGCATCCCATTCCTCCGGGACGGGGACCTCTACTTCCATCTCTTCCCCTACGGCCATCACTTCGGCCACCTCCCCCAGGTCTCCTCCTGTCGCCTCCTCCTCTGCGCAGCTCTTCATCTCCAGCTCCTCGCCTCCTGCTTCCTGCTCAGCCTCCTCCATCCTTCGCCCCATCTCCTTGGCTCCCTCCTGCCAGGAGATGGTGTTCACCGCAGTGACATAACACTCCCGCGCCGGATTCTATCAATGGGATTGATCTTCATTGCAAAGGGCTGATGGCTATATCTGAAGAAGATCAGTGCCAGGATCGGCCTAGTCCCAGTAAGGTAAATAACCTTTCATCAGTTTCTGACTATTATACTGGATCAGAATCAGAAGCATCTGCATCAAGAGATGTGGATGGTTCAGAATCTGAAGGGGATGTTCATCAACTTATTGATGAATATGGTGATCTGTTGCATGCACTTAAGAGAAGCAGAAACCTTGTCAAACACTAGGCTAAGGAAATTGTTGCTCTTAAGTTGGTTGCATCTGATTCAGAAAAATTGTTGGATCAGAAGATGAATGAAGTTGCCAAGCTGAAGAATAAAACTTTTATTCAGATGGGAACAATTACATTGAAAAATGATCAGATCAAGAGTCTGGAAGTCAGACTACAAAGAGAAAAGGAACTTGTGGCTAAATTCTCAAAGCCAAAGTCTGTCTTACCATTGATTGATGACTTCATTCACCAAAAGGGTAAGACAGGTCTAGGTTTTAAGAGAAGAACTAGGGAAGCAAATTCTAAAAGAAAAGGCAAAGCTCCAGTTCAGCAACAAGCCCTCTACCCCCTATTGCTTTTAGAAAAGTGGTGCAGCCTACTAACAAGTTTGACTATGACATTACACATAACACCTTTGGGTCACCCCGACCCTGACCTGGACCCCCTCAGCGTTGAACTTCAAGCACTGATGGAAAGATGAGGGGACGCAGTGGAAGGCGCTGATAAGGGGCCTCCCGAAGATGGCGCTATAGCTGCTGGGGGTGTCCACAATGACGAACCTGCAGTTTCGGGACTGCCCCCCCCCCAAGGTAACATGGAGGCCTACTCCTCCCTCCACTTCCTTCCTCTCTCCTGAAAACCCGAATAAGGGCCCATCTGAGGCCAGCACCCTCTTTGCCTCCACCTTCATTGCGTCAAATGCCTTTTTGAAGATGACGTTGACGGAACTCCCGTTGTCCGCGAGGATCCGAGAGACGGTAAAATTCTCGATGGCTGCCTTGATGACCAGTGCATCACAGAACGGATCCTCGTGGTCTGGCATATCGCTCCTGGAGAAGGTGATCCTCTCCTCCGGGGGTGGGTTTTGGGATGTGGAGGCGACGCTCCGCCGGTACATGGTGTGGAGGCTCACCTTGCGGGAAGCCTCGACCCCCACTCCCCCGTGGATCACTTTGATCCCTCCTCGGGTTCGAACATCCACCCAGTCTTCGCAACGATCCTCCTCCGCCCGAGGTAGGACCTCCTCAATCCTCACTTCTTGTTGCCTTTGCTGCTGCTGCTGCTGCTCCCTATTCCCTCTCATCTCGAGGAACTCCGGGCAGGTGGTTGTGGCATGCCCCTCTTCCTGATGGAAGTCGCAATAGGGCAGCTCCACCCTGACCTCTTTTCTCCTCCTCCTCAACATCCCCCTCCTTGCTCCCAAGGCTATGGCCATGGCCTCCCCTTGATTGGGAAGTCGGGACCTATGGCCCTGCCTCCATCCCGGAGGGTGGCACTGATCTTGCTTCCCCTGGTGGTGATCCCTTCCGTGGTATCCCCGTTGTGGCCCCTGCCCTTGCCACTCAGGTCTCCAGCCCAGTCGACGGTTGGGCTCCTGACGCCCCCACCTCGGCTGCTGCTGCCACTGGAGCTGCCTTTGCTCCCTCAGTCGAGGTTCTCCTCTTCTCTCATCCTGTCCACTTCCTCCTCTCGTCTCCTTCTCTTCCTCCGTGGCCCACTTGGCTAGCTTCCTTGCAAACTCCGGGCTCGACGCCTCCCCGTCAACCTCTCTTGCCGCCCTCTCCATCAGCTCCTCATAGGAGAGGGGGGGGGAAGTCTCTTCAGCTCCATCCAGAAGAAACCCTGCAGCAGGCCCAGGGTAAAGGCCATCATCAGACTATGGCCCGGCATCTCCTGGACCTGAGTAACCTCCTCCTGGAACCGGTCCACGTAGCTTCCCAACGTCTCGTTCACCCCCTGCTTGATGTGGAATAGGGACTCGGACTCCTTCTTCCTCTTCTTCGAGGTAGTGAACCTCAGCATGAACCCCCGGTGCATGTCCTCAAAGCAGTAGATGGAGCTGGCCTGTAGTTGATGGAACCACTCCCTTGCCTTCTCCCTAAGGGTGATAGCGAAGAGTCGGCATTTGAACCCATCCGACATCTGCCGGATGGAGACTACATCCTCAAACCATTGCACATGCTGGACCGGGTCTCCCTTCCCGGTGTAGTAGGACATCTCGGGTTCCCTGAACCCATCTGGAACTGGAGCTGAGGAGACAAGCTCGCTGAAAGGACTGCCTCCCCCCACTGGGCGAGCCGGCGAGTCTCGCGAGCCCAGCTCGCCGAACCTGCCTCGGCCTGCCGAGCCGGGGAAGAGCTCGCGCCCGGGGAGCTCGCGCCCGGGGAGCTCGCACCCTCGGCCTTCCTCGGCCACTTCTTTCCCAGCTCGCATGCCGGGAGCATCCTTGCCCAAAGAGGGGGCGGCCGCGATCGGGACCGCTAGAGTCGAGCACTCGACCCGCGTGCCGAGTGCGAACTTGACGAGGCTCAGCACCTCATTCCTGAAGACTTCTAACATCCCCACTATGGCAAGAGGCGGGGGGTGGCGAGTTCGGCCCGTCGGATCCCTGTCCCGTCATTGAGCTCGCGAAAGCTTTTTTGCACTGACCACTGTCCACGCTCACCGCACCAAAATGTTGAAACTGATTCCTCGATATCCTGTGGAGTTCGACCCGTGGGGAAAGTGGTGATCTCGCTCCTACTTCGCCCTGCAAGCAAAACAACAAAGAAGACAAGGTAAGACCGACCCAAGGGCTCGGCGGGGGAGGTCCCACCACAAACCCGGAAGATCTCAGAGTGCTTCCCCTCCTTAGCCAGAAGCCGAGCTAAGGTACCCTCAGAAAGCACTTGAAGATTGGAGCAGGAGAGCACGGGAAAAACCTGCCTTCTGGGGTACCCCTTGGGTCCTATTTATAGTTTTTACAATCTGGACTGCCAATAACCGAAAGAGCTGACCTGAAATTACCTGAAAACCCTTGGGTGGGCCTGCCAACAGCCAAGCTCCGCTGTTCTGAAGGGCTATGGGCAGGCCAGCGGGGACAAAACAGTAAAAAGTACCGCATACATCCAGGCGAGCTGGGGAGCTTTGATCACCTCGGCAGGCCTTGCTCGCCTACTGTTGTCGAGTTCCACTGTGAGGACGCGAGTTGTGGCTCGCTCGGCGAATGCCGAGCTCGGGGTCGCCGAACGTCGATCTCTGGTCGACGGATGCCGAGCTCGGGCTCGACCCCCTCCACTGCCGAGCTCGCCTATTGTCCTCAGCCTGATCTACCTAGACCCAGGTGACCTTGCTCGCCGGACACGGGGTTGTACACAAATCACTTACGAAATTATTATGAGCTGTTTATTCATCGTAAATTCATGAAAACTTGGCTAGAGAACCTTTTAGGACATATTAAAGCTTGGAAAGTTATTTCATGTTATTTGGAAGAGATTACAAGTATGTTTTTTCACAAAGTATCCTATTAGAGATTTATTTGCAGTATTCTTCTATATAAATAATTGACCTTGGAATTGTATGAAACTTAGTTGGTAATGTTTTATGATCATATTAAAGATCTGGTAATTTTGTGTAATTTTTGGATTATGTTTGGTGGTACTTCCTTCCTTACCTTTAATTACTGCAATTATCTTGAATTAATTAATTAAGGGCTAATACATTTATGAAGTTTTGTGAAACTTGGTATTCTCTGATATTTTGGCATCATATAGTGTTCATAATTTTTGGGTGGTCATAACTTAAGGAATTCTAGTATTTCATGTTCAAAACCACCCATGGTTTAATTTTGGGGAAAATTTAATAAATTTCAAATTAATTAGGAAAATTACAAGTTTCTGGATTTAGTCTAAATATGTCATGATAGACCCCCAGTATTAATTCTAGGGCATTTAGATAAAATTTGAAAGGGTTAATAGAATTGGTTTGCACATAGTAAAACTGCAGAATTGTGCTAGCATGTAGGATGGACATATGGAGTTGGGGTTAATAGAATACTGATTTGGTCAGGTGAAGATGAGTTCATCATTAAGAGTCAAGATGGGGAGGGTGTTGGGCTGATTAGTGTTAAGCGGTGCTCAGGATCGACGAAAGATCGTATTCCCTGTGAAGAGAGAGAGTCAAAATACACTAGGGTTAGATTTAATATAACACTAAATGGGATTGGCTATGGGTAGATACCAACAATAATTAGTGTCTTGCGAAAGGGAGCTTTGGGATTCTGCTCAACGTAGTTCCTAGTGCCCCCGAGAGCCCTTCGCAGGGAATGTCCTAGGCAGTCTGAGGTCAACCTTAAACCTTAAGGCTAAAGCGAATACAAGAGTAATTAGCAATATACTAGGATTTCACTTTCACTCACCCCGGTGACTCGGGAGATTAGCTTGGTTAGGTTATCCGAGCGATAGGCTCGGTGGTTGTGGAAATGGGCAAGTTAGCCCGGTGAGCTGAAGGCTCGGAAGATAGTTGAAACGGACAGATTAGTCCGGGGAGCCGATGGTTCAGAAATTCATGGTTGCATGTGCATAAGGTGGTGGGTCTTCGATATTTGATGGTCGTTCACACTGACATCAATACGATGACTCGGCGGGTGTGGTTTATACTTAGCTAAGGAAAAGACTGGCGATGGGTCAGCATAGTACGCGGAGACTCTGGTGTGTCCTTCAGAGGCGTACGTAAGGGCTAGGACTGGTAGTGTGAATACCCGTCTAGGAGTGGGGTGGCCCGACCCACTATCTCTGTTGGCCACAGTGGAGGTTCCGGGAGTGAAGCTACCTTCCAAAATGGGGGAACTAAAGGTTTGTGCGCATAGAGTCGTGTGCATGTGTTGCAGTTGCATGAATCATGACATAACATATCACTACACACATACTTGTATACAACCTGACACCCCATCATATAAATTGGTATGAGACTTTTTATACTATGGGAGTCTTGCAAAAGACCACTTAATTTATATGTTTGTAAGGGCATTCATATAAGTTAAGGTTACTTATTTGATTATTTTACTTTACATGTACCAATGCTCTATTCTACTTGTTTACATTACTACTTCCATATTATAGAACTGCTATCTTGCTATTCCTTTTATAGCTCTACAGATGTACTATATACCTGCTAGATAGCTCCACCGTCACCTGCTTGTTCCTATTCTCTACCCTCATAAGCTTCCCTATCTCTCCTCCCGCACAGTGCCTAGGGGTCGCGGGTGCGAGGAGGGGATGTAGTTGGCTTAGTCTTTATGACTAACAGTTGGTGGACTGAACATTTCAGGGACTCTGGATGGGGGACAGGGAGCAACAGCAGGAAATGCAGCATCAGCGAGGTGCGATGCACATGAAGGTGGGCCAATCTAGTGCAGGAGCATTATCTCTGTCTCCGTTAGTGTTAGCTTTACTTAGCTTCCGCGAGATGGTTGTAGTGAGGTTTTGATGTACCGAGCATAAGCCCGGTTTTATTCTTATTATACTGATCTTTTTTAGTACTTGTATTATTATGTGGACTTGCTATGATTTCTGTTTCAGATATTTTATCTGATTTATGGACTTGACTTTATTTTCTTCTCGCACTTGTACTTCTACTTCTTGATGTTCATCATTGCCGCAGAATCGGCATTTTGTAGTGGCGACCCTCCCAAGTGTCGGTGTCACCACAAAATGGCGGTTCTGGCGTAAGACCCGGTAGCGTAGCAAAAAAACGTATCTTACACTCACTAGCTGGATGGGTCGAATGTGCCTCGGTGGCGAGAATGTTCCAACCCGAGAGGATCTCCTCATCCAGGCTCTCACTAGCTGGATGGGTCGAATGTGCCTCGGTGGAGAGAAGTAACCGACCCCCGAGTGGATCTTCTCATCCAGGCTCCCATAAGCTGGATGGGTCGAATGTGCCTCACTGGAGAGAAGGTTCCAACCCCGAGGGGATCTCCTCATCCAGGCTCCCACTCGCTAGATGTGTCAAATGTTCCTCGGTGGAGAGAAGGTTCCAAACCTGGGTGGATCTCGTCACCCAGGGTCTCACTAGCTGGACTGGTTGAATATGCCTCAGTGGCGAGAAGGAACCGACCCCCGAGAGGATATCCTTACCCAGGCTATCACTAGCTGGATGAGTCGAATGTGCCTAGGTGGAGAGAAGGTTCCTACCCCGAGTGGATCTCCCCACCCAGGCTCCCATTAGTTGGTGTAACACCCCGAAGTTCTGGGTCTTTTTGGGCTCATTTGGGTTCAGGCATGGGTGACACGGCCTGGGACACGGGCGTGTCCCAGGGCGTGTCAAGCCTGGGTTGTGTCGAGTCGTCAGGTCGACGAATTTTGCTCGACGATCGTCGAGTGTCGAGTGTCGAGTAAGGACACGGCCTGTGACATGGGTGTGTCACAGGGCGTGTCAGTGGTCGTCGAACTCAGCTCGACGTCTTGAGCCAGGGCGTGTTTGCGGGACACGGGTGTGTCCAGGTGCACACGGCCTGGAACACGGGCGTGTCCAGGGCCGTGTGAGTCTCGAGTGAAGTGGAGATTGGGCTGTGTGAGTGACACGACCAGCGACACGGGTGTGTCGGAAGGCGTGTCAGGTCACACGGCCAGCGACACGGGTGTGTCGGAAGGCGTGTCAAGTGACACGACCTGTAACACGGGCGTGTCCCATGGCCGTGTACTGTTGGTTTTGAGTCGGTTGACTGCCGCTTAGGGGGACACGACCTGTGACACGGGCGTGTCACAGGGCGTGTCAGGCCGTGTTCAGCTTTTCTGGCCAAATCTGAGCCGTTTGTTTCCCTCTTCCTGGATCCAATGGTTGAGCTCTGTCCAGGTATTGTGAAGGCCGAGAAAAAGGGGATTTAATCCCTCTTTTCATCTTCTTCTTCTTCTTCATGTTATTCCAAGAAAGGGAAGAAGAAAGGCCTAAGGAAAGAGGGAAGGGAGGAGTCAAACAGGTGCTGGAGGAGCTGCGGAGTGCGGAGCGAAGATCCGAGAGCGGATTCGTGAAGGTAGAGCTGAGGCGGTGATTTCCATCCGGCTACTTCATGGCACCGAAGCGATCTTCAAGGGTAACGATCTCCTTCTTGGACATCAAAGTCCTTTCTTTATGCATGTGCTTGGAATCCTCCACCAAGAGGTGGATCGCGAAAGTGATTCCTTTGTTGATTCTGCATTTAGAGCCGGAAATATGGAGTACGGCATAGGTGAAAGTCCACCTAGTGTCGGCTATGTGTACCTATGGGGGGGGGGGGAATAGGTAACGTGTGGTTCTTTTGCGGAATTTACAAATGTACCTGCACAATAAAAACAACAAACACAGCACACAGAATACACAGCAAATTTATAGTGGTTCCCCGACTTGGGTACATCCACTTTCCCCCTTCGACCTATCTCCCCAACAAGGGACGACTCGGTCACTTCACCAACGGGATTGAAATCCAATCCCTTCACTAACGGAAGGAGCCCTTCCACACGTGAGAGTCAACACTCCCACAAAAGCGGGTTGCACCCAACCCTTACAACTCGGAACAAAAGTTCCTTTACAACGAAATGAAAATGTAGAATGTACACGTGATACAAACTTCTTTTGGAGACTACGGTGTTCCTCTTTGTTCGACGACGTGCTCTTGAAGTCGATGAAGAGTCTACGACCTTGGTCTCTCTTGGAGAAGATCTCCCCGGAACCGGCGGCGGCACACGAGCGGCGGCTAGCTTCGGGATCGGCGGCTACGATGAAGAGTGGCTGCAGAACTTGGAGATCTAAACTTCGTAGCGAAACAAGCTAGGTCTACCAACGGTCACTCTAGGATCAGTCGTCTCGATCGATTCGGACGGGGGAGTTTTCCCGGTCAACAAATCGAGAGACAAGAGATCTCCGGATAGACGCGTGAGACTCAAGCCTTGCTAAGCTTCTGTCACCGGAGATCGGGAAGAAGATCGATCAGCGGTGGCGACAACTTGACGCGAGCGGCGGCGGCGGAGCGGAGCGATTTCGCGAATTTAGGGTTACGTGCTCGGCCTCTTTCTCCGTCGTTTTACTGTTCAAAATACCTGTGTATAATTACTGTAGGATTTCAAATATGACCGTTTGAGGGACCCACAAATGAAATCCCAAATCCGGTTCAAACAAATCCAGAAGCAGAATCCGGTTCAGCAGCATTCTGAGAAAACGCCAAGTAAAAATCGGCGAGAATCGCAAACGATTCTCGACGAATCGGCGAGAATCACCAAGTGATTCTCGACGATTCGTCGAGAATCGTTTGTGATTCTCGTCGAATCACTTGTCGATTCTCAACGAATTGGACTTGGTATTCATGGGCTGCTTGACCACTGGTTCGGCGGGATTACAAGTGATTCTCGCCGAATCTCACTTGGCACCATTTTGAGATGGCCAGAAGGAGGGCGAGAATCACTGACGATTCTCGACGATTCGGCGAGAATCACTTAGTGATTCTCGCCGATTCGGCGAGAATCACTTGGTGATTCTCGTCGAATTTGTTGGACGATTTTTTCTTCCACCTAGGAGCTGCTCCTTGATCCTCCATGCTCCTTGTTTTCTTGCATATGAGCGGCCTTGTACTTGAAAGTAAGTGCACTCCATAGAGAGAGTACCATAGGCCAACACACTGATCTGCTCAACGAGGGATTACGTGCGACCCGTGTATATTGACCTACTGCACCTGACATTGGTGTGCATTAGCGTGGAGAGACTGCAAGTACAACTTGAAAGAGTTTATCAAATACATTGTGAATTCATCTTAGCTTGACAGGGGGCTTTCCTCTCTAGGTAATCGTGGATACAATCCCACAATCTCCCCTATTTGACGACGCCAAAACCTACTAGCTAAGATGAATAACACCTATCAAAATAATAATTATAGCATTTAAAAATTAATTATGCAACACAAGGTAATAAATGCAATCAGAACAGGACTTGAGTCATTCACACATTCAAGAAATATATATATATATATATACCCAGAGAAATATATTCACCTATAAGTCAGAATTGTTCACACGACAGTAATAATTGTTAAATGTTCTTAATACACCGTGACCAGCTATAAAATAATGACTATTTGTCCTTAGCTCCGTCACCCTTAGAGTTTGCGCCAAGTACTTTTTGCTCTGCCTTTCCATGTATTCCTTGGGCTTCGGTAGTACCTAGGAGGAGCAACTTTGTCTGGATCCTTGTTGTTTCTGAAGAAAATGTTGCGTTTCGCTTCAAATGCTTTGTGCGTCTCCCATTCATACTGACTATATGCTTCATTTCGATTTATCTCTCCTCTTTCTTGCAGCCGGAAGGTGTCTAGGATGATGTTTCTTGAAACTGGGCTCCACCTTTCGTTTCTTACATCCTCCTCACTTAGTCTGATCCTCTTTTGAGTTGGTGTCTCCTTTGATGTCCCTTCCTGAACTTTCCTCTTTCCCCTTGCTTTAGCTAAGGCCTCCTGGTCAAACATACTTCTCAGCTTAGATTTGGAGATGGCCCTAGCGTCAGCTTCATCAGTGAAAATATCAGCAGCACTTGTACTTACATCTTCAGCAATATGTACTTCCTCAGCAGCCTTAGAAGTCTCAGGAACCTGAAACACCGGCAGGTTGGTCAGGTAGGACGACGCCTAACGTGCCCAGTGCCTGTTGTAGCATCCACCAGCAACTCTCATAGACGTATTTGCTTGATTGGGCAAAGTTTGCATCCATGCTTTTTGGAGCTCAGCCAGCTTAGCGATATACTCCTTCTCCCCCTTTTTGGCTTCGTCAGCAATGCAATTGGCATATGAGTGCAAGGAGTCATCAATGTGCTTAGTTGTCTTGCTGAATTCAGTGACTAGGGCCTGCTGATTTGCATTTAAAGTGACCATGTTGCCATCAAATTTCTGAATATTGTTGGCCACAACGTGTGCGTCTGATTGACAACAGCCAGAGTATCAGTAGTCTTTTTCAAGCCGGCCATTAACAGTGTGACAGCTTCGCCGGCCGCAGTGTACTTTTCTCAAACTTCTTCTCCATTATATCCAGTTTGTGTTGATTGCCACCATATTCTTCAGCATGAGATCTTCAGAAGTCTTAATCTCTTGCAGCATTGTTTTCTGAGCTTTATCAAAAGAGGTTTTAAGCTCATTCACGATGCCCTGAATTATATGTACAGTGTGAAGGCTAGGTCATCTCGTAGTGGATATTCCGGAGGCACTTATT